>CM062819.1:129172047-130372047 GCA_031772625.1 Pinus tabuliformis
CAGTTAGGGATGGCATTTTACTAATAGCTGTGTTTGAACCAGGGAATGAAAGTTGGTCAACTAGGTGGACCACTCTGCCTTCAAGTGGAAAACACATCACTCGGAAGAGTGAGGAAACAATAGCTCCCATGCTATAAATGTAGTCACGCCCAAGGAGTAGATTGTAATCTAGAGGTCCTTGGACTACCATCACATTTAGATCAACGGTTTTCCTTCTCAAAGTTATAGGCAAATTTGGAAGGATCCCTGACGGTCGACTGGTTCCTTTGTTGAAGCCTGTCAGATTTCGAATCTCAGGTAGAAGTGATGGCGAACCAAGTGCTTTCCAAGAAGTTGAGGAAAGGATACTCACAAAAGCCCCTTCATCTATAATAGTACCAACCATGATCATTCTGTAAGCTTGTACTATGATTCAGAATGGTACATTAGATGGTAGGCGGGGTCTGCCTAGTAGATTCCAATCGAAGGAAACGACTAGATTTCTTGGAGGTGGGACCGAATAAACGGTCGGATAAATCTATGATGAACTTCCTTCCTGCAGTAAAGGAATGGATATATTTCCCCCATGTTCATCGGAGTCTGTGTTTACGAAAAGAATTTGAATGGTATTGTTCTCATTCTCTTTGGTGACAGTATCATCTGAAGGTGGACCCTCTGAAGACAAGATTGGGTCGACTGCTATATCAACCTGTTGACTTTGGTCTGGTGTGGACTCAGAGGGTTTATATTCAATGATAAGTGCTTCGACCGACAACAATGGTGTGTCAGTCGGATTTTCAACTAGCGATGGACTCGGCAAGAGTTTCTTGTATGCAGGAGGAAGTCATTGCGGTGACATAGGACTGTTATCCAGGACTCTTTTAGATTCATCTAGGAAAGGACAACGGTGGAGGACATGATCACCTTCACACAGTCTACAAGGAAACTTAGATCTTCTTTTCTTTCCATTAGTTTCGTTTTCGCTAGTTGATGGTGTGCTTTCAACATGATAATCAGCAGTTGAAGACACCGAATTGTGCAAGTGGGGAGACTAGTCCCTCAAGATCCATGGGATGTAGGGACAATCTCGATGATAATGGTCTCCCTTGCAAATGACACATGGAGATTTAGGTTTAGAAGGTGCAGTTTATGGATTTTCACCAGATGATGCACGTTTGCCCCCTTTTGTTGTTAGATTCTTCTTCTTCTTCTCCTTCCCTTTCTTCTTCTTCTCACTTACTTGGTTTTTAGTGTCACTAGCTTCACCAAGCGAAGAGGAAGAAGGAGAGGGAGAAACAAACCAAGTAGAAGGTTTTGGAGCAACTTCATCTGATTGTTGGTTGGATTGTTGAGGAATTACGTTGTTTTTAATGACAGTGGTCGAGAAAATCGATACCGGAAGGCCAATTGTGAGTCCTGGAAGGGACAATGTGACCATGTGTGGAGCACCAACATCCCCCCAAGAGGAGAAGGGACTAGGACTTCCTCCAAGGGGAAATCCTTGATTGGTAGACTCCATTTCTCAACCTAAAGACCAACGAGGGAACAGTGACATTATTCCAATTAAAATAAATTTTATGAAACTTTGACACAACTTTCTTTTTCAGTTTTTAAGAGTCGAGAAAAAGCTAAATATGACTCTAGTCGCCTTCGATTTCTAATGAGCCTGAAGTGACAAGTGCTCAGATGGACCTTTTCTTTTAAGGAGTCTGAAAAGGAACAAAAGTGACTACTCTGGAAATCTAGAAAGAGGGATTACCAAACCAATCAAAAAAATGCAGAATACTTTTTACGGTACGGCAGTCAATCTTCCCGAATGTTGTGTTCAGTGCATTGCAATCGATAGGGCGGCAAACATGGCTTCCTAAGGATAAAGGATGTAACCTATTATGGTCTCCCAATATATTCTTGATGGTACATGGGAGCACAAGTCCATACTGTCACTTGTCGTCTCAAAGAGGAGGAATCACCCAACCTACGATGAAAGTGATAGTTACCAAGCTTTACGACGCCGAAATACGTCTCTAGCCTAGACTTCTAAATGTTGTGCATTAGGTTCCAAAGAGTTTTTATGTTCATTGAAGTTTATTTTATAGTTGGTCTTTCTTAAGAAGTTTGCTTTAAGGTTCACAACATGATGTAGATATACAATTCCTAAATATGCAATCTAAGATGATAAACAGTCGTTTACTTTCTTTTTGCAATGAAAATCCTAGCTACTAAGGAAAGATAAATGAAATTCTTTCATCATAGAGCAGAGAGCACACACTAGATGCACTTTTCCTAAATCAACTTCAGCATGTAGTCTTAATGCAAATTCACATGCATGTATTGTTTTCCAGTTTCCTTAATGTGGGAATGACAAAAAGAAAACTAAGTATAGATCTAAACTATCTTCTTTCAAAGCGATAGTACTAACAATTTTCTTTAAAAAAAAACGAAAGTAAGGTCAAGTCGACACTTTGCGATTTTGAATTTAAAACTACTTTAGACACTTGAAATACTAATGATTCAAACCAAATACAATGGAAAAAGTGTAATCAACTATCTAAAAGAGGAATTCTTTGTGACACTCTTTTTCTTGACCGAAAACAACACTTGCGACACTTTCAAATCAAAAGACGACAGTTCGATTAAGCTACTATTTGCAAAGTAGAACTGTAAATGATGAAAAATACATTCAAAAACATTCAAAATTCCTTCTAATGGAGGTTGAATAATGCAAAGGAAGATGGTTTCAATAGAGATAAACTGATCATAGACAGAAAAACTACTGAATAAAGCTGAAGACAATGAAGAAAAAACCAAAATTTGGAGGCAGAAACAGTCTCATTCAATCATCGCACCTATAACACAGGGAAACAGGGATGCATCTCACCTGCAACACACAGGAGGTGCAATGCATCCAGGTTGCCAAGAAGAGACAGTGTGATGGACCAGGAACGAGACTGATCTTGGTTTTCACTCATAGTTCGCAGCCAAGTTCAGGGATTTAGGCTAAGCTAATGATTGTCAGTAAACACAAAGTATAGGGGCTGATCTAATGAGGTTATTTGAGCTACCACCAAGGCACTTAGGATGTTTGAAAACTAGATGTTCAGTTCATAAACCAACCTGAAGATTGATTGAAGCAGCGTTGATCTACTTTGCAGTTGCATAGCAAAAGCAGTTCGAAGGCTAGCTAGCTTAAATTCAAGCTCTTTTTGTGGTTTATAAAGAAAACAACAGTAACAAAACAAACAAACTATTCACTCCCCAGTGGAGTCACCATTTTGTTATTGGGAAAACTAGAGTCCATTCAGAGCTGCTAGTCCCACTAAGATGGGTAGCTATCTTAGAAACAAACAAACTAAATTCACTTGTCTTTTCCTTTATGAGAGATATATGAGAGAAGCAAAGAGTACCAACCTCAGTCTTTCGCTAGTCTCCTTGCTCATTTCCTCTCTCCCTTGATAGAGCTTTCGCCACTCCTTTCTCACTTGTCCCACTTCAAAGAACACCTGTAGAGTCAAAGCAGCAAAATACCATCAAATCATAGAGATCTATAACCATAAACAATGTAGGATCAGACGTACATTAACCATATAAATGCATATACAAATACAAGATTCAGATATATACAATCATATGGAGGAAAACTCAAATAGATTTATTGATAGAAGTAGTAGAAGATAGGATTACAACCAAGCTATCTGATCCAGCATCATCCTCCCAGCATGAAAGCCCTCTTCACCTCATACAAAGCAAGATCACCCAACAATGTCTTCAAAGAGAAACCAAAAGCACTTCCTTGCAAGTTACAAAATTCCAGCCTCTAGATCTCTAGGATGGGGGACCCATATATAGATGTTTACAGGAGAGTGAGTCAGCTTCTAGGATTTTGATTAGTGTCATTTCACTGATAGTTCTTGGTTCCACTTGGGGATTTCAAATCTCTTACTCATCCCTGGGCGAATTCAGAGAGGCAAGTGTCATATGAGCAGTTTCTAGAAGATTCTCTGGGTTTCCACCTAGAAAAATGCTTCTGCCATTTGTCTGATCTTGCTCATCGCACCCTACAGAAGTGCTTTCCAGTATGCATCACACCCCCCGTGTGTAATAGGTGAGATGCATTGCACCCTATGCATGGAGCAATCTGTATGGTCGAGTTTTGGCCAGTTTTGAGTAGTTTTCCATGGAGAACTTCTGGGAGATAATGTAATCAGCTGACCTTGTTCCTTTAGGGTGTGAAACAACACTTTTATGGGTTTAGAATCTCTTTGTTTATTGACATATGTGATTGGGGTTATAGTGCCCAAATATGTCTATAACATGGGGTGAAATTCCAGCGATTGTTATGTGAGTTTTAGTTGCATAATCTTGTGTTGGATGGTGAAATGGAAGAGAACCCTAGCCCTTTTATGGGTGATATCCAGCTTCGGGCATTCATCTATTTTGCTATTAATCAGTTAAAGTGGCTTGAAGCCCACAATACCTTCCAGAGATAGGAGAACGAGTTAGATCTGTGGGTAAGGGGTGAACCTAGAAACCCATTGCAACTGTGGAATAAGCATAAAAGCTTAATGAGAAAGAAGGGTGTGATCTAGACACTGGGATCCATTCACAAAGCAGTTTTCCGGCAAGGGGTAGAATACTTCCTAACCATAGTGACAACCAAATTCTGATACAAGACTTCCAATTGGAATTTCCAAGACAGAGAGCCGTTCAATTACGAAAATTTTAAGCTAGTTGTTGATCGCCTGGCGACCTATGGTAACATCATCTTGAGAGAAGGCTCGTATTGTTTAGGTTATAGATTTCGAAGTCCAATCATCTGGTATCCTACACCAGGGTATATGGCCTTATATGAATTGCCTGAAGGTCAGACAGGGCATATTTTTTAAGTTTTAGCTAGAAATCATGGTTTTAGGCCACTGCATGAAAATCCTTGTCCAACCTATTCCCTAACTGCCTTGCATGTCAATTACAATGTTTTCATGAGGGCATGAAAAAGGGTAAGCAGGGGGGTGTGTCGAGCATTGGAAGAGCTACATATTTACCATCTATTTCTTTATCTTTTCCTTTAATTCATAACTTCTTTACATTCAAAGATGGTAATATGTTAAAGGATCATGATAGAATTAAGGACATTTGTGATTAATGTAAAATGATTAATTATTGTCTTTTTCTATCCAGAAAGTGAAGAAAATGGAAAATCACTATTCTGGAGGAAAAGACAAAGCAAAGCCAACTGCTATCCCTCTGACAGGAAACCACATCCAAACGAGGAAATCAAGATCGGAACTCATGGACTAGGAAAAGGAAGAAGAAACGCGGTATCAGCGCAAGAGGATAAAATGATAAGTTGAAGATTAAAGATATGGTGAATCCCTTAAGATCCTTTGATCTTGAGGGATCACTACCCCAAGACTTATCTGCATTTTTTATACTTCCACCTGGCCATTATAAAAAGGGACAACGCTTGTAGCCCAAGGGATGGATTAATGTTGATCTGTAGAATTTACTGTTGTAATCTGAACTTTGATCATCGACTCTCTTTAAGGAGCGGTTGTTGTAACTCTACCTTTATGATTAATATATAACTCAGTTGCTGCTCTATTATTTGATCCTGGAGTAACCACAGTAGTGCTTCCCTGGTGGCTAAGGGCCCAGCCCTGGTGGATCACTTGCTTCCTGTATCATTATTTTCCGATTACAGTCATATGTGGTTTGATTTCCTTTGCATTCCTTTAAATTCACTTTATTCAATAATCTTTTGTTTCTGAACATTTCGTTGACTTCCTTTGTTATATCGAATTTTTAATTGAAATAGCAAGATTATTATTTGCAACTGAGAATGTTATGTTGTTCATTTGAAATAATATGGCACTGTCTAATTCGGATATTGTTGTTCATTTACAGATTGACATTGTTGTTCATCTACATATTGACATTGTTGTTCATTTACATATTGATTTTTTTGTTCATTTAACTACAGTTTACTTACAATTGCGATTGATGTTCCTTTGATTACTGTTCCATTATACTTGCAGTTGCCATTATTTTATATCTGTGGTTAATGTCCCGCATGCTAAGAATAAGATTACTGATTCTACAGTCACTGTGTGTTTACACTTAATTAAGTTTGTTGTTCCTTTCTTACATTGTTGTTCAATTCCTTTATTAGTTGAAGAGTGTTGTTCAATTCCTTTCGGTTAAGATTGTTGCTTAAATCAGTTTTGTAGATTAAGCTTTGTTGTTCAATCTTTTCAATAGATTAGTTGTTGTTCCTTTTCTGCAAATTGAATTGTTATTTCCAGCATTTTCTTTGGTGTGAATAGAAATATCTACAACTATAACGAACACTGACTACATTCGTCTAAGTTCTCAGATTGGAGGTCTTGTCTATAATTGGTTTACATTTACATCAGTTTACAGTGGAAAGAGTTATTATTACTACATCCTTGACTGATGATTGTTGTAGTTTCTTGAGTGAATGATTTAGTTACAAATCATTTAAGTTTCTTTCCATTACAATTAGAGTTTGTTTCCAGCATTCAGTTACTTTTGTAAGCACTATACTACAGACATTACTCTTGAACAAGTGACCGCCTTAGACTGAGTACACTCTTGAGATAAAAAAAATTGTACCTAGATTGATAATTAATGTGAAGGTAAATAGAGGTTAAAAAGACCCTTTTTACAGCTCAAAAACAACCAACACTAATCTATTTACAGGAAATCATAAACACAATATTTTTTGGTTGTGGTTGTGAGACCTTCCACTCATTCTCCCATAAAAGAGGTGATACAGAGGCTGCAGCCACAAGATTTTAGAGGTTAACTGTTGGGTCCCTATAATACTAGTGATTACCCCATTACTATTATAGTTATACCCCTTATTTATATTGTTGTGCCCCTATTACCCCCATATTGTTATTTCTGTGCCCCATAGAATCCCTCTATTGTTATTTTTGTGGCTTTATATTATTATTGTTAGGTCGGCTAGATTATATTGTGACTCCTTAGACTCCTATATATAGAAAGGAGGTTTTGTCATTTAAATCATCCAAGAATTGTTCGTTTATGTAATGTAAAGGAGGTTTCCCCCTCGAAGAGGCTGAACTCTAAGGCGTTGATCTATCTTTTCTATCTTTTCTTGAGCTGGTTTCATAACATTTGGTATCAGAGCTTTGGATTCTAGGGTTTCGCTGCTCCAAACAGGTCATCATGGCATTTTCGCTATAAATTTTTTTATGTGATGTTTCAGAAGTCTCAAAAAAACCCATTTGAGAAGAAATCGCGCTGAACCTTGGGTCAAAAGTTCAGAGCTTTTTGCGCAACATTTGCGGAGATATGATCTGAGGAAGTTGGTCTTTTTGCAGACTCCTGAATTACATTCAAAACAGGTGACCTGGGGAAAATCGTCATAACTTTCTCTCTAAGGATCGGATTGAAGTTTCGTAAGAAGGTACAAAAAGAGGACGAACTGTAGTTTCTTGTGGGTGTTGTTTAGATCCAAAGGTCGAAACAGTGACTCATGGCATGTCGTACAAGTTCTCTCTACTGAAATAGTCTATAATCAAGTCACTGTGGGAGATTGTGCATAACTCTTTTTTGGAGAATCCAATTTGGATCAGACTAGTGGCATTGGAAAGAGGACACAGAGATATACTACAGGTCACAAGCTTAGAACTAGATGATTGGAAAGTACAGAGATACATCAGAGGCAATATCGAGCTCCTACAAAGTGAAAAAAGGTGTGTAGATTTTTTTAAATTTTTGCTTAAGCTTGGTTTCAAAATTTATTTTGAAGGAATTCAAAGGGCATAGTAGAGAATTATTATCGGTAACTGATGCCCCGAGGAAAGAAAATGCAAACACCTAGTAAGGAACCTGAAAGCTCTAGCATGACTCATGAAGAAGAGGAAGAAATGCTACATGATATATCAAAATTACAAGAACAAGTGCAACAAATGTCACGCTCACAAAAGTTAACAGATGCTAATATAAATGGCATGGAAGCTAAGATGAATGGCATGGAAGCTAAGATGGACAATTTGAAGATAGATTTGAACAAAAATTTGAAGACAGGCATGGCAGACTTGAAGACAGATTTGAAAAATTTTCTACAAGAAATACTTACTAATGGTGAAAAGGTAGTAAAGGAAACTCATGATGAGAACAAAAGAAATGTTAATCATGATTCCATAGACGCTAATGTTGGATCGAAGAATCACCATATTCCAAAAATCGATATGAGGAAGTTTGATGGCAAGGATCCCGCCACATGGATATTACAGATGGAGCAATTCTTCGATCTCAATAATGTGCAAAACGCACAAAAGGTACGTATGGCAACTGTATATTTGGAACCAAATCAGTTTGTATGGTATCAATGGCTTTGTTCTCGTAAACAATTTATCACTTGGGCAATTTTTACGGAAGAATTGATAGCACATTATGAGGATACAAAAAGCAACACTTTTTTTAGCCAATTGATAAGTCTCAAACAAAAGGGTTCAATAATGGAGCACATTGAGGAGTTCCAAAAATTGAACATAAGGGTAAAAGATATTCCAGAGGAGCATAGGATTGATGTGTTCATAGGGTCTTTAAAGGATAATATCCAACATGATGTTCGCCTTTGGGAACCTGATTCATTAGAGAAGGCATTCAGGTTAGCAAGAAAAATGGAAAGCAAAATTATGGCAACTAGGAAGCATACCACTCACAACTATAAAGACGGAAGTGTTGTTGCCCCTAGTCTTCCACAACCTACAAGGTTGACACCACAACAATGGGAAGAAAAAAGAGCAAAAGGGCTTTGTTACAATTGTGATAGCAAATACACAAAAGGTCATAAGTGTGCTGAGAAGAAATTATTCTACATAGATTGTGAAGAGGAAGAAGAAAAGGAGCAAGAAAGGTCAAAAGAAGAGGATATATTCCAGGAACAAAGCCTAGATGAAGAACAAATAAATCCGACCATATCTTGTAATGCATTGGAGGGAATTACCACTCCTCAAACCATCAAGATAGAAGGACAAATCAAGAAGAAAAAGGTAATAGTGTTGATTGATTCAGGAAGCACCCACAATTTTATTCATTGTAGGGTAGCAAAAGAATTGAATTGCTTCCTATATCCAGCACCAGAGTGTCAAGTGATGATTGCAAATGGAGGAACAATAAATTGCTCTGGAAAGTGCCATAATATCAAGCTATCCATGGGAGAATATGTATTGACTAGCCCAATGCTTTCCATTCCAATGGGAGGTGCTGATGTTGTACTAGGAGTCCAATGGCTACAATCCTTGGGTACAATAGCTTTTAATTTTCAAGAACTTTTCATCAAATTTTCTACGGAAGGAAAGGAAGTTGAATTAAGGGGTATTGCAGGGAAACCAGGAAAGATAATCAGCTCTAATGGCATGACAAAGCTTCTAAAAAAGGAGCAAAGAGGTGTAATTGCACAATTATTTTCGCTAGATGTTTCCACATTGGAATCATCTATTTCTCCAGATCTCCAAAAAGTCCTGGACAATCATTCCAAGGTATTTGAGACTCCCAAAGGTCTCCCACCTATGCGTGATCATGATCATGCTATTCATCTGATTCCAGGAAGTGTTCCTCCAAACATCAGGCCGTACAGATATCCCTATGTCCAAAAAAGTGAAATTGAACGTATGGTTGCAGAAATGCTAGAGGCTGGTATAATTCAACCGAGTCAAAGTTCTTTCTCAGCTCCAGTAGTATTGGTGCACAAGAAGGATGGATCATGGCGCATGTGTCCGGATTATAGGGAGCTCAACAAGCTCACTATTAAAGATAAGTTCCCCATTCCTGTCATTGATGAATTACTGGATGAATTGCATGGATCAATTTACTTCACCAAGTTGGATCTTCGTTCGGGATATCATCAAATCAGAATGAAGATTGAAGACATTCCGAAAACGGCATTTAGAACTCATGAGGGTCATTATGAATTTTTGGTCATGCCTTTTGGCCTTACCAATGCACCTTCAACATTTCAAGGTTTGATGAATTCAATTTTCAAACCATTCCTTAGAAAATTTGTGTTAGTATTTTTTGATGATATACTAATCTACAGCAAGTCTTGGAAGGATCATGTTGAACATGTTGACAGGGTGCTACAACTATTGGAGGAGAAACAATTATATGCAAAAAGATCCAAATGTTTCTTTGGAGTTCAGGAGGTGGAATATTTGGGTCATATTGTATCTCATGAAGGAGTTAAGGTAGACCCTAGCAAAATTAAAGCCATTAACCACATCCATAAAGCATCTGCGAGGATTTCTTGGGTTGACAGGGTATTATTGCAAGTTTGTTAAGAATTATGGGAGAATAGCAGCACCTCTAACAACAATATTGAAGAAAGATTCATTTTCATGGACTCCGGAAGCAACAAAGGCCTTTGAACATCTTAAAGAGGCAATGTGCCAAGCATCGGTCTTAGCTACACCGGACTTCACAAAAACCTTTATTGTGGAATGTGATGCTTCAGGAAATGGAATTGGTGTTGTTCTAATGCAAGATGAAAGACCCATTGCTTTTGAAAGTCGTCCAATCAAGGGAAAGTTTTTAAGCAAAGCTATTTATGAGAAGGAAATGTTGGCAATACTCCATGCACTTAAGAAATGGCGACCCTACCTAATGGGAAGACACTTCAAGGTAAAAACGGATCATGATAGCCTTAAATACTTTTTAGAACAAAGATTATCCTCTGAAGAGCAACAAAAGTGGGTCACAAAGATGTTGGGTTATGACTTTGAAATCATCTACAAAAAAGGGAAGCAAAATGTGGTGGCAGATGCACTCTCAAGAAAGGATGAGGATGTGGAAGCATTGTTGTGTGCCATTTCTATTATCCAACCAGATTGGATAAACGAAGCAAGGGAGGAATGGAAGAATGACGAAGAAGTGTGGGCACTTATTCGAAAGCTACAACAAGATTCCAGTACTTCTGATACATTTAGCTGGCAAAATGATTCGTTATGGTACAAAGATCGCTTATACCTCTGTAAGAATTCCCAGCTAAAACAAAAGATTCTTATGGAATTGCACACTTCTCCCTTAGGAGGGCACTCAGGATTTTTAAAAACTTACCACAGGGTTAAGAAGGAATTTTTTGGGATGGCCTTAAATCAGATATTCAAAAGTTTGTGGCGGAATGTTTGGTTTGCCAACAAAATAAAGTTGAAACAATTAAGACACCGGGTCTATTACAACCTTTATCCATTCCAAGCCAACGTTGGGAGGAGGTTTCAATGGATTTTATCACAGGTTTACCCAAGTCTGAGGGAAAGAGTGTCATCATGGTGGTAGTTGACAGACTTACCAAGTATGCACACTTTTGTGCATTATCACATCCATTTAAAGCCAGTACAGTTTCTACTGCATTTATGGAAACAGTTCAAAAGCTACATGGAAACCCAAAGATTATTGTAAGTGACAGAGATCCCATTTTCACTGGAAATTTTTGGACAGAATTATTTTCTTGTCTTGGTACTCAGTTAGCTCATAGCTCATCTTATCATCCTCAATCTGATGGGCAAACTGAGATAGTAAACAAATGTTTGGAAGGATATCTTCGTTGCTTTGTATCTGATAAACAGACACAATGGGTCAAATGGTTGCCTCTGGCTGAATGGTGGTATAACACTTCCTTCCATACAGCAACAAAAATGACCCCATTTATGGCACTTTATGGGTATCAACCACCATCCATCACATCATATTTAAGAGAAAATTCTAAGGTTCAGGCAGTGGAACATCACATCGAACATCAACAACAAGTCCTCCAACTCTTAAAGGATAACCTCGTTTTGGCACAAAATAGAATGAAACAACAGGCAGATCAACATCGCAGTGAAAGAAGTTTTGATGTAGGTGATTGGGTATTCCTACGGCTACAACCATATAAGAAAATGTCCCTAAAGCAAGCTAAGAAGGATAATAAACTATCACCAAAGTATTATGGTCCGTACAAGGTGTTGCAAAAGATTGGTACTATGGCATACAAATTGGAGCTTCCTGCAGCTTCTCGATTGCACCCAGTTTTCCATGTTTCATGTTTAAAGAAGGTTATAGGCGACAAGCTCCCAATTCAAACAATATTGCCAAAACTTGACGAGGAAGGAAAAATTATATTGGAACTAGAAGCAGTCACAGAAACAAGAACTCGACAGCTACGAAATCGATCAATTTCAGAGTATCTTATCAAGTGGAAGAACTTATCCGCTGAAGATTCCACATGGGAGGATGAGAATTTTATGCAGAAGTATCCAGAATTACTCAAGCGTTGAGGACAACACTTTTTTGAAGGAGAGGGGCATGTTGGGTCCCTATAATACTAGTGATTACCCCATTACTATTGTATTTATACCCCTTATTTATATTGTTGTGCCCCTATTACCCCCATATTGTTATTTCTGTGCCCCATAGAATCCCTCTATTGTTATTTTTGTGGCTTTATATTATTATTGTTAGGTCGACTAGATTATATTGTGACTCCTTAGACTCCTATATATAGAAAGGAGGTTTTGTCATTTGAATCATCCAAGAATTGTTCATTTATGTAATGTAAAGGAGGTTTCCCCCTCGAAGAGGCTGAATTCTAAGGCGTTGATCTATCTTTTCTATCTTTTCTTGAGCTGGTTTCATAGAAAGATCTACAACTATAACGAACATTGACTACTTTCGTCTAAGTTCTCAGATTGGAAGTCGTGTCTGTAATTGGTTTACATTTACATCAGTTTACAGTGGAAAGAGTCATTATTACTACATCCTTGACTGATGATTGTTGTAGTTTCTTGAGTGAATGATTTAGTTACAAATCATTTAAGTTTCTTTCCATTACAATTAGAGTTTGTTTCCAGCATTCAGTTACTTTTGTAAGCACTATACTAGAGACATTACTCTTGAACAAGTGACCGCCTTAGACTGAGTACACTCTTGAGATAAAAAAATTGTACTTGGATTGATAATTAATGTGAAGGTAAATAGAGGTTAAAAAGACCCTTTTTACAGCTCAACAACAACCAACACTAATCTATTTACAGGAAATCATAAACACAATCTTTTTTGGTTGTGGTTGTGAGACCTTCCTCTCATTATCCCATAAAAAAGGTGATATAGAGGCTGCAGCCACAAGATTTTAGAGGTTAACTTCTAATTAAATGAAATAAACTATGAATTTCTTGGAATCAAGAAGAAACATAAGTAAAATAAGAGGGACCAAAGCGTCTTGGTTGGGCCCAAACCCAAGGGTATCATCCCTCTAAAACTAACTCAGATGCAGCTTAAAATCCAACTTGTAATTATCAAAAGGTGCAGGTCTAATACATCACATAAAATTTGAAAATAACAATGTCAATGCTTGGAGATAAATACCTAGTAGTAACTGAAAAAAAAATAAAAATAAATAAATAAATAAATTCGAATACTAATGATATCTTCCTATAGTTTATTTATCCAAAAGGGTAGTTGAACTAGCTCCCTTAAAAATAGGAATGGTTCCCTCTTTGAGCTCGAAAATGGTGGATCTTGTCCTCCATGATCTTCACTTAGACTAGGAGTCACTCGACTTCCAATGAACTTTAATTGGTGAGAGAGGATATGGTTATCCCATGCTGAGTTTAGTGTTGGGTAAACTTGACTCAGGATAGAGTCAAAGTTGACCAGGTTAAACAATGATGGTTTTGGGGCACATGGTATTGTGCACCCATAGTATTCTGCCCATGGTATTATATGTAATGGAGCTTATAAAAGACGGGAATGACTTCATTGTAATGCAAGACCTGGAGGTGAGCGGTGAAGGTTCACTTGGTCGGATTGGCCGGGGTTTTGGCCAATGATAATAAGATCTTATTAGGTTGGGTTTTTCCCTGGATTTGGGGTTTTCCCAGATAAACATTTGTGTTTATGTGTTTATGGTTGTTGCTGGTTATTTTTATATTTATTCCTCTCAGTAATTATTTATGTTATGCAGTAAATTTCTTAACAACTGGTATCAGAGCTAGATATTGGCTTTAAAGGGATTCTTTGATGCCAGGGGTTTATATTGCCTGATCAGATCAATGCAGCCATTTTACAGATCTGGGTCTGGAAAATAATGGTGGAACAATCATACGCAAAAGAACCTCGAGGAGAGTGTGCGGAAGATAGTGCCGTAACTGCCAGGGATCACAGTGCATTTGCGATATTTACTGGTTTGGAACATGCTGACAAATTGTTCAGGATTCATGCAACTTCGAAAATTGTTCGTTTTCTACTACGTGAGGCCATCGGTGCTGGAATCTATGAGGTTCTCATCAGGCTCGCAGTTGGAACGGTTTGATAGAAGTTTTTGAGCAAATCAAATTGAGAGAGGATGGATCAGAATCGCAGCAGCAAGAAACAAAAAAAAAATAATGAAGTCAAAATTATTGCATGTAAATGGGCATACTACTGTAAGAACTGGTAAGGCATGTGTACCCCTCGGTGATCACCTGTAAAGTCTGGGTTAGACCTAGGTGATAGGGGGGATGTCGGGTTAACAATACCTTGAGTAAAAACTCTAAGAGGGCTAAGAGCTAGAGTGAGCGGGATTGTCTTACTTAGGTTTGGCTGGAGTTAGTCAAGGAACCCCAAGTCAAGCTTAAGGGAGGAATTGTTAAGTAAACTTGACTCTGGATAGAGTCAAATTTGACCAGGTTAAACAATAATGGTTTTGGGGCACATGGTATTGTGCACCCATAGTATTATGCCCATGGTATTATATGTAATGGAGCTTATAAAAGACGGGAATGACTTCATTGTAATGCAAGACCCAGAGGTGAGCGGTGAAGGTTCACTTGGTCGGATTGGCCAGGGTTTTCGCCAATGCTAATAAGATCTTATTAGGTTGGGTTTTTCCCCGGATTTGGGGTTTTCCCAGATAAACATTTGTGTTTATGTGTTTATGGTTGTTGCTGGTTATTTTTATATTTATTCCTCTCAGTAATTATTTATGTTATGCAGTAAATTTATTAACATTTAGGGAGTTAAGGAGGTGGATAAACCCCCTATATTCTCTCCTATTTGTCTCCATTGAGCCCCTACATAGTAATAACCTACAATTTGCTTCAGTTTCCTGCAATTAGACCACATTAAGCCACATACTATGACAAACAGCTTTTGCCCCTCTTACTAAGAATAATATAAAAAGAAAAATGTAATAATGCAAGAGAAGGATAGTTTTAAGGTTGGAGTATGGCATATTAATCTTCAAAATGTACATATTGATGGGACTCATCCCTCTATATTCTTTGACCAAGAAAGGACACTAGCACATAGATTTATCACAATAGCCCCAAATGAAATGAATCAACTTAGAAAGAACATTTCCATAAAAATGTGAGGCAACAAAGAATCCACAACCAGCTTAAATCCCTCCACCATTTAACGCATACAATGCCCCTTCTTGAACCCAAATTAGAAAACAAACCCAGAACCAAAGGACTACAACACAACCATTAGACCTAAAATCGATACTAGGGTAGGCTAGGACAAAGATCCACACGAGACCACCCACACCAGCCACCCATGACCCAACACAAATAGAGCCGACTACACAAACACCCACGACACAACACAAATAATTCTTGCTAATAAAATCATATAGCCAAGGCCAAGCATGCAAAAGACTCTCAATTCTAGAGTTATAAACAAACCAGGGTTGAGAAAGGAGTGCCCAAAACAATGTGATATTAAAGAGAAAGTGGAGAGCAATAAGCTTTCTAAAACCTCAAGCTAGAGTAGAGGACCAAAACTTACATTCCAAATTTGTGAGACCATAAGGACAAGCTTGCCACAAAGTCAAACATCGAATAGCCTGAATGGAAAATGTCACCTTCATGAACCATGTGAGGGATGATCTTCATCTCTCCTTCCCTCATAGGAAAATCCCTTGGAGAAAACACACCAATAGAGCCCCCATGAATTAGAAATCAGATGATATACTTGACAAGGTTAAGGAATAAACCTCAACTCATGTAATCTCAATCTCACAATACACCATCATTCAAAACCAACTATAAATAACAACATGATTTTGCATGTGAGGGAGAATTTGCGTACTCCAAGGGTGGCTTCCCAAAGGTGGAGGGAAAACAAATCCAAGCCTCGTATCTTCTACATTAACACCCCGAGTAATTTAATAATATTTACTTTATTAATAAACATTTTGGTTATTTCAAATTATTATTATTATTATTATTATAGAAAGTTTTTCTACACTTTCATATTTTTTTCTAATCTCCCCTTATTAACATCTCCCCCTAACCATTATATGTAATGGTTGGGTCTCTCTTCCTCTTCACCTATATTATTTTCTTCATGGCCCTTATGATGGGTGAAGTGTGTGGCGAACATTTTAGTGCTTTGTAACACATATTTTCTCTATAAATTACTTTATCATCGTGGTCAACCTCGTTAATGTTGATCAACCTCATCAACACTTATCAACCATGCTTTACCATGGTTAATGAATCCACCACGCACACATCAAGTTACTATCACAACCATATTTACTAATGTGGTTGATATAACCCAATATAGTGTATTTTCCACCTTAGTTTTGCTAACTAACATATTACTTTTAATCATGAAATTAAGATAAATATTGTAAATATGGTGAGAGGTTCTCTCCATCATAAGGACAAGCTTGCCACAAAGTCGAATAGAAATAGTAATGTAATATAAACATTTTAACTCTATTAAAATCAAATAATAAAATAAAAATAACCCTATAATAATAAAATAATGATAAAAATAACAATGACCAATCGTATTGAGAACCCATCATATTCATGTGGGATATATCATATCTAAAGGGGGAGTCCAGATGAACCTAGATCCATCTTAACTTCCGATCTACAAGCCCCCAAAAGGATTAAATCCCTTAATATGAAAAGTTCTTTTAGACTGAAAAGAGATTTGATCCCTCGCAATGATTGGTAGATTAGGCATTAAGATGGAGGTTTTGTTAATTCCCCCCTTTAAATAGGCTATATTCCACATGAATACCATGGGTCAATACGAACATTTATTGTTTTTTTTTCCCGTGGAAAAATCGTATTTTAATTAATATTAGAAATTACATTTTGTAGATGCATATGCATATTCAAAGGCACTATGTAATGGCATAATTGTCATCAGCTAGTCTAACAATGTTCAAGAAAAAGTATTGTGACCTTTGATCCACGCAGGGAGGTGACAGTCTGAATATAATCAGTAATAACATGTAATATGATCGCCATAAGAGGTCCATCAGTGCCAAAAATTTACAAAATTTAAAGTAACAATTACCAAGCCTCTAAGCAATAATGTCCATGAATGGTCTATGATAGTACTGGTAATGTTCTCCATCAATCTATTCCCAGATCAACCAGATGCCCAGCTCCCAGAGCGCTACTTCTTTGGAAAGATGGTCAGCAGCTGTGTTCTGCTCCCTGTAGATATGATTACAAGTAAAAACATCAAAATGGGTAATCAATCTCAGAGTCTCGTCCAGAATATTTCTCAAAGAGAAAGACCAGCATCTACAGGATCTATTCAGCCAGTCACAGACAATTTTAGAATCTCCAAATAATTGCAGAGCACGGTAGTTGTTGAGTCTTGAAAATGTCATTCATTTGCATTACACTTTCACTATTATGTCCATTATATCACCTCCATTTCACCTCCATTTCACTACTATGTCACCACATTCATCCCACTTTCATTATCATTGGGCCACCTTTATGTTTTTTCAATCATTATTATTTCTAAGCCTTTTAAGTGAATTTGTGGTTAAACATTAGAAAATAATGTGCATATGCTTATACCTAACAAATGGGTTGAGGTTGTTGACATGTGTAGGTTGAAAGGAGACTTCTAGAAGACCCTTATGTGGCACCCCAAGGCCAAATTCGAATTTGGTTGGAAAGAATTATGGGATCATGAGGATATGTGTCACATCTCCTAATTGTATTGTAACTCTAAAAAGACATGTGTCTTATCAGTTCCTATTTTGATTAGGACTCTAGAGGTAGAGGGAGAGATTCATGGACTATCATTAATGAGATGGCTCTCATCTTTTTGTATAAATAGGAGATCTCTCTCCTTCATTTGCTAGTCTTCCCTTTTAGTCTTTTCTTAGTCCTTTTAGCTTGTTAGTCCCATGGCTTTTGAAAGCTTTTGTACTTTGTACTTTTGAAGAATTTGAATAAAGCTTTGATGTTCTCAACATGGAAGGAGATGTGAAGTAGATGTCATGGAGCATATTAGGATGTAAGTAGAGTAGATTTCATTTTGTAAATATTGCTTTGTAGAATGTAAGGTAGATTAGATTTTTCATTCATGCAATTTCAATTCATGCAAGTGTGTTTAATTTTGCTTTGATTTCATGAATAATGGCATATGTGATCATCTTGTCTATGTTGCTGACCTTTATTTTTCTAGTTTGATTTTCATTAGTATCATTTCTTTAACTTGCACTTTACTTTCTGCTCTTAGATATCAAGTTGTTCATCTATTGATGGTTCTTTTTTCCATAATCAAATAACTTTCTTGGAGCCAAAATATCACTTAGGATAGCTTGGTTTAGTTTGCTTTAAGACTCACATTGCTGACTTGTTCATAACTGTTATCACATGATAAATCTAGCTAAAAGGCAAAAAGGTTAAGAAAAGGTTAAAGTAGTGTGATTTGTCTCCTTTATGTAGTGTCATTTAGATTTCACATTTCATTTTCATTTTAAATCAGCAGCAGAGATACTGGGCCGATGTCATTAGTCCTTTATTTGATGTCTTTATTTTCCTTTAAGCATTTGATTTCATAGGTAGTAGGGGGCCCCTGCCTTGTATAGTTGTCACTTTAATTTCTTGCATTTCTTTTTCTGATTTTCATGTATATTAATGTACAGTTTGAATTACTGCATTTTATTTTCTTTTTAACATGTATATTATTGTACATAAATTGCTTTCAAGTTGATTGTAGATTAGTGATGCACATAGCCTTTTAATGAACTAATGACGTGATAGAATCATCTTGTCCTTTTGCTGAAGTAGCAAGGATACTGGGTCTCATAGTCATTCTCTCATTATTTGATTATTGCATTTTATTTTGATTGAACTAGTTGTATATTTACACTTTTGTTTAAATACTAACTCCATCAATAACATGTTTTAAGTTCTTTTGAAGTGCTAAGTTTTGGAAGTTACCATTAAGGACATAGGCCTTGTCTTGAAATCTTTATCCATACTTGTCCTTTAAAAGTATTCTTAAGACCTTAGAAAACCAACAAGAACAAAACCCCAAAAACAACATAAACTATAAAACAACGAAGTAAGAGAAAGGTTAACTAAGCACATATAGTGCACCACACTTCATCAGTTTACGACACCCAGATTGATAATTTATGTAAAGCAATTTAAGACATTAAATTGACTAGACATTTTGGCGCCGTTGCCGGGGAAGTGTAATTAGGAGACCTTATTTCTTACATCTGAAAAAAAAAAAAAAATTAACAATTCTTGAGTATGCTCTCCTCCTGCACTTTGTGTGATCTAGAGGATCAGAAAAAGGATTGTTAAGTAAAAAAAAAATAATAATTCTTGAGTATGCTCTCCTCCTGCACTTTGTGTGATCTGGAGGATCAGAAAAAGAATTGTTAAGAAAAAAATAGGAGACAAAATAAACTTCAACATTTCAATTGATTCAATAAAAAAAAAAAAAAATGATGAAAAAAAATGAAACTCAACTGCTTTGATAGGTTCAAATTGTCCAAAATTGTCTGGTTATGGTTTGTAGTGGTCTTCAAAACACTGTATCCTGTTTTAATAAGGTTTTGCAACTTAGCTGCGGAAACTGCCTTGATTCCGCAGCTAGCTGTGAATTCCGCAGTTGTTTCAAGGTTTAGCAGGTTACAGGCATCCAATGAAAAAACCAACCACATGGGCATCTCCAGAATTGTCCCGACATGGATCCTATCCTAGTCACCCAGCTCAGATCGATGAAAAACTAGCCTAGGACCTCAGTCAAAGTCTTGTTTTTAACATGTTTTTCTTGAAGTATTTGCTGCCTGAAATTGAAAATCATTAATCCTTTTTATAAAATTTTACAATTTCAGAGAAAAAAAAAAAGAGAAAAGCAATCTATGGCTATCTCCATTCCTAGTTTTCATTGTGGCTTCAATAAAAAATCTGCCTCCTTGATCAAGCTTTGGCCTGAAATAAACATGCAACATAAAAAATGCACTGTATATATGAGAAAAAAAGAGGACCGAATTGTGCATTTTTGGAGGTTGGTTCCTGTAGGAGGCATTCATCATTTAGTGGCATATTTTTGAGTTGATTTCACCCTTGGATAGCTACATTATCAGTCAGAAACAGAGAGTTGCTTACATCCCTGCGCTTGTCCTTCAGCCATGGCCAGTTTTCTAGCTCGGAGTAGCTTTGATGTTCCTGAAACCACAACCATCTGAACCTCTGCATTGACATTGTGTCTCCGCTTCCTTCAATTATCGGTTGCAGTTGTGTTGGCTGCAGAGCAGATTTACGTGAAATCCACCTAGCCACCCAATTCAAATGATTTTTAATCTTCTGAGTGTTTTCTGCTGCGAGCAATTCAATTTGATATACCCGATCACTATGTTGAATACTGCAACCAATTTGGTGGAGTCAGAGGCTTATGAAGACCAATCAGATTCACTTTTAAGAAAGTATGCAATGGAACAGCCAATTTTGTGGTTCACATCTGTGATTGCTGGCATCGCTTTGTGTAAGATTTTTTACGATACAACCAAGGTGATCACTCCGCTATACTTCAAAGGCTACTGCAAGCTTGCAAAATTCGAGCAAATTGAATGGAACAACAGGAGTTTCTCTACTGCACATGCAATTCTTGTTTCAGTTGTCATGAAAATAGAATTTCAATAATGGAACAAGCTCATCAAAATTCATATGCTGTGAGTACGTCTCAAAACAATTTTTTTCGGAAATCAATTTCACAGTCGAAAAGCAGCAACTCAGGAAAAACGTCAAACTTCAAAAATTCGATTTGCCCAAATGGAGATGAATTTCAAAAACATAAAACATGGGTTTTTTTTCCAGGTGGGTTAATTAGATAACCCATAAACCGTTTGAGGAAATTCGTGGCGGTCTGGGAGAAATACTCGGTTCTTTGGAGCCTCTTTCTTGTTGCCGTGTGAAAAAAAACTAGAGTTGAATTGATTAACAGATAATTTGAATGTGTTCCGCGTGCCTGAGGAGGAGAAATCCAAATAGGAATCGCATGTGCTGTTATTCAAGCTTGATTGCATGTGTTTAATAACTAACAGTCCCATGCAATGTGTGACTGTGTTTCAGTTTCAGCCATCAATAAAGACGTGTTTTAAACTCATAGGGCTCTTCATAGCCGCATAACTCCCGCTGCAAACTCCACGCTTCAAACCTTGATTACAGTCCGTTTACCAATAGCCCCATGTGAACAACAGTTAGCACATTGTGTGTACCTAGTTTCACTCGGCATCCCAAGCGATTTCATCCATCAAAACATCAAATGAGATATCGATGTTGACAAAGTTTCCACCAAACAATAAAAAAAAATCCGCCAGACGAGATGAGACTAGCGATACCATCACAACAAGAAAGGTTTACAACAGCTGTTTGCTTGTTACATATGTCGATATACATTTTGAGGATCATATGCAAAGATATCCAGGGAGGGGCTAGAGCCTATAGCCAGAAGACAATGTTTATACGCATGTTGAAACCAGATCTTGTAGACAGAGTCATCACAAGTTTTGGAATGATTGCAAGATCTTGTTGGATATGAAGTATCTATTGAGGTTGGACAGCAATTTTTTACAGCCTTCACTCCTCCACATTTTTTTCTCTTCCACGCACACAGCCACTCCATTTCACAGTACTTTCTACACTCTGCACTTTCCGCAGCCAATACAGCATTTCCGCAGCTCACACAGGCTTTCCGCAGCCAATCCCGGATTCCGCAGCTGTTTTGTTAAACTATAGGTTGCAGGTGTCATCAGGCAAAACAAGTCACATGGGTAGCTAGGGAAATGTTGGTACATGGATGGTGTCCTATTCATTCGATCAAATTTGATGAAAAAGACCCTGGTCAAAGGGAAGTCAAAATGTGTGTTATCCCAAAGTCGCCACACTGAGTCGCCACACTGAGTCGCTGCATGTCAAGAAAAAATAATAATTTTGAATCAATGAAATGAACAAGTTATTTTCTCACTTTTCTGAAGGTATTGATTAATTTTGGACTGATAATGAAAGATGAATGGCTAACTTTTTATTCAAGATTTTTAGCTACAGAGCTGTTCCCCGATTCCGTAGCCAGAAAAACCTCATTGTTCAAATCAGCCTATCTTTCTCATACAAAATCAGATTTTGATAATTTAAATACCATTGGAAAGATCTCAACAAGATCTATACAATGAGAAATATATCATTAGAGTTTGAAATGGCAAATAATGAAATAAATTGCTGAAAAGAAGCAACATCAACTTGAGGCACTAATTCCAAAGCAGGTATAAATTCTTTTGATTTTTCCTTTGAGAACTTGTTTCATTAATACAAATTCTTAGTTTTGTGTGTAAATATCATAACTAGAGAGATTGATCACCTCTCTCCTTTGATAATCTTACATTCCATTGCAGAAGAAGTATTAGTTTTTTTGCAGGTTCCAGGAGGAAGGACAAATGACTACAAGAGAATGGTGTCTCTCTAAGAGACCAATTTGTTTCATAAGAGGATGATCAGCAACAAAGAGGAAATATGTTGATGCAAAATCAAATCTAAACACTTTAAAAAACTTTCAGATACTATTGTCTCCATCACATCCATCCATCACATCCATACTTCATAATAAACCATTCACCTCATTCCACTCCATACTTTTCACTTATATTCACATACACTTTCCATCTCTTTTTGTCTATTCATAACCCACAAATAAAAGCAAGAGGCTCATTCACATGCTTATTACCATTGCCATTTCTGTTCTCCATTGCCATTTTCCATTTTCATTTTCCATTCCTTGTCATTTTCATTCCGCAAATAAGCCCTGCTTCAATGCAAATTATTGAGTCCATAGTCCTTTGAGTCTAAGTTCTTTGTAAAAACACCTTTAGGCTTGCATGCCTTAATGGCAAGTTCTCATGCTGACAAACAATGGGAATACATTAATGTCCCTTGTTCGTCAGATCTTCTAGGTGACTCAACTTCAGCAAATTCATTCGTACCTAGCAAGATGTGTTTGGGCATCTTGACTCTCATTGTCATCAATGGTGAGAGTTCTCGTGTTGACTAGTGGCATCCATTAATGGCCACTAAGCCAACAATTTCCTACTATGTTCGACATCAGAGCATCTTTTCACATAGTAGGAATTGTGCCAATGAGTTTTGAAGACATGAAGACTATTATTTTTAGCATTTTGGAGCAGATTCAGCAAGTTTTAGTAGAAGCAATAAAAAGTCATCTTATCTCTCTATCTATGACTCCTCTTGATCAGCGACTTGAAGAAGAAAATGATCAGAAGTTTTCAGCCACCACACATACAACTCATCCATTCCAAAGGGTAAGTGAAGGTACGGAATTTTCTAACTTTTAACCATAGAATTCCATAAAAAGCTAGAATGATAATTGTTGGAAAAACATTTCTCTTCCTCATTTCATAAAATTGCCAATACCATCAGTTGGGGGGGGGAATACATTCATATTCATATCTTGCCATGTCCATATCATATTCAAGAGCTCACATACTTCCAACATATATTAATTATTACATTGCTATTATGAGCATACAATGGCTTTTGAAAAAGTGCTTACAGGATAAATTGGATACAAACAAAATCATGGTTGTCACACAAGAACCAACCATCATGCAATCCAATAAAGATATACTTTGCAACAATAATCAAAATATCATTATGCAAAGTTCAAAGATCAAAATAGAAGGCAACAAAAAAAAAATGGTTGTAACACAAGAACCAACCATGTTGCAATTCAAGTGAAACACTTTGCAGAAATATGAAGTTATCAAATGATATCATGCAAAGTTAAGCCAAAGCTCAAGGATCAAAAGAGTTAATGTAATATATATTGCATGAGGACATGCAATAGCTTCAGTTGGGGGGTATGTTGAGTCTTGAAAATGTCATTCATTTGCATTACACTTTCACTATTATGTCCATTATATCACCTCCATTTCACCTCCATTTCATTACTATGTCACCACATTCATCCCACTTTCATTATCATTGGGCCACCTTTATGTTTTTCCAATCATTATTATTTCTAAGCCTTTTAAGTGAATTTGTGGTTAAACATTAGAAAATAATGTGCATATGCTTATACCTAACAAATGGGTTGAGGTTGTTGACATGTGTAGGTTTAAAGGAGACTTCTAGAAGACCCTTATGTGGCACCCCAAGGCCAAATTCGAATTTGGTTGGAAAGAATTATGGGATCATGACGATATGTGTCACATCTCCTAATTGTATTGTAACTCTAAGAAGACATGTGTCTTATCAGTTCCTATTTTGATTAGGACTCTAGAGGTAGAGGGAGAGATTCATGGACTATCATTAATGAGATGGCTCTCATCTTTTTGTATAAATAGGAGATCTCTCTCCTTCATTTGCTAGTCTTCCCTTTTAGTCTTTTCTTAGTCCTTTTAGCTTGTTAGTCCCATGGCTTTTGAAAGCTTTTGTACTTTGTACTTTTGAAGAATTTGAATAAAGCTTTGATGTTCTCAACATGGAAGGAGATGTGAAGTAGATGTCATGGAGCATATTAGGATGTAAGTAGAGTAGATTTCATTTTGTAAATATTGCTTTGTAGAATGTAAGGTAGATTAGATTTTTCATTCATGCAATTTCAATTCATGCAAGTGTGTTTAATTTTGCTTTGATTTCATGACTAATGGCATATGTGATCATCTTGTCTATGTTGCTGACCTTTATTTTTCTAGTTTGATTTTCATTAGTATCATTTCTTTAACTTGCACTTTACTTTCTGCTCTTAGATATCAAGTTGTTCATCTATTGATGGTTCTTTTTTCCATAATCAAATAACTTTATTGGAGCCAAAATATCACTTAGGACAGCTTGGTTTAGTTTTCTTTAAGACTCACATTGTTGACTTGTTCATAACTGTTATCACATGATAAATCTAGCTGAAAGGTAAAAAGGTTAAGAAAAGGTTAAAGTAGTGTGATTTGTCTCCTTTATGTAGTGTCACTTAGATTTCACATTTCATTTTCATTTTAAATCAGCAACAGAGATACTGGGCCGATGTCATTAGTCCTTTATTTGATGTCTTTATTTTCCTTTAAGCATTTGATTTCATAGGTAGTAGGGGGCCCCTGCCTTGTATAGTTGTCACTTTAATTTCTTGCATTTCTTTTTCTGATTTTCATGTATATTAATGTACAGTTTGAATTACTGCATTTTATTTTCTTTTTAACATGTATATTATTGTACATAAATTGCTTTCAAGTTGATTGTAGATTAGTGATGCACATAGCCTTTTAATGAACTAATGACGTGATAGAATCATCTTGTCCTTTTGCTGAAGCAGCAAGGATACTGGGTCTCATAGTCATTCTCTCATTATTTGATTATTGCATTTTATTTTGATTGAACTAGTTGTATATTTACACTTTTGTTTAAATACTAACTCCATCAATAACATGTTTTAAGTTCTTTTGAAGTGCTAAGTTTTGGAATTTACCATTAAGGACATAGGCCTTGTCTTGAAATCTTTATCCATACTTGTCCTTTAAAAGTATTCTTAAGACCTTAGAAAACCAACAAGAACAAAACCCCAAAAACAACATAAACTATAAAACAACGAAGTAAGAGAAAGGTTAACTAAGCACATATAGTGCACCACACTTCATCAGTTTACGACACCCGGATTGATAATTTATTTAGAGCAATTTAAGACATTAAATTGACTAGACAGTAGTTCTTCTCCAGTGCAAAGTGAATGGTGTTTTTAGTAGCAAGTAGCTCCGCATAATTATTGGTGCCTCTTCTAAAGCTTAGGAGTAGGCAAAAAGTGTGTGATGCGGAGATGTGTAGGATGGCCCTGCCCCTGCAACCATATTCCTATGCTGCACCATCAAAATAGGCACGAGGAAAATGAGGATCAAAGACTTCAGGTATAATGTTCCTAGGCCTAGGAGGTGGGGGATCATCTGGTATAAGAGCAAAATCGGCCAAAATCTTAGCAGCTATGATAGACCGTCGGGGAGAAACGGATTGAAAAATTAAGTGGTTATGAGCAATCCAGATTGCCCAGCAAAAGAGTAAGGGGAGGCAATGCATCTTGGGTGAGGGTGTCGAGGAGTGCCAAAAATTCCATGCTGCCTCAATGGTTTTTGCAGACCAGTCGCAAGGGGGGGAACATCCGCGGCAATAAGTGACCATAGTCTGCGAGCTTCCAAACAAGTGAGGAACAGGTGTACAACAGATTCAGAATCACATTTGCAGAGATGGCACCAATGAGGGCCATGGAAGGTGCGTTTTAGTAAATTATCCCCTGTAGGTAATTTGTTATTCATAATGCACCACATAAGGAGCCGAGAGCGAGGGGGGGCCCTCAGTTTCCAAAGTTGTTTCCACCAGGCCTGAATGGATAAAGGTTTCCTATCCGCCGAAAGGAACAGGTATCCTTCCTTTGGGGAGAATCTGCCTGATTTTGCCAATGCCCATATAAGTTCATCCTCACCATCAATGATGCAGATGTGAGCATCTGATAAAGCCTGAGTAAAGAAGTCCCAGGATGGTCGCCAAATGGGGGGAATGTCGAGCTGGTGAGCCAACTTCCAAGCTTGATATAGAAAAGAAGAGTTCTCTTTGTCTGCAATGTGAGCAATATGTGTGATATTGCATCCTTGAAGAAAAAGGATAAGTTCAGGAGGTAGTCTGTGTGCATTCCCGCAACCCACCCAAGGGTCGATGCCTATGTGGATGCTGTGTCCCGAGAGTATTCTCCAAGTGAGTCCATCTTGAATGGTATCCAGTGATTTAATAACAGCCTTCCATATGTTCGATATCCCAGATGTGTACAAAATCGGTCTTCTAATCCAATCCAAAGTGTGCAAAGGGGATATGTATTTCGATGTAGTCATTCTCATCCACAGGCTATCCGATTTGACCAGGTGCCACCCTAGCTTAGCAGCCAAGGCAGAGGAGAAATCTTCCAGTTTCTTAATCCCCCATCCTCCCCATTTCTTAGGAAGATTGAGGGCCTCCCATTTGACCCAAGCAAAAACCTTCCCCTACTGGCTACCTCTCCATAAGAATTTGCAACAAATTGATTGTATCCTAGTAAGGATTCCTCTAGGTATCCAAGCCAGGGACATCCAGTATACTGGAGTGGCTTCCAAGACACTCTTGATAAGAGTAAGACAACCAGCATGAGATAAAAATTTGAGGTACCATATGTTGAGTTGCTTTTCCAACTTTGCAATGAGCCAGGTCCAATCAGCAATCTTGTAACCATGAGGCTTTAGTCTATACCCCAGATATTTTAATCCCTCCGAGAGATTATGTAGAGTAAACTGGAAGCGTTGTAGGGAAAAATGCAGTTCATGTTGGGTGCACTCTGTAGCTGTGAGGGTAGATATATGATCATTGATCAGCATGCCTGTAGCTTCCTGAAATAATGTGAAAGAGGCTCTAATATTGGTGAGGTCACTTATACTACCATTAAGCAAAATCAGCACATCGTCTACAAAAAATAGATGTGTAAGTGTGCAGTATTTTGTCATGTTAATACCCTGTATTCTACACCTTATGTGCTCCTCCCTGATGATTCTGCTAAGCCCCTCCATGACCAACAGAAAAAGGAGCGGTGATAGCGGACATCCCTATCTCAAATCTCTTTTCGAGAAGAAAAAAGGAGATGCACTCCCATTGACCAGAACGCTAAATGGAATGTTAGTTATGCAGCACATTATCCATTTTATGAAATTGAAATGGAATCCAAGGTGGGTTAAAAGCATTCTAAGGTATAACCAATTAAATCTTTCAAATGATTTAAATAAATCAACCTTCAGAATCATACCTTTGCATTTTTTGGAGTGAAGAGTATGTAAAACTTCCTGTGCAGTGCCAATGGCCTCATGTATTTGTCTGTCTTAGAGGAAGGGAAATTGTTCAGGAGAAATATGGTTTTATAGAATGGGCCGCATCTGATTGGCGATTATTTTTGCAATAATCTTATATATGCAATTGCAGAGTGAGATAGGGCGATAATCATCAAAGGAGCGAGGGTAATCTACTTTTGGAATAAGAGCAATGAAAGTAGATGTGATGGCAGTCCCCAAATGTCCACTATTCCTAGAGTCCTCAATGACCCTTAATAAGTCTGTGCCAATGATATCAAAAAAAGCTAGGTAAAACTCTATAGTCCAGCCATCAGGTCCAGGACTCTTTTCCTTTTTGAACCATTTTAGGGTGGTCTCCAGCTCCTCTAATGTGACTTCTTTCATCAGATCAGTACCCTCATCTTGATCCAAATATCTAGGAAAAAGTTGGGCAACTCTGATGATCTCGGCCAGATTTGTCTCCCTGGGGGCACTGTATGCTCTTTTGAAGTGTGAGGAAGCAAGTGAGGCAAGTTGAGGGAAGGTATTCGCATTCTGGCCCATCTCATCCTGAAGTTGCCAAATAGTATTTATCACCTTCCTACCATTGGAAAACTTGTGGTAGAATTTGGTATTGGCATCGCCATCCTTCAGCCAGATGGCTCTGCTTCTTAGCCTCTAGGCTGCTTCCCTGTCCTTGAGGATTTTACTTCGAGCAGTGTATAGGGAAGTGATCTTTTGCTTGTGTTCCTCCAAACTGAATAGACCACCCTGTTCATTTTCAAAACTTATCAGCTCAAGTTCGATACTCCTCAGGGAGTGGTCCTCCTGTAATCTTTTGTGATGTGCCCAGCTTTTAGATAAATTCTTTAGCTCAGAGAGGTTATGGATGAATCCTTCCATGAAGTTTCCTCTAGCCCCAGGAGGGTGTGTTCTCCAGAATTCAGTGACCATATTGATATAAGAGTCATCCTTGAGCTAGGTTGAGCAAAATTTGTAAGGTCCCTTTGGCTTTGTACTGTCACCTTTCATTTCCATGTAGATAGGAAAGTGGTCTGAGATCTCTCCAGATCCGACCCATTGTCTGATGTGCAGACCTAGATCGAGGACTATTTCATTCACAAGGAAGCAGTCGAGTCTTCTAGCCAGTCCATTCTCCCCAGTCCTATTGTTTCTCCAGGTAGCCCAAATCCTGGGAGATGGAATGTCCACCAGATTGTGTGTCTCCAGAGTGTTGGAAAAATAATCTGAGAGAGAGTCAGACTGTGCTCTATGTCCCCAGGACTCTGAATGTCCAATGGAGAAGTTGAGATCTCCTCCAATAATAAGACGATCAGCATTAAGCAAGGCCGAGTCGAGGAGTTGCTCCCAAAAAATGTGGCGGTTTTAACAAGGTCCATAGATGTTCAAGATCCTTAAATCCATTCCCAGATCGGCTGAATGTATATCCGCACCAATGAGTCCAGCCTCACCCCAACAATTAAGTAGATTGATAGTCCGGGAGTTAAAACCCAAGGCTAGTCCACCAGAACGACCATGGGCATCAAAGCGAGTGAAATGCCAGCCAGGTAGGAATGATTCCAGAGTGTGAGAGATATCTGAAGTAGGTCCTAGGGTTTCTTGTAAGAATATAATATCCAACAGGTCGACAGATATTAACTGATGAAGTGCTAGTTTTTTTTAGGCCTAGAGAAGCCTCTACAGTTGAAGGATAAAATCTTCATGTCGGGGGTTCGGAAGGGGTAGCTCTCACTCTAAGGACCCCAGAGATAGTGGATTGAGTACCTAAGGCGATGTTATCAACCGCCTGTGATTTCGCCATTGTGAGGGAAGAGGGCCTCCCTCTAGGAGGCTTAGGAAGGGGGGGAGGGGGATAAAGTCTAGACCCACATGGTCCATTTCCAGTTTCCTAGATTTTGAACGAGTATGGTATCCAGATGCATGAGGGATAGAGTACAAGCAAGAGGGTAAAGAAGAGGGGGTAATCTGCAGAGAGGGGGGGTGACAGAGATAGAAGGGCGAGGGGGGCGATGAGGCAATTAATCGATGCAGCAACAATCATAGGAGTGTCCATGCTAGTGCCCAAAGATAACCCAGATAAAGAAATAGCATGCATTTCAGATAAGTAATGTGAGGGTTCGGGATGTGAGATATTCTTACCCGATGCATTGGAATCGTCGGAGGCCACCATGGATTGTTCAGGAGGTAGGGGTGGGGGGCAGTGAGGAGGTCGACCCCGCTTCTTCTGGGATGTCTTTGCAGGTGCCGGAGACAGGTCCATTATACCAGGCTGTGCCAGTTGTGCATCTGTAACTAATTTCCAAGGCAGTTCTCCAGGATCTCGAGACTTTTCCTCACTCACCAGATCAGCATGACCCTAGGGAACCAACTCTACTGGTTCCTGGGAGTACTCTCTGTTGGTCTTCCTAAGCTTTCCACCATTAAGCAGACAGTCCTTATAGAGATGTCCGACTTTATGACATCTCCTGCATCTGAAAGGTATTCCTTCATAGTCTAATAACTGTTTCTTGGTGACATCTCGCCATTGAATATTAATGTGACCTAGGATGCTCTTAGAGAGATCCAAATGTACTAGTATACAAGCATATGCCATCCTGACGATGGTCTGGAAGGATGCATCAAAGGTAAGGTATGTTCTCATAGCATCTCCTATCCTTCTGAATACCTCCTCTGTCCAAAAATGGTAGGGAAGCCTTGGAAGCCAAACCCAGATAGGACCAGAATCAACCCTTTCTAGTTCAGGATCAAACATAGGCGTCCATATTCTAAGTAGAATGGGTGCTTGGTCAATATGCCATATAGTAGAAAGGACCCAGTTGGTATGGGCCAAGCAGCTGAACTTCAATGCAAACCAACCTTTGACAAAAGTTTGTACCCTGGGAGGCTCTGTCATGTGATGCCCCCAGACCTCCATAGTCCATTTCTGAAGTCGCTCGACGCTGTAATGTCTACCACGAACCCTACCCACCAGGACCTTATCTGCCGAGTCCATGGTTTCAATCAACGGGATGTCCTCAGATAGCTTGAGAAAGGTCTCATGGCTTCGTAGCTGAATGCACCTCTTCCTCTTAGATATACCTCGGTCTCTATCCCCAAAACTACAGGGATCCCCGATGGATGTGTGTTTGTCTGGGAAGTCGAAACCCTAGCTCCTGATATGGGTTTGGCCGGAATAGAGTCAAAGAAACCAGGGATGGAGCCAATACTAGTGAAATTACCTAGAGGGATAGTCGCCGGAGCCGAGAAAGTAGTTGTGTCAGCCACCTGAGATGGAGGAAGGTGTAAGCCAGACGAAGAGGGTACTGATGCCCCTAGGGTTTGTTCCCCCGTCAAACGCGCCGATACTCCCAAGCCCTGTGAGTGAGGTAAAGGAGGAAGGGGTCCGTAATCGTTGATGGCAGGAGCTCCTTCCAGGAGCGAGATAGGAGGTATCAACGGACGAGCAAAAGCCTGTGAGAAAGTGGGGAGTCCTTCAACTTCCTCGGACAGTTCCTGGTCAAAAGCATAAAAACCCTTCGATGTGGTCCTGGGTTGTGTCCATATGGGCACATCCTCCGAAGGATCCGCGGAAAAATCAATGAGGTCATCCACAATTGTCAACCTAAACCACTAACAGCTGCCTATAGTTCTGATGCTGACGAACAGAGAATGTCGGTGAGGGTGTCGGTAATAGTAAAACAAAGGTGATTTCCAGGCCGTATGTCGTTCCCGTAAGCCATTAGTTGAAAGTTACGGGAGCCGCAATGGTAGCGATGCAGTTAGGGTGGTTGTCTGTGGATTCGACCTGTGGTTACTGTGGCCTGTGTGCAGAAACCCTTGTCCAAATTAGAACCCATCGTGCCCTTTACTCGAATGTTTATTGTTATTTTGATTAATATTTTATTTTTATAGCATTAGTTTTTAACTTTTTATTTTTATTTTGACTCAGTTAAAATGGGTACATTAGGTTACTCCTTTTATTTAATTTATTCTTTTTAAGTTAATTTATTTTTATTTTTATTTAATTTGACTTAGTAAAAATGTTAAACATTACATTACATATAAGTGATGAGAGAATTCCATGGTTATTCATATTGTTGGAGATTTCTAGATGTTTGTAATCTCCAACAGGTTCACTTCTAGAAATCTCTATCAATTACATTAGATCTCTACCATACTGGACTAGCCTTGGAAAGCGACCTACAATTATTAATAATACAACATATTATTAATGATGGTTAGATATATTCATATTAAAAAAAATATTAGTAACCATGAATAATAACATATTAAACAAATTAGAAATTCCATTCAAATAAAATTGGTTTTTATTAATTAATATCATTTTATTTATAATCTGCGGTTAAGGATAAATTATAATAAAGAATGATATATAATTAATTAGTTAATTAATTAAAGTTAAATAAAAAATTATATTCCATGATTAATGATTATTTTCATAATTATAATTAAATGTAAAAATCAATCCTAAAATTTTGATAATTATATTTTTTAATGAGTAAACTAAAATTATAAAAGGTTGAGGATGAATTGATAAAAAAATTGACCTAGTTTCACTTTTAACTTTCTCCAAGTAAAAACTATGTGAGTTAGATATATAGAGATAGGAGATATACTATATTCCAAAATTTTGTACGAGCTGTTTTGTTTGCACACATTTTTATAAATATAGGAACTTGGTTCTATCATAAAATAAAGTCAACTAGTTGGTGGTGCTGGAATTTGTAGAGCCTATAAAAAAAGTATTCTTTTATTAGGGACAAGAGGGAATATTTAGCTAATATTAGGGGCATCAATGAACACTTTCGAAAGGCAATTTCCGAGTAGGGGAAGCTCGTCAAATAGTTGACTAAAAATCCAACATATAAGCCTCTAGATAAAAAGGTAGAAGGGGACAAAGAAGACCCCTTAAAGAAGAAAAATTCTGAAAATGAACCTCATAAGACTCAACATGAATGCAAAAAAATTTAAAGTGAAGAATATGTTAATAAAACATATCAAAAAATCACAAAACAAGGAAAGAAAAATAAAACAAAAATCTAGGGAGAGTTCAAAAAGATAAGATCACCTACATTATATGGAGAAAAAGAAAAAGATTCATAAGCTTGGTTGTTGAACATCACTAAATATTTTAAGGTCTACAAATGTTACAGCAATCAAAAGGGTAGATTGATAGTGTGCCAATTACAATACTGTTGAGCCTCCATTTTGTCCATATTTTCATGATTTTACTGAATAATTTTATGCCTATACTAAGTACCTATAATCATTATTATTCTTTTTACAGATTATTAAGTTATTATTTAGAGGCATTTAGAGCTGAGAATTGTTGGTCTATGAACTCTTCTTGTTTTGTTAATTTGAAGAGTATTTAATGTGAAAATAACATTAATGTTAGGCTCTTTTGTGGCAAGTGCTAACATTCCCCTACTAGCAGTTCAGCTTGGCATGGACCTTGACAGTCCCTAGGAGAAGTCGTGCTTACCATTTACTTGCTCAACAAGCCTTGGTCCTGCATTCACCTTCCTGTATCATACAATGTTCCTGCACCATGCATCGAATTCCTACACCAATTCGAACTTGATAGCATTCCTGCACCATTTCACTTCTACAGCAACATTACTACACCAATTCAGTTCTACAACAACATTCTTGCACCAATTTGGGGCTTTCATACATTGACACATTTTTGGGAAAATATGAAAGAGGTTTTCGTTCAAAATGTTGTTTGAACACCTCCACATGAGTCAAGATACACCCAGGTCGTACGGACTTATATTTAGGTAATAATTAATGCTTCAGCCCCGAATTCACAGTAGTTTCCAGACTGCCAATGTCTCCTCGATTTCCATGTAGTTAAAGGTGAATAGAGAAATTATGGAACATGGGTTTTGGTCCCAGTGTAGGAAATTGACTAGGCCTCAAACATATTTCTAAAATTCATCACGATTTGGGAGATACGAGGAGTTCTTTGGAGATAGTTTGTTAAAAATATCAAATTTTTCCAAAATTTGAAAATTTTCCTTCTAAATTACGAAGGTTGTTAACAACGTATTCTTCCTATGATTGTTTTGGAGAATACTTCATGACTCAACATCGGTTGTTGAAAACCATAGATCAATTTGAATCTCTTCATTTTGGCTTGGAATTGTCGCATAATGTAGAAATTCTCACTGTAGATCAATAAATTATGCAATATACTAAAGCAAAATACAAGATCTACTTCTACAATAAACTTTGCGGAAGCTTAATCAATTTGAGCAAGATCAATAAGAACACATATAACAAATGAAGAGAAAGTAATCACACATGAACACAGAAGAATAATCCTGAGGAAAGCCTCAGCCTAAAACACCAATCTCTGTATTATCATACAAGTGGAAATATGTTCAGAATACAAAAAGAATCAACTCACAACCTATCCTGCTCTCTCTGCAATAGAACAATACAGCTCACTGACTGAGTAGACACTACATATGTCTTCCTTAAGCCCTCCAAGCCTCCTATTTCCTTCTGCAGTTTTTCCCTGGGTCCAATGATGTCACATGTTTGAATTGGCCTCATTCACACTCAACTGAGGAAGTAACTGCGCAATCATCAAAGAATGAAATCCTTCTGCATGTAAGAGATATCCTCCAAGGAATATTCCTGCAACTGATAGTAAATTTTCCCACCATCTGATCTCAACTGGGTCTCTAACTGAACTGACATGCATGAGTTATTTATGAGAGAATATTTAGTTATATGAAGTGGAGCAGTTACATGAATGCATGCATTAACTAACTGAATTCACAATTAGTTCAACAAACTATTTGAACTAATCTAACTGGGCTTGACTCAGTTAATTGAGCCAACTAATTACAACTCATCCTTATCTCTTTAACTGATGGATAAATTCCTCAATCAATGGAGAAATTGTTGCATGTCTTCACATAGACTTCATGTTTGATTTTCTACAACTAATTAACTCATGGTGAATTATTTAATTATTTTTCAAATAGTTGGTAAGATCAAATTTGAATTTTTTCTTCTCTATTTTAGTTCAAGGACTAACTAAAATAGAAAGGTATCCCGAAATTCTATTTATAGAAGTGCTATTTTTATCACTTATATTTTTAGCATTTCGTGTTGCTATTTTCAACACTCCCTCTCAACAAGAAAGGGATTATTATTAACCCCAATCCTGTCTCTGTGGAACTCCAACTTGCATTTTGACAATTCCTTCATCAAAATATCTACATCCTGTTCCTTGGTCAAAACATATAACAACAACATGATCCTCTTGACCACACAGTCTCGAAGATGATGATACCAAATATCAATGTGCTTGGACCTATCATGAAAAACTGGATTCTCCGAGAGTTAGGTGCAACTCTGATTATCGCAGTAGATAACTGTAGGATCCATCCTCCGACCAAACAATCCCACTAGAATCTTCCACAACCAAATGGCCTCACATGCAGCCTGACTAGTAGCCATGTATTCAGCCTCTGGAGAGCTAAGTGCAACTAGTCTCTGTTTCCTACTGTACCAGGAAACTGCAACTGAACCAAGGTTGAAGATTCCTCCAGAAGTTCTCTTCCTGTCTGATGGACTCCCTGCCCAATCTACATTTGTGATACCCTAAAGCTTCACTTCCTCTGTCCGTCTGTACCACAATCCAAACTGAGATGTGCCTCTGAGGTATCTCAGCACATGCTTCGCTGCATTCCAAAATAGCTTGGTATGTTCAACCATAGCTTGACTCAGCCAGTTCACCGCAAAGCATAAATCAGGTTGTGTGTTCACCAAATACATAAGTGAAACCACCAACTGTCGATAAATAGTAGCAGTTACTACCTCACCTGAAGTAGCATCCTCCTTCCTCCAGTTCCGAGCTAGAAGAGTCTGCATGGGTTTACACTTCTCCATATGGACTGCATGAGGATCTCATTGGCATACTTGCCTTGAGACACAAAAACTTCTCCATCTCTCTGCCACACTTCCATGCCTAGGAAGTAGTGCATAAGACCCATGTCTTTCATTTCAAACTCTCTTGCAAGGTCCTCCTTGCAAGATTGGATCTGTTGATCATCACTTGTCAAAATCAGGTCATCAACATAAAGAACAATGATCAATGGCTTACCTTCTACCGTGATGTGGTAAAGGTTCGCATCTGCTTCACTCTTGGTGAAGCCCAACCCAGTGAAATAGTTGTCGATCTTGGTGTACCAAGCATGGGGTGCTTGCTTCAGCCCATACAGAGCCCTCTTGAGTCTGCACACATGCAACTCACGATCAAAGGTATCGAAACCTTTTGGCTGCTCAATGTACACCTCCTCCTCATTCTTCCCATTGTGGAACACTGTCTTCACATCCATTTGCTAGATCTTCCACCCAATCTAAGCTGATAGTGCCAACATCAATATAATCGATGAGTACCTTGCTACAAGAGAAAAAGTCTCATTGTAGTAAATCCCCTCGACCCGTGAGAAACCTCGGGCAACAAACCTTGCCTTATGTTTCTCAACACTGCCATCAGCTACCTGCTTTACCTTGTAAAGCCATCTGGAACTCACCACTGACTTGTCTTGAGGTCTTGGGACAACATCCCAAACACAGTTCTGCACAATGGATTCATTCACCTCCACCATTGCATCAACCCAAACTGGTTGCTGCACTGCCTCCTTGAATGAAGAAGGTTCAGAATCTATACACTCCCCAACCAAGGCCATGTAACTAGTGTACCACTCGGGCGACCTCCTCTGTCTACGCTGAGAAGATGGTTGTCCCACATTCTCCCGCGCATCCAGCATCAACCTGTCAACTTCGCTTGAGTGTTTTCTCCCATCTCTAGAAGTCTCAGCAGGAGTGGATGTCTCCACTCCCAGATCCTTTGCATGCAGCTGCTCCACATCATTCTGAGGTTTCTCCTCCTTAGGAAATAAAATTTCCTCATCTGCATGAAACTTGGGCTCCCTCTCAAGTCATACTCTCATGGCTTTTTGCTCATCGAACTTCAGATCCTTGCGTACCACAGTCCTCTAACTGGTAGGTAGGTACACCCGATAATTTTGGGGTGTATCCATGTACCCCACAAGTATTCCCAACTCAGTTGTGGGATCTAGCTTCTTTCAGGAATCTTTGGTCACATGATAGTAAACTGATGATCCAAAGATTTGGAAGTGACTCACATCTGGTCGCTTCCCGAAGAAGGCCTCCATAGGTGTCTTCATTCCCAGTATATGGTGCGGGCTTCTGTTCTGCAAGTATACTACTATATTGCATGCCTCAGCCCACAAATGCAGTGGTAGGCTTTGGTCATGCAACATCGCTCGAGTTGCTCCCACAATCGATTTGTTCTTCCTTTCAGCCACCCCATTCTGTTGTGGGTTATGGGGTTCCATCAACTCCTGTTTAATTCCTTCTAAAGTGCAAAAGTCCTTAAACTGCGAGGAGACATACTCTCCACCATTGTTGCTACGCAAGGCTTTTATTTTCTTTCCAAATTCTTTCTCTGCCAAGGCTTTAAACTCACAAAACCTCAAGAAGGTCTGATCCTTCTTTTGCATAAAGTAGATCCAACATCTACGAGAAAAATCATGAATAAAAATAACATAGTACCTTTGTTTAGCAGTGGAGGCTATGTAGAATGGTCCACAAACATCTGAGTGAACTCACTCCAGGATTGCTCCAACTCTACTATCTCAATCCGGAAATAAATATTTCTCATACATACCCAAGGTTCAACCTTTGCATGCATCCGTCTGCTCCAGTTTTCCCTTGGGTAATCCAGTAGAAATATGCTACATGATTTTCAGGGATCCATGGTGCAAGTGGCCCAGTCTTCTATGCCATAGCTTGCCAACATCTTGGCTTTGCACCATCTCAGCTTTGGAACTCAATGCAACACAGTCGTCTACCTCAAGCTTGTAGATATTCTTTACTCGAATCTCGAGTCGCTTGGTCCATCTAGTGCCGATATGCCTTAGAATTACTTTTCCTTTACTAAAGACTACATCATAGCCTTTATCTTCTAGCATAGAAATGGACACAAGATTCTTCTTCAGACCTGGTACATACTTTACATCAGTCAGAGTGAGGGGAGCTCCATGCTCCCTCCGAAACACAACTGTACCTTCACCTAAGACACCGTACTTTCTATCATCACCCATATCGATCTGCGTCTGAAGATCCTTCTCCTCCAAGGTACTGAAAAGATTCTTGTCACCTGACATGTGGAATGAAGCTCCACTGTCCAGGTACCAAACACATCCTACCATGGATTACACCATGCATGCAATAAGTAAGAAATCCAACTCAAATTGTGAGTCCAATGCCTCACCATCAGATCCCTTTGAGGAACCCTTCTTGGATTTATTCTATGGACAATTGATCCAAATCGAATCCATAAATGATTGTCAAAGAACCATGACTGAATCAGGTCGGAAAAATCCTTGAAGAATCTAAAATAGAAATCGAAAACACCCTGAACCAATGGCCATGACAGCTAGCATGAAACAACGAGGACCTCGGTCAAATTACGCTGACCGAGGCCCGTGGAGACTGCGCGGGATGCCAAAATAACCCCTGGGAGCCCCGGATCGGGAAAAGGAGCTGATTTTCCAACAGGGCCAAAATGGGAAAGCCTAAGCACCCGGTCGCATGGGGGGGAGTAGAGGACCACGGTTAGAGAAACGAAAAGTGCCAACGTACAAAGGTGGGACCCACGACCTAGAAACCGGCAGTTTTGATCGGATGACCCTTGAATGGTAAGAGGTTTTGGTAGCAAGCGGAGCGATCCCACTCAGCGATCGATGCATGGCAGCAGACGTGAGAGAAAAACCATCATTGATCGCATGTTATCGGTTGAGAAATTCAACCGCACTCGATGTGAGTATGACGTTGGATTTGGAGGAGCCCAGATCGGACGGCTAAGATTGTGCCCGATAGAAAGAAGCAGAATCGACACGGAATAAAGCCGTGTTCTAAAGGGATTTGGAATCCATTTGACCGTCGCGGTGGAGAAAGAATGTATCCACGACATAACCGAAGAAACGAATCGACGAGCAGGCTAGCGTTTTTCTGATGGGGACACGTGGCTACTTCCCAAGCGTTCATGCTAACACCAAGCAGGGAACTCCAAGCACATAGGTGGTAGGTGAATCGATGTAGGTAGGAGACGAACCGAACAAGCATAGAGATCAAATAGCTAAAGCCATGAACAGAGACAGTCGAATTTAGAAGAAGAGGAGGAATAGAGAGGAGTCCAAGTGACAAGAGAGATAGTGAACAGTGAACCCTGAGAGGAGGACTAAACACAAAGAACAGTAAAGCCAAGAAGAGGAGACAGAGGGCCGACCTGACCACAGGCAGCGTCGAGCACCAGAGAGCTTGAAGATTCAAGCCTTTCCTTAGAGGAATTTGTCCAGACTGAGCATCACATTTGGATCTTTCCACTATAGACCAAGGGTCAAAGAGCTGGCAGGAAGAAAAAGAGTCTGTGAACTCCGAGTGGCTTGGGGAATCCAAGAACCACCCTATCAAGCAAAATCTACTTCAGGAGAACTCACATTGAGTCCCTGTATTGTAATTTCTCTACTGTAAGACACAATAAAACAAGGCCACCATTGAAGCTAGACCAGAGACATAACCCTAGAGAATAGGGTGAACTCCTTATTAAAAACTGTTTGTGTCTGTGTGTTTCTTACTGTATTCCTCTGCTGTCTTTCCACTTATTTTATGTGTATTGGCAATCTAATCGATATGTTGCTTAAATAACACAGAATACACACCAGCACATGAGTCTGTAATACATTTTGTTTAATAAATCTTTAACTGAGGTCACTCATAGGGTGATTATTAGATCAAGTGGTATCAGAGCTCTAGGCTATAAGGTTAGACAAGCTTGTGTTGGTTTAGCTGTGAATTCTCACTAGATCAAAGCTCAAATTAGGAGAAGGAAAGTTGGTGGAAACTAATCCTGAAATTGGGAGACCCTATTCTCGGAAGACAATGTTAGAAGAAGGTTCTATAGGGCTAGACCCTTAATTCATAGAAAGTTTCCTAGCTATAAAGTCTATGGTAGAGGAAATGTATAGAGACTTTAGAAAGCATAGGGATGAAAATTCATCAGGTTCTAAACAAGATAAAGAAGAAGATGAGTCTCATTCCCATGACCACTCCAAAGGAAAGGGGAAAGAGGAAAGCTTTCTCACACCTCCTAATAGCCCTGTGCATAATAAGAAAGCATCTTTGATTAATTTGATGTTAAATTTGATTAGAGCTAAATGATGAAAAGTTGGACAATTGGATTAGACAAATTGATGTGTATTGCAGAGTACAAAACATAGACTCAGACAAGAGTAAGATTCAGCTGGCAAGCCTATGCCTAGGAGGCATTGCCTTGGTTTGGTGCTAAGGTAGAACCCAAGCTGATATGAAGAAGCATGGTAAGACCATCTCTGTCTGGAGTGAATTTGTTGCTGCAATCAAAAAGTAGTTCTATCCATTGGCCTACATGCAACAAGCCATGATGAGTTGGCAAACTCTTCGGCAGTTGAAAGGGAAAAGTGTACAAGGGTATACTCAAGAGTTCAGAAAGAGAGCATTGATGTTGGGTATCTCATTAGACTCACCAGAGACTCTTTTGAAGTACATTGGTGGTCCACACAGCTACATGAGGCATACCATCGTCATGTTTAATCCCACTAGTATAGATGAGGTATCTATACAAGCTACTCATCTAGAAGCTAGAGGAAATAATGGAAATCTAGAAGTTGGGGGACCATCCCAACCCACTGTAAGCAAGAGCAAGGAGAAAAGAAAGCAGAAGTGGAAAGCAAGGAAGGCTAAAACTGCACAAAAAGGCAAAGCTTCATGCACTCACTGTAAAAAGGAGGGGCATTGTTAAGGGACAAATTCCCCTAGGGTCTTTGGGTTGAAACCCTAACAGATCAGAGGTTGTCTATACAGAGAAACACACATTCCATACAGCCATAATGCTAAGATAAGCAAACTATATGATAAGTGGTGTACCTGGGGGTCCTATGTTCGAGAAGATCCTTCCAGGGTCCAAACCCTCTCAGAGTTCCTTTTGCTCCTTCAACCTGCAAAACAATCAATTCGAGAAAGTATAGCACTATATGGACTAAACATCATAAAGAAATCATCTTCATAGTATATTGAAAGGTAGATAGTTATGCAATTAAACAACCATTCACATATGAATCATAACATGGCTATCACAAACATGAAGAAGATTTATGTCAGGAACAAAGACAAGTGTTTATTTTATTATAGACAAATAAAGTACAAAAAGGAATAATTTCACCTGATTCGTCCTTTCGCAGGCTCCAAGCGGAACCGTCCTCTGGATTCGTCCAGTCTCAAGCCTTTAACAAACTCCTTCCATGACTTACTCCATGATATCTCAAATGGTAGATAGACATCATCACACAAGGAAACAAGGGTTTCCTGTAAATGAGGGAAGTGCAGTAGGCACTAGGATCTTCAGACCTGGTTAGGGAAATCTCAGCATAATAACCTTTCTCTCTCTTCTCTCCTCCCTTCGGCCTTCCCATTGAAGCCTTTTTATACTTCTCCCAAAGTAGTTTTTTAGTTGGGAATTCATTGGGAACAGTTGGGCCACAGGCACTAACAAGTGATCAGCAAGTAAAACCCGCGATCTCCACCAGAAATTAAGGAGATTTAATTTTTTTAAGTGTTTTAAGACATATACGCAGGTTGGGTATACACAGACCCACGTATACATGCGTTTAGCTTAGGGAAATGTCACGTATAGGGAATAAAACACTGTTTTTTAAATTTTGGACCAGGTTTGGAAGGAGGGGTTGCCCTGGGCCATGAGTGCAGCATCACAAACCTCAAGAGTGATATTTGGAGCTATAACAGATGCCCCCTAATATATGAGGTCAAAAGGGGTACATGATGGCCAAAATATATTAAGCAAGTACATGGAAAGGAAATCTACCAAAAACTGAGAAGGGCATACCCATGCTCAGAGAAAGTAAAGCATGTCTGCATATCAAGTACAAGTGGATCCACTAAGTATACAAGTATAAAGAACCGGAAAATACATAATGGATCATCTGATCATGATCAAACAAGTACATGTCTGAATATCACATATAAGAATGTCAATGATGTTGAAGAATAAACCGGATCACTAATATCAAAGCCTAGTCACAAAAGGTACCAACTAAACATGATGTAATATGATGGTACTACACTGCAAACTCAGGTGCCAGCAGATAGAATGTCGCCATGAATGGCTGCAACATATAAGGTGGGGTGGTATCAGCTAGCAGTAACAGGAGCAAATATCAAGTGAACCAATGAATGTTGATGCAACCTGAGGTCTTCACCGACCGCCATGGTACATTTCTGCACTATGGGAATAAATGATCTATAGTTGACCATGTGGGAAATTGTTTGATTACCAGTCATTGATGTATACCATTAAAAAATGCGAGACTACTCACCGATAATGATAATGAGCATCAAGGTACCCAGTACAATCTAACAAGTGTGAATAAATGAGCTGGAGTCGAACACCTATAAGAATCTATCGATCAGGAGACAATGATGGTTTCCCGCTGTCGATAGCGAAGGATCTTCCACTAATGACTGCAAAACCCAAGGTACTACCAAATGGAATCTAGATCTTTGCCCCAGAGCATTGAGTCGGAGTCGATATGGAAAGATCTGCTAGAAGGAAGGCATTAAGGCATCCTTCATCAATCTAGCACGAGTGTAACCCGTAGGCCAATAATGTGTAAGGAATCAGACGAAAAATATGTAGTAACCCGACCAAAGTACGTTTCTGGCGTACACAAGATGTAGCTAGCGCACGACAGAAACCCCCTGAACCAACCAATAATTAAAGCTGACACAGAGGCGAGGTATCCACCAAAAGGGTCAAATGGAAACCAAGGTACTGCATGAATCCAAATGTGTGATAATGTAAGCTGATGTTGAACACAAGGGAAACCACTCGGTCAAAGACCCATGATACTGATCGATGCTGAGCACAAGATGACCTATCAATAATGAAAATAGGGCCAGGGTGCAGCTCTAGGCCTGTCCTCAGAGCAAGATGTCGTCATCGATAAGTACAAGGCCCGCCAACAAGAAGTCAATGGGGACCTTTTCAAACTGGCACGAGTAAAGGACCAATATAGTTGATGTGATGATAGACATGATACTGACAATCAGGGATGGCCGACTAAAAAATGAGTCAAGAGACACTGCAGAGAGGCCAACTCAGGCTAACTTCCCTTGAACAAAAGCATGACTCAATGTGACTATGTGGTAGCATATGATGACTCTGTATAAGTTCTTCATGCAGGAGGCACGAACGAACCCTCCATATGATTGGAAGAGATAACCAATCGAGGGAGAACTGACTCAATAACAAGGTTAAGGCATACCTAAGTCAAACTAAATCCTGCCCAAACGGAGGAGACTTTGCTTTGGGTGCTTTGTTCAAGGGTGACACGACTCACTCTAGCTACCACAATAAATGGAAACTTTGTCTCGTTCCCGCTTGTTTTTGGAATATGTAATTTTTTTGTCTTTTTCTGTTAAGCTGGAAAAGGAATAAAAGAATGCTATAGTATAGTGGAAAGAACGAGTGTCGGTGAAATAAATGATCTAGTTCCTAGGATTAGAACGTTCCTATGCTCAATGCAGGGAGGTGAAAACTGGTCAATGACACTCAAAGGTGCATTCTTTCCACGGGTCAAGGTGTGTCAAGTTGCAAAATTCAAAGGTATGCAAGTTTTATTTTGCAGTCGTCATGGTCAAAAGTTGGCTTAAACATGAGTCCAAGTGAAGCTGGCTAAAGGCCAAAAGGTGAAAATGGTCAAAATGCAATGCAGTAGTACAACTCAACACAAAGGAGCCTCTAGGGTATAAGGCTAGAACAAAAGTGACGAAGCAAAGAGGAATAAGTCTTTATTGCATAAGTCATGGCAGGACTACAAAGGACTCCCGAGCCTACTCAAATCGGAGCAGCATGGGCAACAAATGTCAGTGAGGTGCTAACTACAATGCCCATGTAAAGGATGGCTTCTACCATCATGTCATGATTTAAAGAATTGGCGAATGAAAATGGTTTATGAACCATAACACGATGGGATCGACCCTATGGAAAATGTATCGACAGATGGAGGTTAGTATGCATAATGCAATGGAAAAATGGCTTCCCTAACCTATATGCCAGTGAGAAAATGATACCTACCATGACGGGTCAGCAGTCATGGAACCGTCTCGAAATCATTGAAAAAACGTCCAAAATGTCTTGAAAATCAAACCATTCTCGACATTCCAAGCTCCCAAGTTACAAGTTACATGAGGCCAAACAAAATAAAATTTTGAAAAAAAATTGCATTTTCAAAACCTATAAAAGAGTTTTTGGACTCACCATTTTCACCATTTGAGTTTGAGAGCAGAGAAGTGGAACAAAAGAAGCAACTTTTCCATATGCCAAATTCAACCGTTCAGATTCTTCCAAAATCCCCAAGTAACTCTTATACTTGTCTTGCAATAAATTGTGACTAGTTTTAGAATTTTTAATTTATGTTCTACCATTGAATTATTTGTCAAAAATTTCACCGCAACGTATACGCGGGTTGAGTATATGAAACCTGTGTACACGTGACTGTGTGCAAATGGACCCACGTATACGCCGTGAGCATTTGAAACAAAAAAAACTAACGGTTTAAAATAATTTTTTCTTCAGGATGCCGATCACTTGGCGAGAAAGAAAGCATACCGTAGTGGATGATGAGGTCATGAACGATCCTGATGCTTTGGATGCCTTACAGGGATGTGGTTTGCTAAAATTCTTCAAATTGCCAAATATGAAAGCAAACACACGTCTGCTTGAGATGCTCATTGATTACTGGAGTATCGATGATGATTCGTTTATGATTGACCAGATTCCACTCAGGATAGAAGTGGACGACATTTATTTCATCACAGGCCTTTCCCAAAGGGGAGAGGTAGTACATTCCAGGGGTAGGACACGAGGCAGTCTCTCGATCGAGGACTACGTACATATCTATTTCCCGGGACATCCAAAAAAGGTTGGAAGTCAGATTTCAATCACACATGTGGAGAGTTTATCACTGAGGATAATCCTGTTCACCATAGCTAGAGTGAACGGATCAGCTTCTCTACACCAGGCATCACGGCTAACCATGAGCTTGGCAGTAGACTGTCTCACCACTGTGTTTGACTGGTGTACTCCTCTTCTAGCCAGCTTGAAAAACCTGCTCACTTCCATAAAGAGAGGGCAGACTAAAAAAATTGGATATGGGACTATTTTGTGTTCTTTATTTTTTGAGAGGGTCCCTGCACTCTGCCCTAGGGTAACGGTTTCCATCAACACCCCACGAGATCCACGCATGGGCCGGTGGGCTGACCTAATGAAACGTTTAGGAGGTGGGGACATCCCACAAACTGCATTTGATGATGACTTCTTTTCCTAGTGGGATCAGCAGATCATCGCCATAGATGACTACCCTTATGCTGGGTTGGATTTCCGAGGAGATCCCGATCTAGTATTACCACCGACCGCAACATGGGGTGACATTGGTAAGTATTTTTTGATTTTATGATTTTATTTTTTTTTCAAATATAATAATGAATTTTGAAAAAAGAAATTGATAGGATTCAAATGACTAATAAGATGATCATGTTCTAGATATTCGGCCAGTACGACCAGATGATTTCCCACGGCACAGACATCGCGGCCGAGGGGCCCAAGAGGCAACTGCAGACACAAAGCGACTACTTCACACCGTCCAGTGGCACCTGGTGAGACTCACTCATGGAGTACCGATGGCGGCGGTAGAGGATCTTCTTGAGGATATGCAGCATCATGTGGTTGGCATGCCACGTGACTGGGTCCGCACTTTTAGGCATGTGGCCAATGCGATAGCTTCCTACTTAGCCGCTCATCCTAAGCCAGGGCATTAGATGTACTAGACATGATTATGGGCATTTGAGTCCCAATTTTGTATATCTTTTTGACAGACTTATGTACACTCGAGATGTTTTATGATATATATATATATATATCTATATATATATATATATATATATATATATATATATATATATATATATATATATATATATATATATATATATATATATATATATATACAGTGCGACTTTTTGATGCTTGATTTTATTGTGATGAATGATTAATGTGCCAGTCTAATGCTTGATTAGCGATAGAATCAGCTAACCAATTATGAGATCTTGGAATGTGCAAATAATTGATATAAGTACATGATCTTTGCAACAACCTCACCCTTAAATACTAGCGATATAAACATGGATCCTTTACCTGATAAGTGTTATTCAATTGCGCAACTATCAATTGTGAATCAAGATAAACTACCAATGAGTCAGTTCCATGAGAAATTGCCTTGGATAGTAAATTAATTACGGTAGTATACTCAGCCATATTATATGAAGCAGGACCAATGCATACTCCCCTTGATACCATCAACTAACCAGTTGGATAATAGAGTACCCAAGCTACGAAAGCGAGGTTCCGAGTGTGCCGACTAGCACCATCAGCAAATCCAAAATAGACCAAGTCATCCATCAACACTTGCCACAGCAGACCAAAAGTGTTGATATCAAAAACTCTCGATGAGATATGTACAAATATACACAATGTACAAAGAAGCCATTGCCTAGCTGCTACTTAAGCAAAGTACTTCTTAAGGTAGAGCCCGTCAGGGGGCTCCACCCACTTGCTCCTAGGGATGTTTATTGGTACTATTATCGAACCAATCAATATATTTCCTTCGGCAAATAATTGTGTTGGAGCCAAAGGAACCATACAGACATCGCTAGTCAAACTGGAGGACCTGGATTCGACTTCATGCAACGAGGGACGAAAGCATGAACAATGATGTAAATCTTCCAAAGGTCGATCTACAGCCGTCATTGCTTCGAATATCACTTCATCAAATGGAAAAACAATATCCAAGCAATCCAATGTAGAAGTGGAATCAAGGGTCTGAGGATGAGCCACATCACCATCTAACTCTTTCTCTGAAGAAGGAGTAGGATGATCGTCTGCAGGGTCATTAGTAGATTCACATCTAGGCTCTACTGCAGACGTAGAGGATTCTATTTCACCCACCTTACCGTCATCCGATGTGGTCACAGATGAAGATATGGGTCCAGGATCCAAAAAATAATGAGCTTGAAAAAAATCTTTCCGTAAAGGGTCCTTGGAGGATGAAATTGTATCTATTCGAGCCGTAGGAGGGGGGAGATCAAATGTACCCATCAATGAAGAGTACATCCAGACTCCTAAATTCTCAGTAGGTGGACGGGGGTTATCCACTAAGGGAATAGTAGAGTCTGAAATTGCCTGAGGATTGACTGGACAATAATCCAATTGATCAACCTTAATAATTTTCCCTTCATGAGGAAAGCAAATGACATGAAACAAAGTTGAAACAACAGCGTCCATTTCATATACCCAGTTCCTTCCTAATAGGAGATTGTAGTCCAGGTTAGCATCGATGACTTCTACTTCAATATTAACGACCTTTCCCCCAACACATATAGGAAAGGTCAGGATAATCTCGTATGGCCTATGAGAATGAACATCAAACGCTGTTAAGATGGTAGGTGAAGGAACAATCGAAGGCGATCCAATGGCCTTCCAACATGACATAGACATGACACACGTGGAAGCTCCCTCATCTATAACTGTCCGAAAAATATTAATTTTCTAGTAGGTAGACTTTATCTGGAAATCCATATGATGAGGGAGTCTCTTTTTGACATTATGCATATCAAAAGTGAAAGTTAAAGAATTAATTGGATCCACTACCCCCATTGCCGATAGCAAGGCACTTCTTTGAGCGGGACACAACTGGAGCACCTCTAAAGTAATCATAGCACATGGACTCTATGCCAAATCCTCAAAAATGGAGTAATTCTAGGTTGCCCTAATATTAGGGTTAATAGTCGCGCGTTTAGCAGAACCTTTCAGTACCCGTGGTATAGTCTCGACAGAGGGTCGCTCAATATGAAGTGGGTTGTTAGTTTCAGGAACTGTTTTATCCTTGGAAGTTTCACCTTCACCATAATCGCATGACCGTGTGGCCACATTAGCATGAGAACCCATCATGAAAAAATTTGATGATCTGTCCCCTTCCTGGTTGCCCCCTGTGGAGGTACCAGGGTTTGAACTCGCGCCAGCAAGAAGTTGTTGCCCTTGGGAAAAAGGGTTGGTTAACACAGCTTGAGAACTAGAAGTCCCTTGCTACCCTAACAAGCACTGAGCATCTTCAATCTTGGGGCAGAGATGAGTTAAATGGTCTCCACCACACAACTTGCATGGAAACTTGACTTTATTTTTAGACTCATTTCTACCACCACCAGCATTATTGCAGGATTATTTTCATCTGTCTTCCCATCTTGACTCTTTTTCTTACCTCATCCTTTCTTCTTCCCATTGGAATTTTTATTTCCTTTGAGGTTGGTAGATTGGATGGCATTGACTGAAGAGGGTTGGGAAGACGAAAGGTTAGACGATGTGACTTGGTTGTTAGAAGCAGTTTGTAAAGACAACTGTTGTAATTGGCTCAACAATTTCACCGCATTTGTGTCTACCGATCCAACGATACCATCCCCATGGGGACTTGGCTTCGACTTGGCTATATCAACCTTAGACCTAGGAGCATCCAGCAAGATTTTTTGAAGGATCCCAGACTGAGAGTAAATCAATTCTAATTGCTGGGCCCTAAAAATAGCTTGCTCCTCAAAATAGACTCCGGACATGGAGACATCCTTAGAGATTTCAGGTTGTAAAGATTTCAAAAACCATTCGAGACGGTATTTCAGAGGGATTTCGGCTTTAATGAGCCTCTTTCTCCATCTCCATTCCTGAATATGGTCAGAAATGTGAGTTGCCGTGTCCTGACGGAAATTGGCCAGAAGTTCTATTCCGGCATCATAACAGACGGGCAACTGGAAATGATTTAAGAAAATATTATCTAAGTTAGCGAAAGATGTAAAGATGCCCCCTGGCAACCCTATATACCACTTGGCCACATTAGCAGTCAAGGTGTGTTGAAAAAGTCTCAACATAATCGAGTCATCAATAAGGGAGTTTGATGAACACCACAAATGGAATGTGGTTACATGGTCGCCTGGGTCTTCACCACCTTTCCCTTCGAATTTTGGAATGTCCGAAGGGAGTTTGGTTGGGACTGGAGGTCAGGCCGAGTTGTATTTGATTGGATCTTTTGTTAATTTCGTGAGATCTAGGAAGTTCAAAGTTGCCAGAAAAGGAAGCTTAGGAGGACCTTGGGGGTTCCACCCTGACTGGGCAGAGCTCCCAAAGTTCTGAAAAGATTGGCCTGGATTTTGAAAGGCACCAGGCTGCCTGAAGTATCCAACATAACTAGCTGAACTAAAAGGAAAGCCTTGTGATCCACCAAAACTCGAAGTTTGACCAACTCTGGCCACAAAACCTCCATGACCAGTGAAGCTTCCTCCTAAAGGATTATAAGGAGTGGATAACCCCTGATAAGGATTCCAAGTAGTAGCTAAGGGAGGAATACTTTGAAATGAACTAACTGTGGAGTACGGACCATTCCCTTGTTGGCTGAAAAACGGATTCCCAGTTCCCATGCCACTAACCACAGGGTTAGTCCAACCTTGGAAAGGATTGTTACTTTTTCCTGTAGAAGAAAAAAGCATAGATCCCACATTAGGTTTCGAATGTGGTATATGACCACTTCCGAAAGGAAAACCCTAGAACGAAGCCGAGCCACCCATCGTGGATGTGGAGGCACTAAATGGAACTGATGGAATACCCTATGAATGGGTGCCAAAAGGGAAGAATCCAATACTAAAAGCATTGGCTTGGGAATTTCCACTCGTAGAAGGAATGGAAGTAGACCCAACAAAAGATGTGCTAGCAAAAGACCCAAATAAAGATGCAGAGGGGATGGAAATGGTTCCTCCCCTTTGTACTGATGTTGGAGTCTGCATAGTTGTAGCACTTATAGTAGAAGCCATGCATCCAGTATTGGTCATCGATGGTAAGTGCATAGTGTGACCTGGACTTGACGGTCTATGCGTCAGAGTCCCAACATATCGTAATTCTTCCGGATAGCTAGAAGGTAAGGGAGAATTCGAAGCCACTAATGACTCTTGAAATTCTTCTACTTCTATGTTATCTTCCGTCTGAAAGAGAACTCGAGAAAGAACTGGAGTGTTCCTCTCTTGTTCTGTGGAAGTACCAAGCCTATTCTGAACACTAATGCCCCCGAGAGGAGGATCAATCCCCGATGCGTCAACTGCCACGAGATGAAACCCACCGGTAGTATTACCTCTGCGCCTTCTTGTTATAGACAATTTTGTGCCTTACAACAACAAGCATGAATTGTCGATAATCCAAGGGATCCAAAGTTCCCTAAACATGATGTTCCTACCCCTAGAGGAACAAGGTCAGCAAACCAACAACTCTCAGATCAGTTCTCCACCTGAAAACACTCAAAAACAAGCAATCCTGAAATCAAAGCAGGTGCTCCACTAGGTTTCTGCGCTGAAACTCAGTTGCTCCATGGTGTACCTGCATTGCAAAGCAAGTGGAACAAAGGCCACCTGCGCTGAGCGAGATGGGGCAAGTGGCACACTGAGTCATTGCTCTGGAATCTTCCAAAAATGACACTTGGATCAGGTATTTCGCCTTGTGATGAGTCAGAGGCTCTGTTTCTCCAAGTGGAAGCAAGGTTCTCCAAGTGGACTCAAGAACTGAAGATCAACTGAAGATTAACTGAAGAGAGAGAGGACACAAGGCAGCTACACATCAGTTGCAAGCTGACTCATCCTTTCTCAATTCATCTATATATTGAGCTCTCTCCTATGAGCTCAGGAGGCTGGAATTTTGTGCAAAGTAATGATATGCTGTTGGTTTCACTATCAAGCTATTGGGTGATTGTTTGAGAGAGGTGAAGAGGAGAAATTCTTTCTGCTGGGAGGTGTTGCTGGGTTGGAGCCTTCAATGGTTGTAATACTCTCAGAACCTTTACTTCTTCATTAATAAAAGCTATTGAGGTTCTTCTATGTGCTCTTGTTTCAATAATATATTGTGATGATTGCATGTTTGGTTTACACTAATCCATGAACCAGTTATGATTGCATGCCTCTTGTAGTTTCCTTCTTTGTTATTTTGCAGGATCTCATTGTAGTTGGGCAAGCAAAAGAAGAAGGAGCTAGGAGCAAGCGGCCAAAGAGAAGAGTTTGGATTCGACATTAAGCGCAAGGCAACGGTTAGTGCATTTCTCCATTCTCTTTTGCTTTCATAAAGAAGTAAACCTTAAGTAGTTTGTTTTACAGTTGTTGCTAAGGAACTATCACCCTTAGAGTGGGATAGGGTCATCCGAGTCGGATACTTTTCCCTACAACAAACTGGCGACTCCACTGGGGATCGTATCCGTTTGATTGTGTTGTACTATTTTTCTATTCATTTCCTGAACAAAAGAGTACCAAATCGAAAAGCTTTTGACTATATCAAAAGCGAAGTAGAGGGCAGCTACTCTAGCTCATTTCTGAGCAAGTTCATGATTTGAAGAGCTGATCTACAAGGATCCTTGTAAGCTCTTAGTGATAGCTTTTCACCTTCCTAATCATCCCTTTGAGTGTGCTTGACTGATTGCTTCTGATTTGAGAAAAAACTTTGCATTTTTGAGAAAATTGTGACCCGGAAACTGAGAAAACGCAACCTTCGTTTTCCAAAGCAGGTAGTACACAGGCTACCTGCTTTGCAACGCAGGTCCCGAAGGGGCTACCTGCGCTGAGAGCCAGATTGGCTGTGCAGCACCTGCGTTGGCCCAAATTTGCCTAGTGCAGTTGGGGTTTCCTCCTTTTCTCTTGCCTGTTTTCACTATTGATTTGGCTGCCAGTTACCAGTCTTGCACCTGTTCTGAAACCAATATTACTTGCCATCATTCTGCCTCTGTTATATAATGAAATTGTACTTGTTCTTTTGTATTTCTTACTCATTTACAATTTCCCATAACGAAGAGTAAACTAGTCTTGCTTTTGGCCTCTTAGATCTGAACCTGTGTTAGGCATTTTGCTGGTCTAAAGAGTTAGCTTGTTTGTTGTCCATAGCTGATTAGTCATTTTACTTTCGTCATTATGGTTTCATTTCATGCATTTCCAGTGATTAAGCAAGTGAATCTTAAGGTGTCTTTTGATTTTGGACAAGCTTGTTTGTTTTCGCTTTAAATCAAAATCAAAGTTATATAACAACTTTCTTTTTGTAACCCATCCACATTAAGAAAGGGAAAAGAAAGTACATGCATTGTGCATTTTGCATTTGACTGTTTGCTTGACGATTTAGGAAAAATTTGCATTTAGTGTGTGCTCTATGATCTGTGTAAAAAGATTTGCCTTTCTTTTCCCTCAGTAGTTAAGGTTTTCAAAGTTGAAAGATTGAAAAGTTTGCTTCTCATCTTAGACTGCATTCAGGAATTTGTCATATACATCTCGTGGTGATCCTTAAAGGCAAACTGCTAAGCAAGATCAACATTAAAATAAATCCAATTTACATAACAATGCTTTGTAACATAACGCAAACAAATAGAGGTCTAGGTAGAGACATGTTCCGGCGTCGTTAAACATAGTGACTGTCGATCTCTACGAAGGTGGGTGATTCCTCCTGAGAGTCGGTGGCACTAATACGGACTTGTGCTCCCACGTACCGTCGCGTATATATTGGGAGACCCCTATAGGCAATTATCCTTTATCCATAGGAAGCCGTGTCGGCCGCCCTACTGATCGCGATGCAGTGAACACAGCATTCACGAAGATCGACCACCCGTACCGTAAAACGTATTCTGTGGTTTCGCGAAAAGTTTGGCACACCCTCTGCCTAGAACTCCAGAGAAGTTTCTTTTGGCCTTTTTCAAACTCTATAACTGAAAAAGTCCATCCGAGCATTTGTCACTTCGGGCTCGTTAAAACATCAAAGGCGACTAGAGTCATCTTTAGCTTTTTCTCGACTCTTAAAACATGAAAAAGCAAGTTTGTGTCTAAAAGCGTCGTTAATAAAATTTATTTTAAACGGAACATAATCACCTGTTATTCCCATGTTGATCTTTCAGTTGAAAAGTATGGAGCCCACCAACCAAGGAATTCACCTTAGTGGAAATCCCAATCCCTTCTCCTCTTGGGGAGATGTTGGTGCGCCTCATATGGCCACATTGTCGCTTCCAGGATTGACAATTGGCCTACCCGTATGGCTCTTTTCAACTAATGTAGTGCAGATCGCCACTAATCCTGAGCAGTCGAATCAACAGTCAGACCAGTCTAAAACTACCCACCAGCCTTCCACTTCTTACAATTCTTCCTCTGATCCTTCATCTTCACAAGGTAGAGCCGGCAAAATTCAGCCTCCCATGGAGAAGAAAGAAAAGAAGAAGAGGGAAAAGAAGCAGAAGAGGCCTATGGTGAAGGCGACTGGGGGCAAACAAAAGACATCTGACAAAATTCCACACACTGCACCGACCGGGCCTAAATCGCCATGTGTCATTTGCAAAGGGACCCACTTCCATCGTGATTGTCCTTGTATTCCCCGGATACTAAGGGACTGGTCCCCCAGGTTGCACAATCCGGTAGCATCAACCTCTGGTAGTCACGTTGATTGCAGTCCATCAACTAGCGAGAGTGAAGGAAGAAAAGGGAGACCAAGATCACCCTGTATGTTGTGTGAAGGCGATCACGCCATCCACCGATGTCCATTCTTAGATGAGGCGAAGAGATTTTTGGAAGATCGTCCGGTATCACCGTTACGACTTCCTCCTGGATACCAAAAACTCGTGCCTAATCCCTCGATAGTTGAAAATCCAGCTGGCCCGCTCAAGTGGTCAGCTGAAGTGTCGGTCATTGAGAATGAACCTGCTGAATCCAGACCAGACGAAAGTCTAAAGGTCGAAATGGCAGTTGACCCGGTTCTTCCTTCAGAGGTTTCGTCCTCAAATGACTCCGTCATTGAAGACCCATCTTCAAATGACACCCTCACTGAAGAGGATAAGGATGACACCGTCCATATTCTTTTCATCAACACAGACTCTGATGAGCGTCAGGGCAATGCGCCCATTCCTTTATCGCAGGAAGGAACATCGTCAGGGTCGTATCCGGCCGTGTATTCGGTCCCACCACCAAGCAACCTAGTTGTATCCTTCGATTGGAATCAACTAGGCAGACCCCGGTTACCAGCCAATATACCATTCAGAATCATTGTCCAAATCTATAGAATGGTAATGGCTGGAACCATCATGGATGAAGGGGCATCTGTGAGTATCCTTTCCTCTATTGCTTGGAAAGCATTGGGTTCCCCGGCGCTTTTACCTGAGATGAGAAATCTATCAGGTTTTGATAAAGGAACCAGTCACCCGTTAGGGATTCTCCCCAATGTTCCAATTACATTGAAAGGGAAGACAGTTCATATGAACATCATGGTCGTCCAAGGACCCTTAGTTTATAACTTACTCCTTGGACGAGACTATATATATTGCATGGAGGCAATAGTGTCCTCGCTCTTTAGAGTCATGTGTTTTCCGCACGAAGGAAGAATGGTCAAGCTCGTAGACCAACTTTCATTTCCAGGATCATGCATCGCAAATAGTCAAATACCATCCCTTAACGGTTTATTCACTCAAGGAATGCCACCACCTCCGGTTCTACTTCCCGATGAATGCGAGTAATTCGAGAAGAAAAGAATTGGGACCCAGGGGGCATGCACCCTGGCCTGCCTCGGGCAGAGAAAACCTTAGGTATAAAGATAATTTCCGCAGAAGAATGGACTAGTCCGTACCCCGTCCGAAAAAGGAAGAGAGGGTTGTTCTAAGATAAAATTCTTTTGTCAAAGTTATGTGAAGCGGAAGAATCGCTCCCTTTGTCTAAAAAAGTAGGCTCTCCTAAGGAGGGGATCTATTTGTGGCAGCAAGAAGGCACCATCTTTGAATGTCAAGCCTCACCCATTAAAACAATATGTTTTGAAAGAGAGTAGGGGCAGTCTTCAAAGAAAGAGAGGAAATTGCTGTAACAAGTAGTTGCCATCCTTAGCAACCTAATGATAGACATCGCCGAAAAGAGAGTTTAGTTTGCGGCAGCAAGCAAAACCATTTTTCGGATAATAAGTAAGAGGACAGAATCTCGAAATTATACTTTATACCTGGGGGCATGCAAACCTTTTGGAGTGCAAGCACGGGACGACTATTTATTTTTTAAATTTTTAGGTCCTCCCTTTAAACCTGTAGGTCTAACCCGTTAAACTCGTAGGATTAGCCGTTTCCAGCTTGCATAAAGAAAGGATGAAGGGCAAAAGTTAAAACCTGCCAAATTGGAGTAATTAGTGAGGTATCGCTCCTTAAATAAGATTACCTCACCTAAGGCATTCCTTGTATTAAGACTGGTAAATCGAGCAGTTTTAGCACACAGTTCATGCTCGTTAAAAAATAAACGCAAGATCCGAGCAGTTTTAGCACATAGTTCATGCTCGTTAAAAAATAAACATAAGTTGTGAGCAATCTTCCCCTAGAGTTCAAGCTCACCCAGAAAAAATGAACCGGTAAATAACCTTGGTAAATGTAACCTTTGACAGCCATATTAAAGCCCTTGGTCGTGTTCTTGCAGTCTCACCTCCATCCGTTCATTTGGCCAACCGTTCATCTCCATATGTTTGTTTACCCGTTTTGAGGAACAGCTGCGAAGAGTGATCTCACTAAGCCATCCTTGTGACACTGCCGTGATTGGAATATTCCAACCTGTACCTGGAATCTGCTGCTGCCCTGTTCATCACTCGTTCCTCGAAAGACGAGTCGTCTTTAAGCTCTTTTCATTGACTCGTAAAATATGAAAAGATTGCCGAGTTTTGGCCTTCCAGCTCGTTAAAGCGATCGGAAAGCTATCCCTCCTCTAGATTTTAATCTTTTTGGACCTGAGGGATTATTGCACATAAAGATCGAGCGCTTGTTTTGTTCGGCTCGTTAAAGCAATCAAAAATTCATCCCTTCTGTATTGTTTTATACTTTTCCGGACTTAAGGGATTAGATGACGAAAAAGGAATTTTGGAGTTGACTTTACGTACCTTTTCAGACTCTCTAAAAATGAAAAGGACCGAGTTATCCTTGTCGTTAGACTCGTTAAATTCATTAAATAGCGACAAACTTGTCTTTAGACGAGAACGAGTTTCCCTATCGCTAGGCTCATTAAAACATAGCGATGGGCTTGCCCGAAGGGCAGGTTATAGAACAAGCATATGTTATCCTCCTCAAGCTTGACAAAAATAAAGAGGTACTAGTCAGCAATGACTGGGGAAAAATTGGGAGAACCTCACAGCTTTAATGGTAGCAAGTCGCTCTTGAACATGACACTTTGTCCTCCGTATCACATCGGGTTGGGTTGTTTCATTCACCGGTCTCATCACCATGGTCCTCGCCACACCATCCACATTTGGGGTAATGCTACTGATCCATCACATCAGTGTCGTTATATGTTCAAGAGATGTTGTTCTGCAAAGAGTCAACCGTGTCCCATCCACTGCCATACATTGTCCTTCATCCATTTCATGACCGCCACCCTGAATCATACATCATAGTTTGTTTTCACCTCATCACAATCACTAGCTCCGTTCCGTGTCAATGATGTGGGATTCATTAAGGCCCTCCTTTGACGGATCGCTCCTTGTCGACATCAGCTCATTATCCAAGGAGTTGATCTAGGAACAACCCCTTCAGTACTTTGAAGCTTGCATGCCTCAATGGCAAGTTTCTCACTTCCGGCGACAGGTATACATCAATGACCTTCGACCAGAGGATTTTGCATGGTGGTCGACGCCAAGTCCTTTATTCCCACCATGTGAATTGTACTGCTGTACCTTGAGGGTCATCATCCTTATCGGTGATTCCTCTCGCGCTTGTTAACGGTTTACATCATTGGCCGGTAATCAAGCTATGTCTTTCCATGTTCGACTTCAAGAAATTCTCACATGGATCGACTTGTACATCGAGTGAAGATCGGAAGAGATTGAAGACCCCCGATCTAGTTTCATCCATCCGGGCTGCGATATATATTCAGGATATAAAGACATTTGATATGTACATCATTGCAGCAGATGATCATCCTTCTCAAAGGATGATAATTTCAGCAGAGAATTATCAGTCTACAATCAGACGATCGTCTGTTCTATGTACCAAAATGTATTTATAAAGCTGAGCATGGGAATGCCCGCCTCAGCTAGATCATGAAAATGTATGAAAAATAATGTATCGTATTGTATCTTATTACAGGACACTTCTCAGCAGATTGAATGAACTTCGGATCCTCTCAATAAAGCATTTCACCCGATAAACGACCTCATACTTTAGGGGGCATCTGTTATAGACAATTTTGTGCCTTACAGCAACAAGCATGAATTGTCGATAATCCAAGGGATCCAAAGTTCCCTAAACATGATGTTCCTACCCCTAGAGGAACAAGGTCAGCAAACCAACAGCTCTCAGATCAGTTCTCCACCTGAAAACACTCAAAAACAAGCAATCCTGAAATCAAAGCAGGTGCTCCACTAGGTTTCTGCGCTGAAACTCAGTTGCTCCATGGTGTACCTGCGTTGCAAAGCAAGTGGAACAAAGGCCACCTGCACTGAGCGAGATGGGACAAGTGGCACACTGAGTCATTGCTCTGGAATCTTCCAAAAATGACACTTGGATCAGGTATTTCGCCTTGTGATGAGTCAGAGGCTCTGTTTCTCCAAGTGGAAGCAAGGTTCTCCAAGTGGACTCAAGAACTGAAGATCAACTGAAGATTAACTGAAGAGAGAGAGGACACAAGGCAGCTACACATCAGTTGCAAGCTGACTCATCCTTTCTCAATTCATCTATATATTGAGCTCTCTCCTATGAGCTCAGGAGGCTGGAATTTTGTGCAAAGTAATGATATGCTGTTGGTTTCACTATCGAGCTATTGGGTGATTGTTTGAGAGAGGTGAAGAGGAGAAATTCTTTCTGCTGGGAGGTGTTGCTGGGTTGGAGCCTTCAATGGTTGTAATACTCTCAGAACCTTTACTTCTTCATTAATAAAAGCTATTGAGGTTCTTCTATGTGCTCTTGTTTCAATAATATATTGTGATGATTGCATGTTTGGTTTACACTAATCCATGAACCAGTTATGATTGCATGCCTCTTGTAGTTTCCTTCTTTGTTATTTTGCAGGATCTCATTGTAGTTGGGCAAGCAAAAGAAGAAGGAGCTAGGAGCAAGCGGCCAAAGAGAAGAGTTTGGATTCGACATTAAGCGCAAGGCAACGGTTAGTGCATTTCTCCATTCTCTTTTGCTTTCATAAAGAAGTAAACCTTAAGTAGTTTGTTTTACAGTTGTTGCTAAGGAACTATCACCCTTAGAGTGGGATAGGGTCATCCGAGTCGGATACTTTTCCCTACAACACTTCTAGGAGAAGGCTCTAAACTTGGTGGTGAAAGACCATGAAGTCTTCGAGACCGTCTAGGTGATCGGTCAGCCACTTTGAATTTTTTATTAAGATCTAGCTAAAGACTCAAAAAATTGAAAGCTAGGCCAACTAGGAGCACAGAGAACACACTAAAAAGCCCCTAAAAGATATCAGCCAGTCAAACAAATTTTGAGTATTTCCACTCCGGGTGATGAGGACCGGACACCAAAATACAAGAAAGTGAACTAAGGGGCCTTCTAAGATAGTCTGGGATAATGACGGCCCAGTCCTATCAGCGAAGGTAACAGAGGAAGTTACACTGACCTCCTAACAACAGCTTGTGCCGGTGCAAGCCCCCAAGCTTCACAAGGGTGCCCTCCAGTAGTATCGCTGAGAGTGATACAACGTCGACCTTAGGTGCCACAGGATTCCCCTCCGCAGCCACCTATGTAGATCCCTAGGAGTAGCAACTAAGGTTACCAACTCGTATCAAAAGCTAGGCGGAACAGTCTTGAGGTTAGATCCGACAAGTAGGAGAGGGAGTATCTCTCTTCCCTGTCTTCAAAAACCCTCGTGCTTAACTCCCAGATCCGGAGCTTTCCTGGTCTCCCTAACGCTATTAGATTTTCACTCACTATTTAGACTCCTATGTTTGACATTTGAAATGGCCTTGGATAGTTATCTCTCCACTCACCTAATCCAAGGCCCTAAAATATCCTAAAACTTGTTGGTGTGTCTAATTTAACAATTATAAAAAGTTCTAGTATATTTTAATTAGCGCTTGTTTTTAAATGAGTTGCTCTTTAATTCAAGGGATAAGTGGAAGTGAAACTAGTGGTGTTTTGACGCAAAAGAAATTAATAAAAACCAAACTACATGCAAATGCACTTGTTTTCGTTTTTCGATGAAAGAAATTTCTACTGGGTTCAAAGGAACTTCAAAAAAAAAAACAACAAATTCTTCTTTTCTTTTCTTTTACTCACACTTCACACTCACAAAAGTTAACAAAACTATGGATGCCTAAAAATATGTGCAACTCTAACCTAATGCAATAAGTACATGCTGATGCAAGACCTAAGACTACTCTAAATCAAGAAATGAAAGTTACTTGTTTATCAATTTTTATTTTGCCACTTAAAATGTTTAGATGGAATATGAGTTGCTACCGTTCATTTCGTCTAAACACTAAAAAAAAGTTTCAAGACAAACAAAAATGCACTTTCATTCACTAAAAGGAAACCAAATCAAAACAAAGTTCAAGAAAGCAAAACTAAGTTTTTCAAAAAGTTTTCTTCAAAAGCAAAAGCAAAAATGTCTTTTCAAAAGTGCTCTCAACAAGACTGAAACTTTATGATCGAAGAATAGGCAATGAAACACTTTGCGAGTTTGCAACACAAAACAAGTGAGAACTCAATGAAATGTGTTTCCAAATGCTCTTAACAATCAAAAAGCAGCAACAAGAGTTTGACAATAAAGACCAAAAGATTGAAAAGACAACTTTCAATAAAGTGTAAACCAACAACTTTCGAAAGCAAGAAAAGTACATGGTCACAAAAATGTAGTTTTAACAAGAAAACACAAAAGGTCACCAAAACAAGATTTGACACAAAGACTGAGATCAGCCTTTCTGCTCTGGCAAAACAGAGCAACCAAGACTCCTAACAAGAAATCTTGTGTGCTTAACAAAACGATGACGCTTGCAAATAAAACCAATAAGACCAACACTTTCCAAAATCAAAGATAATTTGAAATCAAATACTTGTTGTAAAACTAAAAACTGACACAGAAAAGTAACTGTTCAGGACTGAATCAAACCAGCAGACAGACCTTCAGAAACAAAAAGATTTGAAAAATCTTGAAAATTGCAAAATATACGCGACTGTATTGATGTACAGTTGCGTGTATACGCGACTGAGCCTAAGGAAACCTACGTATACGCGGTTTTACTTAAGGAAACATGCTATATACGCTTCTGTAAACAAGAAAAACAACGTATATAAAATATTTCGAGAAAAAACAAAAAACAATCTGAAGACACTGACCAAACTTACAATTCATGTTCCTACAGGAAAAGACTACACAGCAACAGCAAGCAAACAGACAGCTGAGCCCTGATTGGCTTGAATAAACCCAAACTAGGAACAACAATACTGTTGTCCCTAGCGGAGTCACCAATTCTATTAAGGGACAAATTCCCCTAGGGTCTTTGGGTTGAAACCCTAGCAGATCAGAGGTTGTCTATACAAAGAAACACACATTCCATACAGCCATAATGCTAAGATAAGCAAACTATACGATGAGGGGCATACTTGGGGGTCCTATGTTCAATATCCTTCCATGGTCCCAACCCTCTTGGAGTTACTTTTGCTCCTTCAACCGGAAAAACAATCAATTCAAGAAAGTACAGCAGTATATGGACTAAACATCATAAAGAAATCATCTTCATAGTATATTGAAAGGTAGTTAGTTATGTCAGGAACAAAGACAAGTGTTTCTTTCATTATAGACAAATAAAGTATAGAAAGGAATAATTTCACCTGATTCGTCCTTTCGCAGGCTCCAAGCGGAACCGTCCTTCGGATTCGTCCAGTATAAAGCCTTTAACAAACTCCTTTCATGACTTGCTCCATGATATCTCAAATGGTAGATAGACATCATCACACAAGGAAACAAGGGTTTCCTGTAAATGAGGGAAGTGCAGGAGGCACTAGGATCTTCAGACCTGGTCAGGGAAATCTCAACATAATAAACTTTCTCTCTCTTCTCTCCTCCCTTCGGCCTTCCCGTTGAAGCCTTTTTATACTTCTCCCAAAGTAGTTTTTTAGTTGGGAATGCGTTGGGAACAGTTGGGCCATGGGCACTAATAGGTGATCAGTAAGTAAAACCCACGATCTCCACCAAAAATTAAGGAGATTTAATTTTTTTTAAGTGTTTTAAGACATATACATGGGTTGGGTATACACAGACCCGTGTATACACGCGTTTAGCTCAGGGCAATGTCACGTATAGGGAATAAAACACTGTTTTTTAAATTTTGGACCAGGTTTGGAAGGAGGGATTGCCCTGGGCCATGAGTGCAGCATCACAAACCTCAAGAGTGAGATTTGGAGCTATAACAGGCATGATGATGAGCACTGTTGGATTCTACATCCAGAGCTGAGACCTAAGAAGTCCGCAGGCAAGAAGAAGAAGACTTTTGTAGCTATTCAGAAAGATTTGGGGTCAGACTCAGGAGATGAAACAATCATTGTAGCCACAGGTATAAAAGGTAAGAATTTTGAAGCATCTACTAGTAATTCTGCTCAATTTGTTATTGATGAAGAACATGAGAGAAAAAGGCACGAGCTTTTCCATATTAGAGTTGTTTCCAAAAATCAAAAGATTGATACTTTGTTTGATAGTGGCTCACAAGTAAAGCTAATTTTTGAAGCAATTGTAAAGAAATTGGGATTAGCAACTACACCTCATAAGAAACCATACCCATTAGGATGGTTGAATGATAAAGCACAACTACAAGTGACTAGACAGTGCAAACTCAAGTTTTCTTTTGGGTCGGCATTTGTAGATGAGGTTGAGTTAGATGTAATTCCTTTGGATATATGTGGAATTGTTTTAGGAAATCCCTACTTGTATGATAGAAAAGCTATTCTCTATAGAGCTAAGAACAAGTATCTACTTGTTAAAGATGGAATCGAATACTTTGTAAGGGCTCATAAGCTCAAGAATAATTATACTCTCATAAACTCAGGACAGATGAAAAGAATGATAAATTCATGCAAACATTTCTTACTAATGGTTGAAAAGGAAAGGAAAACTGATAAAACCAATGTATTTGAGGGTTGTAATTCTGATCAGCAAGCTGATATAGAAAAGATTGTTTCAGAGTATGATGTATTGTTTCAAGAACCTCAAGGTCTGCCACACAAAAAGGGAATAGTACATGATATTATTTTGCATCAAGATGTTCCTTTGCCTAAGATTGGGATGTATAGGTTATCTACTTTAGAGAATGTTTAAATCAAGAGGCAGGTGTAGGAGTTGCTCAAGAAAGGGTTCATCAGGCCTAGCACATCACCATGTGGGTCACTCATTGCCTTGGTGAGAAAGAAAGATGGCTCATGGAGAATGTGCATTGATTATCGAGCACTGAATAAAATAACAATCAAACATCATTATCCCCTTCCTCGCATAGATGATATTTTAGATCAATAGAAGGAAGATGTTTATTTCACCAAGCTAGATTTGCACAGTGGATACCATCAAGTCAGAGTTGCAGAGCAAGATGCATGAAAGACTACTTTCAAAACAAAGCAGGGATTGTATGAATGGCTGGTTATGCCTTTTGGCCTAACTAATGCTCCTGCTACTTTCATGAGATTAATGAATGATGTACTCAAACCTTTTCTTGATGATTTTGTTATTGTGTATCTGGATGACATTTTGATTTTTAGTAAAACTTGGGAAGAAAATTTAAAGCATGTTAAGCAGACATTAGATGTTTTGAAAAGAGAAAAACTTTATGTTAAACTCTCCAAATGTGAAATTGGAAAAACCTCTCTAAATTATTTGGGTCATATAGTAGGGGGAGGTGAATTGAAAATAGATCCCTCTAAAGTGGCAGTCATCATAAACTGGCTGAAACCCAAGTCTGCTACAGAAATGAGAAGCTTCTTAGGAGTAGCACAGTATTGGAGGAAGTTCATTTCAAATTTTTCCTCAATTGCAGCTCCCTTACATGCTTTGATAGGATTGAACAAGGTGTTTCAGTGGGGAGGCAAACAGCAGAAAGCCTTTGACACCTTGAAAGAAAAGATTAGTACAACACCTGTACTAGCACTGCCATATCTACAAAGACCATTTGAGATCCAAACCAATGCCAGTGACTATGCCATGGGAGCAATGTTGACACAGCACGGTAAACCCATATGTTATCATTCTGAGACTTGTAATCCTGCAGTAGTTAACTATCCTACATATGATAAGGAATTGTATGCATTAGTTCAGAGTGTGAGAAAGTGGAAACATTACTTAATGGGCAAAGAAACAGTAATACATACTGATCATCAGCCACTTCAATATCTACAGTCCCAACCTAAATTGCAGCAATCAAGACATTATAGATGGATGGGATTTCTACATCAGTTTCATTTAGTCATCAGATATAAAAAGGGCATACATAACAAGGTTGCAGACATGTTATCTAGACCCATTATAACTGCATCTACTATACTTAAGCATAATTCTGTGCTGCATGAAATCTACATAGAACAGTATGCTCAGGACATAGACTTTCAAGATGTATATGCAACTTTGAGTCAAGGAAAAAGAGTAGAAGGATTGGACTATCATGTGAAGGACTGACTCTTATATCATTGTGGGAAACTCTACATTCCACAAATTGAGAGAGAAAAGATAATTAGGGAAGCACACACTTGATATCAGGTCACTTTGCGGTAAGAAAAATAGTTGCACAGCTGCAAAGGTTCTGCTATTGGCCGAAAATGAGTGAGACGGTTTCTAGATATGTAAAGGGGTGTTCTATGTGTGCTAAAAGCAAGCCCAGCAACAAAAAACTAGGCTTATACACTCCATTACTAGTTCCTTCTCACCCTTGGGAAATCATTTCCATGGATTTTGTTGGAGGACTGCCTAAAACTAGGAAAGGTCATGACTATCTATATGTTGTTGTGGATAGGTTCAGCAAGATGTGTATCTTGATACCCTGTAGTGAACAAATTACAACAGAACAAAATGCAAAATTATTCTTTGAACATGTATTGGTTCATCTATTGTATCTAATCGAGACACATGATTTGTGGGGAAGTTTTAGTTAAGTCTGTGAGAACTAATGGACACCAAGTTAAAGAAAAGCACAAATTTTCATCCACAAACAGATGGCCAGACAGAAGTAGTTAACAGGATAGTGATCCAGTTACTAAGAGGATATTGCAGCAAACATCCTAAGCTTTGGGATGAGCACTTGTGCTATGTGCAACATGCTTACAATAGAGCCAAACACTCTTCTACACAGAGATCTCCTTTTGAGACCTGTTTTGGTTTCTTACCAAGGTCTCCTTTAGATTTTTTCTTTGGTAAAGATACCATGGTTGATAGACACAGTGATGTGGACAAGGAAACTAGGTTCATTGAATAGATCCAGGAGATCCACCAGGCAGTACAGGAATAGCTGGAAAAGAGCCAAGCCAAGTACAAGGCTACGCGTGATAAGCATCGGATGGAGCATAGTTTTCAAGTTGGAGACCAAGTCTGGCTGTATATCAGCAAGGACATGATGTAAGGTGAAGGTAAAAAGCTAAAACCTATCAGGTATGGACCCTTTAGGATACTTGAGAAGATTAGTGAAAATTCTTTTCGCTTTGATCTGCCAGCTTACATGCACATCTACTCATTCGTGAACGCAAATTGCTTGAGGTTGTTTGAACCTTCAATGATTGAGGACCCTGAAGAGCAGAGTCAATTACCCTTTGTTGATGACCTGCTACCTGAATATCTTAATGAATTGCAGGAAGACACAGTGCTAGACAAGAAGGTAAGGATGATGCACAGTGGACAGGTGGAATACCTCAGGATTGGGCTTAAATGTTCGAAGCCGAGCAATGCGAAGTGGATTGAGATTGGACAAGTGAGATAGTAGTTTCCTCACTTAGTCAATGCTTGAAGAAAACCAACTTTTGGTGGTCCAAAATATTTTTTACTAGGGAGGCCATGATCTGAATCGGATCCATAAACGACTGTCCAAGAACCATGACTGAATCAGGTCAGACAAATCCTTGAAGAATCTAAAACAGTAATCGAAAACATCCTGAACCAGTGGCCATGCCGGCCGACGTGGAACGACGAGAACCTCGATCAAAGCGTGCTAACCGAGGCCGATGGAGACTACGCAAGATGCCAAGGTAGCCCCTGGGAGCCCCGAATCGGGAAAAGGAGCTAATTTCTGATGTGCGATTAGCACCTAGCGCTAATCGCGCATCTCTGGGTGAACAGGGCCAAAATTGGAAAGCCTAAGCACCCGGTCGCATGGGGGGGACTAGAGGACTGCGGGCAGAGAAACGAAAAGCGCCAACGTACAAAGGTGGGACCCATGACCTAGAAACTGGCGGTTTTGATCAGGGCACCCTTGAACGATAAGAGGTTTTGGAAGCGAGCAGAGCGATCCCAATTAGCGATCGACGCGTGGCAGCGGAGGTGAGAAAAAAGCCACCGTTGATCACGCATTATCGATCGAGCAAGTCGACCACGCTCAACGTCCTTATGACGTTGGATCTAGACAAGGCCAGATCAGATGGCTGAGATTGCGCCCGATATAAAGAAGCAGAATCGACACGGAATAAAGCCATGTTCTAAAGGGATTTGGAATCCGTTTGACCACCACGGTGGAGAAAGAATGTATCCATGACATAACCGAAGAAATGAATCGACGAGCAAGCTGGCGTTGTTCCGATGGGGACATGTGGCTACTTCCCGAGCGTTCATGCTGACGTCAAGCAGGGAACTCCAAGCACGCAGGCGGTAGGTGAATCAATAGAGGCGAGAGAAGAACCGAACAATCACAGAGATCGAATGGCTAAAGCCATGAATAGAGACAGTCAAATTCAGAAGAAGAAGAAGAAGAGGAGGAGGAGGAATAGAGAGGATTCGAAGTGACAAGAGAGACAGTAAACAGTGAACCCTGAGAGGAGGACTAAACATAGAGAATAGTAAATCTAGGCAGAGGAGACAGGTGGCTGAGCTGACCCCAGGTAGCATCAAGCACCACAGAGCTTGAATATTCAAGGCTTTCCCTAGAGGAATCTGTCCAGACTAAGCATCAAATTTGGCTCTTTCCACTGTAGACCAAGGGTCATAGAGCTGATAGGTAGAAAAAGAGTCTGTGAACTCTGAGTGGCTTGGGGAATCCAAGAACCACCCTATCAAGCAAAATCTGCTTCAGGAGTACTCACATTGAATCCCTGTATTGTAATTTCTCTGCTCTAAGACACAATAAAACAAGGCCACCACTAAAGCTGGACCGGAGACGTAGCCCTAGAGAATAGGGTGAACTCCTTATTAAAAATTGTTTGTGTCTTTGTGTTGCTTACTATATTTCTCTATTGTCTTTCCACTTATTTTCTGTGTATTGGAAATCTGATCGATCCGTTGCTTAAATAACATAGAACACACACCAGCACATGAGTCTGTAATACATTTTGTTTAATAAATCTTTAACTGAGGTCACCCATAGGGTGATTATCAGATCAAGTGGTATCAGAGCTCTAGGCTATAAGGTTAGACAAGCTTGTGTTGGTTTAGCTGTGAATGCTCACTAGATCAAAGCTCAAATTAGGAGAAGGAGAGTTGGTGGAAACTAATCCTGAAATTGGGAGAGTCTATTCTCGGAAGACAATGTCAGAAGAAGGTTCTATAGGGCCAGACCCTCAATTCATAGAAAGTTTCCTAGCTATAAAGTCTATGGTAGAGGAAATGTATAGAGACTTTAGAAAGCATAGGGATGAAAATTCATCAGGTTCTAAATAAGATAAAGAAGAATATGGGTCTCATTCCCATGATCACTCCAAAGGAAAGGGGAAAGAGGAAAGCTTTCTCACACTTCCTAATAGCCCTGTGCATAATAAGAAAGCATCTTTGATTAAGTTAGATGTTAAATTTTATTTTCCTATATATGATGGAGAGCTAAATGCTGAAAAGTTGGACAATTGGATTAGACAAATTGATGTGTATTGTAGAGCACAGAACATAGACTCAGACAAGAGTAAGATTCCAATAGCAAGCCTATGCCTAGGAGGCACTGCCTTGGTTTGGTGGGAAGGCAGAAGCCAAGCTGATATGAAGAAGCATGGTAAGACCATCTCTGTCTGGAGTGAATTTGTTGCTGCAATCAAAAAGCAATTCTATCCATTGGCCTAGATGCAACAAGCCATGATGAGTTGGCAAACTCTTCGGCAGTTGAAAGGGAAAATTGTACAAGGGTATACTCAAGAGTTCAGAAAGAGAGCATTGATGTTGGTTATCTCATTGGACTCACCAAAGACTCTTTTGAAGTACATTGGTGGTCTACACAGATACATGAGGCATACCATCTTCATGTTTAATACCACTAGTATAGATGAGGTATCTGTACAAGCTACTCATCTAGAAGCTAGAGGAAAGAATGGAAATCCAGAAGTTGGGGGACCATCCCAACCCACTGTAAGAAAGAGGAGAAAAGAAAGAAGAAGTGGAAAGAAAGGAAGGCTAACACTGCACAAAAAGGCAAAGCTTCATGCACTCACTGTAAAAAGGAGGGGCATGATGATGAGCATTGTTGGATTCTGCATCCAGAGCTGAGACCTAAGAAGTCCAAGGGAAAGAAGAAGAAGACTGATGCAGCTATTCAGAAAGATTTGGGGTCAGACTTGAGAGATGAAACAATCATTGCAGTCACAGGTATAAAAGGTAAGAATTCTGAAGCATATACTAGTAATTCTACTCAATTTGTTATTGATGAAGAACATGAGAGAAAAAGGCATGAGCTTTTCCATATTAGAGTTGTTTCCAAAAATCAAAAGATTGATACTTTGTTTGATAGTGGCTCATAAGTAAATCTAATTTCTGAAGAAATTGTAAAGAAATTGGGATTAGCAACTACACCTCATAAGAAACCATACCCATTAGCATGGTTGAATGATAAAGCACAACTACAAGTGACTAGACAGTGCAAACTCAAGTTTTCTTTTGGGTCGACATTTGTAAATGAGGTTGAGTTAGATGTAATTCATTTGGATATATGTGGAATTGTTTTAGGAAGTCCCTACTTGTATGATAGAAAAGCTATTCTCTAGAGAGCTAAGAACAAGTATCTACTTGTTAAAGATGGAATCGAATACTTTGTAAGGGCTCATAAGATCAAGAATAATTATACTCTCATAAACTTAGGACAAATGAAAAGAATGATAAATTCATGCAAACATTTCTTACTAATGGTTGTAAAGGAAAGGAAAACTGATAAAACCAATGTATTTGAGGGTTGTAATTCTGATCAGCAAGCTGATATAGAAAAGATTGTTTTAGAGTATGATGTCTTGTTTCAAGAACCTCAAGGTCTGCCACCCAAAAAGGGAATAGTACATGATATTATTTTGCAGCAAGATGTTCCTTTGCCTAACATTGGGATGTACAGGTTATCTTCTTTAGAGAATTCTGAAATCAGGCAGGTGTAGGAGTTGCTCGAAAAAGGGTTCATCAGGCCTAGCACATCACCATGTGGGTCACCCATCGTCTTGGTGAGAAAGAAAGATGGCTTGTGGAGAATGTGCACTGATTATCGAGCACTGAATAAAATAACAATCAAAAATCGTTATCCCCTTCCTCGCATAGACGATCTTTTAGATTAATTGAAGGAAGTTGTTTATTTCACCAAGCTGGATTTGCATAGTGGATACCATCAGGTCAGAGTTGCAGAGCAAGATGCATGGAAGACTGCTTTCAAAACAAAGCAGGGATTGTATGAATGGCTGGTTATGCCTTTTTGCCTAACTAATGCTCCTGCTACTTTCATGAGATTAATGAATGATGTACTCAAACCTTTTCTTGATGATTTTGTTATTGTGTATCTGAATGACATTCTGATTTTTAGTAAAACGTGGGAAGAACATTTAAAGCATGTTAAGCGGACATTAGATGTTTTGAAAAGAGAAAAACTTTATGTTAAACTCTCCAAATGTGAATTTGGCAAAACCTCTCTAAATTATTTGGGTCATATAGTAGGGGGAGGTGAATTGAAAATAGATCCCTCTAAAGTGGCAGTCATCATAAACTGGCCTAAACCCAAGTCTGCTACAGAAGTGAGAAGCTTCTTAGGAGCAGGACAGTGTTGGAGGAAGTTCATTTCAAATTTTTCCTCAATTGCAGCTCCCTTACATGCTTTGACAGGATTGAACAAGGTGTTTCAGTGGGGAGGCAAACAGCAGAAAGCCTTCAACACCTTGAAAGAAAAAATTAGAATAGCACCTGTACTAGCACTCCCAGATTTACAGATACCATTTGAGATCCAAACCGATGCCAGTGACTATGCCATGGGAGCAGTGTTGACACAGCACGGTAAACCCATATGTTATCATTCTGAGACTTTTAATCCTGCAGTAGTTAACTATCCTACATATGATAAGGAATTGTATGCATTAGTTCATAGTGTGAAAAAGTGGAAACATTACTTAATGGGCAAAGAAACATTAATACATATTGATCATTAGCCACATCAATATCTACACTCCCAAACTAAATTGTAGCAATCAAGACATTATAGATGGATGGGTTTTCTACAACAGTTTCGTTTAGCCATCAGATATAAAAAAGGCATACATAGCAAGGTTGCAAACATCTTATCTAGACCCATTATAACTACATCTACCATACTTAAGCATAATTATGTGTTGCATGAAAGCTACATAGAACAGTGTTCTCAGGACATGGACTTTCAAGATGTATATGCAACTTTGAGTCAAGGCAAAAGAGTAGAAGAATTGGACTATCATGTGAAGGACCAAATATTATACCATTGTGGGAAACTTTGCATTCCACAAACTAAGAGAGCAAAGATAATTAGGGAAGCACACACTTCTCTGATATCAAGTCACTTTGGGGTAAGCAAAACAGTTGCACAGCTGCAAAGGTTCTGCTATTGGCCAAAAATGAGTGAGACAATTTCTAGATATGTAAAGGGGTGTGTCATGTGTGCTAAAAGCAAGCCCAACAATAGAAAGCTAGGCTTATACACTCCATTACCAGTTCCTTCTCACCCTTGGGAAAGCATTTCCATGGATTTTGTTGGAGGACTGCCTAAATCTAGGAGAGTTCATGACTATCTGTATGTTGTTGTGGATAGGTTCAGCAAGACGTGTATCTTGATACCCTGTAGTAAAGAGATTGTAGCTGAACAAACTGTAAAATTATTCTTTGAACATGTATGGGTTCATTTCGGATTACCCACTTCTATTGTATCTGATTGAGACACCCGATTTGTGGAGAAGTTTTGGTCAAGTCTGTGGGAACTAATGGACACCAAGTTAAAGAAAAGCACAACTTTTCATCCACAAACAGATGGCCAAAAAGAAGTAGTTAACAGGACAGTGATCCAGTTACTGAGAGGATATTGCAGCAAACATCCTAAGCTTTGGGATGAGCACTTGTGCTATGTGCAGCATGCTTACAATAGAGCCAAACACTCTTCTACAAAGGTATCTCCTTTTCAGACCTGTTTTGGTTTCATACCAAGGTCTCCTTCGGATTTTGTCTTCGGCAAAGATACCATGGTTTATAGACACAGTGATGTGGACAAGGAAACTAGGTTCATTGAACAGATCTAGGAGATCCACCAGGCAGTACAGGAACAGTCGGAAAAGAGCCAGGCCAAGTACAAGGCTAGGCATGATAAGCATCGGATGGAGCATAGTTTTCAAGTTGGAGACCAAGTCTGGTTGTATATCAACAAGGATAGGATGCAAGGTGAAGGTAAAAAGCTAAAACCTATCAGGTATGGACCCTTCAGGATACTTGAGAAGATTGGTGAAAATGATTTTCACCTTGATCTGCCAGTTTACATGCACATCTACTCAGTTGTGAACACAGATTGCTTGAGGTTGTTTGAACCTTCAATGATTGAGGACCCTGAAGAGCAGATTCAATTACCCTCTGTTAATGACCTGCTACTTGAATATCTTAATGAGTTGCAGGAAGACATAGTGCTGGATAGAAAGGTAAGGACGATGCGTAGTGGACAGGTGGAATACCTCAGGATTGGGCTTAAAGGTTCGAATGCCGAGCAACACAAAGTGGATTGAGATTGGACAAGTGAGACAACAGTTTCCTCACTTAGTCGATGCTTGAAGAAAACCAACTTTTGGTGGTCCAAAAGCGTTTTCAATAGGGAGGCCGTGTTCCGAATCAGATCCATAAACGACTGTCAAAGAACCATGACTGAATCAGGTTGGACAAATCCTTGAAGAATCTAAAACAACAATCAAAAACACCCTGAACCAGTGGCCATGGCAGCCGGCGTAGAATGACGAGGACCTCGGTCAAGCACGCTGACCGAGGACCATGGAGACTGCACGAGATACCATAATAGCCCCTGGGAGCCCCGGATTGGGAAAAGGAGCTTATTTTCGATGCGCGACTAGTGCTAATTGTGCATCGCTGGCTGAACAGGGCCAAAATGGGAAAGCCTAAGCACTCGGTCGCATGGGGGGGACTAGAGGATCACAAGCAGAGAAATGAAAAGTGCCAACGTACGAAGGTGGGACCCACAACCTAGAAACCAGTAGTTTTGATCGAGGTGCCCTTCAACGATAAGAGGTTTTGGAAGTGAGCGGAGCGATCCCACTCAGCGATCAACGCGTGGCAGCAGACGTGAGAGAAAAATCGTCATTGATCGTGCGTTATCGGTCAAGCAAGTCAACCGCGCTTGACGTGTATATGACGTTGGATCTGGAGGAGCCCAGATCGGATGGCTGAGATTGCGCTCGATAGAAAGAAGTGGAATCGACATGGAATAAAGCCACGTTCTAAAGGGATTTGGAATCCGTTTGACCACCATGGTGGAGAAAGAATGTATCCATAACATAACTAAAGAAACAAATCGATGAGCAGGCTGGCGCCGTTCCGATGGGGACACGTGGCTACTTCCTTAGTGTTCATGCTAACGCCAAGCAGGGAACTCCAAGCATGCAGGCGGTAGGTGAATCAATGTAGGCAGGAGAGGAACCGAACAAGCATAGAGATCGAATGGCTAAAGCCATGAACAAAGACAGTCGAATTTAGAAGAAGAAGAGGAATAGAGAGGAGTCCAAGCGACAAGAGAGACAGTGAACAGTGAACCCTGAGAGGAGGACTGAACACAGAGAACAGTAAAGCCAAGCAGAGGAGACAGAGGGCTGAGCTAACCACAGGCAGCGTCGAGTACCAGAGAGCTTAAAGATTCAAGCCTTTCCCTAGAGGAATCTATCCAGATTAAGCATCACATTTGGCTTTTTCCACTATAGACCAAGGGTCATAGAGCTGGTAGGAAGAAAAAGAGTCTGTGAACTCCGAGTGGCTTGGGGAATCCAAGAACCACCCTACGAAGAAAAATCTGCTTCTGGAGAACTCACATTGAGTCCCTGTATTGTAATTTATCTGCTGTAAGACACAATAAAACAAGGCCACCACTGAAGCTTGACCAGAGACGTAGCCCTGGAGAATAGGGTGAACTCCTTATTAAAAACGGTTTGTGTCTTTGTGTTGCTTACTGTATTTCTCTACTATCTTTCCACTTATTTTCTGTGTATTGGCAATTTGATCGATCCGTTGCTTAAATAACACAAAACACACACCAGCAGATGAGTTTGTAATACCTTTTGTTTAATAAATCTCTAACTGAGGTCACTCATATGGTGATTATCAGATCAACAATTCGTAGCATAATGGCCCACTTCATGACAATGAAAGCATCACACTTTTGATTTGTCAAACTTCTTCCCACCATGGGAAGAACTGGATTTGGATTGGGATGCCTTCCCTTTCCCCTTCCACACCTTACTCACTAAGGCTATATTTTCCTCATCATCTTGCTTTGATGAGGATCCATCTCTGGTGCTTCTTCTTATCTCCTCCTGCATCAGATCCTATCAGAGTCGTTCCCAATATGGCAGTTTTTCTCTTCCATTTACCGAGTCTTGGTAGCTATGCCAGCCCTTAGGAAGACTAAGGAGAACTAGACTCACCATGTCGCGATCAATGGTCATGATCCCCACACTTCCAAGCTCATCCCTATAGGTGGTGAGCATGTTCAGGAACGTAGAGATCGTGTCACCCTTTTCACACTTGTTTTTCTGAAGCTTGTCTTTCAGTGCCAACTTCCTTTGATCGCTGCTATTCTGATATAGATCTTTCAATGTTTTCCACAGTGAAAATGGTGTCTCCTTCCCATGGAGACTCGAGACTATGTGGTCTCAAACTCCCTCCAGAAGGATTCTCCTTGTTCTAGCCACACATTTCTTCCATTCTGCCAATTCAGTAGCATTAGTCAACTTCGAGACTTCTTGATCAATGAAGTCCTTTAGACCGTTATCCTCTAATAGTGCTTCCATGTGATCCTTCCAAGCTATATAATTCAAACTGCCATCAAGAGCATATTCGAGTCTTAAACCGTTGAACGCCATTGGTGAAAATGAGATGTGATAAGAACTCGATTTCTATATTCAGGAACCACAAGCTTCAAAATTCTCCTTTCTTGTATATTTTTCTCTCCTTGGTCACATTTTCTCTGATACCATGTAGAAATTATCATTGTAATCCAATATACTAAAGCAAAATACAAGATCTACTTCTACAATAAACTTTGCGGAAGCTTAATCAATTTGAGAAATATCAATAAGAACACATATAATAGATGAAGAGAAATTAATCACACATGAACACAGAAGAATAATCATGGGGAAAGTCTCAGCCTAAAACCCCAATCTCTCTATTATCATACAAGTGGAAATATTTTAGATTACAAAAAGAATCAACTCACAAGCTATCCTTCTCTCTCTGCAATAGAACAATACAACTCACAGATTGAGTAGACACTACATATGTCTTCCTCAAGCCCTCCAAGCCTCCTATTTCCTTGCGCAGTTTTTCTTGAGGTCCAATGATGTCACATGTGTGAATTGGCCTCATTCACACTCACTAAACTGAGGAAGTAACTGCGTAATCCTCAAGGAATGAAATCCTTCTGCATGAAAGATATATCCTCCAAGGAATATTCCTGCAACTGAAAGTACACTGTCCCACCATCTGATCTCAACTGGGTATTTGAATGAACCAACATGCATGAGTTATTTATGAGAGAATATTTAGTTATGTGAAGTGAAGTAGTTACATGCATGCATGCATTAGCTAATTGAATTCACAATTAGTTCAACAAACTATTTGAACTAATCTAACTGGACTTGACTTAGTTAACTGAGACAACTAATTACAACTCAATATTACAACTCATCCTTATCTCTTTAACTAATGGATAAATTCCTCAATCAATGGAGAAACTGTTGCATGTCTTCACATAAACTTCATGTTTGATTTTCTACAACTAATTAACTCATGGTGAATTAATTAACTATTTTTCAAACAGCTAGTAAGATCAAACTCGAATTTTTACTTCTCTATTTTAGTTCAGGGACTAACTAAAATAGGAAGGTATCTCGAAATGCTATTTATAGCATTGCTATTTTTGGCACTTCTATTTTTAGCATATCTTGTTCCTATTTTCAACACATAATTCTAAACTTATATGGGCCGATCCAAATAGGTTGGAGGCATTTCCGTTTGCTAAATCGTAGATCGATTCGAATCCACTCAACAAATAAGTCTCCTTATTTTTTGTTCAAGATTAGTTTTTTATTCTAAAAATTATTTGTGCTATGTAATTATGGGTCTGAATAACTGGGAGGCAACATTTTTATAAATGTGAAGACTACGTACTGGAAAAGGGCCAGCATTGTATTTGGTAGATCGCATTTATTTGCAGAAGAGGGGATCAACTTCGATGTGTAGGAAGGGAGAAATTTGCGGCCAATGGGATGATCCCTAGAGGGGACCACTGGAGCTAGCACTGCATCATTCCATAATTATGTAATAATACTTTGAGATTAATATATATTCTGGAATTCTATTGACATTTATGTTTCTTCTGAATCTATTGGCACTGTGATTTAATTGTTGCAAGGAAAACGAGATGGTTGGTTGGGCCTATCAGCCAGACTGTTGCCCCATTCCTCATGATATTTGCATTTTGGTTTGATAGCTGCATGGTGTTTAAGTGTGATTTGATACAGTTTTTCAATCTCATTCCGTAATTTTGTTTTATGATTTGATTGCTTCACGTGTAATTTCATTCCATTGCTCTGGACATTTGAAGTTAATGATATCGTTAAGCATTTTTATCACTGAAGGATATTATGGTTTACTAAGAATTCTAGTTGATTAAACTCATGACTACCTTAAAATTATTTGAGATATGACACTGATTCCTGTACTATGAAGAGAAACATTCATTCTTCAAATTTTAATAGTTAAAGTCCACAATGAGCATAAGGAAAAATTATCATATTGTTTTATTGTCAAGTGAATTTCTTACAAGAATTTTTGGAATGTTTTAAGGTTAGAAATTTTTATCCCTACATGATAATTGACTGTTGCTTTAGGCTGATATACTTAGGGTGGGAATAAGACATACTTCTAGTGCAAGAACATCATTTTAGTACAAGAACATCGTTCAAGTGCAGGAACATTGTTGCGGTGTAGGAACAATGATTCAGGCCAGGAAGGAAAACTTGTAACAAAGACAAATGCACACTTTCCTTAAACTTGAATATTGAATCATTTCCAGAGAAGCACTGTAATGTAGATCTCTTTTAAAAGCTTTCAATTGTTTCGTTAGATTAATTGGAAAGAAGTTGCCTTATGTTTTATTTCATGATTTTCATTTTGCAACATAGTAGTAATCTTTTAAGACGTTTTTTTTTTCATTCTTTATTTTTTGAATCGCTTTGTTTTGAATGGGGCCTACATTCCCTTGCCCCCTGGACAACTGAGGAAGACTTACTGCAGGAGTCAATTCAATCCAAAAGAGGAGCTAGAAGTAGATTCTCAGTGTGTTTACTTTGCATTGAAGAGTCTTTTTCATTTTTCTTGAATGATGCCTTTTTGAATTTCTTGCAAGAGCTTGATTTTTATTTAACAGATCCCTAAGGTCATATTCTGGCATATATTGTGCTAGGCCTCTAAGTTTACTTACTTGGATTGGCAAATCAAATGTTGGTGTAAATACTACATTTATACCCCCTCACATTTTTGCATCATTGCGAGGAAGGCATTATAGGATAAGGCCTCAACGATTTTTCATGATTTTCCCTTTCCTTCGCAATTGAATTTCTAGATTAACGAGATTCCCATTACTTGTTGAAGCATACTTGACAACATTCCTAGAGAGCTCACAAGCCAGGTTTTCCTTTTTGCAAATGAGTGATTTCCTTTACTGCAAAGTGTGATGCCTAATTTGTTTCTTTTACTACAATTTAGTTTTTATGAGTAAATTTTCTTTCCGAAAAGTGTGATTCTTGATTTATTGCAATTCAGTTTTTTATGGGAAATTTCTTTTACTGCAAAGTGTGTTACTTTTTTCTCCAATAGAGGTTATTTAATTTCCGCAAGTGTGATTTCCTTAGTTTACAATCTTGGTTTTTTCTTTTTAATGCAATTGATCTTTTGAGTTTTCTAGGTGCTAAAAGAACCCCTTGCTCTCAATCTAGGTGCTAACAAGACTTTCCAACTAGTAGGAAAATGACAGGAAGTGTGATGATATTCAAAGAACTATCTCATATTCTGGAAGAAGTTGGGATCTATGCTTCAAAGAAATAAAACATCTTGGCATCAATCAAAAATCAGTCTACTCCTCTGAAATAAAAGAATCATGAAGAACCAGAAGATCTTCCGAAGGAGACCGAGAAGCTATGGATCATGCTTGATGATGAGAATCCATCAAAAGAAGAGAATGAAGAACTCCAGCTTGATCCAGCCAGCACTTTAGAGGATGAATAAAGAAAATTGAAGGATTTGCATGATGCACTAGATGTTTCCCATGAATCAAGTGACCAAGACTATATGGATCCCATAGAATCTTGGTTTCAAATTATTGTCAGTATTCATCCATCCCTTATCATTCAAAAATTTGTAGCATCACATCAATTAATGCATATGGTACCTCATGTTCTGGTATTTTCTCTCATATAATTTCTAAATTTGAACATGAATATGATTATCCTCTTGTTGCGCACTTGGTTTCGCTAGAAGTCCTCCTTTAATTGAAAGGGAATCTTCCACTTCTTAGGGTAGAGTAGGGTAGAAAATAAATAAATCCCATGAATAAAGTTGTTACAAAAATGCAATTGGGGTTTTGAGTTTTAAAGCATAGCCACTGAAGCTGCTTTCAATCCACATCGGTTGTTAACACACACATTTGTGACAAATCTTGTTTGGTATTATTCACTCTAATACCACATGATTCTATAAAAGTAACCATTATTAAACACTCTAATGAGTTGTCATCTGAGATATAGATTTTCAGTTTCCCTTAGAAGGTACTATTGGAGAGCCCCCTATGGTGGACCATTCTTGTAAAGATCATAATTAGCTATTCATGAGAACACTAGCATTATTTCAAACATTCTTTCAGTAATTATCTGAGACATATTATTTAAATAAGTCTTTAGGGTAGAGGAACTAGCTAGTAATGATTAGTCATTAAAAACTTTTCACGCCATCCCATACTCTTAAGGAGTAGACATATCTCCCCACTTATTATGTAACATTTGAAGTTAACTACAATCATAATTTATAAAATATTTAGGGGAGGATAGGAGGTCTCGTGGTGAGTCGACCTACCATGATCATGGGATCTAAAATGCATGACATTACTTTTGCTGGTCACCAAGCCAGAGTAATGGCTTTTAGCTTAAAAGATAGAAGACAGGAGGTCTCATCACGAGGCAGCCTGTTCATCCATGTTACTTCTTGTGAGTGGCACTACCATCAACTGGTTACCAAGCTAGGACAATGGCCTTCATATAATTTTTAAAATTAAGTAAGATAACTCTGAATCTATATCTAGTAAGTGGGACACAGTCATTTCGTTGGGTTAAAATACATCCCTTCCGAGGCTATATATGCTTATGGGCAGCAGGACCATGTCTGTGGTATTGAATTTAATTAAATACCAATATTTACTCAGTTATCTTTCTCTTTCCCTAAAAATCATCATTTTATTTCTTGGAAAATGGTTTTAAGATGATTTGAGCATGATGCTTTGAGTTCTATTTTTCAAAAATTAGGAATCTTTAATGATATGGTAACGTTAGTGAAGGTAATTATTTGCACTAGATTAAGAAGAAATTTAGTTTTGCATCTAGATTACAATAAAATTTAGAGTGTTCAATAAGGAGGTTGTTGAATGGTCGAGGAAGGTGTGATATTGTTCTATTTTTATTTCCCTTTTTTGGTATCATAGCTCACCTCAGTTCTTTAAGGTATTTAGAGTGATGAATTGCTCATCGATGATTACTCACTAGATGGTTATGGACAACAATGTGTGTGGATTGTGGCTGCCTCTAAATAAGCATTACATGACCTAGGTATAGGATTCTTATAGTAGGTGTAGGAATCTTGTGGTAGTCTTCTTGAAATTGCACCTTTTCAGCAAACATTTTCTTTTTTTTATCATGAATGTTAATAAGACTCTGGGTAGAAATAAGAGCTCTGAAATCTATGACAAGCAGTGAGTTCATCTGAAATGGGACAATAGGTATATGATGTCTATCATAAAGGTGCAATACTCTTTTTCCATAATTTTATCATTGTTGCACTTGATACTTTCATAAGGACTGTAACATGGTTTTAGTTGGCACTGTAATAGTGATGTTGCAGACTTAATGAAAGCTTAAACAATGATGACATACCAAGTATCTTAATATTTCCTTGCTGAGATTTTCTGTTGACATTTGTATCGGGAAGCATAGTATGATCTTTAAACATTCCTCCTTCCTTCTTCCATTTTTTTATAATCTTATGGTTTGGCTTGCATGAGGACATGAAAGAAGATTAGCATGGGGGAGTTTTGAGCCTCCATTTTATCCAGATTTTCATGATTTTACCGAAAATTTTTATGCCTGTACTAAGTGTCTATAATCATTGTTATTCTTTTTACACATTATTAATTTATTATTTAGAGGAATTTAGAGCTGACAATTGTTGGTCTATGAACTCTTCTTGTTTTGTTAATTTGAAGAGCATTTAATCTGAAACTATCATTAATTTTAGGCTCTTTTGTGGCAGGTGCTAACATTCCTATAATAGTTGTTCCTGTAACAGCAGTTCCTTTACCAAAAATTGCTATACTAAATGTTCTTTTACTAGTTGTTCATGTACCAACAGTGCAAGAGATACTAATGTTGTTGGCTTTGATAACTTGGCATGGACCTTGACATTCCCCGGTAGAAGTTGTGCTTACCATTTATATGATCAACAAGCCTTGTTCCTGCATTCACCTTCATGTATCATACAACATTCCTGCACCATGCATCGAGTTCCTATACCAATTCAAAATATACATCATTCTTGCACCAATTCAGTTCTACAGCAACATTCCTGCACCAATTTGGGGCTCTCATACATTGACACATTTCTGGGAAAATATGAAATATGGTTTTGTTCAAAAAAAAATTTGAACACTTCCACATGAGTCAAGGTACACCCAGGTCATATGGACTTATATTTACAGAATAATTAATGCTTCATCCCCGAATTTGCAGTAGTATCCATACTGCGAACTTCCCCCTCTTCCGTGCATGTGAAGGAAAATAGAGAAATTTTGGAACATGGGTTTTGGTCCCAGTATAGAAAATTGACTAAGCTTCAAATAGATTTCTAAAATTCATCACGGCTTGGGAGATACGAAGAGTTATTTGGAGGCAGTTTGTTAAAAATACCAATTTTTTCTAGAATTCTAGAAATTTTCCTTCTAAATTACAAAGGTTGTTAACAATGTATTCTTCCTATGATTATTGTGGCGAATACTTCACGACTCAACATTGGTTGTTCAAAACCATAGATCAATTCAAATCTCTTCATTTTGGCTCAGAATTTTTGCATAATTCTAAACTTATATGGGTTGACCCAAATAGCTAGGAGGCATTGTTGTTTGGTAAACCGTAGATCAATTCAAATATACTCAACAAACAATTCTCCTTATTTTTGATTCAATATTAGGTTGTGATTCTAAAAATTATTTGTGCTATGTAACCCTCAATCGGAATAACTGGGAGGAAACGTTTTTATAAATGTGAAGATTGCATACTGGAAAAGGGTTGGCATTGTATTTGGAAAATCACATTTCTTTGTAGAATATGGGATCAATTTTGTTGTGCAGGAAGAGAGGAGTCTACGCCCAGTGAGATCATCCCTAGAGGGGACCACTGGATCTAGTGCTGCATCATTCCATAATTATGTAATAGGACTTCGAGATTAATATATATTATGGCATTCTATTTACATTTATGTTTCTTTTGAATATGTTGCTGCTATGATTTAATTGCTGCAAGGGCAACGAGTTGGGTGGTTGGGCCCACCAACCAGTTCATTCCCCCATTCCGCTTACGATTTCTTTTCATTTGGTTTGATAGGTGCATGGTGTTTAAGTGTGATTTGATACATTTTTGCATTCTCATTCCATAATTTTGTTTTATGCTTTGATTGCTTGATTTTTAATTTCATTCCATTGCTCTAGAAATTTGAAGATAATGATATCGTTAATAATTTTTATGACAAAAGGATATTATGGTTTACTAATAATTTGGCTGATTAAACTGATGACTTCCTTAAAACTATTTGAGATGCGAGACTAATTCCTGTGCTATGAAGAGAAATATTAATTCTTGAAACTTTAATAGTTAAATTCCACGATCATCTTAAGGAAAAATTATCATATTCTTTTATTTGCAAGTGAATTTATCACAAGAATTCTTGGAATGTTTTAACGTTAAAAATTTATATCCCTTTATATTGACAATTGCTTCAAGCCAATATACTCAGTGCAGGAACAGAACATTCTTCCAGTGCAGGAACATCATTTTAGTACATTAACATCATTCAAGAGCATGAACATTGTTGCTATGCAGGAACGATGATTCAGGACAAGAAGGGAAACTTGTCACAAAGACAAATGGACACTTTCCTTAAACTTGAATATTGAATCATTTCCGGAGAAGTAGTATAATGTAGATCTCTTTTAAAAGCTTTCGATGGTTTCATTAGATTTATTGGAAAGAAGTTGCCTTATGTTTGATTTCATGATTTTCCTTTGCAACATAGCAGTAATCTTTTAAGAGGTTTTTTTTGCATTCTTTATTTTGAATCACTTTCTTTTGAATGGGGCCTACATTCCCTTATACCTTGGACAACTAAGGAAGACTTACTACAGGAGTCAACTCAATCCAGAAGAGGAGCCAGAAGTAGATTCCCATTGTGTTTACTTTTCTTTGAAAAGTCTTGTTCCTTTTTCCTGAATGATGCCTTTTTGAATTTCTTGCAAGAGCTTGGTTTTTATTTGAGAGTTCTGTGAGGTCGTATTCTGGCATATATTGTGCTACACCTCTATGCTTACTTACCTAGATTGACAAATTAAATGTTGGTGTGAATCTTACATTTATACTACTCAAAAAATAGAGTCTTGCACTATGGTGGGAGAAGCAAAAATAATACACAGTATTGCTGAAGAGACAGTCATTTGGGATGAATTTGAAAAATAGTTAAAGGAAAAAATATCTAACCAAAACATATTGTGATGATCAAGCTAAAGAATTTCATGATCTAAGGCTGGGAGTATGGACAAGTTTGTAGCTAAATTTACAAACCTATTAGGATATGTTCCATGCTTTAAGGAAGAAAAAGTGAAGATGTAGTTTTTTCTTAAATATCTTCTACTCTGGTACAAGGAGAGAATTGAATTTGTGAATCTAAATACCATGGACAAAGCTATTCGAAAAATGTGTATTTTTTATCAAAAGTTCAAGAAAAAAGAATGAAGGTTCAAAATATTGGTCTAACAAAAAGAAAAATAAATATGGAACCATAGTTAGGAAGCCAAAATACTTTATTACGAAGAATTTTGGAAGTGACCATCATTGGAAAAGGTTCAACTTGAATAGCCAAACAAAACATGGAAAATCTAAAATTGGTTCCAAACAAATTGATTTGAACACTAAAGGGATGAATGGTCGAAGAGAAAGAGAACCAATAAAATGTTGGAGTTGTGGAGAACCTCATCGATCTATCCATAAAATGCTAAATAAATTCAAGTATTGCAAATTCTACAAGTGGCAACCATAGTAAATGAAAGAGCTAGAAATATATTGAGTATTAATGTTGCTCTAGAAGATAGACAAGTAGAATATCAATCAACCTTTACTAAATTGAAGGTATTATACTAGATTAGCATGTATCTATTTTAGTATATTTAGGAGCTAGTCTTAGATATGAGTGTCCAAAAGTGATGGAAAAATGAAAATTGAATGCTAATAAATTTAAAAGTTCATGGTTGTTTCACCTAGCTATAAGAAAAAAAGAAAAGTAATTGACTGGGTAAAGAAACATCATGTACATTTAAATGGATGTAAAACAAAATTAAATATGGATATACTAACTTTAGGTTCCTATGATGTGCTGATAGAAATAGATTAGTTGTAAAAAAAGATATATATAATAAACTTCTTAGAAAATACTATCACTTATGTAATTGATGAAAAAAATGTGCAAGTGAATAGAGGAATACAGAGACCTATCTCCACTAGACAAATTTCAGTCTTGCAACTAAAACAATATGCTTGAAAAGGTTGTAAGTTATTTGTTGTTGATATAGAAGAAAACACATAGAAAACAAAAGATAAAGCCATAAATGATCTAGCTATAATAAGATCATTTAAATATGTTTTCGTGAAAGAAATTATAGGATTACCACCAACAAGAGAGATAGAATTTTCAATTGATGTAATACCATGAGCCACACATGTGTCTAAAGCACCACATAGAATGATAATCCCTAAAATTATGTAATCAAAATTGTAGTTGATGAGCCCTAGTATTGCAACAAGTGTGTTGCAACTCCCAATGGTACTAGCTTTAATTATCAACCTGGGGTTTGTACAAAAGTGATAGTGTTATGTTCCCAATAGATTATATGCTACTCATCCTACCTTCAAGCAATGGACCGGACCAAGGCATATAAGGACCACTATATCAACTCACTAAAAAAGGAAATTACATAAAAAGAGGGTTTGATTCTAGTTGTAGAAATGGAGATATTATTCTAGTTGCAAAAGGAACGAAGATGTTACTTGTTTAACTTTAAATTTTAACCCTAGTTGGAGGAATGTAAAGGCTATATTACTTGTATAAATGTAAACATTAATCCACTTCCAGAATTTAAATCTTATGATACTTGCATCAAACTAACTCCAGAATGTAAAAGTTGCATTGAAAAGGAAGCCTAACCTATGTAATGAAAATAATAATGAGTTTCAATTGAAACCCGAAAATAAGCATTTAATCCATGAGAAACAATCCTTGTATATCTTGCACAAATGAATGAGCATAAAATCAATCTCTAATCAGGGTGTTTAATAATATTAGCTTCAGTGAAATAGTTCATTGGGTGTCTCATAAATAAATCAAGGTTTTGGAAAAAATCTGCCTAATTTTACATGGTGTTATAGGATGTTATAGGATTACTACATGATGTTATAGGATTTCCCTATTTTGTTGCAAGATTGGATCCGTGAGCATTCTGAGTGTGGAAAAGGTGGTATAAACATGGGAAAGGGTAAATGAAGGTTTTTCCAAGCTTAGCACCTCTCATAGGCCAATCTTTCACAAAACTAAATGTACATAGTGTCCTTCAATGACATAGAAATGTACTTTCGCTATCAGAGTTTTGAGGGCATTGTGAGGTGAGGAGAGAGATCGTGATGATGGTAAGAGGAAAGTGGGATAATTATTCAAACCTTGCAAGACAATAATAGTACCTACACATGAGACAAATAATCCTTTTGTAACTTCAAAAGAATGACAAACTAATAACCAAATTGCAACAAAATGGAACTTAAGCATGAAAGGATGAGTAGAATTTTATGATACTAAGAAAGAAAGGACGAGTGAATTTTATTTCCACCAAATGTAATTCTACCCTCTAGCATGTATATGACCTACATCCATTAAGGCTTAAATAAGAGTGACTTAATCCCTAAGTATGCAGAAAATAAACTATGTAAAAGAGCATTAGTCTAAGATCTAACAATTGCAAAGGAAAGTAACCATATGTTTTTCTCTTGCTAATGCATATTCCTCAACCACACTTCCCACAAGAAAGGTGGTATATATACCTCCACCTCCAAAATTTGTAATAACACATCTATCAAGAAAGAAAATAGATGTTTCTGTGAAAGATAATGCATCAATAAAATACACAAGAGAGACTAGAGCCTTTGGGTTGGGCCCTAACCCAATGGGACTCAGCCTCTGAAGCAAACTCAAATGGAAAGTAAGAATGATCTTTTAATTGAAATAAAACAAAGTTCAAGTACATCATGTAAAGGAATGGGAATAAAAATCTTAAGACCCTAGCTCTTAGTATGTTATGAAACCATCTCACAAAAAGATAGAAAAGATAGATCAACGCCTTAGAATTCAGCCTCTTCGAGGGGGAAACCTCCTTTACATTACATAAATGAACAATTCTTGGATGATTCAAATGACAAAACCTCCTTTCTATATATAGGAGTCTAAGGAGTCACAATATAATCTAGACGACCTAACAATAATAATATAAAGCCACAAAAATAACAATAGAGGGATTCTATGGGGCACAGAAATAACAATATGGGGGTAATAGGGGCACAACAATATAAATAAGGGGTATAACTATGGTGTTCACATCATGTTTAGAAGACCCTTCGAGGAAAAATATATTTGAATCTATAAATTCGATAAAACTCTAAAAGTATAAGTTAGCCTAAAGGAGGGAATTTGACCCCTTCAGAAGATTATATAAAGAAGCAGTTCAATCTCATTTAGGACACATTCACTCACAAGTTCGATCTATCAAGAAAGAGTTTGATTTTTAGTTGGGAAGCAAGAAGAGGAAGAGAAAAAGACAAGGAAAAGTTGGAAGGATGAAATCTCTTCTTTTTGGGCTCTATCTCTCTCACACATATGAAATTCTAGGGTTTCTAGGTTGAAAGAGGAAAAAATGCAGGTGATAGTTGCAGTAAGACAAAGTGCAACATATTGCAACTCTAGGGAAGGGTACTTTGTCTAGACCTTTTTGACCTTAAGAGGAGTTGTCTTACTACAAGAAGGTCTGAAGAGGAGGTTGATCTAGGGTTTCCTTGCAAGTTGCAAGATTGAAATTATATTGTTGAATTTGTAGCATGAGTAACAATATTAAATCTCGCACATCGAAGTTGTAGTGTGTAGAAGTTTGGTGTAGAATCAAGGAAGGGCTTGAGGAAGTACTGACTAGGTAGTAGGAGAACGACTAGTCTAGGGTTTGGGTCTTTGTATCTCATTTGAAGGTGATTCGAAGGAGAAGTGTTTTGAGTTTCCCCTTGGAGGGGATTTTCACTGGATGAGAGCCTAATATATGTGTCCTGTGTTGTTGCAGTTTATGTTCTTGATATTTGTTTGCTCAAAGATATAACTAAGAAATGACAAGAAAAATAACAAGTTCACAATAAAATATTAAGGCTAAGGAAAATAAGATTAATAGGTGCTACTATTGATTTTCCAACATGGTATCCGTTAGGTCCCTATAATACTAGTGATTCCCCCATTACTATTGTCATTGTAGCCCTTATTGTTATTGTTTTGCCCCTTTTATCACCATATTGTTATTATTGTGCCCCACAAAAACCCAATATAGACTCCTATATATAGAAAGGAGTTTTTTTCATTTGTATCATCCAAGAATTATTCATCTATGTAATGTAAAGGGGGTTTCCCCCTCGAAGAGGCTTATTTTGAAGTCATTGATCTATCTTTTTCTCTATTTTGTGAGTTGGTTACATAACAATTGGTATCAAAGGTTTGCATTCTAGGGTGTTGTTGCTACAAACAGGTCATCGTGGAATTTTCGTTATAACTTTGTTTCTATGATGTTTCGGAAGCTAACCGTAAAACCCATTTGAGAAGAAATCTTGTTGAACATCAGGTACGCCTTTTAGATCTTGTATCACTATAGTTTCAGAGATATGAACCAAGGAAGTTTGTGTTTTTGTAGGCTACTGAATTGTATCGCAAACAGGTGACCTGGGTAAAATCATCATACTTTTCTCTCTAAGCATCAGATTGAAATTTCGTAAATAGTTATAGAAAGAGGATATACCGTAGTTTTTTGTGTTTTAGTTTTAGGTCTGAAGGTCAACAGAGTGACACGTGGCACTTTGTACAAGTTATCTTTATTGAACCAGTCTATAATCAAGTCATTGTGGGATATTTGGCATAATGCTTCCTTTGAGAATCCAATATTGATTAGACTTGTGGGCTTCAAAAGAGGACTCAAAAAGCTACTGCAGGACAAAATTATAGACCTTGGAGGTCTGCAATTATAGAGATGACACATATTCAATATGGAGCTACTACAAAGCGAAAAATGGTGTGTAGTTTTTTTTTAAATTTTGCATAAGTTTGGTTTGAAAAATTAGTTTGAAGGAATTAAAAGGGCATAGTGAAGCATAATTATAATTAATTAATGCACAAAAGAAATAAAATGGAAACACCTAGTAACCAACCTGAAATCTCTAGCATGACTCATTAAGAAGGGAAGAAATGCAACATGATATATCAAAATTACGAGACCAAGTGCAAAAAAATTCAATCTCACAAAAAGTAAGAGAAGCTAAGATGGATGGTTTAAAAAAAGGCATGGAAGCTAAGATGGATGGTTTAAAGAAAGGCATGGAAGCTAGTATGGATGGTTTAAAGAAAGGTGTGGAAGCTAATATGGATGACGTGGATGCTAAGATAGATGACATGGAAGCTAAGATGAATGGCGTGGAATCTAAGATGGATGGTATAGAAGAAAAATTTAAAGGAAGCATGGAAGATTTGAAGATAGATTTGATAAAGTTGCTACAAGAAATGCTTACTCATGGTGAAAGTGTAGTAAAAGAAACTCATGATGAGAACAAAATAAATGTTAATAATGACTTCATAGACTCTAATGTTGGATTAAAGACCCACCATGTTCTAAAGATCGATATAAGGAAGTTTGTTGTAAAGGATCTTGTAACATAGATACTACAGATGGAGCAATATTTCGATCTCCATAATGTGAAAAACATATAAAAGGTATGCATTGCAGCGTTCTATTTAGAATCAAATCAGTTTTTATGGTATCGATGGCTTTTCTCTCATAAAAAAATTGTCAATTGGGCAATTTTTATGGAATAAATGATAGCACATTATGAGGATACAAAAACAAACACCTTTTTTATTTAATTGATAAATCTTAAACAAAAGGGTTCAATGATGGAGAATATTGAGGACTTCCAAAATTGAATATAAGGGTAAGAGATATTCCAAATGAGCATAATATTGATGTGTTCGTAGGGACTTTAAAGGATAACATCCAACATGAGGTTTTCCTTTGGGAACCTGATTCATTGGAGAAGGTATTCAGGTTGGCAACAAAAATGGAAAGAAAACTTATGGCAACAAGGAAGCCTACCACTCACAACTATAAACATGGAAGTGTTGTTTCTCGTAGCCTTCCCCAACCTACAAGGTTTACACCACCACAATTGGAAGAAAAAAGAGAAAAAGGGCTTTGTTACAGTTGTGATAGCAAATACACTAAAGGTCATAAGTCTGTTGAGAAGAAATTATTTTACATAGATTGTGAAGAGGAGGAATAAAAGCAATAATAAATGTCAAAAGAAGAGGATATACAACAGAAACAAGACCTAGAGAAAGAAGAAATGAATCCGACCATATTTTGTAATGCATTGGCCAAAATTACCACTCCTCAAACTCTCAAGAGAGAAGGACATATCAAGAAGAAAGAGGTAATAGTGTTGATTGATTCACGAAGTACCTATAATTTTGTTCATTGTAAGATAGCTAATGAATTGAATTTCTTCGTATATCCAACACCAAAGTGTCAAGTGATGGTTGCAAGTGGAAGAACCGTACATTGGTCTGGAAAGTGAAATAATATCAAGCTATCCATGTGATGGGCCTCTAAATTAGACATAAATTAAGGCCCATGCCTCTAATTTAAAACATAAATTAAGGCCTATGACCATCCTTCAGCACATTGAACCCCTCTTTTTTCTTTAAATAATTTATTTTAACTTTAATGTATTCATTCTAAAGGTTTATGAATAATTGGATATTTGTGCCTAATATTATTTATTTATTGTGGACTATTATGAGAATATTGGGCAGATTATGGAGAGTTGGAGGAGGAGATAATTTAGGGACTTTTTCGCTACTACTGGAGGATCAATAATAAATAATAATTCAACAAGATATTATGGAATTATGGCACAAATTGTGGAACTCCAATGATTGAGAAAATCTAGGAATGTGTTCCACTAATCAAGGGAGAAGATCCACTAATCAAGGGATTTCGGTGGGGAAAGCTCCTTCCATTCATGGGGAATGATTCTTAATCATTTTGTGTAAGTACCAAGTCAAATTTGCCTCTAGGAAATGATTGAGAAAATCTAGGAATGTGTTCCCTCCCATTTAATGCAAATTCCTATTATTGTGGACTAGATCCACTAATCAAGGGATTTTGGTGGGGAAAGCTTCCTCCATTCATGGGGAATGGTTCCTAATCATTTTTTTTAATTACCAAATAAAATTTTCCTCTAGAGAGATTTTCATTAGTGTTATTGTGGAGAGAGCTTGTATTCTTGCAGCTCCATTGTATTTTTTTGTAGGGATGTAATTCTATTGATGAAAATAATGAAGATTGGTGTCATGTTTAGCTTCTAAATCTTGTTCTCCTCCACAAGTCTCTGATTTTCCTTGGGTTTGGCCATCCCAAGAGCCTCAGAGCCCTTTCGTATCATTTTCTTTCCTTATTTTCATTGTTTATTCACATGCATCTCTAGTTTTTATTTCTTTCTATTTCTGCACTTAGTATTAATGATTTCTTGTTGTAGGATTGAGTTAAATGGTTAATGTAAGTTCTTTTGCAGGATCACAAAAATTATTTCATCCTTGGAAAATTTTTGGAAGTTCATAATAATCATTGAGTTGCTTGGATTAGTCTTATTATTCCCAAAACTAGATTGTTGGACCTCCTTTTTAACAAGAACAATAAATTTCTGCCATTTTTTAGAGCATGCTAATGAGTTTCAATCGAATCGATTTCACTTGCATTAGATTAAAAAAACATTCTAGTTCATAACAAAAATTAACCCACTGCATTTACACTTGATTTGGTCAAGCATCTTTTAGATTTACTAGCTCACTAGTTCTCAAATTTCTATATTTTCGACTAGTAATGTTTTTTATTTTTTTAGAATGGGTTAACATAAGTCTTTTTGAGTGATTCCACTTGGAATAGGGAACCAAGACATCCTAGTTAATAATAAAAAATTATCCCATCCACTTTGGATTTGATTTTCTTAGTCATTAAACCCTTGTAAATTTCATCATTTGACAAGGAAAATTCTCCAAGCTTTTTGAGCAAATCCATCCATCTCCCAACTTTGTTTTTGAGTTCTAAGAGATCCTAGAAATTTTCTCATTCCATTCCACCCATATGCCACCTTTCCTATGCCTCCCACAACCTCCAACACCTCACATTTTCTCTCAACTGTATCCTGTAGGTTTCCTATAATTCCTACAGGATCATCCTATAGGTTTTCCTGAAACGACCTGTTTTGAGGCCAAATTGATGGAAAACCTCTAGGAAGTCACCAAAAGCCTCTCAAGGGTTTCCCACACCATCCAACCATCTCCTAACCCTCCCATCCAATCTCCAACATCCTTAATTCACTGCCACATCACCAAAGGAAATTAGTTTACATACTTGATTTTACATGAAAAGACAAAAAGGGAAAAACAAATTTATTTCAGTCCCTTTACTTGCACATCAATATGTTTGATGCTTCTTACTTCCATGCTTAGATAATATTATTTGGTTCATGATAATTTATCATTATTGCGACGCATAGTTTCTTGGTAGTTAATTAGAAAATGGTGTGATTTAGCATTGAAATTTCGTCTCTTTCCTTGTACTTTCTTTCTTGCAATATGGATAGGTTCCATTTCAAACATTTCATTTTTTGCAATTAGATTAGGATTTGACTTCAATACATGCACTCCATTACATCATGATAGCAAAGCAAGGACACATTGTATGCCACACATATAGTGCTGACACGTCTTAAGTTTGTATTATGCTCCTATACCAATAGGTGTCATATTTCATGATTGACATTGATGAGCTCTAATATGTTCATACCTTTTTGTCTTGTTGCAAAGGTTTTCCATATTGTGAAAAAATCAAAAATTAAAAAATTAAAAGAGGGTATGCCCTAAAAGAAAAATCAAAGGGCAACAAGAATAAAAGTGGTCAAAAAGTGAAAGAAATGAACCCCAAACAAAAGACCAGGAAAGTGTGCAAGTCCAAAATGCCACTACCACCCTATTTTTGCAATAATTTGTTGGTGTGCAGCTTGTTGACCTATGTCACCATTGATGAATTGCCAAACAGCTCAATCTTGGCTAGTTCATGTCTAAATTTACTTGTTTTAGTGATAGAAAATAAAATCTATCCAAACTCTTAAATCTTGGCAGATAAATAGTTAGGTAGAGAAAAAAAGGAGTTCAACAGTTAAATATGAGCCCTTGGAAGAAATAAGGGCAGACTTAGGTAGGATTCCCATGAAAAGAAAAGAAGATTTATGAGGGTTTGCTAGTCCAAGTGCACCCAATGGCAAAAGAAAAAATGTTAGGTACAGTTGGCTGGGTAGGTAGTTTTGATGTTGCAGAAAGAGACTTGTGATAGGTTTTTCTCTTTCAAGATGTTCATCTTGTTATTATCACAAGTACTATGGCAGAGGCATGACTAACTCCTGTTAGGCCCCTATACTACTAGTGTAACCCCTTATTGTTATTAGTACAACCCTCTATTATATTGATGTACCCATGTAGTGCCCATATTGTTACTATTGTGCCCCATAGAAGCCCACTATTGTTATTATTGTGCCCTTACATTATTATTGTTATGTCGGCTCTGATTATATTATGACCCCTTAGACTCCTATATATAGAAAGGAGGTATTTTCATTTGTAGCATCCAAGAATTGTTCATTTATGTAATGTAAAGGAGGTTTCCCCCTCGAAGAGGCTGAATTCTAAGGCGTTGATCTATCTTTTCTATCTTTTCTTGAGCTGGTTTCATAACATTCGGTATCAGAGCTTTGGATACTAGGGTTTCATTGTTCCAAATAGGTCATCGTGGAATTTTCACTATAACTTTTTTCTGTGACATTTCAGAAGCTAAAAAAAAAACCCATTTGAGAAGAAATTGTGCTGAACTTCAGGTCTGAATGTCAGAGCTTTTTGCACTATATTTCCAGAGATATGATCTAAGGAATTTGGTCTTTTTGCAGACTCCTGAATTACATTCCAAAAAGGTGACCTAGGGAAAATCATCATAACTTTCTCTCTGAGCATCGGATTGAAAATTTGTAATAAGATACAGAAATAGGACAGATTGTAGTTTCTTGTAGATATATTTCAGAGCCAAAGGTTGAAATAATGGCTCATGGCACATCGTACAAGTTCACTCTACTGAACTAGTCTATAATCAGGTCACTGTGGGAGATTTGGCATAACTCTTCTTTGGAGAATCCAATTGGGATCAAACTGGTGGCATTGGAAAGAGGACACAGAGGGCTACTGCAAATCACAATTTCAGAACTTGAAGATCCGAAAGTACAGAGTTGCAGTCATTTCAAGATTGAGCTCCTAAAATCAAGAAAAAGAAAGATGAGGAAGTTTGATGGCAAGAATCCAGTAAATTGGATACTTCAGATGGAGCGATATTTTGATCTACATGGTGTACCACTATTACAAAATGTATGTATTGCATCTTCATATTTAGAACCAGATCAATTTTTATGGTATAAATGGCTATGTTCTCATAAACGACTTATTACATGGTCAATTCTCACGGAGGAAGTGATAGCACATTATGAGGATACATAGAGCAACACCTTCTTTAGAGCAACACCACAACAATTGGAAAGAGTAAAAGGGCTTTGTGACATAGTGGAAAGCAAAATTATGGCAATTAGGAAGAATACCACTCACATGTATAAAGATAGAAGTGTTGTTTCTCCCAGCCTTCCACAACCTACAAGGGTCACACCACAACAATTGGAAGAAAAAAGAGAAAAAGGGCTTTGTTACAATTGTGATAGGAAATGCACTAAAAGTCATAAGTGTGCTAAGAAGAAATTATTTTACATAGAGTATGAAGAGGAGGAAGAAAAGAATCAAGAAACATAAAAAGAAGAGGATATATGCCAAGACCCAACCCCAGAGATAGAAGAAATGAATCAGACCCTATATTGTAAAGCATTGGCAGGAATTACCACTCCTCAAACTATCAAGATAGAAGGACAGATCAAGAAGAAAAATGTTCAAGAAGTGAAAGATTTCATCGAGCATCAAGAAATGAATCTGACCATATCTTGTAAAGGATTGGAAGAAATTACCACTCCTCAAACTCTAAAGATAGAAGGACATATCAAGAAGAAAAAGGTTCAAGCAGTGAAAGATCACATAGAGCATCAACAACAAGTTCTCCAACGTTTAAAGGATAACAACACTTTGGTGGAAAATCGAATGAAACAACAAGTAGATAAACTTCATAGTGAAAAATGTTATGATGTAGGTGATTGGGTATTTTTACTGCTACATCTCAAGCAAGCTATTTATGAGAAGGAAATGTTGGCAATACTACATGCACTTAAAAAATGGCGACCTTACTGAATGGGAAGACACTTCAAGGTAAAAATGGATCATGAGAGTCTTAAATACTATTTAGAACAACTATTATCTTTAGAATAACAGAAAAAATGTGTCACAAATATGTTGGGTTATGACTTTGACATCATCTATAGAAATTGGAAGCAAAATTTTGTTGCAGATGCACTCTCAAGAAAGGATGAGGATGTGGAAGCATTGTTTTGTGCTATTTCTATTATCCAACCAAATTGGATAAACGAAGCAAGGGATGAATGGAAGAAGGATGAAGAGTATGGCCACTTATTCAAAAGTTGCAAAAGATCCCAATTCAAGCAATATTTCCAGAAATTGAAGAGGAAGGAAAAATCATATTAGAACCTAGAGCAGTCACAAAAACAAGAACCCGATAGCTACGAAATCATTCAATTTCATAGTATCTCATCAAGTGGAATAACTTACCCGCTGAAGATTCCACATTAGAGGACAAAAATTCTATACAAAATCATCAAGAACTACTCAAGCGTTGAGGACAACACTTTTTGAAGGAGAGGGGCATGTTAGGCCCCTATACTACTAGTGTAACCCCTTATTGTTATTAGTACAACCCTCTATTATATTGATGTACCCATGTAGTGCCCATATTGACTATTGTGCCCCATATAATCCCACTATTGTTATTATTGTGCCCTTACATTATTATTGTTATGTCGGCTCTGATTATATTATGACCCCTTAGACTCCTATATATAGAAAGGAGGTATTTTCATTTGTAGCATCCAAGAACTGTTCATTTATGTAATGTAAAGGAGGTTGCCCCCTTGAAGAGGCTAAATTCTAAGGTGTTGATCTATCTTTTCTATCTTTTCTTGAGTTGGTTTCATAACAACTCCCCTCGTGTTTCCCCAAATCACTTACCAATCTCCCCCAAGGTATTGAGATCTACTTAATATCCTTACAATCATTCACTCTATCTTATTTCATAAATTGACCAAGTGAAACTCTATTGTTACTAAGGAAAAGTGGCCATTTTTTCTGGGTAAACCTCCGTCACACCTAAGTGTTGAGTGTGAAATTTCTAATATCATACTTAGCGTTGTTATTTCATAAATTCATATTAACTATTAACTTTATTATATAAATCCCTATACTTATTCCTCTTTCTCATATTATATTAATGTATACAAAACCCCAAGATTTTATTATATCCCACCTCGGTTTAATTATAAACCATATCATTATGTAATCGGGGATTTAAGGTTTATCCGAAACCTTGTAAATAACCCTTTGTGCCCAACCCCGGGATTAATTAACAGTTGGTTAATTAATAGCCTAATGTAAAAACCCCGCAAACCAATAGAAATCACCCCGAAAATTTTTAAAACCTTGTTTAAATACATGGGCCCCCACGCCGTAACCATCTGCCACCTCCCACGAGCACTCACCGTCAGATCTCGGCCCTCGCATCCGACGATTGTAGATCATATCGCACCCCACTCCACCGCCGAACTTTAACGCCCGAGAGATTGGTGGTATCGCCGCCCGTACTAGGACGCGTGTCGACAGCCCATGCTGCTCGTGCCCCCACGGTCCGAAACCACTTGAGTCAATAAGCTGTGTAGGATAAAACCAATTACCGCCCTCCCGCTGTCTCCTCGCTGACGTCACTACCACGTCACCATTCTGTACCCTCTGCTAAACGACAAATTGTCCCGTCATGCTGATGTCAGCTGCACAATAAATGCCAAAGCCAAAATTTTATTAAAACCACGATAAAATATCATTTTCGTCCTCTTTTTCTTCACACTGTTTTCATGCAAAATACATCCGGTTGACTGCAAATCACGTCTAATCCGCCACCCACCCAAAGAACTCCAGCATCCTGCTTTGCAGCTCATCCTGCAACCTGTGAATTACACGGTTCACCTTTAAAAACAGGTATTTACCCCAATTCACTTCCCGAATCGGTAATTTCGTTTTTTCTCTGTGAATTCTACCTAAGAGAGCCAAATTCAAGTAAAATTAGACTGTAGCCGCCATACCAAGACACCTAAAACAATTGTTTTGCCCATATTTTCACAGAAGCCTGAAATTTCGGTTTGAAAACACAAGAACCAAACATGGAAGCTCCCGCAGCCCTAAACGTCGCGCCCCTCAACGCACCCCATAAGGACCTGAATTATTTGTCTTTAGCTGATAGAGATTTCCAAATAAAAGACCCATCCAGTGACGGGAATCATCTTCGAACCTTCTGCTAGATAAGGGATAGCTATTTAAGCAACTCTGACATTTTTGGACTGTGGGAATCAAACCTTCCCATGTATTTCCTGCCCTCAGTCCATGTTTTCCCAGACATCATTCACCAGTGTTGTGCCAATTATGACCCTGTTCATAGAGCTGTTATGTCTCCTTCCAACACTGTCCTTTTTTACATAACTACTGAATCCATCAATGAGATGATACATTTCCATTCCACTGAACCCCTCGCTCGTCTTTCCATGGGATTTTTGCTTGAAAAGGCCTCTCAATTTCCCAGCTCAGAAATAACTCGTATTGCCCAGATGTTCATGAAACCAAACTGTCAACCCCAAGGCCCACCTCCCTATTTGCATGTCTGGTTCACTGAGACTAGAAAAATCATTCTTGACATGATATCCTTGATCTTGGGATTTAGGTCCAGTGAATATGTGGATGATATCACCCTGGTTCTATTATCTATCTTTACTCCAGGACAGCCCCCTGCTGTCAAGTATGACTATGCCACTTTCATTGCTGACAAAATCCATGCTCAATTCATGAATTTGGAAAGGGAAGGAGTGTTTAAATATACATCTTTCATATACCATCTGTTGTTATATTATCACCCAGACAGTTTCCCATTTCCCATCAGGAAATTAGACTCAAAAGGAAATCGGAGGTCTGTGATTTTTTGGAGCTCAGTCTTCCATAACTATGACTCCCCTTATACCTATAGTGAATTCATTGATTTGTTTGTACACCCAGCCTCCACTCTGTTGATAGGAGCTCCTCCTCCTAGAATTACTGGTGATATGAAGAAAATTTTACAGCTATCCAAACAATACAGGATAGGTGACTAGTACCTCTACTAGAATCACACTGAAATCAGAATATATCGATGTGAATTATGCCCATTCAAGTTTCCTAGGTATGTGCCTATGAGGTTATTTGCATTAGAATATTTCAGGCAGCTCATCTATTCAGACTTAACCCACTTTTGTAATGTAAATAAGAAGGCGCAGCTGAGAATCAAAAACCAGTTGGGCCCTTATGTCATCCATTCTAGGGATGCAGGGAAAGATGCTGAGAACATATTAGAAAACCACCTTAAATTCAAGAAGAGTTTTGAGTGGGTGCCATGTGACCCTTGTAGTTTCATAAGTGACAGAAGGGTAAGAAACAGGTTATCGGTGTATGCACATCATAAGATCCCAGAAATTGAGCAGTATGCAAATCAGGAAGAATGGGTAGAAGGGACATTAAGAGAGGAAATTAGTGAATAGGAAAAAATGGAAAAAGCTATGAAAAATCTTGTAAAAACCCTTGACCTGGACTCTTTTGGACAGGTATCTTTCAAATGGCCTCAACAATCAGGAGTTGGGACATCCTCTGCTGGAACTTCTCAGCAACCTACACAGAAAACCAGCACATCGGTCATAGGGACTTCAAAGGGCAAAGAGGTAGAAACTGCAGAGCAGCCAATAATGACTGATCAGCCAGGGGGGTCCAAAGAGCAGGAACAAGTACAAATTCCTCCTGCCCAATCTAAAGCATCAGAAATTCTAGCACTACAAACTCCTCTAAATGAGGAAATAAGCAAGAAGAGAGATAGAGAAGAGGCCACACCTACCAGTGGACCTGCTGAACAACCAGGAGCAAAAAGACAAAGGTTGAATCCTCTGTCAAAAGAGGAAATCATTGAGGAAACAACAAACAGTCTAAGAGGTGAGAGGATAGCCAGCTAGCAGACTTCCCCAGTGATAGAGACATCAACTAGCTCACACAAGCAGGAGCTAGAAAGGCAGCAGAGTGTGGAAGTTTCATCCACTAGGCCACAAAGAAAACAGGCCTCGGACATCAAAAGGACATTCACTGAGATAAAGGCCAGGAAAAATCCACTAAGGCTTCAAATTTACAACCAGTATCTTAAGATGGCCCCCACAAAATAGCAAAGATTAATGTCAGCATATGACATAAAAGAAGGGAAGATGATAATGAGTTACTTTAAGCCCAAGGTGCAACAACCACAATCAGCAGCTGACTACATCAGGACAAATCTGGAGGTCTTAGCCAAGGATATTCATCCCATGGACTAGATTGAGCTTCATAAACAGACTGGAGAGATGGTATACTCCACACTAGCTGATAAAGCTATGTTAGCTCATAAATTACAAAACTCCTTGAATAATACCTTTGCTCAGTTAGATTTAGAGAAAGCTTCTTCTCTAGCAAAGGACAACAGGATCAAATCCTTGGAGGAAATTATCATTGAACTGGGACATGATCCGAAAGATGCCAAAGGCATAAAGGCATTGATGAAGAAAAAGGAATAGGACATTGCTACCCTAAGAAAACAGCTGAAACTGCCTCCTTCCATGCACCCACAGACTGCAGAAGTTGTACAGTAGAAATCCGAAGAGGATATGATGGACCTGCTTATGAAACTCAATGAAAGATTAATCGATACTGAGAAGGCACTGGAAAAAGTGATAAAGGAAAAGCAGGGAGATTCGACCTTCCAGCCACCTGAGTAAATCCCTGCAGTCACTACTACCCCCTCCACACTTATAACAGCATTGCCTCCCACTATCCCAGCATCAACAGCAGAGGTCATCACAGGTACATCAACAACAGCAGCAGCACTGGCAACAGTACCAATATGAGTACAAAGGAACTAATAAGAGCCATGGAAGAATTAAAACTACAAGTGTCAGAATTGAAACTGGTGAAGGAGCAATTGGCAAAGGTGGAAAATAATTATGATAAATCCAAGATGAATGTGGCAGAGAAAACAAGGGAGGTCAAAACATTAGAGAACAAAGTGAGAGCATTAGAAAAGGACCTATCTCTGGATAAACCTCTAGCAGAAATCAGAGGAATTTTGTGGACCAACATCAATCAATCCCTTAGTAATGTGTGGAGGTCTACCCAAGTCATTTATGAGAATATTGACTTGATAAGAGCGGCCCAAGTGCAGATTCAAAAGACAAGAGCTTTATTGGGACAGATGCTAGAACAAGCTAACCGGCTGATACATTTTTTGAACACCAAGACCAGCGAAGAACTGGAAGCACTAGAAATCAGAGACAGAACAGGCACCATTCTAGAAATCAAGAGATTTCTAACCATGAGAACTCTAATGCAAAATTTGGAAAGGAGATGCCAGGACATGCAGGTAGAGATTAATTCTTTCACATAAAATTTTACAGTCTTGCATAGAAAAGGTTTGCCTAGTCATTTGGGAAGTGATGATCATCTGATGAAACACATAGACTATGTACATAAATTGAATAAATATACTGCTGATCAAATCACTTCATCAACGGGTGCTTCAAGAGTAAAATAACTTCCATCTGGCCAAGCCCTCTACGACAGCCTAGAAAATTTATTCTACATTCAGCACAAGGTGAAGCATCTGTTCACCATCCCACCTAATTTCTTCAGATACACAGAGACTGACAAAACTTTAAGGAAGCTTCAGAGACATAAATTACCAAGACCGGAGTGGTGGCAAAGTATGTTAGAAAATCTATAAACTTATCTTTGGTATCTTTGGTACCTTGGTGAATTGAAAATTTTAGACCATTTACCATAATGTGGAAGACAGAAATAAATGAGAGTCATACCGATCAAAGTATATCAGATCAGGGCTAAGGAATATCTAGGCAACGACGGAGCAGCCAGCGCGGAATATCAGTGGAGGACAGCTACAAACCGACTTACAGAACCTACCTCCAGTACATTCAATAAAGAGGGAGTGGCCAGCACAACGTCAATTTATTGTTTCCCTGTTTCCGAGACTGTTCGTCTCTATCTTTTGTAAAATAAGCATTAATCATCACTAGATATTATCTCCTTCAGATATTTTGTAATATATTTTGATATTTTTTATAAATACCCCCCCAAACGAAGTATTTGGGGTTGGTTGGTTGAGAAGTATTCTCATACTTTGCTGTAATACAGAAATTTTGAAATAAAAAAGGTTGTTGGAACCATTTTTGTCTGGCCTACTGGATGAGGAATTGATGCTAAGGACCATGTTACAGAATTCTTGAATCAGCTTATGGATCAATAAGTCCTTTCTAACTTGTGTTTTACAGTTTCTTCGTTTTCTATATCATCTATGTTTCATGATATAAATAATAGAGAGAAAGAATAATTCATAATTTTCTTGACTTCACTTTGTCTTCAGTCTTTATTATTCTCTGTGTTTTCTTCAGAATTAGTATAAACAGTGAATTCTTAATTGCTCCTATTTCCCCTGATTCTTTCATCTTGAATATTTGCTAAGGAATTCTTAATTGCTCTTTAATAGTAATCATCCAGTTTCCCTCTGTCAAGTATGACGAAGGATTCTTAACTGCCCTTCACCCACTTGACCCCATTCCATTTGATTCCAGCCTTTACATTGTTCTGTATTTGATTACCTTGCTCCATGATACCCTCCTTTGTTAAGAAACTAAATCCAGGAAGATATCCTTCTTTGACTCCATCATGCCCAATGGACTGAAACTCTTCAGTTTTACCTCACTATTCTATTGAATCTCCATCTCTCCGACCAAACTCAAAACAAAACCCTCGCACTTCATAACTAGCCTAACATATTTCAAAACAAAGCTAAATCATAAAGAGAGAGCCCTCTCTAGATGCAGATTGGCTAGAGTCTATATCTAAAAGATTGGTTTGTGCTTACCTCGGTTGTATTCCCTTTCTTACAACTTTGGGGAACAACCTAAGTGATAACAGTTTGTACGAACCTCAGGTTGATAATTAAAGTCGGTAGCCTTGGGAGTTGCAGCATTCTTGTTGCAATACTGAGGCTCATCACTTTTTGGCATCGTTGCCGAGGTGGTGTCAAAGTATGCATTGTTTTCTTCCCTAGTTGATTAATCTCTTTTTACTTTTTGCAAAAACAAAAGAACATTTTCATTAGGCATATTTAATTTCAAAAGTATAAAATTGCATTACATTATAGTTTTCATTCAATCACAAAACCAAAAAATCTCCAACACCAACCCACCCCTCCCATTTGATCACGTGGTGCAGTAAGAACCACTTCACCATTCATTTTTGTAGATAGAAGAAGAAGATGGAAAATAACGTAGAAGAAATGGATGGAGATGATGATAATGATGAAGATCCTCTCAGATTTCCCATTCAAGATACTAATGGTAGTGTGCACATGAAGAACTTCCCTCCATCTTTTCTTCCAAAATTTCATGGTCTAAGGTCAGAGAATCCATAAACATTTCTCTTTGAATTTGAAATTTTCTGTAGATCTTATGGTTACTTATTAAAAACTCAAAAGCTAATATTTTTTCTAGCAACATTGAAGGATAGATCTATTAGATGGTTCATGAGTTTAGGGGCTAATTCAATAAGATCATGGAATGATATGCAAAGATATTAATATAAAAATATAAAGGTCATGTTCTTAAAGGAGAAATCTTCAGAATGAATCAAAGAGAAGATGAGAGTCTAAAAACCTTCTTACTTAGAACAATTAGGGATGAGTGGATTGATCTCCTTAATCTCATAAGTAGAGGTGATGTATATCAATTATCATTTGATGAAATTTGTGAAACATGCAAACACATATCAAGAGGAAAATAAAGAGTAGGTAAATCAACATCAAGATCGGTAAGTCAAGCTAAACTTGGAAATTCGTTTGATGATTTTAAAACAGAAATTCTTAGCAATCTAACAAAACAAATAAAAATGTTAAGAATGCAATATGAAGGAAACAAAATGTTGATATTTGTGTTGCAAAATCACAAGATGTTAAACATTGTCCATCATTACCAAGGTTGAAGGAAGTTCAACAAGAGAACAAAGGAATAATTCAATTGCCAATGCAACAATGTTATGTAGCTCCAAGAGGAGTATGGAAGCCTATTCATCCTGATATGATGCAAGAGCCTAATTCACAATTTCAAGGTTATGAATATCCACCTCAAAGTAATTGGAACACACCCTTTCCTTGGCAACACTAGCCATATCAACCCCAAAACCAATCTTGGCAACAAGGTTGGCAAGGAACTTATGGGAGCCATCCACAATATCCTGAGTCCTCAGTATTTTCCTCAATATCCTCCATACCAAACTTCATGTTATCCTTACCATTTCACCTCCACCACAACCACAACCCCATCCACATCCATCTCAAATATAAACTCCCACTAAACTACCTGTACCACCATTTCCAAACCCACACATTGAAGTAGCTCAGCCCACTTACAATGCTGAGGTACAACACTTCCAAACATCTCCTCTTGAGATCAATGGTATTCACCATAGCTCAAGAACAGTATTGCAAAAAAGGGATCATATTTATATCATTGAAGGACCACATCCAAAAGAAGAAGATTCAAATAAGAAGACCACAGAACCATGGGGTGTGATTGATGAAGAGAAGACATCAAAATCAAATATCAAGAGAACTCCCTCATGGTTACCATCAAATCCTCCATGTATTCAAGAGAAAAATCAACAAAAATATGAATATTTTAATGTCATGGTAGAAGAAGACATGAAGAATGGTCCAAATCAACCAAAGGAACAAGGACATCATAACTATATTGAAATATGGCTCCAGACAGTCACTAAGTTGCAGCATCACTCTCTTCCTCAACTATGCTTGATCCTTTCAAAGTCAAATCATTTGGTCTCTCAAATCCAGGTACATGTCAAAGCATACATTTCAAGCCTCCACATGATTTTGTCTGTCATCTTGATGCGCACATGGCTCCACTAGAAGTATTCTTATACTTGAAAGTGATTTTTCTTTTCAAGTAGGGTAGGGTAGAAGAAAAAAACAAAAACAAAAACAAAAAACAAAATGAAAAATAAGATAAAAAAATAAAAATCTAAGGTGAAAACCTCCTTGGAGGTGCCTCAGATTGGCTCATTGATTGAAAACCTCCATGAGGTGGTCGATGGGTTGGAAGAGAGAGAAAAAAAAAAAAAAAAGATGCTAGGTGAAAACCTCCTTTGAGGTGCCTAGATAGACCTACTAGTTGAAAACCTCATTGAGGTGGCTAGTAGGCCTAGAAGAAAAAAAAAATAAAATAATCCTTGCTCCATGCATGCATGTGCTCTCCAAGATTTTCAAGCAACAATTACAAGTTGGTACCAAAAGGAAAATTGGTCAAGCCTAGTCAAAAGAAGTCAAATTTCGACTTTCTCCTACTTCGCTCAAATGTTCCAACAAGGCCAAGGCCACGCCAATCGATTACCCTCATCTATTTTCACCATCCACCCATCATTCTCAAGCTTCTACCACTCATTTTCCTTGTTGTCCTAAAAAAATACAGGATGCTCTGTTTTACTACAGGATACAAAAATACATAGAGCAGAAATTTGTTTTTGCCATAAATTGAAAACCATTCATCCATTTTCCAAGCTGTTTTAGGGGGAGATGCATATGGATGATGGTAACATTCTCAAGCACTTTCAACAAATTCCAGTGCACGGTTTCCAAGAAATTGGCCTCCATCATCTTCAACCACTTTTTCATTTTCTCAATATCCGTGCATCCATTTAAAAATTTGTTTCATGGGGAGATGCATATGGATGATGGTAAAATTCCCAAGTAATTTTAGCAAATTCTAGTGCACAGTTTCCAAGAAATCGGCCTCCATCACCTTCATCCAGTTTTAGTTTTTATCGATATCCGTGCATCCATTGACCAAAATGTTTCTATGGGGAAGTGTATAATGATGATGGCAACATGATAAAAAAAATTTAGCTCAACCCAGTCTATCATTTGGGAGATATGGAAAAAACAAGTCGTTGTCCTGTAAACCTACAAGATACAGAACAACACCTACAAGATTGGAAGTGAGAAGTTTTAAAGGAGGTCCAGAAGTCAAAGAAGCTCCTCTAGAGCTTAGAAGCAACATTAGGATCATCAGCATCACCATCCAACACCTGCACATCAACATCAAAAATCAGCAGCAACATGCATGTCTCTCCAACAACCATCAGGTAGGTACAAGTATGCAATATTCTTGACCTCTTCTCTTGAGCATATTATAGTTAGAAATTTGTATGCATGAGAGCTGAGGTTTTATAAGCTAAGAATGGGTCATCAGTCTCAACCACCTTCAACTAGTTGATTTCAACTGACTCCTTCACTCATGCAATGTTGAAAAGTCAAATTACGAAGGGTGATGATTTCAAGGAATGAGGACAGTAGTTAAAAGAAGAAATTTTTGCAAAGGCCAAGGTCACCAAGAAGGAAGGTCAAAGAGCAAAGGAGGATCACAAAGAGACCCTTGTCACTCACATTTTTATTTTACCAGTCGTTACCATTCAGTCCTCCACCATATCTGTCATTTTTTTATATTCCTTTACTTCAGTTTACCAAGGGACTGTGTTTTCTACAGGATGATCCTGTAGGAATTAGAGTGACCCAGAAATCCTACAGGAGTTATTCCTAAGGCAATAAATGGCTTTCTATGCCAATAAAATGCACCCCCTTCATCATTCCATCACCATACCTTGTCCACCATCATCACCCCTGCATCAAAATCAGTTTCAAAAGACAAAAAATAGTCTTCAAAAAGAAGGGAAAGAAGGAGGAATAGAGAACATCACCTCAGTATTCATTGTTCTCCACACTCCTATTCTTTCTCTCCATCCATGCCACCATCTCAGCAAAGTGAATGATTAAGAGTTCTTAGGGAGAAGCAGCTACAGGACATCCTGTAGGAAATCCTGAAGCATACTATCCCATAGAATATAAATCATAACAGCATCAAGCCTCCAACATGTTGATCCAAGAGTAGGAGCTCCAAAGTAGCAGCACCACCACCATCTTCAACCACAGGTACCTGCACAAACAAAGGAGTCATCAGAAAACAACAAGAAAGGGAAGAAGACTCTCACACAATTAGAGGACCCTGAAAGAGAAGGAATGACTACTACAGGAAGGCAGAATGTTGCTACAAGAAGGAAGAAATGAAAAATTTTGCTAAACCCCAAGATGACAAATATTTTTTAGAGAACTCCAAGGCAATTAGGCAGTCACCTAGGCCATAAAAGAGAAGAAGAAGGCAACAAAAGGAATTAAGGCATTCACCATCAAAATAGAACTCAAACTGTAGTAATGAAAAGAGGTGTTCCAAGAGGTCTCCAATCTCTTCCTAGCTTTTGTCGAGAGCATAAAAATGGGAGAAATGCATGGGAGTCAAGTTGAGGACCTGCCCTAACCTCAATCTATCATTTATGCTCAAAACTAGTTTCATGTAGTTTTAACAAGGTTTCTTGTAGGTTTCCTGTAGTTTTGACAGGAATTACTACAGGATGTCCTAGTTCTCATCTAAATGAATTTTGAAGGTGTTAGAGGTGTCTAAATGGTAGAAAAAGGTAGCATATGGTTGATAAGGGTGTGGAAGACCTTGCGAAACTAAAAAAATATTTAAGAACTCATCTTGAATAAGGGGAAGAAAGTAAGCTAATGGTCTCAAGAAACAATGATTTTTCTTTGAACAAATATGTTTTTGGGCTTGTCCTTGTAGATCTTACAGCCAAGATTCTTAATACACAAGACATAGGCCACCAGGGCCATGGATGAGGCACAATGAGATCACTACGTTCCTCAGAGGATGAGCAACACCTTCAGCAGGGGGGTATGATGGGCCTCTAAATTAGACATAAATTAAGGCCCATGCCTCTAATTTAAAACATAAATTAAGGCCTATGACCATCCTTCAGCACATTAAACTTCTCTTTTTTCTTTAGATAATTTATTTTTAACTTTAATATATTCATTAGGAATGTTTATGAATAATTGAATATTTGTGCCTAATATGATTTATTTTTTGTGGAATATTATGAGAATATTGGGCAGATTATGAAGAGTTGGAGGAGGAGATAATTTAGGGACTTGTTCCCTACTACTAATAAATAATAAGTCAACAAGATATTATGGAATTATGGAACAAATTTTTGAACTCCGGTGATTGAGAAGATCTAGGAATGCATTCCACTAATCAAGGGATCAAATCCACTAACCAATGCATTTAGGTGAGGAAGTCTTTTTCAATTCATCAGGAAGGATTCTTAATCATTTTGTATAAGTACCAAGTCAAATTTACCTCTAAGGAATGATTGAGAAAATCTAGGAATGTGTTCTCTGTCATTTAATGCAAATTCCTAGTATTGGGGACTAGATCCACTCATCAAGGGATTTTGGTGGGGAAAGCTTCCTCCATTCATGGGGAATGATTCATAATCATTTTTATAAGTACCAAGTCTAATTTTCCTCTAGAGATATTTTCATTACTGTTATTGTGGAGAGAGCTTGTAGTCTTGCAACTCCATTGTATTTTCTTGCAGGGATGTAATTCTATTGATGAAAATAATGAATATTGGTGTCATGTTCAGTGTATAAATCTTGTTCTCCTCCATAGGTCTCTGAATTTCCTTGGGATTGGCCATCCTAGGATTGCTTATTCACATGCATCTCTAGTTTTTATTTCTTTCTATTTCCGCATTTAGTATTAATGATTTCTTGTTGTAGGATTGAGTTAAATAGTTGATGTAAGTTATTTTGTAGGATTACAAGCATTATTTCATCGGTGGAAAATCTTTGGAAGTTCATAATAATCATTGAGTTGCTTGGACTAGTATTCTTATTCCCAAATCTAGATTGTTGGACCTCCTTTTTAGCAAAGAACAGTAAATTTCTGCCATTTTTTAGCGCATGCTAATGAGATTCAATTGAATCGATTCGACTTGAATTAGATCATAAAAAAATTCTAGTTCATAACAAAAATCACCCCATTTCATTTAAACTTGATTTGGTTAGGCATGTTTTAGACTACATTTTCGACTAGTAATGTTTTTTATTTTTTTAGAATGGGTTAACATAGTTCTTTTTGAGTGATTCCACTTGGAATAGGGACCTAAGACATCCTAGTTAATGACAAAAATTATCCCATCCACTTTGGATTTGATTTTCTTGGTCATTAAACCCTTGCCAATTTCATCATTTCACAAGGAAACTTCTCCAAGCTTTTTGAGCAAATCCATCCATCTCCCAACTTTGGTTTTGAGTTCTAAGTGATACTAGACATTTTCTCACTCCATTCCACCCATATACCACCTTTCCTATGCCTCCCATAACCTCCAAAACCTCACATTTTTCTCTTGGCTGTATCCTGTAGGTTTCCTGTATTTCCTACAAGATCATCCTGTAGGTTTCTAGTGCATCCTGTAGGTTTTCCTAAAACGGCCTGTTTTGAGACTGAATTGATAGAAAAACTCTAGGAAGTCACCAAAGCCTCCAAAGGGTCTCCCGCACCATCCAACCATCTCCTAACCCTCCCATCCAACCTCCAACATCCTTAATTCACCTGCCACACCGCCAAAGGAAATTAGTTTGCATACTTGATTTTACATGAAAAGACAAAAAGACAAAAACAAATTTATTTCAGTCCCTTTACTTGCACATCAGTGATGTTTTATGCTTCTTACTTCCATGATTAGATAGTAGTATTTGGTTCATGATAATTTAGCATTATTGCAACGCATAGTTTCTTGGCAGTTAATTAGCAAATGGTGTGATTTAGCATTGAATTTTCGTCTCTTTCCTTGTACTTTCTTTCTTGCAATAGGTTAAGGTTCCATTTCAAACATTTCATTTTCTGCAGTTAGTTTAGGATTTGACTTCAATACATGCACTCCATTACATCATGACAGCAAAGGAAGGACACACTGTATGCCATACATATAGTGTCGACATCTCTTAAGTTTGTACGAACCTTTAGTTGATAATTAATGTCGGTAGCCTTGGGAGTTCTAGCATTCTTGTTGCAATACTGAGGCTCATCACCATGGGAGAATATGTATTGAATATCCCAATGCTTTCCATTCCAATGGGTGGTGTTGATGTTGTACTAGGAGTCTAATGGCTACAATCTTTGGGTACAATAGCTTTTAATTTTCAAGAACGTTTCATGAAATTTTTTTCCAAAGGAAAGGAAGTTGAATTAAGAGGTATCACAGGAAACCAGGAAAGATAATTAGCTCTAATGGAATGAAAAATCTTCTAAAGAAATAACAACAAGGCGTAATTACGCAATTATGTTCGCTAAAGATTCCCACATCAAAATTCTATATTTCTCGAGATCTCCAAAAACTCTTGGACAATCATTCCAAGGTATTTATGTTCCCAAATGCCTCCCAACTATTCGTGATCATGATCATTGTTGGAAATAATACTGAGAGGGGGGGGTGAATCAGTATTATCACATCAATAAAAAATTTTCATTTCCATATTCAGATTCGTATATGCTACTTCCACGACTTCTTATGATTCAGTTAGTTGATCCTTAATGAGTGCATTAGAACATTATCAACCATATTAACAGTAAACAGGTGTAGTAAAATAGAACAAATCATCACACATAAGCCACACACATGAACACCATGATATAAGGTGGAAACCCAATGTGGGAGAAAACCACCTGCTGCAAGTCATCTCAATCTTCTTCTTAATAAGAAAATCCTTTTACAATATTTTTGTACTGGTGCAGTCTTATACCAGTACGCAGGCTTCTACCTACAGAGAGCTACAACCCTCATAGTTCTTGTACTAGCTGATCCATTTACTAGTACGCAGGCTGCTACCTGCTACAATGCTCCAAAGTTTTCAACTGCTACTAGAAAGGAGCTACCACCCCCGTAGCTCTTGTACTAGCTAAGATACTAATACGTAGGCGCCGGCCTACAATCTTCTCTCCTCCGGGTACCACGTTTCATACATTTTCAGACTGGATACACCTGAAGCACAACACATAATCTGAAAGGCCACGTTTCATCCAATTTTCATACTGGACCCATAAATATCATTGAAGCACATAATCAATCAATCTTATGAATCACCCAATCACCAGATCAATACATATACAAGGATAATATGAGTGTTAGCAACCCGATCTAGTCCATTAGATCCATTACTAGATCTCATCCATCAACACAATCAATCAAACTGAATATGTAGAATACTGACACCATTAAACAGTCATCAGAACACATCAACAACCTGAACCACCTGTAACTTTAAACATCATAGCTCAAATGGTATATGCTACTACAATGAACCAAACCTGCGTACATATGTGCTTTCACCAAAGCCAACCCGCGTACAGATCTATAAATATTCAATCATGACTTGCAGCGATTTCAAACTTAAGTTATACCGAGTTCAGATCATTACAAGCGTCAGTATACAGATCTAGAATAAGCATAATCAAATATATAGAGATAGTTCATTTCAAACCATTTGATCTCGATCTATCCTTAGATCTTGTTCTCCATCAACTAGTGAGATCCCTCTTTAGCTCAGATCCAGATCTGCACCATAACCCAATCACAGTATTCCAGATCTAGCACTTTTTCAGATATTCAATAATTCAGATGATGCTTTGCCAAATGATCTCCTTCCTCTTTTACAGCCTTAGTCCTTTCTCAATACCACGTTCCAAAACCATAGGATCAAAAAAATTGTTGGACTAATACCATGAACCAACCATGAAAGTGCGTGAGATCAACACTTTTGGATGCAATACCACGGACCAAAACCATAGGATCAAAAATTGTTGGACTAATACCATGAACCAACCATGAAAGTGCGTGAGATCAACACTTTTGGATGCAATACAACGGACCAAAACCATAGGATCAAAAACTATCGGACTAATACCATGAACCAACCATGAAAGTGCGTGAGATCAACACTTTTGGATGCAATACCACGGACCAAAACCATAGGATCAAAAACTGTCAGACTAATACCATGAACCAATCATGAAAGTGCGTGAACTTTTCTCTACATGAAAGAAACTTTTCTCTGCATGAAAGTGCGTGAACTTTTCTCTACATGAAATAAACTTTTCTCTGCATAAAAGTGCGTGAACATTTCTCTACATGAAATAAACTCTTCTTTGCATAAAAGTGCGTGAACTTTTCTCTACATGAAATAAACTTTTCTCTGCATAAAAGTGCGTGAACTTTTATCTACATGGAATAAACTTTTCTTTGCATAAAAGTGCGTGACCTTTTCTCTACATGGAATAAACTTTGTTGCACTATAATTTATCAAATAAATTTGCTGCACTATAATTTATCATTTGTGTGATTTGCCATCAAGGACAACACTTGTCTCATAATGCCAACAATCTCCCCCTTTGGACTTGTCATACTGAGAATTGTCATATGACATCTCTTCCGTAGATTCATCTAGATATATATAAGTGAGTTGATCTTCTATGATTTGTTTGCCATCAAGTACAACACATGCATCATAATGCCAACAATCATGCTATTCATTTGATACCAGGAAGTGTTTCTCCAAGCATCAGAACCAAGAGAATGAAATTGAATGTATGGTTGCAAAAATGCTAGAGGTTGGTATAATTCAACCTAGTCAAAGTTCTTTCTTTGCTACACTAGTATTGGTGCACAAGAAGGATGTATCATGGTGCATGTGTTGAGTATAGGGAGCTCCACAAGCTCACTATTAAATATAAATTTAACATTCCTGTCATTGATGAATTATTGGATGAATTCCATGGATCAATTTACTTCACCAATTTGGATCTTCATTCATGATATAATCAAATCAGAATGAAGACTGAAGACATTCTGGAAACAACATTTAGAACTCATGAGGGTCATTATGAATTTTTGGTCATACCTTTTGATGAGATACTAATCTACAACAAGCCTTGGAAGGATCATGTTCAACATGTTCACAGGGTCCTAAAACTATTGGAGAAGAAACAATTATATGAAAAAAGCTCCAAATGTTTCTTTGAAATAACAGAGGTGGAATATCTGGATCATATTGTATCTCATGAAGGTGTTAAGGTAGACCCTAGCAAAATTAAAGCCACTAAGGAATGGAAAATACCAAGATCCATAAAGAATTTGTGATGATTTCTCAGGTTGAATGGGTTTATCACAAGTTTGTTAAGAATTCTGGGAGAATAGAAGCACCTCTAACAACATTGTTGAAGAAAGATGCATTTTCATGAACTCCAGAAGCAACGAAGGTATTTGAACATATTAAAGAGGCAATTTTCCAAGTACCGGTCTTAGCTAGGCCAGACTTCACAAAAAACATTTTGTGGAATGTGATGCCTCAAGAAATGGAATTGGTGATGTTTTAATGCAATAAGAAAGACCCATTTCTTTCGAAAGTCATCCAATTAAAGGAAAGTATTTACACAAAGCTATTTATGAGAAGGAAATGTTCGAGATACTACATACACTTAATAAATTGTGACCATACCTAATGGGAAGACGCTTCAATGTAAAAATGGATCATGATAGTCTTAAATAATTTTTAGAACAAAATTATCTTTAGAAGAACAGCAAAAATGGGTCACAAAGATGTTGGGTTATGACTTTGAAATCATCTACAAAAAGGGGAACCAAAATGTTGTGGCAGATGCACTCTCAAGAAAGGATGAGGATGTGGAAGCATTACTTTCTGCAATTTCTATTATCCAACTAGATTGGATAAATGAAGCAAAGGATGAATGGAAGAATGATGAAGTGTGGGCACTCGTTCAAAAGTTACAACAAGATCCCAGTAAATTTTATAAAATTAGCTGGAAAAATGATTAATTAAGCTACAAAGATCGCTTATAGCTATGTCACAATTCCCAAATCAAACCAAACATTCTTATGGAATTGCACACCTCTCCCTTAGGAGGGCACTCAAGATTTTTAAAAACTTACCATAGGGTTAAGAAGGATTCTTTTTGGGATGGCCTGAAATCTAATATTCAAAAGTTTGTGATAGAATGTTTGGTTTTCCAACAAAATAAATTTGAAATAAATAGAGACCCCAGGTTTATTACAACCTTGATCCATTCCAAGCAAATGTTGGGAAGAGGTTTCAATGGATTTATCACAAGTTTACCCAAGTCTGAAGGAAAGAGTGTCATTGTGGTGGTAGTTGATAGACTTACTAAGTATGCACACTTTTATGCATTATCTCATCCATTTAAAGCTAGTACAATTTATACTGCATTTATGGAAATAATTCAAAAGCTACATGGAAATGCAAAGATTATTAGAAGCGACACAGATCCCATTTTCACTAGAAATTTTTGGACAAAATTGTTTTCCTGTCTTGGTACTCAGTTAGCTCATAGTTCAACTTATCATCCTCAATCTAATGGGAAAATTGAGATAGTAAACAAATGTTTGGAAGGATATCTTCGTTGCTTTGTATATGATAAATAAACACAATGGGTCAAATGGTTGCTTTTGGATGAATGGTGGTATAACACTTGCCTTCATGCTTCCGAAAAAAGGACTCCATTTATGGTACTTTATGGATATCATCCACCATCCATCACATCATATTTAGGAGAAAATTCTCAGGTTCAAGCAGTGGAAGATCACATTGAGCATCAACAACAAGTTCTCCAACTCTTAAAGGATAACCTCACATTGGTGCATAATAGAATGAAACAAGAGGCATACCAACATCGCAGCAAAAGACATTTTGATGTAGGTGACTGGGTATTTCTACAACTACAACCATATAAACAAATGTCCCTCAAGCAATCTAAGAAGGATAATAAATTATCACCAAAGTATTATGGTCCGTACAAGGTGTTGCAAACGATTGGTACTATGGCATACAAATTGGAGCTTCCTGCAGCTTTCCGGGTGCACCCAATTTTCCTGTTTCATGCTTAAATAAGGTTATAGGTGACATGCTCCCGGTTCAAATAATATCTCCATAACTTGATGAGGAAGGTAAAATCATATTGGAACCTAAAGCTAGCACAGAAGCAAGACCTTGAGAGCTACGAAATAAATCAATTTCAGAGTATCTCATCAAGTGGAAGAACTTACCCACTGAAGATTCCACATGGGAGGGTGAAAATTTTATACAGAAGCATCCACAACTACTCAAGCATTGAGGACAACACTTTTTTTAAGGAGAGGGGCATGTTAGGTCCCTATAATACTAGTGATTCTCCCATTACTATTGTTATTGTATCCCTTATTGTTATTGTTATGCCCCTATTGTCCCCATATTGTTATTATTTAACCCCATAGAAGCCCACTATTGTTATTTTTGTTCCCTTATATTATTATTGTTATGTCGGCTTTGATTATATTGTGACCCTTTAGACTCCTATATATATAAAGGAGGTTTTGTCATTTGCATCATCTTGGAATTGTTTGTTTGTGTAATATAAAGGAGGTTTTTGCCTCAAAGAGGCTGATTTTGAAGTTGTTGATCTATCTTTTCTTCTATTCTGTGAGCTGGTTGCATAACAATTGGTATCAAAGCTTTGCCTTCTAGGGTTTCACTACTTCAAACAGGTCATCGTGGAAGTTTCACTATAACATTTTTTGTACAACGTTTAAGAAGCTAAAGTTAAAACCCATTTGAACCGAAATCATGGTGAAACTCAGGTATGAATTTTAGATCTTGTAGCATTATATTTTCGGAGATATGATCCAAGGAAGTTAGAGTTTTTGCAGGTTCCCAAATTATACCTCAAATAAGTGACCGCGTAAAATCGTCGTAACTTTATCCCTGAGAATCATATTGAAATTTCTTAAAAATTGATAGAATTCAGACAAACCTTAGTTTTATGTGTATTAGTTTCAAGTCTGAAGGTCAAAATCGTGAAACGTGACACTTCGTACAAGTTAACTCTATTGAACCAGTCTATAATCCAAGCATCATGGGAGATTTGGCATAACTATTCCTTGGAGAATCAAATTTTTATCAGACTTGTGGGGTTGGAAAGAGGACTCTAAGAGCTACAGCATGATAAATTTTTTAGACCTTGGAGATTCGAAATGACAGAGATAAAACAGATTCAATATTGAACTCTTACAAAGCGAAAAAAGGTGTGTAGTTTTTTTTTTATTTTGCATAAGTTTGGTTTGAAAAATTAGTTTGAAGGAATTCAAAGCGCATAGTGAAGCATAATTATCATTAACTGATGCCCCAAAGAAATAAAACGGAAATGCCTAGTAAGCAACCTGAAAGCTCTAGCATGACTCATGAAGAAGGGGAAGAAATGCAACATGATATATCAAAATTATGAGACAAAGTGCAATAAAATTGAATCTCACAAAAATTAACAGAAGCTAAGATGGATGGTTTAAAGAAAGGCATGGAAGCTAATATGGATGGTTTAAAGAAAGGCATGGAAGCTAATATGGATGGTTTAAAAAAGGCATGGAAGCTAAGATGGATGGCAAGGAAGCTATGATGGATGGAATGGAAGCTAAGATGAATGGCATGGAACCTAAGATTGATGGTATAGAATAAAAACTTAAAGGAAACATGGAAGATTTGAAGACAGATTTGACAAAGTTGCTACAAGAAATGCTTAGTAATGGTGAAAGCATAGTAAAGGAAACTCATGAGGAAAACAAAAGAAATGTTAATAATGGTTTCATATACTCTAACGTTGGATTGAAGACCAACCATGTTCCAAAGATCGATATGAGGAAGTTTGATGGCAAAGATCTCATAACATGGATACTACAAATGGAGCAATATTTTGATCTCCATAATGTGAAAAACACACAATAGGTACACATTTCAACTTTAAATTTGTAACCAATTTAGTTTGTATGGTATCGATGGCTTTGCTCTAGTAAACAAATTGTCACTTGGGAATTTTTTATGGAAGAAATGATAGCACATTATGAGGATACAAAAAGAAACATATTTTTTAGCCAATTGATAAATCTCAAACAAAAAGGTTCAATTATGGAGCACATTGAGGACATCCAAAAATTGAATATAAGGGTAAAATATATTCCAGAGGAGCATAAGATTTATGTGTTCATAGGGACTTTAAAGGATAACATCCTACATGAGGTTCGCCTTTGGGAACCTGATTCATTGGAGAAGGCATTCAGGTTGGCAAGAAAAATGGAAAGAAAAATTATGGCAATAAGGAAGCCTACCACTCACAACTATAAACATGGAAGTGTTATTTTTCGTAGCCTTCCCCAACCTACAAGGTTGACACCACCACAATTGGAAGAAAAAAGAGGGAAAGGGCTTTGTTATAGTTGTGATAGCAAATACACTAAAGGTCATAAGTGTGCTGACAAGAAATTATTTTACATAGATTGTGAAGAGGAGGAAGAAAAGGAACAAAAAAATGTCAAAAGAAGAGGATATACACCAAGAACAAACCCTAAAGAAAGAAGAAATGGATCTAGCCAGAATTATGAATCCTTAGACTATCAAGATAGAAGGACGTATCAAGAAGAAAAAGGTAATAGTGGTGATTGATTTAGGAAGTACCCAGAATTTTATTCATTTTAACATATCCAAGGAATTGAATTACTTCTTATATCCAACACTAGAGTGTCAAGTGTTGGTTGCAAGTAGAGTGTATAAATTCCCCTTGTAGATCACCTGGTAGTGCAATGTACTAAAGCAAAATACTTGATCTACTTCTACAAACAATTTAGCGAAAGCTTAATCGAACATGAGAAACATCAAGCATGAACAGATATAACTGAGAATGAGAAGTAATCAACCATAACATAGAAGATATATCACTAGGGAAAGGACCAGCCTAAAACCCCAACTCTGTATTGTCATACAAGTGGAAATCTTGTTCAAGTTACAAAAAGAATCAGCTCTCAAGTTATCCTGTTGTCTTCGTACTCAAACAATACATCTCATAGACTCAATAGGCATAGAATATATCTTCCTCAAGACCTCCAAGCCTCCTATTTCCTTGTGCAGTTTTGATTGGGGTCTAATGATATCACATGTGTGAATTGGCTTCATCACACTCACTGTAACCTCAAGTCCAACTGCGCAATCCATAAAGAATAATATTCCTTTTGCATGCAAGGAATATTCACAAAGGAATATCCTAGCAACTGATAGTACACTGTCGCTCCATCTGATATCAACTGGGTCTCTAACTGAACTGACATGTATGAGTTATCCATGAGTGAATACTTAGTTATCTGAATTACAATAGTTACAGGCATACAAGCATTAACTAACTGAACTCTCATTAATTTAACAAACTGTTAAATTAATCTAAATGGACTTGACTAAGTTAAACTAAGTCAACTAATTACAACTCAATATTACAACTCATCCTTATCTCTTTAACTGAAGGTTAAATTCCTCAATTAATGGAGAAACTGTTGCATGTGCTCACATAGACTTTAAGTTTGATTTTCCTGAACTAATTAACTCAAGATGAATTAATTAATAAATTTCCAAACTACTGTTGATATCAAATTCGAATTTTACTTCCTATGTTTAGTCGAGGGACTGACTAAAACAAGAAGGGATCCTAAAATGCTATTTTTAGCACTTTCACTTTTCACCCATTGTTGCTAAGATCCACAATGGCTGAACTACTATTTATAGTCGAGCTATTTATAGCAATGATATTTTTAGCATTTTCTATTTTTAGCATTTCTTGTTGCACACTTTTCAACACTCCCTCTCAATAAGAAATGGATTATCAGTAACCCCGATCCTATCTCTGTGGAACTCGAACTTGCATTTTGACAATCCCTTAGTCAAAATATCTGCATCCTGCTCCTCGGTCGAAACATATTGCAACATCATGATCCTCTTGACCACACAATCCCATAGATGATGGTAACAGATATCTTTATGCTTGGACCTATCATGAAACACTAGATTCTCAGAGAGTTTTATGCAAATCGGATTATCACAGTATATCACTGTAGGATCCATCATCTGACCAAACAATCCCACTAGAATCTTCTACATCCAAATGGCCTCGCATGCTACCTGGCTAGAAGCCATGTATTTAGCCTCTACTAAGCTAGGTGCAACCAATCTCTGTTTCTTGCTATACCAAGAAACTGCAGCTGAACCAAGGTTGACGATTCCTCGAGAAGTGCTCTTCTGGTCTAATGGACTACTTGCCCAATCCGCATCCGTGAAGCCTTGTAGCTTCACTCCCTCTGTCTGCCTGTACCATAATTTGTACTGTGTATTGCCTCTGAGATATCTTAGCACATGCTTCGCTGCCTTCCAAAACAGCTTGGTACGCTGAACCATAGCTTGACTCAGCTGGTTCACCGCAAAGCATAAGTCAAGTCATGTGTTAACCAGATACATAAGTGAACCCACCAACTTTCGATAAACAGTAGCAGCTACTACCTCAGTTGAAGTAGCATCCTCCTTCCTCCAGTTCCCAGCTAGAGGAGTCTACATGGGCTTGCACTTCTCCATGTGAAAGCACCTGAGTATCCCATTGGCATACTTGCCTTGAGACACAAATACTTCCCCATCTTTCTGCCACACTTCCATGCCTAGAAAGTAGTGCATGAGGCCCATGTCCTTCATCTCGAACTCTCTTGCAATGTCCTCCTTTCAAGACTGTATCAATTGGTCATCACCTGTCAAAATCGGATCATCGACATAAAGTACAATAATCGATGGCTTACCTTCTACCATGATGTGGTAAAGGTTCGCATCTGCTTCACTCTTGGTGAAGCCCAACCCAGTGAAATAGCTATCGATCATGGTATACCAAGCATGGGGTGCTTGCTTCAGCCCATACAGTTCTCACTTGAGTCAGCAAACATGCGACTCGTGATCGAAGGTCTCAAATCCTTCGAGCTACTCAATGTATACCTCTTCCTCAATCTTCCCATTGAGGAACGTCATCTTCACATCCATCTGATGGATCTTCCAACCCATTTGAGTTGATAGAGCTAGCATCGATCTGATAGATGAGTACCTTGCTACGGGAGCAAAGGTCTCATCATAGTCGATCCCCTCAACCTGTGAGAAACCTCAGGCAACAAACCTTGCTTTTTGTTTCTCAACTCTGCCATCAGCTGCCTACTTTAACTTGTAAATCCATCGGGAACTAACCACTAACTTGTCCCCAGGTCTAGGGACAACATCCCACACACTTTTCCATATGATAGAATCGTACTCTTCTACCATTGCATCAACCCAAACTGGTTGCTGCACTGCCTCCTGAAAAGAAGAAGGTTTGATCGCTACACACTTCCCAACCAGGGCCATGTAGCCAATGTATCTCTCAGGAGATCTCCTCTGTCTACACTAAGAGGATGGCTACCCCACATTCTCTCTCGCATCTAGCATCAATATGTCAGCTTCCCGCGAGTGTTTCCGCCCATCTCTAGAAGACTCTCCTGGAGTGGTGGTCTCCACTACTGGATCCTCTGCATGTGGCTAATCCACATCATCAGGAGGCTCCTCCTCCTTTGGAACTAAAATTTCCTCATCACCATGCAACTTGAGCTCCCTCTCAAGTGACACTCGCATGGCTCTTTGCTAGTCGAACTTCAGATCCCTACGCACTACGATCCTCTAACTGGAAGGTATAAACACACGATAGTTGTGGGGTGTATCTGTGTACTCCACAAGTATCCCCAACTCAGTTGTTGGGTCTACCTTATTCTGAGCATCTTTGGTCACATTACAGAAAACTGGTGATCCAAAGATGCAGAAGTGACTCACATCTGGTCGCTTCCCCAAAAAAGCCTCCATAGGTGTCTTCATCCCAAAGATATGATGAGGACTTATATTCTGAAGGTACACTGTTGTATTGCATGCCTCAGCCCACAGATGAAGTGGTAGGCCTTGGTCATGTAACATCACTTGAGCTGCTCCCATAATAGATATGTTCTTCTTTTCGGCCACCCCATTCTGTTGTGGGTTATGGGGTGCCGTCAGTTCCCGTTTAATTTCTTCTACAGCATAGAAGTCTTTAAACTACTAGGAAACATACTCTCCACCATTTTCACTACGCAAGGCTTTTACTTTCTTCCCAGATTCTTTCATTGTCGAGGCTTTAAACTCACAAAACCTCAAGAAGGTCTGGTCCTTCTTTTGCATAAAGCAGATCCAACATCTATGAGAAAAATCATCAATAAAAATAACATAGTACCTTTTCTTAGCGGTGGAGGCTGTAGAGAATGGTCCACACACATCTGATTGAACTCACTCCAGGATTGCTCCAGCTCTACTATCCCGATCCTCAAAGGAAGCTTTCGCATACTTACCCAAGGTGCATCCTTTGCATGTATCTGTTTTCTCCAGTTTTCCCTTGGGTAAGCCGGTAGAAATTTGCTACATGATTTTCAAGGCCCCATGATGCAAGTGGCCCAATATTCTATGCCATAGCTCACCAATATCTTGGCTTTGCACCACTATGTTTTGGAACTCAGTGTAGCATTGTCATCTACCTCCAACTTGTAGAGATTATTTACTCGAATCCCAATTTGCTTGGTCTGTCCGGTGCCAATATGCCTCAGAAAAACTTTTCCTTTACTAAATACTACATCATAGCCTTTATCTTCTAGCATAGCAACAGACACAAGATTCTTTTTCAAACCTGTTACATACTTAACAGCAGATAGGGTGAGATGAGCACCATGCTCCCTTTGACACACAACTGTACCTTCACCTGAGACACAGTACTTTCCATCATCGCCCATCTCGATCCGCATCTAGAGATCCTTCTCCTCAAATGTACTAAAAAGATTCTTGTCACCCGACATGTGGAAAGAAGCTCCACTGTCTAGGTGCCAAACACATCCCACCATGGATGAAACCATGCATGCGATAAGCGAGAAATCTAGCTCAAACTGTGAAACTAGTGCATCACCATCAAATCCCTTTGAGGAACCCTTCTTGGATTTCTTCTATGGACAATTCATAGCATAATGGCCCACTTCATGACAGTGAAAGCATCACACCTTCGACTTGTCAACCTTCTTCCCACCATGAGAAGATTTGGATTGGGATGCCTTCCCTTCCCCTTTCTTAGCTTTACTCGCTAAAGCTATATTTTCTTCATCATCTTGTTTTGATGAAGATTCATCCCTGGTGCTCTGCCATATCTCCTCCTGCATTAGGTCTGACCAAAGTCGTTCCTAATCTAGCAGTTTCTCTCTTCCATTAACCGAGTCCTGGTAGCTATGCCAGCTCTTTATAAGACTAAGGAGTGCTAGACTTACCATGTTGTCATTAGAAATCACAACCCCTACACTTGCAAGCTCATCCCTGCAGGTGTTGAGCTTGTTCAGGAACGTAGAGATTGTGTCGCCCTTTTCACACTTGATCTTTCGAAGTTTGTCCTTCAGTGCCAACTTCCTTTGATCGCTACTATTCTGATAAATATCTTTCAATGTTTTCCACATCGAAAATGGAGTCTCCTTCCCATGGAGGCTCAAGATAATGTGATCTCGAACTCCCTCCGAGAGGATTTTCCTTGCTCTAGCCACACACTTTTTCCATTCCACCAGTTGAGTAACATCAGTCAACTTTTGGACTTCTTGATCAATGAAGTCCTTGAGACCGTTATCTTCCAATATTGCCTCCATGCGATCCTTCCAGGCTATATAATTCGAACTTCTATCAAGGGCATATTCGAGTCTTAAACCATTGAACACCATCGGTGAAATAGATGTGATAAGAACTCAATTCAATAATCAAAAACCAAACTTCGTACTTCTCTTGCTTGTATAATTTTCTTCCTTGATCACCTTTGCTCTGATACCATGTAGAAATTCCCACTGTAGATCACCTGGTAATGCAATGTACTAAAGCAAAACACTTGATCTACTTCTTCAAACAATTTAGCAGAAGCTTAATCGAACATGAGAAACATCAAGCATGAACAGATATAACTGAGAATGAGAAGTAATCAACCATAACACAAAAGATATATCACTGGGGAAAGAACCAGTCTAAAACCCCAACTCTGTATTATCATACAAGTGGAAATCTTGTTCAAGTTACAAAAAGAATCAGTTCTCAAGCTATCCTGCTCTCTCTGTACTCAAACAATACAGCTCACAGACTCAACAGACATAGAATATATCTTCCTCAAGCCCTCCAAGCCTCCTATTTCCTTGCACAATTTTGATTAGGGTCCAATGATATCACATGTGTGAATTGGCCTCATACACTCATTGTTACTTGAGGTCCAACTGCGCAATCCATAAAGAATAATATTCTTTCTACATGCAAGGAATATCCTAGCAACTAATAGTACACTGTCCCTCCATCTAATCTCAACTGGGTCTCTGACTAAACTAACATGTATGAGTTATCCATGAGTGAATACTTAGTTATCTAAATTATAGTAGTTACATGCATGCAAGAATTAACTAACTGAACTCTTATTAGTTTAACAAACTCTTAAATTAATCTAACTGGACTTGACTAAGTTAAACTAAGTCAACTAATTACAACTCATCCATATCTCTTTAACTGAAGGTTAAATTCCTCAATTAATGGAGAAACTGTTGCATGTGCTCACATAGACTTCAAGTTTGATTTTCCTTAACTAATTAACTCAAGATGAATTAATTAATTAATTAATTTCGATACTACTGTTGATATCAAATTCTAATTTTACTTCCTATGTTTAGTCTAGGGACTAACTAAAATAAGAAGGGATCCCAAAATGCTATTTTTAGAAAAGCAAATTTTTATCACTTTCACTTTTCACCCATTGTTGCTAAGATCCACAATGGTTGAACTGCTATTTATAGCTAGGCTATTTATAGCAGTGCTATTTTTAGCATTTTATATTTTTAGCATTTGTTGTTGCACACTTTTCAACATAGAGGAACCATAAATTTCTCTAGAAAGTGCCATAATATCAAGATATCGATGGGAGAATATGTATTGAATAGCCCAATTCTTTCCATTCAAATGGGTGGTGATGATGTTGTACTAGGAGTCCAATGGATACAATATTTAGGTACGATAGCTTTTAATTTTAAGGAAATTTTCATGCATTTTTTTTAAAGGAAAGGAAGTTGAATTAAGGGTTATCATAGGGAAACCGAGACATATAATCAACTCTAATGGAATGACAAATCTTCTTAAGAAAGAAAAATGGGGCGTAATTGCACAGTTATGTTTGCTAGAGGTTCCCACATCAAAATCATCTATTTCTCCATATCTCCAAAAAGTCTTGGACAATCATTTCAAGGTATTTGAGACTCCCAAAGGCCTCCCACCTATTCATGATCGTGATCATGCTATTCATTTGATTCCAAGAAGTTCTCCTCCAAACATCAGTGCTTACAGATATCCCTATGCCCAGAAGCGTGAAATTGAACGTATGGTTGTAGAAATGTTAGAGGTTGGTATAGTTGAACCTAGTCAAAGTTCATTCTCTACTCGAGTAGTATTGGTGCACAAGAACGATGGATTATGGTGCATGTGTCCGGATTATAGGGAGCTCAAGAAGCTCACTATTAAAGATAAATTTCCCATTCCGGTCATTGATGAATTATTGGAAGAATTGCATGGATCAATTTACTTCACCATGTTGGATCTGTGTTCAGGATATCATCAAATTACAATGAATACTGAACACATTATGAAAACAACATTTAGAACTCATGAGGGTCATTATGAATTTTTGGTCTAGCGTTTTGTCCTTACCAATGCACCTTCTACATTTCAAGGTTTGATGAATTCCATTTTCAAACCCTTAGAAAATTTGTGTTATTATTTTTTGAGGATATACTAATCTACAAAAAGTCTTGGACGGATCATGTTCAACACATTCACAGGGTCTTGAAACTATTAGAGAAGAAACAATTATATGCAAAAAGCTCCAAATGTTTCTTTGGAGTAACAGAGGTGGAATATCTGGGTCATATTGTATCTCATGAAGATGTTAAGGTAGACCCTAGAAAAATTAAAGCCACTAAGGAATGGAAAATCCCCACATATATAAAGAATCTGCAAGGATTTCTCACGTTGATAGGGTATTATCGCAAGTTTTTTAAGAATTATGGGAGAATAACAGCACCTCTAACAACATTATTGAAGAAAGATTCATTTTCATGGACTCCAGAAGAAACGAAGGCCTTTGAACATCTTAAAGAGGCAATGTGCCAAGCACCAGTCTTAGCTACACCGGACTTCAAAAAATGGGTCAGGAAATGGAATTGGTGTTGTTCTAATGCAAGAAGAAAGATCCATTGCTTTTTGAAAGTCGTGCAATCAAAGGAAAGTATTTACACAAAGCTATTTATGAGAAGGAAATGTTAGCAATACTACATGAACTTAAGAAATGGTGACCCTACATAATGGGAAGACACTTCATGGTAAAAACGAATCATGATAGCCTTAAATAATTTTAGGAACAAAGATTATCTTCAGAAGGATAGCAAAAATGGGTCACAAAGATGTTGGGTTATGCCTTTGAAATCATCTACAAAAAAGGGAAGAAAAATATTGTCGCAGATTTACTCTCAAGAAAGAATGAGGATGTGGAAGCATTGCTTTGCGCCATTTCTATTATCCAACCAGATTGGATAAACAAAGAAAGGGATGAATGAAAGAATGGCGAAGAAGTGTGTGAAATCATTCAAAAATTACAACAATATCCCAGTACATTTGATACATTTAGTTGGAAAATTGATTTTTTATGGTACAAATATGGCTTATACATATGTAAGAATTCCAAACTCAAACAAAATATTCTTATGGAATTGCACACCTCTCCCTTAGGAGGGCACTCAGGATTTGTAAAAACTTACCATAGGGTTAAGAAGGAATTATTTTTGGATGGCCTTAAATCTGATATTCAAAATTTTGTAGAATGTTTGGTTTGCCAACAAAATAAATTTGAAATAATTAATACCCTACATCTATTACAACCTTGATCCATTCCAAGCGAATGTTGGGAAGAGGTTTCAATGGATTTTATCACAGTTTTACCCAATTCCAATGGAAATAGTGTCATCACGGTGGTAGTTGAACGACTTACCAAGTATGCACACATTTGTGCATTATCTCATCCATTTAAAGCTAGCACAGTTTCTACTGCATTTATGGAAAGTATTCAAAAGCTACATGGAAACCCAAATATTATTGTAAGTGACATAGATCCCATTTTCACTAGAAATGTTTGGACAAAAATATTTTCTTGTCTTGGTACTTAGTTAGCTGATATCTCCTCTTATCATCCTCAATCTGATGGGAAAACTAAGATAGTAAACAAATGTTTGGAAGGATATCTTCGCTGCTTTGTATCTGATAAACAAACACAATGGATAAACAATTACCACATTTATGGAACTTTATGGATATCATCTATTGTCCATCACATCATATTTAAGATAAAATTATAAGGTTAAAGTAGTGTAAGATCACATCGAGCATCAACAACAAGTTCTCAAACTTTTAAAGGATAACCTCACTTTGGCACAGAATAGAATGAAACAACAGGTAAATCAACATCACAACGAAAGAAGTTTTGATGTAGGTGACTGGATATTTCTATGGCTACAACCATATAAACAAATGTCCCTCAAGCAAGCTAAGAAGGATAATAAATTATCACCAAAGTATGATGGTTTTTACAAGGTGTTGCAAAATATTGGTACTATGGCATACAAATTGGAACTTCCTCTAGCTTCCTGAGTGCACCTAGTTTTCCATATTTGATGATTAAAGAAGGTTATAGGTGGCAAGATCCCAGTTAAAAAAATATTTCCATAACTTGATAAGGAAGGAAAAATCATATTGGAACTTGAAGCAGCCACAGAAGCAAGAACTCGAGATCTACGAAATCGATCAATTTCAGAGTATCTCATCAAGTGGAAGAACTTACCCACTAAAGATTCCACATGGGAGGATGAGAATTTTATACAGAAGAATCCAAAACTAATCAAGCATTTATGACAACACTTTTTTGAATGAGAGGGGGATGTTAGGTACCTATAATACTAATGATTCTCCCATTACTATTGTCATTATAGCCCTTATTTTTATTGTTGTGCCCCTATTGTGCCCATATTGTTATTATTGTGCCCCATAAAAGCCCACTATTGTTATTGTTGTGCCCTTATATTATTATTGTTATGTTGACTTTGATTATATTGTGACCCCTTAGACTCCTATATATAGAAAGGAGGTTTTGTCATTTGTATCATCCAAGAATTATTCATTTGTGTAATGTAAAGGAGGTTGCCCCCTTGAAGAGGCTGATTTTGAAGTCGTTGATCTATCTTTTATTCTATTTTGTGAGCTGGTTGCATAACAGTATGAGAACTAAGGTGAACAAGAAAGGCGAAGAGAAGGGAAATAGTAGGAATTAATTTTCAAGGGGAAGGGAAAAAGGAAACTCTTAATAAAGGAATAAAGAAGAAGGTTTTGAAAAGGATTTAAGACTCATTAGTAAAAGACACAGAAGTAGGGTTTCTACATTGAAGAAGATCAAGTCGATATCAACCTGACATCAAAGGAAGATCTGAGAAGAAGATTGATTATCTCTTTGTGGAAGAAGATATATTTGGAAGGCATATTTGAAGAAGGCATCAAGGATCTTGGAAGTTGTTTTTGTTGAAGACTCTTCAAAAATATTTAAGGCATAAAAGATGGTTGAAGACATAATCAAGAATAATCTTGATGTCAAGTAAGTAACATATAATTACATCATGACCAAATCTTCAAGTCATATGGGTTCTTTCTGCAAAGAGAGTAACAATCTCATTGGGGCATCATATTATCTAATATTGAAGAAAATAATTGACTTGATACTCATAAAACAAAGAAGTAATGGAATATGTTACTAGGGAAATTACTGAACCTGTGAAAGATAAGACACCAGAACTAGAAAAGTGCCAGAAAGGGGAAGTAAGGGCTCAGAGGATCATAGTGGAACCAATCAAGGATTATCTTATTCCATTTGAGGAAAATTTTAAGACTTCCAAGGCCATGTATGACAAGTTAATAGTCGATAAGGACAAAAAAACATTTGTTTTTAGGAACAAGTTGTATATAATGAAGAAATAAAAGGATGAGGATGTGGCATCCTTTCTCATGAGAGTATCTCAAATAAGAGACCATATTCAAGGATTTTGGGAACCAATAAGTGTTTATGAAGTAACCATATCCATACTAAATGTATCGTCACCATAATGGAGCATCTTTGCAACGCACATGTACTCCAAGAAGGATTTGACTCCCTTTGATGAGTTGTCAGCATAGTGGATATTAGAAGGATCAAAGATCAAGTCGAAGGACGACATTGGATAAGGTGATAAATCTCAATATTTTCTAGCTCAATTCAAGAAGTTGAAGAAGGGAAAGTTTTGTAGTCCAAGAAGAACGAATTGTCCAAAGCGCAATATTTTGGATGCAATGAATTTCAACACTTTAAGAGGGATTCTCCAAACAAGAAGAACAATAATATAAAATAAATGGGTGAACATCATCTAGTCGATGCAGCAGGATAACCTTAGAAGAAGGAAAATAAGGAAAAATTGGAGGATATTTACTACTAATGAAAGTTCACTAACTATCAGGTTACTTATGAAGATAATATGTTTTTCATGGCATCATAGAAAGAAGCATATGATAGTAGCATCTATAGAATTGTTATGGTTAAGTTGCTTTGTAGATATCATCTAGATAGATGGATAGATATAAATTTTTTTCATAAAGTTCATCTATGCATTGTCTAACATTATGTTAGAATTTTTCATCATGCTTAATTAAATCATCATGATTTAGGAAAGACCATCATTTTGGAAGGTCTTTGGGGAAAGCACAATGACACGGTTAGTATACATTCCATGTAATATGGAATATTACTGATAAAGTGATGAAGGAATGAAAAGGGTCCAGATGTCGGATCTTTGTGAGATATATAAATATCTAGATGATCAGATGAAACCATATAAATGTATGTTGGATATAAAAGTTTGGATAAGATTCATATGTGTAGAATATTGTGGAAATAAATTTGGTCATAAAATATGCTTATGTATATGAATATATGATGATTGAAAAGAATAGGAATTGAATTAATTTATGACATGTAAATAATTTAATACTTTCTCTAGAATATATATAATAATTATTAACATCCAGTAGATTCTCCATAAGAAATTTTGTAACTTGGTAATCAAGTTCGATCCTTGGGAACTCTAATGCATGAAGGAAGTCTCAAGTGGAGATGGTTTACGATGATGTTTATGGAATGAGAAGGTGATCATGGTGAGGTAAGTATGATTTTTCATTATTGTTGGTTATCTGTTTAACATATTATTTTGCTACCTAGAAGGTGTTGCATGAATATATGATCATAGTTGAGGCACATTCAATAGTATGGAAGAAGGATATTGGGGGAAGATCGATATCTAGTACCTAGAAATTGTGAAGTCTAGAGATGAACATCTTGGGATTAAAAGGTAGCAGTGTGAGAATATAACTTGGAAGTCAATGGAAGATCACTTTCAAGAAGAAGCTACGATCAACTCGAAGTATGGGAAGGCTCAATGTAATTCCTTCATGTCAAAGAAGAAAGTGATGAACAAGAATATTGGCATGGAACTTGGGAAAATATTGAAAAGATAAGGTGGCTCTTGGATACCTTGAAACAAACAAAGCTCGATGATGCAAAGGAAGAAGGTAGTCAAGTAGCTATGAAGAGTTGGTAGTTGATATTCTTATGAATACAACATGTAAGGCTTGTGAGGATGACTTCAAAAATAGAAAGGAAGTCTCAAGTTCCTCTATTTTTTATAGGAAGTAAAGGAGCCTCCTTGTATAGGAGCAAGATTCTATTCTAAAGATTAACGGGGAATAAGGGTGTCCTCTCTAGTTGAGATGGAGTGACGTTGGACATCACATGTGCATTCTCATCTTTAGGAGATGAAGATATAATTAAGAAGGATTGGATAAGCATCTATGGTTTCCTTTGAGGATAAAAAATCCAATAAAGGAAAGGTATCACTACTCTTTAAGGATGTTACAGGTATCAAAGAGAAGAGTGGTTGAAGAGGATCGATATTCTTTGAGGAATCAGGATTGGAGATCTAATATAAGACTAGTACTAAAAGGACATACCTTGTAGACATCCAGATTAGGTTTGTACCTCCTATAGGTAGTGTGGTATCACACATAAAGCCTCTCAAAATAATTCTTTTGATTAAAAAATAACTTTGATATCATAATTTGGTGATCCATAACGATTATTGAAATTGTCTTTCACATTAATCACACCATTAGTTGCTAGTCAAAGTTTTGAACCATATAATTTGGTTCATCCTTGTGACAAAGATGAAAATTGATCAATAGTATTGATTAAATAGTAGAGATGCATATTGTTTTTAATTGATTTTTATATTATTTTATTTATCATATTTATTTTTTTCAAACCTAAAAAAAATTACATATCAAAATCTTTATTATATCTTATATATAAAAAACAATAATATTTTATCATTTAATCAAATTAATACTTTATAATTTAATGGTTTATATAACAATATTCTAATCAAAATCATTTGGTTTAGAATTTTATATAATATAAAACTATTATACTAATTTAGGAAAAAAAAAATCTCTATATTTTGTCTTTTAATCTCCCTAATTTATTGACTTTATAATTCAAAATGTTAATTTCCTTAACCAACTAATTTCTTTTAATATTTTTATATTGACCTTATTCTTTCACATAACGGTCATATTTTGATTATAATTATTTTATTTTTAATGGTTATTTCTAGAACATGATGGATCTTTGATATTTAATCAACATGATTGATCAACTTTTTCAACTTTCCCATGAGGATGAACCACATTAGATGGTTTGAAACATCGACCAACAACTAATTGTGCGATTGATCTGAAAGAAAAGTTTAATAAGGAATAAATTATCCAATTAGGCATTAGGGACATTGTTTATCATAATGATGATGCTTACAGTCAGGATTATTAATCTGACTCTTCTTAAGAACTCTTCACTATGAGATATGATGTTCTACTAGTTGTAAAATTATGAATACATCCCTAGTTAAGCGGGAGCGTTGAGAAATGGAACTAGTTTCAGTCTTCATAATTATTTTACTCATTTCAATATGTGTCTTGTGTAAAAAAAAAGAAAAGAAAGAAATTTTATTATTAAAGCATGGGTTTCATGCTCATTATTGATGGTCTTCGAGGGAAAGCAAGTTCTTCATCATTCCAGGGTTTGTTAGGTCTTAGGATTTATTGTCATGATTCAAAGAAGTCAAAATCATGTTTAGAATACCCTTCTCAAATAAAGATATTTGAGTCTAGAAAGTCCAGGAAAATCCAAAAGTACAATTCAACCCTTGCAGTTACAAGTTGGCCTAAAGGAGGGAACTTTAACCCTTGATAAAGTTATATAAAGAATAATTTCAACCTCATTTCAAACACACTCACTCATAAGTTCGATATATCAAGAAAGAGTTTGATCTATAGCTCAAAAGTAATAAAATATGGGTGAAAGTTAAGTAGAAGTTGGAAGGACCAAATATTTTGTTTTTGGGCTCTATCTCTCTCACATGTCCAAAAATCTAGGGTTTATGGGCTGCAAAAAGAGGCCTAAATTGAAATTTTGAGTTGTCGTAAGACGAAATGCAACATCTTTTCATTAAAGGGAAGGATATTATGTCTATACCTCTTTGACGTTAGGAGAAATTATTTTTCTCCAAGGTCTCAAGAGGAGGTTGATCTAGGGTTTCCTTGGAAGGTTCAAGATTGAAATTAAATGGTCGAAGTTGCAGGCTGAGTAGTAGTATCAATGCTGGGAGGTTGAAGTTGCAGTGTGTAGCATTTTGGTTTAGAATAGAGGAGAGCGTTGAGGAAGGGATGGCTTGGTACTTGGAGAAGGACTAGTATAGTGTTTGGGTCTTTGTATCTCATTTGAAAGAGATTCTAAGAAGAGAAGATTTTTTGGGTTTTCTCCTTGGAGGGGTTTTTCGCTAGCTGAGTGCCTAATAATGGTGTCCTCTATTGCTACAGATTATGTTATTGATATTTTTTTGATGAAAAATCTAACCAAAAGAACACAAGAAAGATAATAAGTTCACAAGAAAATATTAAGGATCAGGAAAATAAGATTAACAACTCCTAGTGTAGTTGAAATTTACATCATGTGAAGCTACATGGTTATGTAGAAACTTAATATGAGTTATTAACATTCATGAAAAGAATATATGTTCCAAATTAATGTGCTTTGAAGCAACCAATTTTGAATGAAAACCAATAAAAACATTTTCCAGGTTATGATGCATATGATAAAATGATCACAACATTAAGAAGGAATTTGATTGGCTGAGCATGAAACCAGAAGTAGCAGAGTATTTAGCTAAGTGTTTAGAATGCCAACAAGTGAAGGTAGAACATGAAGACCTTGCCAGACTACTAATGTTTTACCCATTCTCGAGTGGAACTGGGAACTTATTTCGTTAGATTCTACTAGCTTTTTTCCAAGAGTGAGAAGACAACATGATTTCTCAATGGTAGTAGTGGATAAACTACATAAGGAAACCCATATTATACATGTCCACTCTATATTTAGAATAAAATAAATTACACATGTTTTCATGAAAGTTTTTTTTTGGTTACATGGAATACTGAAAATAGTTATATCATACATCGACACTAAGTTTAAATAAAAATTTTGGAATACACTATTTGGATATGTAGTTGAGATTTATTACGACCTACCATCCTAAAATATATGGTAAAAAACAAATAATAAATCAAATGTTGGAAGACATGTTGAGGATTTATGTTATAGATCAGCCCACTAAGTGGGAAGATTGTTTACACCTAGCAGAATTTGTATACAGTAGTATCTATTAGGCGTTTATCAAAATGATCCCATTTGAAGCTATGTATAGATGGAAGTTTCACATTCCTTTATGTTGAACCCATCAAAAAGACAAGTAGGTGTTAGGACCTGATCTTCTTCAAATCTACGCAGATCAAAAGATAATGCATAAAGGATTGAACGTGTTAGAACATGTATACATCAAAGTCAGACTAAATAAGAGTGCACTGAGATTAGGAAATTTTTCTATCTTGGCACAAAGATGTATTGACCATTAGAAATACAAGCTAGAGTTGGGCTGGTTGCCTACCAACAAGCATTGTCAAGTCATATAAAGTACATAATTATTTGAGGTCTCTTTTTTGGAAAAATATGTTCATGATAGTTCTAACATGATTGATTGGAATAACTATGGGTGGAACTAGAAGGAGAGTTCCAGGGTGAGCCACTACAACTATTAAATCAAAGATAAACTATGCTCTAAAATCGAGCCATCTCCTAGGTTAAAGTGCAATGGAATCACTTCTTCTCGGAGGAGAACACCGGGGAGATGGAGGATAAAATGTGGGAGCAATTTAATATTAAAATTAAAGTAAAGATTTTAATTGCACTAATAAGTGTTCTCCAACTCAGTATGGTAGAGATGTTGTAATATAATGTTTAATATTTTGACTAAGCCAAGTTACTTACACAAATAAAATAATGTAATGTTATAAACATTTTAGATCTATCAAAAAAATAAAATAAAAATAAGCCTATAAAAATAAAATAATCGTAAAAAAGGACCCATGGTATTGAGAAGCCATGGTATTCATGTGGAATATAGCCTATTTATGGGAGGAAATTAAACCAAACTAGATTCATCTTAACTTTGGATTTTCCAGGCACTCAAATGGATCAAATCTCTTGAGATGAAAACCTATTTTAGAATGAAAACATATTTAATCCCGCTTGGTGCTTGGTAGATCCAACGTTAATATTTATCTAGACTGCTTTAATTTCCACTTTAAACAAGCTATATTCCACATGAAACCCATAGGTTGTTAATACCATGAGTCAATGCTAATGTTATTATTATTATTTTCTTATTTTATTTTGGCCGAGTTCAAATATTTACATTACATCACATTACAAGTTTTGTTTAGTTTGATTTATATTTTTATGTAATTTGACTCAGAAAAATATTAAACATTACATAACATATCTACTAGACTCGAGAGAAGAGTGCCTCTCGACACAATTATTAATAATATAATATATTATTAATGAAAATTATATTTATTCATATTCATTTTCAATTTAATAACTTATAAAAAAAATGGAAATACCATTCAAATAAAAATGTTTTTACTAATTAATAATATTTTATTTATAATATATAGTTAATTAGAAATTTTAATAAATAATAATATATAATAAAAAATTAAACAAATTTAAGTTAAATAAAAAAGTGTATTCATTGTTTAATAATTATTTTCATAATTATAATTGAATAAAAAAAATTAATCCCAAAATTTTGATTTGAAGTAATTTTTAATGAGCAAAATAAAAAATAAATAAATCATGAAAGGTTAAGGTTTAATTGACAAAAAAGAGTTGAACTAGTTTCACTTGTTAACTCGCTTGAAATGAAAATTGAGTGAGCTACGTATACTTGGGTCTGTGATTTAAGATGAGTGAGTTTGTTTGCCCACGTTTTTACAAATATAGGAAATTGGTTAGGTATCTCCTTGAAGGGAATTGTTACTACATTTAATGCATTCATAAAACATGGACAACGAGTGGGCAATGCTAAAACAATGAAAGCGGTACCTATATTATTTTACAGTCGATGGGCTTATTTATCTCAACGACTGAGACTACCCCTTAGTTTCCTAAGCTACTGAGACAAATATATAATAAAATTCTTAGAAAATACTATATCTTATGTAACCGATGAGTAAATTGTGCAAGTGATTAGAGGCCTACCCAAATCTATCTCCATCGGAAAAGTTTCAGCCTTCGAATTGAAAAAATATGTCTCAAAATGATGCAAACAATTTTTTGTTCAAATAGAAGAAGACACACACAAAATGATAAATTTATAGATGAACTCGCTATGATATGAGAATTTAAATGTGTTTTTTGAAAAGAAATTCTAGAATTACCACCAAAAAGAGACATAGAATGTCCAATTGACATAATACCCGGAGCCACACCTATGTTTAAAGCACCATATAGAATGAGCATCCCTAAACTTATGGAATTAAAAATTTAGGTACAATAATTATTGGAAAAGTAAAATATCACACTGAGTGTTTCTTCCTAGGGAGTCTTGGTGTGGTTTGTAAAGAAGAAGGATGGAACTTTCCATATGTGTATATATTATCGACAATTGAATAAATTAATACTTAAGAATACATATTATTTACCCTGAATAGATGATTTTTTTTTATCAGGTCAAAGGGGAAATAATATTTCCCAAGATAGATCTTAGATCAGGACATCACCAATTAAGAATCAAATATCAGGACATACACAAGGCTACACTTAGAACTAGGTATGGACACTATGAATTTGAAGTCCTACCTTTTGGTCTTATCAATGCCCTTGGTAATTTTATTTGCCTAATGAACAATGTGTTCAACAATTATTTAGATAAATTTATAATGTTTTTCATTGATGATATTCTAGTATATTTTAAACTCAAGGATAATTGAAGAGCACTGAAGGATGGTATTACGAAACTTGAGAGAATATCAGTTGTCCACAAAGTTTAACAAGTGTGATTTTTATAAAGATAAAATTGAATATTTCGGTCATGTTATCTCTAAAGAAGGAACATCTCTTGATCCTGACAAGGCTAATTCCATCTTAAACTAGCTAGTACCTTCAGATGTAGCAGATATTAGATTCTTCATGGGAATTATTGGTTATTAGAGAAGATTTATTCAAGGCTTTTCTAAATTAGCCTATCTCATCACTTACTTGCAAAATAATACAGTGAAATTCAATTGGACATGGAAATGTCAAGAGAGTTTTGAAAGATTAAAACACCAATTAACAATAGCCCCAATTTTAAAGATGGCTAATCTAGAAGAAAAAAAACTGTTGTGTGTATATATGCATGTTTTGGAGAGTTGGGTGGTGTATTAATGCAGGTAAACTATGTAGTTTCTTATGATCAAGAAAATTAAAGCCTCATGAAAAGAACTATGTTGTTTATGACTTGGAATTAGTTTTTATTATGCATGCATTAAAGATGCAGAGACATTACTTACTAGGGACAAAATTACTCTTATTACTGACTACATAAGTTTAATTTTTCTTTTTTTCCTCATGCTAAGCATATATGACTACTAGGTAGGCACCACGGATGACATTCTTAAGTGAATTTGAATTTTACATCAAGCACATTAAAGGGAAAGAGAATAAATTAGTAGATACCCTAAGTAGAAGTGAAAATCTTTAGTTGAAATTTCTACGAGTCCTGCAAAAATAGATTTTGCAGAACATATAAGAATCAAAACTATGAAAGATGAAGTTCATAGAAAATTGTAGAAAAAAAATTACATCATGAATAGCTCCATGCTTATGTAGAAAATCAATATTAGCTATTATCATTCATTAAAATAATATACGTTCCAAATGAAGTGGTTTTGAATTAGATAATTCTAAATAAAGTCCATCATAAACCTTTTTCAAGTTATCTTCGATATAGAAAATTGATCACAACATTAAAAAGGGAATTTTATTGACTGAGAATGAAATGGGAAGTGGCCAAGTATTTAGCTAAGTATTTAGATTTCTGGTAGGTGAAGGTAGAACACCAACACCCAATAGGACTACTAAACCCTTTACCTATTTCCAAATGGAAATCACGAGATATTTCTCTAGATTTTATCACTAGTATTCCAAGAGATGTAAGACAACAATATTTTTTTATGGTAGTAGTGGATAAAATAAGGCAACTCATTTTATACATGCCCACTCCAAATTTGGAACAACACAAATTGCAAATATTTTAATGAAAGAATTTTTTTGGTTACATGGAATACTAAAAATAATTATGTGAGACAAAGATATTAAGTTTACTTCAAAATTATAGAAGACACTATTTTGAGGAATGGATATGTAGCTGAACTTTAGTACAACCTACCATTCTCAAATAGATTCTTAAACAAAATGAATAAATCAGACACTGGAAGATATGTTGAGGATGTATATTACGGATCATCCCACGAAATGGTAATATTATTTACACCTAGTAGAATTTGCATACAATAATAGCTACTAAGCATATATCAAAATAAGCCCATTTGAAGATATGTATAGGTGGAAGTGTCACATTCCTTTAAGTTGGTGTTACATAATATTTTTTCACACCTCCTGTTCACTTCTAGTTCCACATCCAAAAGTGTCAAAATGTTGACAATTGTGAAGTGTAATTATCATGAAATACATAATGAAACATCCCCTAAGAATAGAAGAACAACTACCTTGAGACAATTCTAGAAAAGGTTGACTGAAACCCTAAATTTCAGGACCAACTCTCTTTTCTCCACTGCTTTCCCGTGTTGATGGTAGGGTGGAGTTCTTTGACCTAGAACTTCCAACGCAGGTTTTGATATGAAAACCCACGCTGAACCTCTTCTGGCTGGTTTTCTCAAAATGGAGGAGAAGCTTCATATGATGGAAACTTAGAGAAAAAATGAGTTGGATGTTCTTGGGTAGAGATATGCTCTAGCTCTCTCATTTAGAGCTCTTGATCCTACCTATAAGGGACTTCCCCTGGAGATTTGGACCTTACTCCCTCTTTTGTGGATCCCTAACTCCCTCTGCCTTCCTATAAATCAAACCCCCTCCATTCCTAAATGGTTGGTCATTGATTACCTATATTCCTATGCTCAGATTATGCCTAAATGTTCCCATATAACTTCGAGAAGGAGTGATTGAAGAGTCTTGTCTTGGACTTGGACATCCACCAAAAGGAGGTCTCTAAGATCAAGGAAATGGTTTTATGATTCCCTTTTTTATTTATTAATGTATACATCTCATGTTCACTTTCCATAAATGTCTAAATATTTATGAATTTAGCTTGATACTCCTTGATCTATAAAGTAGTTTATGTTTGATATAAACTATGTATTCTCTTATATCTTTTATTTTCCTTTGATAGGTACTCAGACATAAGGAACAAACAAGGAGTGATCCTCTAAGCTAAGGGATCAAAACCATCACTAAAGGATTGAGTCATTATCATTAGAGCGAGGTAGGTTTTTCTCTCTCTCTCTGAATTTTTAAACATAATCTAGGAAAGTCTACCTTAGTTTGTTTAGTTTGTTTCTAGGCCCACTCATTAGGCTAGCAAGGTCACCTCTTTCTAGAGAGGATATTTATCTTCACAACAAAATGGTGACTCCACTAGGGAAGTTATAGCCTCTTCAATCTCTTTTCTTGATATGGTATTTTGATCACTTTGACTGACCATTGAATTATCAGTTAGTCTGGGTCTGTATAGGTCTACACATTGAATGATCACTTGTTTAGAGTGTTTGGTGTGGACTCTTTGTTGATTTTTTTTCCTAGCTTTCTCGCCCAATGCATTTTTGACCTGAACAATCACATTGCCAGTGCATTTTTAGTTGAAAAGGTCACGATGAAGCCACTTTGAACACATTTTTGGCTATGAAAACTATGCTTATATCATAAATTTGAGAAAAATTAGGGTGTCTACCCTATGCTCCAGTGTGCCTGAGCCTCTGAAAGTATTCTTCTGTCCTCTGAGTTTGGATTTGCCAGTGTTTTTGTCTAATTGTCTTGTTTAATTATCCAATTAGTCCTTTTGACTTTGAAGTGCTTGAATTGAGAATTTGGTTGAGTTCTATGGTTTGTAGGTCAATTCGTCATCACTTGTTGCTTTTTGTATCGCTGAGATACTCGTTTGCTAATTGATTGAGTCTTGTTTTCTATGGAAATCATTGAAAACATTAGTTTGCATTTGTTTTAGCTTGTATTTAACAAAGTTGTTTTTAAATTTGAATTAGGTAATTTTCATTTGGAAATAATATTTTTTTTAAGTCAAGCATATATTAAGTTGTTTGATTTTCAAGCTGAAAGCAGTGCATTGTTTATTTGTTTGAAAGGATAGATTCAAACTTATTTTCATTTAGGTGGTTTTGAATTGGATTTAATGTTACTTTGGTTGATGCATTAGTTTCATTAGAGAATTTGAATCGAATTTTCATTTTGTTTTAGTTGACCCTTTAGTTGTATTAGATCATTCAAAATCAAAGAAAAAAAAATCATTTGTATGAGTGCATCTTAATAAAAGTGAAGATCATTTTACTTTCGAAAAAGTTGCATTTAAGATAATGAAAAGTGAATATCATTTTTATTCTTGAGCATTACATTTGTAAAGCGAAAATGAAAGTTAGTGGAAGGCATGTTGTTTGATACATTTTATCTGATGCATTACTGATTGCAATTTCTTCCATTGATTATTATAGCTTTCCTTAAAGTGAAAAGTTTTAATTTTCTGATATAGTTGCATCTTACAGATTCAGGTGACATCGTTTTGATCCTGAAATTGAAACATAATTCAAGATAAATGTTAAAATTTAGTCAATTAACCTAAGGAGAATTTGGAACATAACACAAACATTTAGAGGTCTAGGCTAGAGATGTGTCTCGACATCTATAAACCTAGAAATTGTCATTATCTGCCAGCATTGTATCCTAAGGGTGAAATTTTGTTCCATGTATGGAAGTATATAGGATCATTCTCCAGTGCTCTCGGGTATATCGAAGGTGCTCCATGTATGGGAAGTATATGGGAACGCTCTCATCGAACGGTTATGCAATAGATGTCGCTAACACAGACTTGTGCTCCCCATATCGTCATGTATATATTGGGAGACCCCACTAGGTTGCTATCCTTTAGTCATAGGTGACCAAGTCATTTGCCTTGTAAACGTGCACTGATCTCGAATTTATCTAGGATAAAGAATTAAAGGTATTACAGACTCATGTGCATGGATGTGCCTATGTTACTTTATGCAATGGATCAATAAGATTTTGAAATACATAGACACTAAGGCAATCACAGAAAAGATAACAGTCAAACATGTAAACAAAACAAGTTTAATAAGGAGTTCACCCAATGCTCCTGGGCTACGTCTCCTGGTCCAGCCTTTCAGTGGTGGCCTCTTTATTATGTTTTCAAGCAGAGTTTTTACAACAATGAGCTCGATTTGAGACTCACTAAACAGAATGAAGTAAGTAGGAATGGAGTGCACAGACTCTCCTTACTGAAACTTGACCTTTGAGGGTCACAGTAGTATGATAGGCTTATGCCAAGGAGTTTGCTTGAACCTCTCAAGCCTTCAATGGAGTACACAGACTCTCTGACTCTCTCTGGCTTTGTCTAGCTCGATGCTGCCTTTAGGTCAGCTCGGCTTCTACTCTCTGTTCTCTGCTATTAGCTTCCTGCATCTAGCTAACTCTTGTCTGCCTCTTTGTGGGTTTTTTCTGCTTCTGTTAGCTCATGGATTTAAGTCCAGTCTGTTCTTTTGACTGATCGTTTCTACTTCCCGACCTTCTAGTTTCCTTACCTCTGTCCGTTCGAATTCCTCTACTCTACGCCATCATCAATAGGTAATGCCTCGCAGGGAGGTGGCCACCTGTTTCCCAATGAACTGGGTGTCAGATTCCTTGAATCATTTTCAATGGTCGTTAATTCTGTTTGCTTCAAGATCGCCTGTGAATCATGAATCATTTGCCACTCATCATCCACATCGGACTTCAAATCCCCTGTCATCTTGCTTTTTGGCCTGTCAAATCCGGTCAGTCATCGGGATGTATCTCCACTGTTGATCTGGGCCCCCCAGATCCTATGGTCGTCCTTCATATCGGGCAGAGAAGTTGCACGATTTTTACCCGTCTGATGCGAGCGGTTTTCTCTCTCATCCTTCGGACGCGTGTCGCTCGATGTGTGGCATCAGGCGGGATTCAGTCAAAACTGCTTACTTCCTCAAGGCCTTTTGATATGTTGCTGGTTTGTGGAATCCCGCGCTATGGAACCGAATGCGTTACTTTCCAAATTTTATAGCTATTTCAGGTCCATGTGCTTCGGGGCTTTCCTTCACCGAGGCGGATGCCTTACGATTCACGATTAACGTTAATCGTGTATCATAAACCATCCTTGTTTCTTGATTTGGACTTCGGTTTTGTTAGTTTGCACCAGTGCACATTACCATGGGCCAACGGTCTGCGCACTCGACCGAGGGTCCTCATTGCTCCACTTTGGCCACACCTGCAACTGTTACGAGGATTCCTTCTGATAGCTTTCATTTTTCTAGGAATTGAACCTTTTAGCATAATTTGAAACAGTCATGAAAACTTAGAGAGTGTTCTAGGATCTAATTCGGATTGTGGCCTTCCCACTAAAAAATCTTTTGGACCACCAAAAGTTGGCTTTCTTTTAAGAATCAATCAAGTGAGGGTATTACTTCCTCACTTGATCAATTTCTATCCATTTCGTACTACTTGGTTTTGAACCTTTGAGTCTAATCCTGAGGTATTAAACATACCCTCTACACGTAGTTCTTACCTTCCTATCCAGAATTGTATCTTCCTGCAATTCATTAAGATATTCAAGCAACATATCATCAATAGAAGGCAATTGACTCTGCTCTTCGGGATCTTCGATTAATGAAGGTTCAAATAGTCTCAATTTGTTTGCATTAATGACTGAGTAGATGTGCATGTACGCTTGTAGATCAAGGTGAAAAGCATTCTCACCAATTTTCTCAAGTATCTTGAAAGGTCCATACCTTATTGCCTTTAGCTTCTTACCTTCACCTTGCATTTTTTCTTTGCTGATATACAACCAGACTTGATAACCAACTTGGAAAGTATGCTCCATCCGATACTTGTCATGCCTTGCCTTGTACTTGGCTTGGCTCTTTTCCAACTGTTCCTGTACTTCCTGGTGAATCTCTTGGATTTGTTCAATGAACTTAGTTGCCTTGTCCACATCACCGTGTCCATCAACTGCTATGTCTTTACCAAAGACAAAATCCAAGGGAGACCTTGGTATGAAACCAATATAGGTCTCAAAAGGAGATCTCTGTGTAGAAGAATGTTTAGCTCAGTTGTAAGCATGCTACACATGACATAAATGTTCATCCCAAAGTTTGGGATGCTTGCTACAATAGCCTCTGAGCAACTAGATCACTGTCCTATTGACCACTTCAGTTTGGCCATTTGTTTGCGGATGAAAAGTTGTGCTCTTCTTCAGCCCGGTGTCCATCAACTCCAACAAACTTGACCAAAATTTCCCAACAAATCGGGTATCTCGATTAGATATCATGGAAGTGGGTAATCCAAAATGGACCCATACATGCTACAAGAACAACTTTGTAGTTTGTTCAGTTGTAATCTGTTTGTTACAAGGTATTAAAATACACATTTTGTTGAGCCTATCCACAATAACATATAAATAGTCATGACCTTTCCTACATTTAGGTAGTCCTCCAACAAAGTCCATGGAAACTCTTTCCCAAGGATGAGAAGGAACTGGTAGTGGAGTGTACAAGTCTAGTTTTCTATTGTTGGGCTTTCTTTTAGCACACATGGTACACCCTCTTACATATCTAGAAACCATCTCATTCATTTTTGGCCAATAACAAAATCTTTGCAGCTGTGCAACAATTTTACTTACACCAAAGTGACCTGATATTAGAGAAGTGTGTGCTTCTCGAATTATCTTTACTCTTTCAGTTTGTGGAATGCATAACTTCCTAAAATGATACAAGAGTTGTTCCTTAACATGATAATCCAATTCTTCTACTCATTTTCCTTGACTTAAAGTTGCATATACATCTTTAAAATCTATATCTTGAGCATATTGTTCAATGTAGCTCTCATGCAATATTGAATTATGCTTAAGTATAGTAGATGCATTTATAATTGTTAGGATATTCCGACACATAGGAAATAGTTAAGTTCAACTTGGTCTAGTATAGAGTTAGGTATAGAGTTAGGTAAAGTGTGTTTCTTTACCGTTGTACATTTTGTAACTTACAATCCGACGGTCACGATATGTAGTGATCCGACGGTTCACTCTCTCCTCGGTATTACCGACACTTGATCCGTGGCTTGACACCCGATTGGTCCATGAGTTCTATTTAAAGCGCATGGAGGGTCATTGTTCGGGTAATCCGTCTATGAGAGAAAGCTTATGTAAATTTTCATTCTTTGATTAATAAATTGCCTGAAGTGGCCACGTTGGCTCAGGCCGTGGACTGTTTCCCTCTTTGAGGGCTTTAACCACGTCAAAAATACTGGTGTATTGATTTGAGATCTGGTTGTGAGCGGTGTCCTTTTGGTGTTCTTTCTGAGGAACTTACCCTGTAAATTCCTACATGGTATCAGAGCTATTTGAGGGCTGCGTCCGTTGGTGATCCAAATCTGAAGCCGGTAGAACTGCATGCGGCTGTCGTTTCCTAGATCTACTGTTTCTGACTGCTTTCGGGCCGAGAGGACTGCTCTTTTGTGTTCAAAGCATCTGTTCCAGTGAGGAACCCCTTTCGTTTCACGCGAAAAGGTTTCCGGTAGCCCTATCTGCGTCATTTTTAAGATCTGGAGGTATACAGTGTTTATTTGTAGTTTACTGTTATTTTCTCTCTGCTTATTTCGGTTTCGGTTTATTTAGCTTTTTTTTAACCGGATCTATACCTTTCATTTCTGCGTATGCTCTTTGCCCTGCGACTCTGTGCGATCTAGGCAAATCAAAAACAGAAAGGAAGGATTTTTCTCATGCGTATGCTCTTTTCCCTACACCTTAGTGTGATCTCGGAAAATCAGAAACATTGAGAAAAATATTTAGTTTTTCGGCTAAAGCTAACTTTGAGCCGCAAGGTTCAATTTTTGAAAATATTTATTTTTTTGGGTAAAGCTAACTTCGAGCCATAAGGTTCGTTTTCTTTGCATGTCCATGTTGGGTTTTGTGTTTTTTGTTTTGTAGGGAAAAAGAGTTTTCTCAAAGCAAGCATGCAACCCAAGGCCCCCCCCCCTCTCTCTCTCTCTCTCAAATTTTTTGTATAGATCAATTGGTTCAAAGCTATTTTAAGAGAGTAGAGGTCTTGGGTTCAAGTCTCCATTTTGTGGGGGTGGACTTTTTCATTTCCGCACATTCCCGCACTTCGTCGGCAACTTCAACAACTTTTTTTCAAAAAGCCATAACTTCTTCATCCGGAAGCCTTTTTCAGAGCCGTTTTTTTTAAACCAGCCTAATTTTTCGAGATCTATCCATTGAAACACTTACTTTCAGCATATTCATCTTCAGTTTCTGTTGAAATGGAAAGTCAATACCAAGTTACCCTTGACAGCACCAACTACTTCCAATGGTTGTCCTACATGGAGGATTTACTTAGAAGTAAAGGTCTCTACCAAATAGCCACAGGCCAAGAAAAGAAACCGAAATATGAAGACAAGGCTGCTAAATGGGAAAATAGACAAGATCAAGCACATGGTTTGATAGGGATGTCTATTTCTCCAGATCTTAGATTCCATATTGCAGAACTTGAAACTCCTCATGAAGCAATGGAACAAATCAATAAAGTTTTTGGGATTAAAAATGAAATTAGAGCCCATCAACTTGAAAATGAGTTGCTTACATTGGACCCTAATAATTTTTCTTGCATTGAAGATTTCTTGTCTAAGTTCAAGACCCTTAGATATCTTTTGGAAGGTGTTAAGGTTAAGAAAGAAGATAGTAACCTTATTTATTCCATCCTTACTAAGTTGGGACCAGCCTACTCTGTATTTGTTTCCACCTTCCATTCTACAAGAGAAGCCTTCATTTCTCAAGGAAAAGACTACAAGCCCCCTTCCTTTGACTCTTTTTGTGATTCTTTAATAAGAGAACAAGAAAAACTCTTACACCTTGGTCTTCTTAATCTTGGAAACTCTTCCAAGAAAGCGTTAGCCGCCCAGCAGCAACCAAATTCAAAGAATCCTAAAAAGTCATATCCTAAAAGGAATGGTCCTAAACCAAACAAGGGTCCTAAGCAAACTCAGCCTCAAAATGAAAGATCATTTCAGCAAAATGATAAGACCAATAAAAACAAATGGAAGAAGACTGACAGACATTGCAACTTTTGTAATCGAGATGGCCACTTAGAATCTAAATGCTTTAAGAAGATGGAAGCCTTGGAAGCCGCAATGAAGAAACATAACATCCATGTGGAGCATTCTTCAACTTCAACTTCAACTTCATCTTCAGGAATGGCACTTTCTGCATGTCGTTGTCAATCATCTCAGTCTGGTTATGCATTAAATGTATCTTCTTCTTCTCATTCTCATGAATGGCTCATTGATTTTGGAGCCTCTTATCACATGGCCAAAAACAAAGCCATGTTTTCTTCTTTAAATGATTGTAACACCAAAAATATATATGTTGGTGATGATAGATCTCTTAATGTTGTAGGGACTGGAACTGTTCATCTAGACAATGGTCAGTTTAATGATGTACTATGTGTTCCAACCTTATCCTGCAACCTTCTATCTGTATATCAGATAACTCATTCAGGTGAAGGTAAAATTGTTGAATTTTCACCTCATGATGTTGTAATCAAGGATCTAAGAGATCCTAAACAGATTCTAGCTACTGGTATTGCTGATGTTTCCACAAGGTTGTACAAGTTTCACAACTTTGGGTCATCAAATCTTCCCTCAGTATTTGTTGCTCATAATGATGAAGTGAGCAAACTTTGGCATGAGCGATTTGGTCACTTAAACTATCGCTCCCTTCAGCATCTATGTAAAGAAAATATGGTGATAGGTCTTCCTATGGTATCTTGCAGAGATGGTGTTTGTTCCGGATGTGTACTCGGAAAACATCATCGGGACAGTTTTGAAAAATGTGCCTCTTGGCACACCTCAGCCCCTTTACAGCTTGTGCACAGTGATTTATGTGGTCCACTTCCTGTTGCTTCATTCTCTGGCTGCAAGTATTTCTTAACTTTTATTGATGATTTCTCCAGACGCACTTGGGTATACTTCTTAAAACTCAAGAGCGAAGTATTTAACACATTTTTGGCCTTCAAAGCCTTTGTTGAAAAACAATCTGGACATCAAATTCTTAAGCTAAGAACTGATAATGGTGGAGAATATGTTAAAAACACATTCATCAACTTTTGCACCGAAAATGGAATTCAAATGCAACATACTGTTCCATACACTCCACAACAAAATGGTGTAGCTGAAAGGAAAAATCGCACCTTAAAGGAAATGGCTAATTGTATGTTGCAATCTAAAGGACTCAGTCTTAGTTTTTGGGCCGAAGCAATTAATTGTGAAAATTATATAATAAATCGCACTCCTACTAAGGTTCTAAAGAATATCACTCCAGAAGAAGCTTGGAGTTCCATTAAACCAGATGTAAGTCACTTTCATGTTTTTGGAAGTGAAGCATGGGCCCATATTCCAGATGAAAAGCATAAAACTTTAGAACCTAAGAGTGAGAAATGTACTTTTGTTGGATATTCTGAAGATGTAAAAGGTTATAGACTTATTCCATTTAAGTCCAAAAATGTTATCATTAGAAGAGATGTAAAATTTGATGAAAATAAATCGGCCTGCGAGCATAGTCCAGCGGATGTGCCACCTCTTCCTATCTCTTCTACTTTTGAAAACATTTCCTCTTCAGATGATGAAAGTGAGGATGACAATCCTCCCCCACCTTCTCAGGATCCTCAACTTCCACGATGGTCTGGACAACATATCTGCAACTTTATTGTGTATGCCCTTTTTATATTTGATGACTAAATGAAACTGTTGTAGAAAACCCACCCATCTATAGTGCCTTGATTTCTGCAACTTAGTTTGGGAGTGTAGATATTGAAGTGGTTGATGATCAGTATGTATAAGTATCTCTTTGCCCATTAAGTAATGTTTACTCTTTTTCACACTCTGTGCTAATTCATACAATTCTTTATCATATGTGGGATAGTTAACTGCTGCAAAATTAAATGTCTCAAAATGATAACATATTGGTTTACCGTGCTGCATCAACATTGCTCTCATGGCATATTCATTGGCATCTGTTTCAATCTCAAATGGTATTTGAAGATCAGGCAGTGCTAGTACTGGTGTTGTACTAATCTTTTCTTTCAAGGTGTTGAAGGCTTTCTACTGTTTGCCTCCCCACTGAAACACCTTTTTCAATCCTGTTAAGGCATGTAAGGGAGCTACAATTAAGGAAAAGTTAGAAATAAACTTTCTCCAGTATTGTGTTTCACCTAAGAAGCTTATAACTTCTGTAACAGATTTGGGTTTAGGCCAATTTACAATGACTGTAACCTTAGAGGGATCTATCTTCAATTCACCACCCCCTACTATATTTCCCAAATAATTCAAAGATGTTTTTCCAAATTCACATTTTGAGAGTTTAACATAAAGATTTTCTCTTTTCAAAACATATAGAGTCTGCTTAACATGCTTTAAATTTTCTTCCCACATTTTTCTAAATATAAGAATGTCATCCAGATATACAATAACAAAATCATCGAGAAAAGGTCTGAGTACATCATTCATTATTCTCATGAAAATAGCAAGGAGCATTAGTTAAGCCAAAAGGCATAACCAGCCACTCATACAGTCCTTGCTTTGTTTTGAAAGAAGTATTCCATGCATCTTGCTCTGTAACTCTGACCTGATGATAGCCACTATGCAAGTCTAACTTGGAAAAATAAACAACTTCTTTCAACTGGTCTAATAAATCATCTATGCGAGGAAGGGGATAACAATTTTTTATCGTTATCTTATTCAGTGCTCAGTAATCAATGCACATTCTCCACGAGCCATCTTTCTTTCTCACCAGAACAATTTGAGACCCGCATGGTGATGTGCTAGGTCTAATGAACCCCTTCTCGAGCAGCTCCTGTACCTACTTCTTGATTTCTGCATTCTCTAAAGCGGACAACCTGTACATTCCGATGTTAGGCAATGGAGCATCTTGGTGCAAATTAATATCATGCACTATTTCCTTTTGGGCAGCAGACCTTTAGGTCCTTGAAACAATATATCATGTTTTGAAACAACTTTTTCTAAATCAGCTTTTTGTTTAGCATCACAGCGCTCAAATACATTGGTTTTATCAAGTTTCTTTTCCTTTACAACCATCAGTAAAAATTGTTTGCATGAATTTACCATTCGTTTCATCTACCCTAATTTTATGAGAGTATAATTATTCTTGAGCTTATGAGATCTTACAATATATTCGATTCCATATTTAACGAGTAGATACTTGTTCTCAACTCTATAGAAAATAGCTTTTCTATCATACAAGTAAGGACTTCCTAAAACAATTCCACATATATCCAAAGGAACTATATCTAACTCAACCTCATCTACAAATGCTGACCCAAAAGAAAACTTAAGTTTACATTGTCTAGTCACTTGTAGCTTTCCTTTATCACATAACCAACCTAATGGATATGGTTTCTTGTGAGGTGTGGTTAGTAATCCCAACTTCTTTACAATTGCTTCAGAAATTAAATTTACTTGTGAGCCACTATCAAACAAAGTATCAATCTTTTGATGATTGGAAATAACTCGAATATGAAAAAGCTCATGTCTTTTTCTCTCATTTTCTTCATTATCAGTAGATTTTGAAGAATTACAAGTAGATGCTTCAGAATTTTGACATTTTATACCTATGGCTGCGATTGTTGCTTCATCTCCTAAGTCTGACCACAAATCCTTTTGAAAAGATGCAGCAGTCTTCTTCTTTTTGCCCTCAAACTTCTTAGGTTTCAGCTCCAGATGCAGAATCCAGCAATGTTCATCATCATGCCCATCCTTCTTACAGTGAGTGCATGAAGACTTGCTTTTCTATACAGTGTTTGTCTTCCTCTCTTTCCATTTTTGTTTTCTTTTCTCCTTATTTTTGCTTGCGGTGGGTTTAGATGATCCCCCAACTTCTAGGTTCCCATTCTTACCTCTAGCTTCTAGATGTTGTTATAGACATTTTTGGGCACTACAACCCCAAGCATGAAATGTCCATAAAAAAAGGGCTCCTAAGTCCCTAAATTGTTGTTCTAACCCCTAAAAGAACAAGGTCAACTGATTACAGCTTCTCCCAGAAGTTCTCCATGAAAAACTGCTCAGAACTAGTCAAAACAGGATCATTTCAGCTGCTCCATAAGCAAAGTGCATTGCATCTCACCTAAATACACTGTGTGGATGTGTTGAATTTCAAAAATCCCTTCTATGGGGTGTGATGGGCGAGAAGTGACAAATGGCAGTGTCATTCCGCAAGGTGGAGAGGCATGGAATCTTCCAGAAACTTCTCCTGTGACACTTGCCTCTCTGAATTCGACCAAGGATGAGTAAGAGATCATCAATCTCCAAGTGGAAGCAAGAACTATCAGAGGGAAGACACTAATCAAATCACAAGCTGACTCATATCCCTTACAGATATCTATATATGGATCCCTCATCCTAGAGATCCAGGGGCTGGAATTTTGCATATTGTAAGGAATTGCTATTGGTTTCTTGAGACAACATCATAAGTGTTGGGTGATCTAAGCTTTGTATGAGGTGAAGAAGGGTTTACTTGTTGAGAGGATGATGCTGGGTCAGAACAACTAGTTGTAACTCCCTTGGCTCCTTCTTGTTTATCAATAAAATCTATTCAAGTTTTCCTCCATACTCTTGTGTCATTTATGTTTTATGCATTTGTATGGTCAATTTACATCTGATCCTAGATTGTTTATGATTATAGATCCATGTTCTTGTATAGTGTCATGCTACTGTGATCCTACAGGTACTCTGTGAAGCTGGGCGTACAAAGGAGCAAGTAGCGAAAGGCCATCAAGAGAGAGAAGAATCGAACTAGGAGATTAGCATAAGACAGAGGTTGGTCTTCTTTGTTCTTCTTTCATCTATATTTCATAAAGGAAAAATTAAAGTAGCTTTACTTTGTTTGTTTCTAAGGTAGCTACCACACCTTAGTGGGATAAGCAGTTCTGTGTAGACACTTTTCCCTGTAACAAAATGGCGACTCCACTGGGGACGAATTAGTTTGTTTGTTTATCTTCCTTGATTGTTTATTTTATAAACTTACAGACGGAGCCTGAAGTCGAGCCAGGTAGCTTTCGAACTACATTTTCTATGCAAATGCAAAGTAGATAAATTCCACTTCAGTCAATCTCCAGGATTTGTTTATGACTTAAACAACTGATTCACAAACTCTCTGATTTCCCCTCGTGATAGCTCTAGTAACCTCCTTAGATCTACCCCTGATTGTTGCATTACTGATTACCATTTGCTCGGCCAAAACCCATAAATTGGACTGCAAACTGTGACCCGGAACCCAAGCAAAGTCTCGTCTCTAGTCCAGCACAGGTACTGTTCTGTGAATCTGAAATTCAACGCACTTCCTGAGTGTAGTAGGTGCGCTGCATTTCAAATTCCCTGTGTTACAGGTGCGCTGATCAGACTAGGCATGGTTCAGTTTTGGTTTCTGTGATTCATTCTTTCCAGTTCTATTCATGAATTTTGCTGCCTATAATCAGTATATCTCTGTTTGAAACCCCTTTTCCTTGTTGTTATTCTGCCTCTGTTGTGCAAAAGAAATGTAGATGTTTTGTGTATTTGTTGAGTCATTTTCAGTTCTCCTTTGCAAAAAGTAACGTAATCGTACTGTCGTCCTTTGATTTGAAAGTGTCGCAAGTGTTGTTTTCAGTCATAGGAAAGAGTTTGGTTGCTATTGATAGTCAATTATCCTGTTACTATTGTATTTGGTCTGAATTTGTAGTTTTTCTAGTGTCGAAAGCAAGTATTCATTTCTGAATCATAAAGTGTTGTGATTGTCTCCATTTCTGATTTCGAAAAGAAACTTGTTAGTAATTGTCGCTTGAAAAGTAATTCAAATTTGTGTATTAGCTTTATTTTTACCATTCACATATTAAGAAAGCTGAAAACAAATACATGCATGTGCATTTGCATTTAGACTGTTTGATTGGTTTGATTTAGGACTGTGCATTTAGTGTGTGCTCTTTGCTCTTTGTGAAAGAATATTGTCTCTCTTTCCTTAGTAGCTAGGATTTTCATTGCACAAAGAAGATAAAAGATTGTTTATCATCTTAGATTGAATTTTAGGAATTATACATATACATCTCGCAGTGAACCTGAAAGGCAAATTTCTTAAGCAAGATCAACTATAAAATAAATTTAATGAATCTAACAATGCTTTGGAACTTAACACACAACATCTAGAAGTCTAGGCTAGAGACGTATTCCAGCGTCGTAAAGCCTGGTAACTGTTGTTCTCACTGATGGTTGGGTGATTCCTCCACTTTGAGACGATAAGTGCCAGTACGGACTTGTGCTCCCACGTACCGTTTAGTATATTTTGGGAGACCACAATAGGCTTAATCCTTTATCCATAGGAAGTCGTGTCTGCCGCCCTATCGATCGCAATGCACTGAACACAGCATTCGGGAAGATTGACTGCCTACCGTAAAAAGTATTCTGTAGTTTTGCGATTGGTTTGGTAATCCCTCTACCTAGATTTCCAGAGCAGTCCCTTTCGTTCCTTTTCAGACTCCTTAACGGAAAAGGTCCATCTGAGCACTTGTCACTTCAGGCTCATTAAAAATCGAAGGCGACTAGAGTCATCTTTTGTTTTTTCTCAACTCTTTAAAATTGAAAAAACAAGTTGTGTCAAAGCGTCTAAAATTTATTTTAAACGGAATAATCATCACCCTTTCCTACGTTGATCTTAGGTTGAGAAAATGGAACCCACCAACCAAGGAATTCCCCTTGGGGGAAATCCTAGTCCCTTCTCCTCACAGGGAGATGTTGGTGCACCCCATATGGCCACATTGTCACTTCCAGGATTGACAATCGGCTTGCGCATATGGCTCTTCTCAACCTCTGTCGTTCAGAACACCGCAATTCCTGAACAATCGAGTCAGCAACTAGACGAATCCAGAGTTACCCACCAACCTTCTACTTCCTCCAATTCTTCCTCTCCTCCTTCCTCTTCGCTTGATGGAGCTGGTAAAGCCAAAAATCAAGTATCTGAGAAGAAGAAGGAAAAGAAGAAGAAAGAGAAGAAGAAGAAGGAGCCAAAAGCAAAAGGGGGCAACCAAACATCGTCTAGCGAAAATCCACACACTGCACCGACCAGGCCTAAATCGCCATGTGTCATTTGCAAAGGAGACCACTATCATAGAGATTGTCCCTACATCCCTTGGATCTTAAGGGACTGGTCTCCTCGTTTTCACAACCCGGTGTCATCAACCTCTGATGATCATGTTGAAAGCACACCGTCGACTAGTGAAAGTGAAGCCCCAAGACAAAAAGGAAAATATAGATTTCCTTGTAAACTGTGCGAAGGCGACCATGCCGTCCACTGTTGTCCCTTCTTAGATGAGGCTAAAAGAGTTTTGGACGATTGTCCGGTTTCACCGTTACGACTTCCTCCTGGATATAAAAAACTCTTGCCGAGTCTGTCACTAGTTGAAAAGCCGGTTGACCCGCCCAGGTGGTCTGCTGAAACATCTATCATTGAAGACAAACCATATGAACCCATACCAGACGAAATTCAAAAGGTCGAGGTGACAGTTGACCCGGTCTTGCCTTCAGAGGTTCCATCTTCAGATGATACAGTCACAGAATAGAATAAGGATGACACCGTCCAAATTCTTTTCGTAAGCACAGACTCCGATGAACATGGGGGCAATTTACCCGTTCCTTTACCGTAGGAAGGAAGTTCGTCAAAGTCGTACCTGGCCATCTATTCGGTCCCACCTCCAAGCAACCTAGTTGTTTCCTTCGACTGGAATCAACTAGGCAGACCCCGTTTACCGGCTAGTGTACCATTCTGAATTATTGTTCAAATATATAGAATGGTTATGGTTGGTACCATCATAGATGAAGGGGCTTCTATGAGTATGCTTTCCTCGACTACGTGGAAAGCGCTTGGCTCGCCATCGCTTTTGCCTGAGATGAGAAATCTAACAGGCTTTGACAAAGGAACCAGTCGACCGTTAGGGATCCTTCCCAATGTGCCCATAACATTGAGAAGGAAAACCGTTCAAATGAACGTAATGGTAGTCCAAGGACCCCTAGATTATAATCTACTCCTTGGATGAGACTATATTTATTGCATGGAGGCTATTGTCTCCTCACTCTTTAGAGTAATGTGTTTTCCGCACGAAGGAAGAGTGGTCAAGCTCATAGACCAGCTTTCATTTCCCGGTTCACACATAGAAAATAGTCATATACCAACCCTGAATGGTCTTTTCATGCAAGGAATGTCTCATCAATCCCCATTCCATTCGCCCGATGAGCGCGAGTGATTCGGGGGCGTGACTGGAACCCAAGGGGCATGCACCCTGGTCTGCTTCAGCAGGAGAACTTCGGGTATAGGGTAGGTTTCCGCGAGAGATATATGACTAGACTGTACTCCCGTCCATGATTGGAAGAGGGGGTTAGGCTGGAATAAGATTCTCTCATCAAATTTATGTGAGTGGATTGTCTCACCATTGTCTATTTCGGTAGACATCGCCGAAGAAGTGTTTTGTTTGCGGTGTGAATAGAACAATCTTTGGTAACCTGAAAGAGGTAGACCTTTCCTGATAAAACAAATGTTTTGTTGGAGATTTGAAAGGTGACCTTGAAACTCTGTTTTATACCTGGGGGCATGCAAACCTTTTGGCGTGCAAGCAAAGAGCGATTATTTATCTTTTTTTTGGATTGGTCGTTTCCTAACTTGCATAAAGAAAGGATGTGGGGAAAAACTCTAAAAATTGTCGTTTTAAAATGGGACATTCTTATTATACGACTGGATTAATCGAGCAGTTTTAGCACATATTTCAAGCTCGTTAAAAAATAAACATAAGTCATGAGCAAATGTTTCCCCCAGTGTTTAAGCTCAATAAAAAAAAATGAATCGATTCCCGATAAATAACCATCGTGAATGTAGTACTTCAGCCTTTAAAGCCTTGGTCGTGTTCTCATCATCACCTCCACTCTGTATTGGCCGATCATTCACCTCCATTTGAGTGTTTACCCCTTTTGAGGAACAGCTGCGAAGAGTGATCCCACTAGCCATCCTTGTAACACTGCCGTGATTGTAAAATTCCAAACCTTACCTGGAATCAGCTGCTACCCAATTTTATCACTCGTTCCTCAAAAGACGAGTCTCCTTTAAGCTCTTTTCAACTGACTCGTAAAATATGAAAATATTCCGAGCCATTGGCCTCTCCATCTCGTTAAAGGGACCGGAAGTGTTATCCCTCTATTATATTTTAATCTTTTTGGACCTGAGGGATTATTACACAAAAAGATCGAGCGCTTGTTTTGTTCGGCTCGTTAAAAATATCAAAAATTCATCCCTTCTGTATTGTTTTATACTTTTTCGGGCTTAAGGGATTAGATGACGAAAAAGGAATTTTGGAGTTTCCTTTACGTTCCTTTTTAGACTCTCTAAAATTGAAAAGGACCGAGTTATCTTTGTCGTTAAACTCGTTAAAACTTAATAGCGACAAACTTGTCCATAGCAGACAAGAACGAGTTTCACTATCGCTAGGCTCGTTAAAACATAGCGATGGGTTTGCCCAAAGGGAAAATTATAGAACAAGCATATGTTATCCTCCTCAAGCTTGACAAAAATAAAGAGGTACTAGCCAGCAATGACTGGGGAAATTTGGGAAGAAAACTTGAAGAAACTTTGTTGGTAGCAAGTCGCTCTTGAACATGACACTTTCACTCCACATCCAAGTCGGGTTGGGTTGTTTCATTCACCGGTCACATCACCATGGTCCCATCACACCATCCACATTTGGGGTTTATGCTACCAATCCATCACGTCAGTGTCGCCGATATGTTCAAGAGAAGTCATTCAGAGAATTCACCTATGTCTCACCCACTACAATACATTTACACTCCATTCTTTCATGACCGCCACCCTGAACCTTATGTCATCAGATCGTTTTCACCTCCATTAAAATCATTTTCTCTGTTTCGTGTCATTGATGTGGGATTCATTAAGGCCCTCTTGTGACGGATCGCTTCTTGTCGACATCAGCTCATTATCCAAGAAGTCGATCTAGGAACACATCGTTTAGTACTTTGAAGCTTGCATGCCTCAATGGCAAGTTTCTCACTTCCGGCAACAGGTTTACATCAATGACCTTCGACCGAAAGATTTTGCATGGTGTTCGACGCCAAGTCCTTTATTCACACCACGTGAATTGTACTGTAGTACCTTGACGGTCATTATCATTATCGATGATTCCTCTCGCGCCTGTTAACAGCTTTCATTATTGGCTGGTAATCAGGCGATGTCTTTCCATGTTCGACTCCAAAACATCTCTCACATGGATAGACTTGTACTTCGAGTGAAGATCGAACGAGATTGAAGACCCCGAATCTAGTTTCATCCATCCGGGCTGCGATATATATTCAGGGAAATAAAGACATCAAATGTACATTATTGCTGCACAGATAATCATCCAATCAAAGGGATGATGACTCTACCAGAATCATCAGTCTACACTCAGACGATTGTCTGTCCTATGTACATGAAAATGAATTTATAAAGTTGAGCATGGGAATGCCCGCCTTAGCTAGATCATGAAAATATTATGAAGATAATGTATTGTGTTGTATCTTATTACAGGTCTCCCCTCAGCTTGAAAGAACTTTGGATCCTCATAATAAAGCATTTCACCCAACATCAAAAGATTAACGACCTCATGCTTTAGGGGGCAACTGTTATAGAAATTTTTGGGCACTAAAACCCCAAGCATGAAATGTACATAAACCAAGGGCTCCTAAGTGACTCCCTAAAAGTGTTGTTCTAACCCCTAAAAGAACAAGGTCAACTGATTACAGCTTCTCCCAGAAGTTCTCCATGAAAAACTGCTCAGAACTGGTCAAAACTGGATCATTTCAGCTGCTCCATAAGCAAAGTGCGTTGCATCTCACCTAAATACACTGTGTGGATGCGTTGCATTTCAAAAATCCCTTCTATGGGGTAAGATGGGCGAGAAGTGACAAATGGCAGTGTCATTCCGCGAGGTAGAGAGGCATGGAATCTTCCAGAAACTTCTCCTGTGACACTTGCCTCTCTGAATTTGACCAAGTATGAGTAAGAGATCATCAATCTCCAAGTGGAATCAAGAACTATCAGAGGGAAGACACTAATCAAATCACAAGCTGACTCATCTCCCTTACAGATATCCATATATGGATCCCTCATCCCAGAGATCCAGGGGCTGGAATTTTACATATTGTAAGGAATTGTTGTTGGTTTCTTGAGACAACATCATAAGTGTTGGGTTATATAAGCTTTGTATGAGGTGAAGAAGGGTTTACCTGCTGAGAGGATGATGCTGGGTCAGAACAACTGGTTGTAACTCCCTTGGCTCCTTCTTGTTTATCAATAAAAGCTATTCAAGTTTTCCTCCATACTCTTGTGTCATTTATGTTTTATGCATTTGTATGGTCAATTTACATCTGATCCTAGATTGTTTATGATTATATATCCACGTTCTTGTATAGTGTCATGCTACTGTGATCCTACAGGTACTCTGTGAAGCTGGGCATACAAAGGAGCAAGTAGCGAAAGGCCATCAAGAGACAGAAGAATCGAACTAGGAGATTAGCGCAAGACAGAGGTTGGTCTTCTTTGTTCTTCTTTCATCTATATTTCATAAAGGAAAAATGAAAGTAGCTTTACTTTGTTTTTTTCTAAGGTAGCTACCACACCCTAGTGGGATAAGCAGTTCTGTGTAGACACTTTTCCCTGTAACAGATGCGTAGCCTGAACAGATACCTCATCTATGCTGGTGGGATTAAACATGAGGATAGTGTGCCTCATGTAGCTGTGTAGACCACCTATATACTTCAACGGAGTCTCAGGTGAGTCTAAAGAAATTCCTAGAATCAAAGCTCTTTTCCTAAATTCTTGGGCGTAACCTTGTACACTTTGCCCTTTTAGTTGTAGAAGAGTTTTCCAGCTCATCATCGCTTACTGCATGTAGGCTAGTGGATAGAATTTCTTTTTAATTGCAGAAACAAATTCACTCCAAACAAAAAGAATCTTACCATGTTTCTTCATGTCAACTTGGGTCCTGCCTTCCCACCATACCAAAGCAATGCCTCCAAGGCATAGGCTAGCCAGCTAAATCTTACTCTTGTCTGAGTCAATGCTCTACACTCTGCAATAAACATCAATATATCTGATCCAATTATCCAGCTTCTCTGCATTCAACTCTCCATCATATATTGGTAAATCAAATTTAACATCTAATTTAATCAAAGATTTCTTCTTTTTATTTTCAGGGCTATTAGGAGGCATGAGAAATTTTTCTTCTTTCCCTTTTCCTTTAGAGTGGTCATGGAGGAGAGATTCTTCTATTCCTTTGTCTTGTTTGGAGTTTGATGAATCTTCATCTCTATTTTTCTTAAATTCCCTATACATTTCCTCCACCATGGATCTCATGGTCATAAAACTATCCATGAACTGGGGGTCTGATTCCAAGGGATTTTCTTCTAACATTTTCCTCTTAGAATAGATTCTTCCAATTTCCAGGTTAGTTTCAACCAACTCTTCTTCTCCTAATTTAAGCATTGATCTAGATAGCATTCATCAACAAGATCCAACACAAGCTTGTCTAACCTTAGTAACCTAGAGCTCTGATACCACTTGATCTAGAATTTATCCAGGACAAAGAATTAAAGGTGCATGGATGAGCTTATGTTACTTTATGCAATGGATCAATAAGATTACGAAATACATAGACACTGAGGCAATCACAGAAAACATAACAGTCAAACATGTAAACAAAACAATTTTAATAAGGAGTTCACCCAATGCTCCTGGGTTATGTGTCCTGGTCCAGCCTTTCAGTGGTGGCCTCTCTATTATGTTTTCAAGCAGAGTTTTTACAACAGTGAGCTCGATTCGAGACTCACTAAACAGAATGAAGTCAGTAGGAATGGAGTGCACAGACTCTCTTTACTGAAACTCGAACTCTGAGGGTCACAGTAGTATGACAGCCTTATGTTGAGGAGTTTGCTTGAACCTCTCAAACCTTCAATGGAGTACACAGACTCTTTGACTCTCTCTGGCTCTGTCTAGCTCAATGCTACCTTCATGTCCAATGGCTTCTACTCTCTATTCTCTGCTATTAGCTTCCTGCATCTGGCTAACTCTTTTCTGCCTCTCTGTGGGTTTTTTTCTGCTTCTATCAAGTCACAACTTTAAAGCCAGTCTGTTCTTTTGACTGTTCGTTTCCGCTTCCCGGCCTTCTGGTTTCCTTACCTTTGTCCATTCAAATTCCTCTGCTCTGCATCATCATCACTGGGTAACGCCTCACAGGGAGGTGGCCACCTGTTTCCAAAAAAAATAGATGTCTGATTCCTTGAATCATTTTTGAATGGCCGTTAATTCTGTTTGCTTCAAGATCGCCTGCGAATCATGAATCGTTTGCCAACTCATCATCCACGTCAGACTTCAAATCCCCTGTCATCTTGCTTTTTATCTTGTCAAATCCGGTCAGTCATGAGGACATATCTCCGTCATTGATCTGGGCCCCCCAGATCCTACGATCGTCCTTCATATCAGGTGGACAAGTCACACGATGTCTACCCATCCGATGTGGGTGGTTTTCTCTCTCATCCGTCGGATGCGTGTCGCTTGATGTGTGGCATCGGGAGAGATTCAGTCAAAACTGCTTACCGCCTCGAGGCCTTCCGATATCCTGCTAGTTTGTGGAATCCCATGCTATGGAACCGAATGCGTTACTTTCCTGAATTTTATAGTGATTTCGGGTCTGAGCACTTCGGGGCTTTCCTTCACTAAGGGGGATGCCCTGCGCTACGTGATTAGTGCGTATCAAAAACCACCCCCGTTTCTTGATGTGGCCTCCGGTTTTGCCAGTTTGCGCCAGTGTGCGTTACCGTGGGCCAATGGTTTGTGCGCTCAACCAAGGGTCCTCGCTACTCCGCTCTGGACACAACTGCAACTGTTATGAGGATTCCTTCTGATAACTTTGATTTTTCTAAGACTTGAATCTTTTAGCTTAATTTGAAACAGTCATGAAAACTTAGAGAGTGTTCTAGGATCCAATTCGAATCATGCACCGAACACAACATTTGGGGAGATTGGACACCCCCCCCCCCCCATGCGTTAAATCCATGGTTTCAGCTAAGGTGCATATTGTGGTTCATGGATACTTGGTAAACCCTCTTGCCTCGATTACCCTTTTTTATTTATTTATTTTTTTTAAGTTCTAAAATTTATTGCCCACGATAACATGTCTTACCCATGTAGTTCTCCTTGGCTTCATTATGCCTTATTAATGGTAAATTTTAATTGAAGCTCAAAATAAATCACCTCCTCTCCTTTTGTTTTTACAAAAGGTCATTGTGGCAAAACCATCAAGTTCACCTCACATATCCCCTTCAAAATATCACACTGAAGGGTCACCACAAGGATTCCACCCTGAGATTCTAGAGTCACTTAAAGGTCAAGGTTTTGAATATGGAATTGGCCTCATTATTCAAACACTCACTTCTCGTCCTCCACCTCGAGAGTCATTATCATCATCTCAAGAATCTAACCCAAAAAGTACTGAGGTTCCTCAATGGTTTTTGTTGTTTCCCCTCAATCCACTTTATGATCCTTTGATAATATCTGCTCAATGATCACATAGTTCATTTGATAATCCCAACGTACCTTTGGAAATTTCTCCTCGATCATATTAGATATCTCCTTGCCAATTGTTTCCACCCATGGCATTAGAAGGTGAGATTCCAACCGCTCTTCGAGATCCTCCTCTGGAAGGCTCAACCACTCATACTCTAAGTTTTGGTGATGAATATAAATATCACTTTCTGCATAAAGGCTTTCCATATGTGCCTTCTCCTCATATGGGGAGTGGGAAAACTCCACCACCTAAAAATGGTGTACCTTTATTCCCTCCAGGTTATACCTCTCTTGGTCATTTAGTTTCAACTACTTCAAGCGCATATTCGCTTTATCACCATCCAATATGGTCATTTGGTGTTACACATACCTATGGTCCATTCATTTCGAATGTGGCTTCACAAATTCTTTTTCAAACTGTGGTTTCTTCAATTCTTGTTCAACCTACAGTCATGGTTGGGATCATTAATGTCCCTATAGGTTCTTCCACTCCTCTTTTGACCTCTATAGTGGTTATACCTCCTCCATTGAGTGGTTAATATGTACCACCACCTATCCCACCACATGGGGGGCAACCACCACCTCCATATGTACCTCATGCTTCTGGTGAAACCTATGTGAGTGGATCCAAAACTCCTGTTATGGGAGTCATTTAAAATATTGTTTGTATTCATTCTCAATCTAACCAAATTGCTTATGAGCAACATCTTTCAGCTCAAATACATTACCAACATACATACCCTCCTTATGGTTCACAACAACCTCAAAATCCACCTTTCAATCATGAGGTAGGATCCCAAATTCAATCTGGTCCTAATTCCTCATTTGGGTCATTTGGTCAGTTTCAATATGCTTTTGGAACTTATCCTTTAGGAGCTGGTAATCCTATATAGTAAGGAACCTATCAATATCAATAAGGAACCTATCAATCTCATAAGGAACCTATCAACAACAAGGACCTTACATGAAACAAGGGTCTTATCAACAACCTCTACATTAGCAAAGGAACCCATTACAACAACAAGGTCCACCATTGCAGCAGCAAGGTCAACCATTATAGCAACAAGTTCAAACCTTGTATCAAAAAGGTCAACCTTTGTACCAACTAGGTCATTCGTTGCAACATCAAGGTCAATTGTTGCATCAGCAACCCTATGCTCAATACTCCTCATGGGTTGTCTATCCCCATTATGGTTCTCAACATCCTATGTTGGATCAATATCAAACTTTTCCTAGTAAGAAAGCACCTTTGTGGGGACAAACTCGACTTTTATATGGTCAAAATTCCTCCTAGTGGGGGAAGTATGGAAATGAATTTGTTCAAAATTTGCCGATATGGGGGGAAAATCAGTACCAACAAGGTTGGAACCCTCAATATTGACCTTATCAAAGGTCTTTCATGCCTTTTAATCCTCATTTTCCATTCTTAGTGACTTTGGAGTTGCCTGATGTGTCAAGTCTCACAAATGACCCAATACTTCATTCATTGTATTAGCCTTCGACTCCTACCAAAATTCTTTTCAATTGTCCACATTTCAAAGGGAAGTCGAGAGAAGACCCCCAAGCTTATGCCATGACCTACACTTTATGGTGTTTTTCCAACTCTTGGGACAATGATTTCATTCGGTTGCATATTTTCCAATGAAAATTAATTGGTGTTACCACCAAACGGTACATCGAGTTACCTCAAGGTGCCTTTCAAGATTTCAACAATTTGGTTATGGATTTTGTTACACAAAAATATCGTCACCATGATTATTTGTAGTCAGTATGGGTCTATCATCACTTGTACTGTCCTCCTAAGCAAGTCTCAGACCTCAGTTCTTCAAATCAAGCTTTGGAAATGAGAGAAAGACTTTAAAAATCAATGTAACTCTGGTTCCGCACTTTCTCTCATGGTCACCTGCGGTTCCGCACCTTCTGTGTACAAAAACTGCGGACCTTCCCGCTCTGTCCCTAACGGTGTAGGTGCGGACCCCTGTGAAAGTCAAAAGGCACAAGTTTTATCTTAAAAAACTCACTTTGGGTTAATTCTAGAGGTTTCTAGAAGAAATTTTGACGTGGATTGTTCGCTCTGAGGTGGTTCATGCATCCCAAAAGAGAAGGAGCTAATCCCTTGATGAGAGGAGCTATCCCTTTGAAGGATGGCTTTATCCCTTTGAAGGAGGACCTAGTAACCTCCCTCCATTGCACTATAAATACAGGCATTGGGCTGGTTGCTAGGGAGGTTAGAAGCTGAACATTTTTTAGGGTAAATGCTGGTGAAATCAAGACTTCCTAGTTGAGCTTAAGAGGAGAGATCACACATCTTTTTGGCTTCATTGGGGAGTGAGTGAAACTTGTCAAAGTAGAGGAGACTTCTTGCTGGACCCTGGGAGGAGCTTGTACAGCGTCAAGGCAAAGGTTGTAAAGTTCTTCTTCTTTTGAATTATTACAATCAAACACATTTTTCTCAACAAGTATCTTATGTTATTTGTTTCATGGACTCCTTGACTTTCATGATAAATATGTTTTATGCAATTGGCTTTTCAGGTGCTATTTAATTTGTTTGCCTTGTTTGTGTTTGCAGATTCGTTAAAAGGAGCTCATTTGGATCGAAGAAGCGAGGGCATCCACAAGCTTGCGTTGGACCTAAGGTAGGCCCCAAAAACACTTGTTTTCTATTGTTTATCAAAGCATATTTAGAGAAATATAGTGTCTGGTTGGTTTGCTTGTCATTAGGTCTTCTTTAGATTCTAGGAAGGTCTATCTTGTCCACAAGATCGACTTATTCCGCGTGACAAAATGGCGACTCCGCTAGGGACTTGATTGTTTTCCTTGTTTTACTTTGACCTGGGAAACTCTATTTTTGTTTCTGTTTTTGGCTTGTTGTGTGTAAAATTGGGTAGAGTTTGTAGATCCAGGGTTATTTTTTCGTTTTTCATAGCTTTGGGAGAGGACAGCACCCTAGCCGTTTGACACAGTGCGTACTTACCCACAACTTGGCTTTTAGCACAGAGCGGGACCGCACCTGTGCCAACTGTGGGCCTGCGAACCCTGTCAAAATTTTGAAAACCCTAAAATTTCCTCCGTCAATCAGCTTAGTTTGTCTTTAGAAATTGTTATCCACTGCCCAGACCTTCATATAACTTGTCAGAAGCTTTCCTTGGATTGATTTCGTTAGTGTTAGGGTTTTAGGTGAAATTCCTAGGAGTTTTGCTTATTGGGTTTGTTTTTCATTTTGGTTGTGTAGTGGCTCTGAGCTTAGAAGCTATAGGGACTTCAGATCACCTTAGTGTCTACCAGCCTTCTTATGAGTCTGACCATTTATGAAATCTCCCCTTGTTTGAGGAATCTGCTTTGAGTTTTCTCTTTACAAAACTTCGAAAAGCTTGTGTTTGAGAGTTTGGATTTTCATTTTCAAAAAGAAAACGAAATTGGTTGTTCTTGATTGATTTGTGATTCTGCATAAATTAGTCCTTAGCTTGCATCTAGCTGAGTAAAACATCCTTAAAAAAGACTTTTAGTAGGCTTTGACTTCAAACAGGTTTTTTATAGTTTGTAGCTCTCAAAGTTAGTCATTTTCATTAGTTTTGAGTGTTTTATTAAAAAATATAAAAAATCTCTTTTGAAAAAGTTTGTTTTTGTAGTGATTGAGTGCTTTGAAACGAAAAAGGGAAATTTTGTGAAATAACTAGTTGTCTCGTTTTGAGTGCTTTGGAAAGGAAAAGCTCTTCTTTTAATTTGTTTAATTGAGAAAGACTTGTGTTTACAAAGTATTTGCATTCTCAAACTCTTTCTTAGTTTAGAAGTTCATCAAAGAGAAAAAGATTGTTTAGATCATCTTAGGTGCATTTTTAGTGATTTTGAGTCGAGTCTTCATACCACGAGTTTCATCTCCACACCTTTGGACTTAAACAAAAACCACTAAAATTAATGCTTAAAGTAAAATTCACCTAGTAACATTTTTATTTCTAGGGCTCTGATACACCAACTTAGCTTAGGGTAGTGTCTTGGAGTAGGAGAGTAATTAACTCTCCAAGACAGTAAAAACAAACAAGTAGTTATATCTTGTGGTAGGGAAGAAATCCAATTGTTGCATTTATGCTCTGGGAAAGCTCCTCTTAAAGGAGAAGCACGAGATCGTGTCTGAACCAGTGTGGGAATCAATCCTTCCTCATGGGGAACGACGCCAGATATTCACGTATTAAAAACGGTAAACCTAGGATTAACCATTGTCGAGGAGCCTGGGGTAACTTGTTGGTAAACCTTGGATTATGTCAAGGAGCCTTCAAGGGGATTGAGCTTGCTACTCTGCCCTTGCGTGCGTATCGGATCGTAGACTGTTCCCCCAGGTGTATTTGTCTCAGTTGGTAACCTTAGTGGCCATATTCTTTAGGACTCTTCCTAAGGTGACAGTGGTGGGAAGATCCCACTGTACCTGGAGCAGACGTCGGCTAGACTCACTTGGATTTTCTGGGGGGTTCACTTCACTTGAGACGGTTAAGTGGAGGAACTTGTGCTAGTCTATTCATTAAGCAGGTTGCCAGGATAACTGTTCCAACCGCCATTTCTGTACTGAACTCTGCGACGTTGGATTTCATCACCAACTAGTGTTTTCAGTCCAGAAAGTTACTATTTGTGTGTGTTTGATCTCCTAGATTCTTTAGGCGTGTGATTCAAATTTGTTTGGTTATTTAGAGACCTTAGGTGCTTTTTATTGAGGTTTTACTTTGTTTACGTGTGAAGCATTTAAAAGTCTTTAACTGTGGCTGAATTACCAAGGCAATCCCCTAGACTTCGGGGCCAGTCTCCTGAGTTAGTAAACGTGGCTGAGTTACTGAGCAGGTCTCGTAGACTTCGGGGCCAACCTCCTGAGGAAGTACCAAGCCAGCTCGAAGGCTTGAAAGTCCTCGTAACTCCTAGAGACAGTAGAGTTGGGTCACCTGAGGAAGGAGAATCTTCTTTGATAGTACATCCTGATTTTCAAACGCCAGTAGCAGAGTATAATCCGCAGTCAGTGTCTGTTTCCGAAATTGCTGGTGGCTTTTCATCTACTAGTGATATAGGTGAAGAACCTGAAATATCTGAGCCTGAAAGTGAATTTGCTGCTACTCCGACATCGGGGTTTGTTTCTCCAACTTTTAGTGATCCTGGTTCACCTAGGGTACAAAGAGTAATCACCCAAGATCTTCCTTCTGGACTTATTTCTATTGAAGAACTTGCTCCGGAAGAAGAATTAGGTATCCCTATCCCTGAAAATCAACCTGTTATTGAACTAAGGGAGCGTGAATCAATTTTTTACAGTCCACCTAGGAGTAGTTCTTGGTATCTTTCTTTGACTAATTATTTAGAAAACTCAGGGTTAAGTTTTTCACCACCTCGTGCTCCTTATCACTCAACACCTAGAGGTTTTTATACTCCCGTCAATATGACAGGACAATCATCCATGTTTACTCAATCGCTCGAATATTTTTTGTACGGCGGTCCTTTTGTTCCCTCCGGGTATCAGTCACTTTCTGGTACTTTTTCGGGAGCATCTCCTCAACCCATTGATCAAGGGTTATTAATTGGAAGCAATGGTACTAAGTCGTTGAGCGTAGAAGACATACTTATGATGTCAGGTTCTATTCCCAATCCTCAACCTCAAGGTGGCCAGTTACCGCCTGGGGGGCAACCTCAATTAACGCCTGGGGGGCAACCTCAAGGTACACAATTTGCGTCTGGGGGCAACCTCAAGGACATTACATACCTATGGGACAGTACGTTCCTCAAGGTCAACCCTAGTATCAGTTTATACCTCAAGGTCAACCCCAGTATCAGTATGTGCCTCAAGGGTATCAACCCCAAGGTCAATACTCGAACCAAGGTTTCCAACCACCCCAAGGTCAAACGTTTGTTCAAGGAACGGGAAATGTACCTTTCAATTATCAATCCTACCCTCAATCCGATTATGTTCCTCAGTATTCTCAACCAGTTATGGGTCAGTACCCCGGAATGAATATAGTGTGGGATCCATCGCAAACCCAACAGGTGTTGCAGCCAAGTGTACAGTTGTCATCTCAAACTGGACAACCCTTAGTTTCTGGTTCATCCCAGAAACCAGTCCAGTCTAACATTCAAACTTCTGTACCTTCGGTAGTTTCTCAGCCTGGGCCTAGTACACCTCGTACTCCGCCTCAAACGACTGCTACAACTGCCGCAACATCTGTTCAATCTACCCCACCTACTTCTGGAGTATCGACAGCTCCGGTTTCTACTGTTCCTGTATCTACTCCTCGGACATCTTTACCACCGTCTAGATCTACGATTCAAACTTCAGTTCAGATGCTTGTAGGACAACCTGGTTTAAGTACGGTTGTCACAAGTCAACCACAATTCACCTATCAACCGTACCAGGGACAGTACCAATTCGGTTCTGCTGTCCAGCAGCCAGTCTATCAGTATCAACCGTATACTGGGTACACTTATCAACAACCTCAACAACCCCAGTACGGTCCGGTTAATCCTGGTTTTCCGGGAGGATACAATATCCCGAATGCGATTCCTATTCCTAGTTATCCTGGATATCCTCCTCCTAGGCTGGTCTCATGACCCAGAGTTTTAGGGATCCTAATCGGTAGTTACCATTTATCGCAACTTTGGACTTACCTAACTTGTCGCGCCTAACGAACGATCCCATCAATTATCTTCCATTTTGGCCGCTAATGCCGAATAAGTTGCCCAGTGACATTCCCAAGTTCGAAGGTAAATCAGGAGAGGACTCGTCGAACCATGTGATGACTTACCACCTCTGGTGTGCGTCTAACTCCATCACAGATGATTCAATCCGTCTTAGACTTTTCCAGTGCACTCTAATTGGTCTCGCGGCCAAGTGGTACATTGAGTTACCGCGAGGCACTTTTTATAATTTTAGTCAGTTAGCTACCTCGTTTTTAACTCATTTTTAGTTGCCAGTCCGATATGACAATGGCACGGAATTGTTAACTTCGCTAAAAAAATCGACATCCACTTACATTTCAGATCATATTCATGAGTGGAGACGTCGACGTCGTTTAGTGAAGGTATTTATTCCAGATCAAATCTTAGCTGAGTGGTTTGTAAAATCTTTGTTGCCAAAGATCACTGAAGATGTTGCTAAAGCCAGAGTTGTTACTGAGGAGCAAGTAATTGCTCAAGCACAGTACCTTGACTTGGTCTATACTCAGTCGGGTACGTTACACGAAAAAATCCTCGATCTTCACAAGCAAAATCAAATCGCTGCAACTCCTTCGAGATCTCATGCCGCTGATGGTATGTTTGGCATGGTTAACACTAAAAGTAAGAAGAAGTCTTCCAAGAATTCTTCTCCCATTATAACCTTGCCTGATTCCCCAACAGGAGATTCTTCTGCAGAGATTTCCGCCGATATTCACGTTGTAGAGTCATCTACAGCCAAATCAAAATCCGGTGGGAAGAAGAAAGGAAAGAAGAAGAATAAAACGGACAAAAGTTCAAAGGATAAACCTTAAAAGGTGGAATCCAATGATGAAAAGCAAAAACCTCGTTATCCTTGTCTCATTTGTGACGATGAACATTTTACAAGAGACTACCCTCATCGTGCAGAGGTTGCGAAAATTGTTAAGGGTTCCCAAACTCCTGCTGTTTTGAAGGATCCTTTTCCGGCTCAAGACAGTAAGATGATAGGTTCATCCTCGAGTGCCAATGAAAAACCCATACTGATGATGTCCCATGTTAGGATTGCGACTCGATCGCAAGATTATGGTAGTAAAAGTCCTGTTGATGGTAAAGAAGTAGAATCTTCTCATTCTAATCCATCAACCTCAGCTCCCGGTTCCGATCCACTACAGATCGAGAAACCTAATCCAGACTTGGTAATCAAACCGCCCGCCAAGGGTATACTTCGAAAGTCAGCTTTCAATCCACATGCGAGAGTGGCTCAGAATTATAACATTGTTGAGGATTTAGTTGTTTCACCCTCAGCAATGTCGGCTTTGGAAGTGCTGCAATCATGCCCAGCACAACGCAAATTACTTTTGTCGGCTATAGGAGCTGTTGATGTTCAGGACCCGAACCTAATAATTTTCGATCTAGAAAATAGTACACCACGTTTGCCTCATCAAATGGCTTTCCAGATTCCAGTGATAGTCAAAAACAGGCCTATTCATCGGACTGTAATTGATGAGGGAGCTTCAACGTGTATTATGTCGATACAGTGTTGGAGATCGCTTGGTTCTCCTTCGCTAAATCAATCCCCGATAATTCTAAAGGCCTTTGATGGCCGTGGGTTTCATCCTTATGGCATTCTACAGGATTTGCCGATAGGGGTTGAAGGAAAAACCGTTAGTCTAGATGTGGAGGTGGTTGATGCCCCTCTAGATTACAAGCTTCTCTTGGGTCGAAGTTGGTCTTACGCTATGACAGCGGTCGTTTCATCGGTCTTTCGAGTAATAAAGTTTCCACACAATGGAAAGATTGTAACAATAGACCAGCTGGCTTACTTTTCATCCGACCCAGCCTCTTCGGAGAGTATTCAGCATGTTGGTAAAACGACAATCCCATATAAGGATGTTGGAGTAGGATTAGTTAAAGATGCCGATTTACTAGGAACTTTTCCTTTTCCTCCAATCAACACATCATCTTCATTTGCAACCATTCATATGATTACATCAGACACCATTATTTATGATTATCCTTGGATCGTCCCTTCTGAATCTGAGATAGACTCATTTGGTAACTCCATGCCTTTGAGTCCATATGAAATTGCCTATGAAGCTGTGCAGTCGTTTGCTGACTCGTGTTCAACCAAAAATGACTTAATGAATGTGGTCCGTGAAGAATCACTTTTCAAATCAACTTTGGATTTAACTACGTTTTCTAAACTTGTTCACTCTGATGAGCAAATTCGTGAAATCCTATGTGTAGATGATTTACCATGGGAAGATCTCCATCACAGATCTTCGTTTTTACCTGAGGATGATCGTTTTGAAAATTATTTCTCATCAATTTTTACAACTGAATATGTCAAGGAACCTCAGAATCCAATGAAACATCCCGATTCAGAGTTAAATTTGGGAAACATCTCTCGAACTATTCCTATTGACATTTCGGTTAAGCCCGGAATTGTTGAGAACATTCATATAGGTGCCTCGTGTACAGATGATGAGATTCAATTATATAAGGCCCTATTTCAAGAATTCCGCGACGTGTTTGCCTGGTCCTATGAGGAAATGCCAGGAATTGATCCCACGATTGTTGTTCATGAGATCAAGACTTACCCGGACGCTAAACCCGTCCGGCAACGTTTGCGTCAGATTCACCCACGAAAAGCTGCTGCAATTAAAGCAGAAGTTGAAAAATTGTTGAAAGCAGGTTTCATTTATCCGATCCCGTTAACGGATTGGGTATCGAATATTAATCCGGTTAACAAAAAGCAGGGAACAATAAGAATATGCATCGATTATAGGGAAATTAATCGAGCCTGTCCAAAGGACAATTACCCAACTCCCTATATCGATCAAATCATTGATGATTGTGCCGGTAGCGAAATATTTTCCTTTATGGATGGTTTCTCCGGATACAATCAAATTAATATTCTACCTGCCGACCAACCAAAAACGGCTTTCATTTGTCCATGGGGGACATTTGCTTATTGTAAATTACCTTTTGGGCTTAAGAATGCCGGAGCAACTTTTCAAAGGGCGATGTCTTATGTGTTTCATGACATCAAGCACATTGTGCAACCTTATCTCAATGACTTGCCTGCTCATTCATTACATCGAGCTGATCACCTTGTCCATTTACGAGCAATCTTTATGAGGTGTAGGCATTATCGGATTCGGTTGAACCCACACAAATGTGTCTTCTGTATAGAAACGGGTCGATTGCTGGGGTTTGTAGTTTCGAAAGCCGGCATTCACATTGATCCCTCAAAGGTCGAAGCTATCATCAAATTGCCTCCTCCTTTGAGTCTTCGCCAACTCCAAAGTTTGCAGGGGAAAGCAAACTTGTTACGACGATTCATTCCTAACTACGCCGAGGTTACAAAGGGTTTTACCCGGTTGTTGAAACAGAACACTCCATTCTATTGGGATGAGATAGCTCAGAAATTTTTTGATGCACTCAAACACGCGTTGACCCATGCACCGTTGTTGCATCCTCCCAACTACAACCAGGATTACTTCTTGTATCTCGCCGCTTCTCATTCCACCATTGGAATGGTCTTAGTTCAGGAAGATGAATCAGGAACTGAACATGTGATATATTACCCTAGTCGAACGTTAAATCCAACTGATCTAAAATACTCACATGTGGAGAAATTGGCATTGGCAGCCGTTCAAGTTGTCCAACGTTTCCGTCACTACATTCTACTACGTAAAACTACAGTCATTTCAGATTGCAACCCTATGATCTACATTTTGACCAAGCAATTGCTAGGGGGCAAGTACTCTAAATGGATCGTTATCCTGCAAGAGTTCGACTTGGAATTTGAGAAATCTAAGTCTAAGAAATCTTTAGTTTTTGCGGAGTTAATGTGTGACTTCCCGCGTGCTGGCACGAAAACTGTGGCGGAGGAGCCCATTATGGACGAATCCTTGTTTCCAATCAGCACTTTAGATCCGTGGTATGGGGATATCATCGTTTATCTCCAGAAACAATCCTTTCGGCCAGAAATTTCACGGTCAGAACGTCGGAAGATTCAATTCCAGTCCCAACAATTCAGGATTATTGGAGATACTCTTTATCGCCGTGGGGCGGACTCTGTTTTTCGATGTTGCTTAACTCACGAGGAAGCTGAAAGGGTTCTAAATGACTGTCACTCTGGAGCGTGTGGCGGTCATATGTCTGGGTATGCCATAGCCCAAAAGATATTGCGTGCTAGTTACTTCTGGCCGTCCTTGTTTAAAGATTGTATTACGGTGGTCCAAAAATGCCACAACTGCCAGATTTTTGATCGTAAGATGCGCGCTCCACCTGCTCCTCTCCACCCTATAATCGTCGTTGGTCCTTTTGCCAAATGGGGTATCGATTTTATTACATGTAACCCTCACTCGGCCGGGGGGCATGCGTATATCATCCTTGTGGTAGATTATTTTACTAAGTGGGCTGAGGCGATGCCTACATTTGAGGCAGACGGCAAGACAGCTGCAATTTTCGTGTTCAATCATATAATTGCTAGGTTTGGTGTCCTGCAAGTGATAATCACTGATCATGGGCGTCATTTTCAAAACGTTATGATGACTGAACTTACAGGCCAGCTTGGTTTATGTCACGATAGTTCAACCCCTTATTATCCACAAGTGAATGGTCTGGTTGAGTCCATCAACAAAGTTTTAGTTATCATGATCCGACGAATCATTGGGATTCATCGGTCGAATTGGCACAACATGCTATTTTCAGCGCTTTGGGCATACCGAACTTCAGTAAAAACATCAATAGGGTTCACTCCTTTCCAACCAATATTATGGTTTGGAAGCCGTGTTACCCATTGAATGCGAAATCCCGTCACTGCAAATGGCCATCAAGTTACTTCCAGCCACTTCCGAAGAGGAAAAGCGTTTATTATACTTGGCTCAATTAGATGAGAATCGACGTGATGCTGCATTGGCGATCGAGACTCACGCAAAACGTATGAAAGCTCAGTATGATCGAAATGTGACCCCTCGAAATTTTTCGGAACGAGATCTAGTCTTAGTTTATGATCAAGCTAATGATAAATTAGGCGCTGGAAAATTCGTTCCTATGTGGCATGGTCCCTATGTTGTCAAGCGAAAGCTAGCCAAAGGGGCTTATGAATTGGTATACTTTGATGGGGACTCTTTGGGTAAACCCAGAAATGGCCTTTACTTGAAGGGGTATTATGCTTAAAAGAATGGGTATGGATATTTTTAGTTAGGATAGTTTTTCTGTCTAGCTAGTGTGTTTTAGTTTAAACAGTGTGCTTAGCTTAGAGAGTGCTTTTTCGTCATTATTCCTGCTTATCTTGGTTTTACTCTTGATATTGCAGATGTCGATGCCTCTCCAAACATACATTGGTTTCGCTGATGGTGCTTGTCGTAATACACGGAACATCTCTTCCGCAGCTTGGGTTATCTATTCGCCCTCTAACGAGTTAGTATCTATGCATGGGGTAAGCCTCGGTCAAACAACGAACAACATTGTCGAGTATAGTGCAGTGATTGAGTTATTATCTGAATCTATTTCATTTGGGATTCAGAGTTTGATAGTGAGGTTAGATTCTGAACTCGTTGTATTACAGCTTAATAGAGTGTATGCCATTAGAAATCCGGTGTTATTAAGATTATTTTTGAGAGTGCATCTCTTGGAACGTGAATTTTATTATATTGAATATTAGCATATTCCGAGGGCTTTAAATACATTAGCAGATGCAATTGCTTCTCGAATGTTAAATAGACATTTGCAATAATCATACACGTAAATTTAAAACCATTCCATAACATGATTTACAAGATAAGTCGGTAATAGTGATATATATATATATATAGGAGTGTGTCAAAAAATACATCGTCCTCGATCATAGGTTGAAAAACACCTTATGATCGGCAAAAATGATAAGTACAAAAAACAAAAATGTCATATGTGCCCACAATAGGCGATCATCCTATCACTGGTGATGATCTCTATAAGAAACCACTGCACGGGCCACCTTGCAAAGGAACCTCCTAAAAGGTCCCGGGACTCCAATCACATAGCGCTGAAGTCGACGAGGAATGTCGTCTATAGTGGTCTCAGGAATATCTCCTGTCAAGCACTCAAGATGACCCTCCAACTCGGCCAAAACCTCTGCTAATTCATCCTGTGGGGCTAGCGCAGGTGCAACTGGTTGCCTCCTCTCGAAAGGGCGGAGAGCGGCTGGTCGCTGTGGACCCACATCTGCATTTTAAAATTTTTACTATCAGCTTTGAGACGATGGAAAAATAACAAAAAAATTAAAATAGAAAAAATGTTGAAAAGGATTTTACCTGACTCGTCCCACTGCTCTCCTGGTGGAAGAACCATGTCTGGGTCACCACGAAAATCTATCCCAGCGTAAGGGAAGTCCTGAATATAAAAGACCTGGTTTTCCAGCCATTGGAAATACTCAGGTTTGAAGCGAGCAACCTTTGTCCTCTCGTCCGGGTGACGGGCCATGACTACGACCCATCGCATCAGTTTGGGCTCTTAAGGAAGCCCAGCTCCAACAGTAAGGTGTTGTGGGATCAGCATAGGAACCCTCTCCAGGCCAAAACTCACGACCAAAACCCCATAACCAAAGGTCTTTAGTCGTCCGTTCTTGGCCCTGGTCAGTTGGCCTTTCACATTGGCCAATACGACATCGCACCAGTTAAAGATAGTGCCTCGAAAGCAATCAACTGCCATACGCATCTGGGATCCGGTGGCAATATGTAATGCGGCAGCTCTGCAAATTCCAGTGACAGTGAATGGAATTACCATGAGATCAGGACGGGATATCGTCTTTATGTCTATCAATTTGTCTCTAGCCTGACTGTTGCAATACTCTAACCGGAGGCTATCGACAGACTGGCCACCTGGCCTAGTCCCGTGCAGAGTCAAGTCTTCGCCTCTCTTAGGCAAACCAGTCAAGAAATAAATGTCTGCCAGCTCGATTTCGAGCTGGTGGCCACCAATGAAGAAGCACTGGTCCTGTATGCTCCATCTGTCAACCAGCCACTGTAAGAAATCCACCGTAGCCCTCATGCCAGGAATGGCCCAGAATTTGTATAGTCCGCACGCCCTCAAAGCATCAAGTGAAGTCTGATGATTCCATGCGGCAGCATCCACGTCCTCATGCTCTCGTTCACGCCAATCTAGCATGATGTACTCTTTGCATCAAGTATAAAGATTAATTAAAATGCTAGAAAATATTTTGTGTGGTCCATTTTTGAGAATTTTTGGGTTCAAAACCCTTGCGGCGGGGACCGCACCCTCCAGGTTAGACACAGTGCGTAGGACCGCACTTTGTCTACACGGAAGGTGCGGACCCCGAGCTTTTTCCCAATGGAGAAAAAGGCGGGGTCCGCAGGCCCGCAATGGTAAACCTGCGGGCCCCCGCGCGTGGGTTTTGCGCCTAAAAGCCCTCCCAAAAATGAAATAAAGGACTAAAACCAAAAATTAAACGGTTAAAAATGAAGAGTAGGATGATGTGGATTACCTGGAGAAGATGGCGCTCGATTCCGACGGTTGGATTTTCCGCAATCTTCACGGGAAGTTTTCTTAGCAAAAGCACTATTTTCTCACCCAAACTCAAACGGTAAAAATGAATTGACAAAGGCCCTTTTTATAAGTTTTTTGAGTAAATAAATCGCAAATTTGTTTATGTTTCACTTTGAAAAGGTATTTTGCGACGTTTTTATCCATTTCAAACAGGTATGAGTAATGTTTGTGTTTTTGTGCAGAATAAAGGATTATTCAGGCGAAATCTACCATTTTTGACAGAAAAACATGTAGAGTCATCTTTAAGCTCTTTTCTGACTCCTAAAACATGAAAAGATTGTCGAGTGTTTCTTTTAAACTCGTTAAAACGGAATTAAAAGACGGTCCCCTTACAGCTCTTTTCCGATCATAAAAACATGAAAAGATTGCTGGATTTTTGTCGTTTCAAATTCGATATTGGTTATAAAACGACGTGTCATTGATCGCTTTTTTACTTTTTCGGGTCAAGGGCACTAATGACAAAAAGTACTCCTTGGTTGTAAAAGATCAAGCGGTTCTCTCAAGTATTATTTTATACTTTTTCGGGCTTGGGAGACACAAATTTACGAAAAAGGTCAACCCTGGAGTCTTCTTAAGTTTTTTTAGACTCTCTAAAATTGAAAAAACATCGAGTTTCTCCTATGTTGGACTCGTTAAAATTTCACAGTAAAGGGCCTGTTCAATTACAAACAGGAACGAACCACTCCTTCTTAGGGTTCGAATTTAAACTAAGTTGGACTCTTCCGAAGGATGAGCTTATAATCAAGCAAATGTTATCCTCCTCAAGCTTGTCAAAAATAAAGAGGTACTTGCCAGAAATGGTGGGGGAAAAGAAAGGAAAATGAGCCTGTTTGTCATACTTTGTAACCACTCTTTAACACGACCCTTTCATTCACCTGGGTTGGGAAATCCTCTGCCTAACAGTTGATCAAACCACATTGAAAGTCTTCAGCCGGTTTCTGGGTATTAACTTTGGGTCAATTGTCACCAAGCCATCTGTCGTGTCGTTATGTGTTCAAGAGGTCACTGCCAATAAGCCATTCATTTGCAAAATATCTGTCATCCATCTTGACCATCCCTGAGTCAGTCCTTGCAACTAAATTTCTTCAACTTGATCTATGATTTTGTGTTGTGGGCTTGCCTACGATGGATCGCTTTCTATCGACATCAGCTCATTATCTAGAAAGATGATCTAGGAATCGGCAGTACCTTGAGATCTGCATGCATCAATGGCAGGTTTCTCGCCTTTGACGACAGTTTACATCATTGACTTTCGATCAAAGGATTTCGTGACATGCTCGACATCAACACATTTATTTGCATCTCATGGATTGTACTGGGTACTTTGAGGGCCATTGACATTACTGGTGGTTTCTCTCACACTTGTTAACAGTTTACATCATTGACTGGTAATCAAGTGGTTTCTACCATGTTCGACATCAACACATTCGTTCGCATGGATAGAATCGTACTATTTCGGGAAGTAGAAATGAAGACCCTGGATCTAGTTTCCACAATCCAGGCTGCGAGGAATTTTGTATTCATTATATAATGGACTATTCATAAACAGATGGCTACGTCCATATTGTGTCCACATGAGTCTTTACTTGTGATGTTTTACAAGATCATTCCTGTATCACAGCAGTAGTTAGTTTTTCTAGTCAGTTTTGATCTGAGTATGGGAATGCCTACTTCAGCGATGATATGATCTCATATATATATCTTGCATTGAATGTTTTTATAGGTTCCAACCGGGCTCTCCACAAGATGATCCTCGAAATGATAAAGTACTTCACTCTTCCTAAATGATAAGAAATCCTCATCTACTACAGACTTCGCACTTTAGAGGGAAATCTGTTACACAAAAATATCGTCACCATGATTATTTGTAGTCAGTATGGGTCTATCATCACTTGTACTATCCTCCTAAGCAAGTCTCAGACCTCAGTTCTTCAAATCAAGCTTTGGAAATGAGAGAAAGACTTTAAAAATCAATGTAACTCTGGTTCCGCACTTTCTCTCATGGTCACCTGCGGTTCTGCACCTTCTATGTACAAAAACTGCAGACCTGCCCACTCTGTCCCTAACGGTGTAGGTGCGAACCCCTGTGAAAGTCAAAAGGCGCAAGTTTTATCTTAAAAAACTCACTTTGGGTTAATTCTAGAGGTTTCTAGAAGGAATTTTGACGTGGATTGTTCACTCTGAGGTGATTCATGCATCCCAAAAGAGAAGGAGCTAATCCCTTAATGAGAGGAGCTATCCCTTTGAAGGAGGCTTTATCCCTTTGAAGGAGGACCTAGTAACCTCCCTCCATTGCACTATAAATACAGGCATTGGGCTGGTTGCTAGGGAGGTTAGAAGCTGAACATTTTTTAGGGTAAATGCTGGTGAAATCAAGACTTCCTAGTTGAGCTTAAGAGGAGAGATCACACATCTTTTTGGCTTCATTGGGGAGTGAGTGAAACTTGTCAAAGTAGAGGAGACTTCTTGCTGGACCCTGGGAGGAGCTTGTACAGTGTCAAGGCAAAGGTTGTAAAGTTCTTCTTCTTTTGAATTAATACAATCAAAATCATTTTTATCAACAAGTATCTTATGTTATTTGTTTCATGGACTCCTTGACTTTCATGATAAATATGTTTTATGCAATTGGCTTTTCAGGTGCTATTTAATTTGTTTTCCTTGTTTGTGTTTGCAGATTCGTGAAAAGGAGCTCATTTGGATCGAAGAAGCGAGGGCATCCACAAGCTTGCGTTGGACCTAAAGTAGGCCCTAAAAACACTTGTTTGCTATTGTTTATCAAAGAATATTTAGAGAAAGATAGTGTCTGGTTGGTTTGCTTGTCATTAGGTCTTCTTTAGATTCTAGGAAGGTCTATCTTGTCTGCAAGATCGACTTATTCCGCGTGACAGATTTTCTTACTCACTTCTAGCTACTAGTTTGGTATTAAACTGGTACCCATCTTCTAACGTCTTTGAAACAAATTACTACTACACACATCTCTAATCACGTCTATGAATGGAGACATTGGTTTCGCCTTATTAAGTTCGAAATTCCTTATGAGCTTTTAACTTGATAGTTTACTAAGTCATTCATTAATTAAATCACCAAACACATATCTATGCGTGGTTGTGTTATTGAAGAACAAGCCATTGTCCGTGCTCAGTATCTAGATTTGGTATATTCGTAATGTGGCATGCTTTATGATATCTTACATGATGCTCCATGACCTTCAACTAATCCAGCATCTTCTAAACCTACGGAGACACCACCCATTGATGGTATTATTAGGTCAGTAGCTCAAACTTCTAGTAATTCCTCTCATGTTTCTACAAAGAAGAAATCTACTCTAGTTACTACACCTTCCCCTCCTTCAAATACTCCAAAAAATCCTAGTATAAATTTCAAGGTGAATGTTGTCCAATATACAACAGTAGACAAAGCCTCAAAAGGAAAAAACAAGGTTAAAGATAAGCCTAAATCTGATACCCCAAAATAGGATCCTCCTAAACCATCTACTGAAGATGCATCCAAATGCACGTTGAAATATCCTTGTCTTATATGTGATGAAGATCATTATACCAAGGATTGTCCCTGTCATGCTAAAGTTATCCGTCTATTAAAAGGCACCCCATAGACACCGACTATGTTGAAAGAACCTTTTCTATCACAACAGACCTCATTGGTAGATCAACATCAATCCTCTACATCTTCAGGTTCTCAAGTTTTTATGAGTTGAACAACACCTATATTTGTCGCTACTCGATCAAAATATTATCAAACTCCTACCAAATTGTGTAAAATGATACCACTAATACGCCTTCTACCTACACTCTGCTCAGTTATGGTCCTCTTCATATCAAATGACCTAGTAATGATTCCATTATCTGACCACATCCCAAAGGTTTTCTTCGAAAGTCATCATATAATATGAATGCGTGAGCTTCTCAACATTATAATTATTACACTAGAAAAAACCCTGTAGGTTTTAACCTCGTACAGAAATTACCTACATACGAATTGTAAAACACAAAAAATAAACAATGCAAGGGAATAACACATAAAACACATATACACAGAGATTTTCCCCTGGATCCCAAAACTAGGACTACCAGCTTGATTTTTCATTATGTTCCTTTCAATGTTACAATACATATTTATACATGCCAAAGCATCCAATACCATGGACCAAAAACCATTGCATCCAAAACCATGTGCAAAAAACATGCACAAAACCATAGGTAGGTCCACCCAACCTAATATAGGATCCAAAACCAAAATTATAGAGTGGGGTTACCTGCACCCCTCAAACTCCCTGTGACTCCCCCCGCTACACAATCAGCGCAAGGAAGGGGGGGCTCTGCCCCCCTTCCAACCCCCAAGTTAACTACGTGGGCTAGTCGTGGAAAGAATATAACACAACCCAACAAGCCCTCTTGCGAACAAGAGTGATCTTCCTAGATCCTCGATGGAAACTAGAAACAAGCAAGACAATTGAATTGAACCTTTCCCTAAGTCAAACTTGTTTGAATTATAAGAATTAAAGCTAATGGATGAGCCTCTTACCTATTTCAAAAAATTCTCGATGAAGATATGTTGTTGTGATTTGATGAAGTTCTTCAATGCTTGATAAGACCTGCAAACATCGACCATAAAAGGATCAAAAGCACATGCGATATAATAATCCAAAAAACATAACCTAGTGATCAAGGAGATTAGGAAATTAATTTTCCTTAATAAACATTATAAACAATTATAAACCATTCATTACTTCAATAAGACAAATCAATGGGAGAAAGTGTTCATTTGTATTAATCAAAGATTAAGAGGAGCCATAGAATTTTTTCCTTTATGCCATGAGGTCCCTCCCAAATGCCTTCAATCTACTCCTTAGATGACAAGCTTTCCAATCTCAAACAACCAACATAGGTTTGTCTTCTCTAATTTCTGACCTTCTCAATCCCTCTACCCTCTAGTCATTTTATAGGCCAAAAGGAAGATGTTTCAGATCCAAAAGAGGAGGATGAGACTCCTTCATTGAGGGATTAGGTTACCATGATAAAAGGGATTAATATGCATCATATGAGGGTTATAGTTTGAATAGTCATCACCTGGAATCTTTCAGTTGGGAAATATTTGACCAATTATGTTTCTAGAATATACTTTTTATTTGTACTTTGTTGAATTCACTTATGTGGGTTTATAGTGGCAGACAGAGCATGACTCTGCATCATTCTCAGAGTTAATTCCAGAGAATGCACAAGAAACTCTAGAAAAATTAGTTCAGGTGAAACTTAACAAGCTGTGACAACTATTTTCCCCAAATTTCTCACCTACTTCTAGATATTTTGGGTTGTTTGACTTCTGAGGGAGCTAATTCAAACATGTTCACGGATGGTAAAAATACCCATAAACTGATCAAGTGTCATGGCAACAAATTGACATGTCACAGATTGCCCCCTAAAGTGCGAATTCTATAAAAATAGGTTTAAAATATTGAAGCGCTTTATCATTCTGAGGATCGGATTAGAGGCAATGGTCAGAAACCAGTGGGGCACATTCAAGGATTACTATGAAAATATATATCAAAAATCATCTTTGACGTAGGCATTCCCATACTAAGAGTAAAGCAAAATCATATGGATGGTAGACATAGCATGGAGGCAACCTTCTGTCTAGATAATCATGAATGTAAAATCTCCTCGCAACATGGATTGATGAAACTAGATCCAGGGTCTTGATCTCGATCTCTCGATCCAAAGTGCAAATATAATCATGCAATTGAATGGTTCAAAGTCAAACATGGAAGAAACCACTTGATTACGTTTAATGATGTGAACCATTAACAAGCACGAGACAAATCACCAATAATGACAATGGTTCTCAAGGTACTTCCAGTACAATCTGTGAAGTGTGAATTTGGTGATGTGAAGTCAAACACTCATAGAATCATTCGATCGAAGGAAAATTATGATAACCCATCATTGAAAGTGAGAAACCTGCCATTATGGAATGCAGGCTTCAAGGTATTGAAGGTTTCTAGATCAACTTCATAGATAATGAGCTGAAGTCGTTAGGAAGCGACCCGTCGTAGGAAATCCTACGACCTAAAACGTAATTTCAAGTGTTGAAAAATAGTTTTCAAGGATTGACACAAGGATGGTCGACGCGATTGAAGGAAAGAATTTTTAGAGGGGTTCTGAACTAAGGTTGAACTTCTTTTCAACACAAAACGACACGACAATTGACTTGGCAACATTTGACTTAATGATAATACCAAAAACCATGAAGACGTTCAAATGAGGTTCGATTGATTATAAGAAAAATGGATTTCCCAACCCAGACATGAGTGTGACAGAGTGTCATGTTCAAGAGTGAATTTCTACCTTTTAAAAAATGAAAATGTAAAATGGACACATTTTCCCAATTTTCCCCCACCATTACTGGCAAGTACCTCTTTATTTTTACAAGCTTGTGGATGATAACATATACTTGGACTATAAGCTCATCCTTTAGATGAGTCCATCGAAGTATATTTAATGAACCCTAAGAAGGAATGGTTCAATCCCATTATGCTTAATGGGTCCTATACTATTTAGCATTTTACGAGTCTGGTAAAGGAGTAACTCGATGTCATTTTATTTTAAGTGTTTGAAAAATACACAAAAAGGAAACTCATTCATTTCCTTTACCGTATAATTTTAATGAGCCCGAAGAAAGTAAAGCTTGGTGTTTTTTAATTTTAGAGAGTCAGAAGAAAAACATAAGTAGACTCCGTCAAATTATTTTTCGTAAGTTTTAGTCTCTCGGGTTTGAAAAGGATAAAATAATACAAGAGAGAACTCTATTGATGATGTTCTTTCAACATATACCTTTTTCGTAAATAGTCCTAACTGAATCCATAAAGGGAGTAAACTTATGTTGAGTGGACGGTTGTTCATTTACTTTTATGAGTTCGAACAAGAAAGTACTCGACAATCTTTTCGTTTCGAAAGAGTCTGAAGAGGGCTTAAAAGAGGATTCCATGATTTTCTCTTTTCGTAATTTTTTAAGAGCATGAAAAGTGATAAAAGTCTGTTAAATATTCAAAATGTTTCATCCTTGCTTCGTAACCTATCCTACACATTTAAATTCGGTAACTCGTCATAACTGCTCAAAAATATCATTTTTCCTTTTTAAAAGGTTCTAAATATAAAAAATAATATTTTTGAGCTTCAAAAAGCTTATAAAAGTGGGAATGTTAAATTATTTTCACCATTTTCATTTTTTCTGTTTGAGAGCAGAGAGAGGAGTTTTTACCACTAGACTTGCAGGAATGATTTCAAGCTAACTGATGGACGAAATCATGCACCGCTTCTTCCAGGTAGAATATCTCTCCTTAACTTGTGTTTCACTAATGGCACACCATGGATGTGATGGACCAGTAGTGAGGTATATTGTAGAGTTATTTGACTCATTAGGCCAACAGATTGTTCTGATTGAGGTATTTATGTATGCCAGGATGGATTACATAGGTGATCTTGATATCCCAGTTCCAACCGAAACTCAGTGAGGTGATCTAGGTGAGAATTTTTCATTTTGACATATTTCCAAATTTTTAAATATTTATGTGTTTTTTGTCTTCAAAGGTTAATTATCCGAAATGCATGTGCAGACATGGGCCCAACCTGACCAACAGGGCTGAGACAATTTGATAGACGAGGCAAGTAACCTATAGCAATTGTGGTAGCTAACCCAGAGGTAGAGGATATCTTGAAAGAGTTGGAACACAACCTTGAGAGGTTGGATTCAAACATACCAGAGACTGGGACAGATGACATTCCTCGCACCTATCAGAGACATGTAGTTGGTGTTCCAAGACCCCTTAGATGTTTGCTGCATCAAGTTTCATGTGCTATCGTTTATTATCAAGAGAATCATCATGCTTAGATGTTCTAGTTTCTAGGACCACATTTTTATTTTTGGTTTCAGCATATTCGGAAAATAAAAGGCCACGGGGCCTTATGTCCTTGTATGTCATATTTTGTAGACACACACTTTTATACAAACTCTATTTTAATGAAAAACTACTACTTTTTCCTATTTTTATCTTGATCAATGTATGAATGTATATTGTTTTTAATTTACAAATTTTGCAAATGTATATTTAACACGTGATTCGCCAATGCCTATGTCAACATATTTAAATATCTCAGAATGTGTTGATATTCGATACAATCAAATTGCCTTTCCAAAAGATGGACTCGTAAAAATACTCTTAACATTGTTGGACTCCTTACTGTATAAACATCGTTAAATATAATACCATGAGATGCAAATCTAACCTAACGATCAAATGTCAGATAACAAATGAGATGGAATCAGCTAATAGCTCAATGACTATGCTATATTCTACTATATTGTTTGTTGTTTCACCAAGACATATTCCATGAATAGAGACTAGCTCATCACTGGGTGAATAGATAACCCAAGTTGCGGAAGATAAATTCTGAGTACTACGACTAGTTCCATCAACAAATCCAATGTAATTCTGAGAGAATGTCAACATATACAAATCAACTGTAAAAACGAGATAAGCATGAGAAGTAGTATAAAAATGTGGAAAACATTAACTATCACACGTACCTAAAAAATGGTAACTAATGTATAGATCTCCACCAAAATTTTATGCAAAATATTTATTTAGGTAAACACCATTTATGGGTTTCCCAAAGGAATACCATTGTAATAAACCATCTCATAGGCTCCTTTACCTAATACACGTTTTATGATGTAAGGTTCATGCCACATGGGTTCGAATTTTCCTCCGCCTAACTTGTCATGAGCTTGATCATAAAACAAGACTAGGTAACCTTCCAAATATGAACGAGGATTAAAGTTTTGATCAAACTGAGATTTGACACGTTTTTTTAGCCTCGCTAGCATGTGCAGCATCATGGTGATTTTCATCTAAATGTTCTAAATGTATAAAGAATTCTTCGTCTGCATAGGTAGCAGCTAATAATTTAATAGCTAGTTTTGAAGATGGGATTTCACATTCAATGGGTAATACTACATCCAAACCATAAACAAATTGGAAATGAGTAAAATCACTTAATGTTTTTGCAGTAGTACGGTAAGTGCAAAGTGCTAGAAAGAGCATAGAATGCAAGTTTCCTTTATGATTACCAACAATTCGTTTAATCATATTAGTTAAAACCATCATAAAGTTATGAAAATGACTACCATGGTATGTAACAATAGCTTGTGGGACACCAAACCGAGTAATCACATCATTGAAAATTAAAATTGTTGCAGTTTCACCATCGTCTCTATATGTAGGCATCGCCTCGGCCCATTTCATAAAGTAATCGATTGGAAGGATAATATACCCATGCCCTCGACCGAGTTAGGGTTATAGGTGATGGATTCGATGACCCATTTGGAAAAAGGAGTGACAACTATGATAGGGTGAAGAGGAGCTATAGTAGCTGTAGTGTTTAGAGTATTTCCCCCCTAGAAATTGTTTAGCAAGAATATACATCATAAGGTTGTAATCTGAAATTAATTTTTTTTTAGAAGAATTATATAGTGAAAAAATCATTGAACAACTTGTACAACTGCCAAGGCTAGCTTATCCACATGTTTGTATTTAATCTTAGTTTTAGTGAGACTTCTACTCAAATAGTAAATCAAATGTTCGCTGCTAGAATCATCCTCTTGGAATAATACCATGTCAATGGTGGCATTGGATGCGAATAAGTACATAAAGTAATCTTGATGATAATCGAGTGGATGCAGTAATGGCACATTGGTCAATGCATGTTTTAATGTATCAAAAGATTTATTAGCAAGCACATCCCAGAAAAATGGAATTTCCTTTTTCAATAGTCGAGTAAAACCCTGGGTTAGTTCGACATAATTGTGGATGAATCTACGCAAAATATTTGCTTTCCCCTAAAAAATTTGGAGTTGATTAAGGCTAGAAGGAGAAGGAAAATTCAAAATTACCTCTACCTTAAGGGGGTTGACACAAATGCCTTCTTTTGAAATAATGAAACCTAGAAGTCAACTTGATTGCACACAAAAAACACATCTGTGTGGATTCAAGTGAATATTGTAATATGTGCACCTAATGAAAATTCCTTTTAAGTGTAATGGTTGATGTTGCCTTTTCATTGAATGAGCCCATATGTCATCTAACTAAGGCGGAACAATATGCTTGATATCATGGAATTCATAAGACATTGCTCACTGAAAATTCATGCCACCATTTTTAGGCCAAATGGGAGTTTGTGATAAGAAAAAGTTCCCCATGGGCATTTTAATGTAGTTTTATATTGATCGATAGGGAGTGTGTTTATCTTATTGTAGCTAGAAAATCCATCCATGAATGAAAATGTTTTATTCCTAGCACAGTCATGAACAATTTGGTCGATATACAGAGTTGGATAATTGTCCTCGGGACAAGCTTTATTAATATCTCGATAATCAACACATACTTGAATAGTGCCCTATTTTTTATTAGCGGACACCATATTTGATACCCAATCAGTCAAAGAAACGGGCTAGATAAATCCTGCTTTCAACAATTTTTCAACCTCAGTCTTGATAGTGGTAACTTTTCATGGATGTATATGATGTAATCATTTTCTAACAAGCTTAGCACCCAGATAACTTCTTAATTCATGTACAACTATGCTAGGGTCGATTCCTGGCATTTCTTCGTATGACCAGGAAAAGATGTCACAAAATTCCTGAAATAGGGCTTTGTAAGTTTGAATCTCTTCTATAGAACAAGAAGCTCCTATATGAATATTTTCAGTTATCCCTAGTTTCATTGAGATACCTATGGGTATCGTTCCCAATATGTTCCCTAAAAATTTTTCAGAATTCGAAGAAAGGGTAGATATTGGACATTGAGGATCACTAAGGGTCTCTGATGAAAATATATATGAGAAAGTATTCTCAATTTTGTCAAAGGATGGCAAGAAGGTAGAATGATGATGAGTATCGTTCCATGGCATTGTTTCCAAGGTCATAACTTCTATAATCCCTTCATCAGTTAAAAGATATGTGTTAAAAGGATCTGGCATAGAGATTGGTTCTAAGCGTGACAAATGAGAATATTCATCCATAATCATATTCATTTGATTGTCTTGAGATGTTTATGAGTTGGAAAAGGACTGAATTTCCTCATAGGTTAACTTAGAAGGGCTACGAGGCATTTCATTTCCATATAAGATCATTTCTAATTCTGAAGGTATTTTCCACGGATCTCTCGATTCGAAATCACTTAATGTAATCGTGTTAATCTGGGAATCATTATGAGGGAAATTGGGTGGGGGGAATGCAAAAAGTTCCCATCAAAGATGAGTCTTTGAGAAGACCAACACCAACTTCTTCATATGGAGTTGTTGATCTTCCAACGAAAGGCACACTAGAATTGGAATTAGGGTCTGAGGTATAGTAGGATAATTAGTCTACTTTCACAGTTCTTCCTTTATGAAGAGGCATGATCATTGTAAAATATGACGAGACTACTATCGCCATGGCATAACTCCACCTCCGACCAAGAAAAAGGTTATAGTCAATTTAAGCATCAATAATATGAACGTCTATTGCAACTTTTTTTCCCTCTAATTCAATTGGAAAATCATTTAAAAGTCCATAAAGACGAAAACCTCTTCCATTAAAGGCTTTCAAAGTCATGGGAGATTGATTGATTGTTCGAGAACCCAAATATTTCCAACAAAAAATAGACATAATACATGTCAATGCTCCTTCATCAATCATTGTTTGAAAAACTCATTGGCTTTTTACATGAACTGGTATCTAAAAAGTCAACTGGTGTGGGAGACACGGGACATGATTTTTGAGATCGAAAACAATCAAATTGGATTCATGAGGGTCTACCACTCCTATGGCTGATAATAATAATTTCCTTTGTGATGGAAAAGTCTACAACACTTCAAGAGCCGAGATTGTCGACGATGACATAGCCAAATATTCGATGATGTTATAGTTCTAAGTAGCCCTAGCATGAGGACTAAAGGCTGAATTTTGGAGCATACCCTTATGAGGAAAATGAATTGTCATATCAGGGTTTGGTTTTTCAATATGCAATAATTCAGAAGGAGGAGGCATAGATGTGGAAGTTTGACCAATTGGACTGGAGTCATCTTCATCTTCAACAAGACTCTCTGACATGTAATCTTTGGATCTCGTTGATACCATAACTTTGGAAGACATCATCATGATATTTTCTAATGCGGATGAGGAATATTGGTCATGAGAAACCATTTTACTAGCTTGGGGAGGAAAAGGATCCTTAAAAACTATGGGAGTGGGTGAACTTTTGATAATTTTGGAAACTTCGGTATGATGTGGGCACTCCTTGGTGTAATGATATTCATCAAAAATTAGGCAAGGTTACCGAGGTTTCTTATTTTCATCAGACAATTCATTCTTGTTTGATTTCTCCTTTTCCTGTAGATGACTCTACAACATTAACTTTCGAAGTAATTTCAGGAGAAGGATCTTCTTCAAGTGAATCAGATAGAGCCAAAATCTGAGTTTTCTTAGAAATTTTCTTTTGGTTCTTAGATTTTTGGCTCACGGAACCAATCATGCAATATGTGGCATGTGATCCTATAAGGGTTGGATTAGTTTGAGTAGTTCAGGGTAAATACGAGATCTTTTCATACAAAGTACCAGACTGAGTATAAACAAGATCCAGGTATTGGGCATGAGCAATTACTTTCTCTTCAGTCATAACACCTCCTTTGGCCACACCTTTAGTTATTACCAATAAAAGAGACTTTAGGAACCATTCAGCCAAAATCTGGTATGGAATGTAAACTTTATCCAGGTGACGTCTTTGTCTCCATACATGAATGTGATGTGAGACATGGGTTGATGTTGACTACTTCAAAGAAGTTAAAAGTTTGGTTCCATTATCATATCGAACATGAAACTAAAAATGGGTCAAAGAAGTTGTAGTAGGGGCATTAAATGTGTTGAAGGAAGCGCGTGGCAATTCTACATACCATTTGGTTGTCGAACTAGTTAAGGACCGTTGAAAAATTCGTAATTAATAGAATTGTCGATTAATGAATTGGACACGCACCAAAGATGATAGGTGATAACATGGTTGGATGGATATTTGCCCGAATTACCTTCAAACATAGGAATATCACTAGGAAACTTTATAGGAATGGTTGGTGAAAATGGTAAATACATAAGTGGATCATTAGTTAACCAAGAAAGGTCAGGCAAATCCATTGTTGAAATGAAGGGCAACTGGTGGTTAGGATCATCAGATGGATACTGATAACTATGAGGGATAAGTCCCGTACCAGGAGGAGGATACCCAAGATATTCTAGGATAACGTGAGCAATTGGAATCTGCATACCCCATGGCTATCTAGGATGAGACATACCATATTGCGGTTGTATAGGTTGTCAAAACGTATGACATGGGTATGGTTGGTTCTGAAAAGGGAGACGCTAACCCATTTGACCTTGATTGAATTTTCCTTGAAAGGGTTGATTTTGAAAAGGTTGACCTTGGAGAAATTGAGATTGAAAAGGTTGAGATTGAACTAACTAACTCTAGGGTAAGCCTTGGAAAGGTTGCCCTTCAAATGACACTTACATGTATGGGATGTTAGGATGTACAACAATTATTTGGTGGATTGACATAATTGTACGAATGGATTGAACACCAGATACCTGAGGTAAAGACTGAACAAGGGGTTGCACCATAACTTTTGATATAAGTGGGAAAGTTACCTACGATACTCACTGAATGGGAGTTTGAGGTGAACCTAAACCTTGGTTCTGAACAATCATTGGTATAGGAAACTATACCAAATTTTGAGGAGTACTCAGGACAGGATGTTGAAGTGGTTGTTGGGTAGGTGTCGATGGATTAACCTAGATAGTTGGTTTGACTTGAAAAGGCATACCTTGAAAAGGCATACCTTATAAAGGCATACCTTGAAAAGTTAATTGTTGTATAGGTTATCCACTAGTTTGAACAGGTTGATACAAAGGAACTTGAGAAGCAACTGGAGTTGACTGTCAATTTAACGAAGGGTTCTAGATTGTATTCATTCTAGGGTAATGCAGTCCAACGACGGGTTGAGGAATAATAGGCTAACCAAAACTGTTTTGAGGAATTTGAGCATAATTAAGGTAATTCTCGGACTGAGATTATGCCCCGGTAGTAGGGTAAGATCTACCAAAAGGCTTTCCTCCGGTTGGAGGATATGACGATTGCCCCCCAAGCAGGTAGTAACCACCTGTTGGGTTAGGTTGTGGAGTACCAATATTACCTAAATCAATTTAATAAATTGTTTAGGTGTCAAACCTTCATTGGTAGGGTTAATTAGATTAGTTGACATTTTTGAAGATGAGTCCGAGGAAGAACCTCCTGAATAAGCTCCCACAAGAGATTGATATACAGGTGGTATAAAACCACCATACAATGTTGACTCCAGAGAAGTACAAAACATAGATGTGTCTGATGAGGTACTTCTAGATGTCATCATAGATCAATCAAAACCTGGTACAATAGAGTAATGAGTCATGTATCATGGAATCCCTTGTCCTAAAAAGTTCAAGGGTGTGAAATACCAAGGTTCAGGGTGAAGAGATCTAAACAAAAGCTCTAAGATATATGTAGGTTCACTGGTAGAAACTATTGGTTCTTCCTCTTTGTCCTAAACAAATTCTTCAATGCCAATGAGAACAAGAGGAGACTATTAGTAATAATAAGTTTCACACGTGGTGAATGTGGAGGATATGGAATATTTGTTGTAGCAGGTGTATAAGTCTCATGTTCGAAAATATCAGACTCGGGGTCATCAATATCTGGTTCAAAAATGGGATTTGTATCTAAAAAGTCTCTAGTATCCAATTCAGTTTGAATGAGTTCAGTAATTTGTAAATCAATTCCTTATGAGTGTGATGTTAACTTATGAGTTTGATCAAATTCAGTTTATGTTGCTTCAAGGCCTAAAATAGTAGATGTTATCGGTTGATTAACTTCAATTCCTCTTACATCAGAGTCTATATTAGTAGAAGTTTCAGTTTTTGTTGTAGTTATGGATCCTGATGATTTATATTTTTCATCTTTTATCTTTTCTAACTCGGTGTATACTCAGGAGGGTCCCTGAGTATTCTACATGATTGTCTAGGTAATTTTGCTAGAATGAAAAGTTTTCGATTGATCAATTATACAATATCTAAATTACACCTAAAGTCTCTAAAAAGTAAAAGAACAACATAGAAAGTGACACGTGCTAAAAATATATGAGTTCAAAACATACAAATTGACTCTTCACAGAGATCAATAATTACTAGTTGGTGATGAAATCCAACGTCGTAGTGATCAAGGTGAAAACATTTATAGAAATGATCATTTGGAAACAGTTACCCTAACAGCCTACTTAATGAAATAGTCTAGTGCAAGTAACTCTGTTATAAACCATCTCGACCAAAGATTACCCTCCAAAAATTACAAGCAAGACTAATTAACATATGTTCGAGGCACAACATGACTTTCCATTTGCCATCACCTTAGGTAGAGCCCTAGGATTATAGTCACTATGTTTACCAAATACAACAATTTTACTTGGGGGGATAGTCGCAGATCACATGTACATGAAAGGGCATAGTAACAAGCTAAATCCCCTCGAAGGCTCCTCCACGTGATCAATTGGAGGTTTACTTTCAAGTGACTCCAAGTATGTTTTGGTACCGTTGCAATACATGAAAATCACTATATCGAAGCCGATGAAGTGGGTACAATCACTTCATTAGATTCGACATGATCTCATGCTTAACTCATGTACAGGAAGAGCTTCCGAGGGAAAAATTTTCTCTTGCTAACTCAAGATTTTATTGTTCTTTTTTAGCTTTGGAAAGTTTAACTCCTTCCCTATTCCAAAGACCTACACTTAAGCTATTGTAGGTGACAAGAACCCTTAAAAATTTAAAATTCTAGATGAATTTAAATTAACGTTGTATTATTAAGTTGTTCTTTACTCAATATGTGATGAAGGTGAAACTTATGATGTTATGAAAGGATTCAAAATCTTAATCCACTTAAAAATGCAATAACAACTTTCAAATTCGATGAAATTCTGTTTAGAGAAATGAAAGAGTTTCTTTCCTTTTTTTGAAATGAAATGCAAAGAATCACAACTTTTCCAATTTTTCTAAAACAACCAACTTCACTATAATTTAATGAAAATGCAATCAACAAACCAAATTCCAGATTTCCCTAAATGTCAAATAAGCCAAGATATTCTTTATCTCTAATCACTCAAAACTTTCAAGCACACTGAAATCAATCAGGAGAGTTGGAGAAAGCACATTTTCCCTATGAATGGTTTGATTTAATGATAATAATAATGTAATTTTGAGAAATTTCTAAAATGAAAGAAACAATTTCCTTTATCAAGAAAAACTAACCACAATTCCTTCACAAAAGTACTAGGTCTCAAGAAACCCTAATTTGAGATTAAAAATAAGTTTGACTACAAACAAGCAACAACTAAGGCTTAACTGGTGTAGTTGACAGGACAAAATAAGAATATCATTAACCAAAGGAAAACCTATCTTGTTTTTATCAATGAGAAAACCAACTAGGCAAAACCCTAAGTAATTTCTTCAAAAAGACCTAATTCTCAAAAATCATTAGCAAATCACTCAATTGAGTTCAGAACAAACACCAGATGGTCCAAACAAAGATAATTACACTTCCAGAAAAGTAAACTCAAGTCTAGCTTGAAGCAAAAGCTATATTTTCAAAAAAATTCAAGGCATGGGTGGGTAAATAGTAGAAAACACAGTGCATGCACTCTGTTGCTAAGGAAAAACTGGCGCAGAACTTTGCTCTGTTATCAAATAGAAACAACGCATGCGTAAAAAACTTAAGAACAAATAAAAAACCAAAAAATCAACCACACATATCTAAAATTTCATTAATTAATAAAGACTTAGTTATAGACAAATCAGAAGAATCGAAAAGCAAAACTAAGGCAAAAGAGGAGAACAGATAAGTTCCCTAGTATGGTCACCAATTTGTTAGACCGGACAAATCCCTCTTGCAAACAAGAGCGATCTCCATATATCCTTGACGAAAACTAGAAACAAGCAAGACAATTGAACTAACCCTTTCCCTAAGTCAAACTTGTTTGAATTATAAGAATTAAAGCTAATGCGGGAGCCTCTTACCTATTTCATAAAGTGCTCAATGAAGATCCCTTGTTTTGATTTGATGCAACTCTTCAATGCTTGATAATACCTACAAATATCGACCATAAAAGGATCGAAAACAAATGTGATATAATAATCCAAACAACTTAACCTAATGATCAAGGAGATTAGGAATTGAATTTTCCTTAATAAACATTATAAACAATTGAAAACCATTCATTACTCCAATAAGAAAAAGCAATGGGAGAAATTGTTCATTTGTATTAATCAAAGATTAAGAGGACCCTTACATACTTCGCCTTGATGGTGAGAGGTCCCTCCCAAATGACTTCAATCTCCTCCTTAGATGAAAATATTTCCAATCTCAAACCAACAACATAAGTTTCTCTTCTCTGATTTCTGACCTCCTCAATCCCTCTACCCTATAGTCATTTTATAGGTCAAGAGGAAGAAGTTTCAGATCCAAAAGAGGAGGATGAGACTCCTTCATTAAGGGATTAGGTTATCATGAGAGAAGGGATTAATATGCATCATCTGAGGGTTATAGTTGAAATAGTCATCACCTGGAAGCTTTAATTTGGGAAATATTTGACCAACTATGCTTCTAGAATGTATTTTTATTTTTACTTTCTTGAATTCACCTATGCGGGTTTATAGTAGAATATAGAGCACAGCTCTATGTTGTTATCAGAGTTAATTCCAGTGAATGCATGGGAAACTCTAGAAAAATCATCACAAGTGGAATTTAACAAGGTGTGATAGCTATTTTCCCCAAATTTCTCATATACTTCAAGATATTTTGGGTTGTTTGACTTCTGAGGGAGCTGATTCAAACATGTTCACAGATGGTAAAAAGACCCATAAACTGATCAAGTGTCATGGAGATAAATTGACATGTTACAATAACATTGTGGAAGATTTAGCTAGAGCGTCTTCGATGATGTCAGCTTTGGAAGTCTTCGATACTTGTCCATCACAAAGGAAAGCATTACTATCTTCCATAGGAGGAATTGATCCTAAATATTCGAATCTGATTACTTTTGACATCAAAAATCACATTCCTCATCTCCCGCATGAACATACCTTCTTGATACACGTTATTATCAACATGAAGACTATTCATAGGACTATTATTGATGAGGTTCTTATACTTGCATCATGTCCCTTTCATGTTGGAAAGCTATTGGCTCTCCACCTCTCAACCAGTCCCCTAATACCTTGGAAACCTTTGATGGTAGAGGTTCACGCCCATATGGTATTCTCAATGACTTGCTGATATAACTGGAAGAAAAAACCATTAACCTGGAAGTAGAATTTGTCGATGCCAATCTAAATTACAATCTTCACCTCGGTCATAGATGGACCCATGCAATGGTTTTCATGGTTTCCACTTTATTTCACGTGCTCCATTTTCCTCATCAAGGGAAAATAGTCATTGTCAATCAACTCACTTTTTTCTCTTCCAACTCCTTAAATTATAATGTCCCATACGTTGGGAATACCAATATTCCTTATGAGAGTGTTGGGGCGGGTATTTTCAAAGACTCTTCCCTCATGGGAAATTTTTCCCTTCCAACTCTAGATTTTTCTTCAATTAACATGGTCTTGACTTGTCACTATCCTTGGGTCATTTCCCATCCTGATGAGATTGATAGTTTTGGTGATGTTATGCCACTTAGCCCCATAGAGAAATCATATCAAGCTATTGTTTTAAATTCTGTCGAAACTTTTGAAATTCATGATCATTTTAGTATGGTTTTAGATGCATATTCATAATCTCCCTGGCTCGGTTCTTGGGATTCTCTAGATCCTTTGAATGAGACATTTTTGAGTGCCGAGAGTATCAAAAAAGTGACGTCTCTTGAGGAATATCCATGGAATGATGATCATCATCGTTCCTCAATTCTCCCAAGCCTTGGTGAGATTTATTCTTGTCGAGAAACCCTTATTTCCAATGTACTGACTCATCCACTTCAGACACTTATTTTGGTTCATGAAGTGTTGTCCAAAGGAAACATGGGAAACATTTTAGCTACAATTCTCATCAACATCTCTGTCAAACCAGGGATTGTTGAAAATATCCATGTTGGAGTTTCTTGTTCTCTGGATGAGATCAAGATTTACACTACCCTCTTTAAAGAATTATGTGATGTATTTTCTTGGTCATACAAAGAGATGTGTGTCATAGATATGAGTATAGTAGTGCACGAGATTCCTACTTATCCGAATGTGAAGCCTGTTCATCAACGTCTTCATCCCATGCACCCTATAAAGACAGCTGCCATAAAGGAAGCTGATTTCATTTATCCTATTCCATTGACAAATTGCGTCTCTAATATTGTTCCTATGACTAAGACACAAGGAGCTATCTGCGTTTGTATTGACTATCGTGATATCAATCGGGCATGTCTTAAAGATAATTATTTGACTCCCTTTATAGATCATATCATCAAGGAATGTGCCGGGAGTGAGATTTTTCATTTATGGACAATTTTTCTAGATATAACCAGACTAACATTCTTCCCACCAATCAACATAAAATTTCTTTCATTTTTTTCTTGGGGACCCTTTTCTTACAAAAACTTTCTTTTGGTCTAGAGAATGTTGGTGCTACCTTCCAATGAGTGATGTCCTATTCCTTTCATGATTTTAAGCATATCAATCATCCTTATCTCAGTGACTTACCAATGCATTCTTTTAAGCGTCACGACCACCCTGATCACCTTCAAGAGATATTTCATCACTGTCGACACTACAATATTCATTGAATCCACAAAAGTGTGTATTTTGCATCGAATCTAGTTGTCCCTTATTATTTGTGGTGTCCAAGGAAGGCATATGGATTGATCCCATTAAGGTGGAGGCCATCATGAATTTGCCCACTCCATCTTCTTTACATCAATAGTAGAGTTTACAATGGAAAGTGAATTTCCTTCAGTGTTTTGTCTCGAATTACACTGAACTTGCCAAGGGATTTACTTGTTTGTTAGATAAAGGGATCTTATTAATTTGGGATGAAGTTTCTAAAACCTCCTTTTATGCATTGAATAATGCGTTGACTAGTGCTCCTTCACTGCATCCACCAAATTATCACCACGATTATTCCTTATACTTGGTTACCGCTGATAGTACTATTACTATGGTACTTGTTCAAGACAATGATAATGGAGATGAATATGTGATTTACTACATGCGTTGAAATATTTTCGATGTTGAAACTCAATATGCCCATGTCGATAAACTAGTTTTAGCACTCGTTCACGTTGTTCAACTCTTTCGGTGCTATATTCTCTTACAAAAAACCACATTGATTTCTAACTGCAACCCCATGACATACATTACGAATCATCAGTTACTGGGGGACTAGTAATCTAAATGGATTGTTATCTTACAGGAATTAAATTTGGAATTTGTTAAAGTTAAATTGAAGAAATCATTGGTTTTTGCTGCGTTAATTTGTGACCTTCGTTCTACAACCACATCTACAGATTCTGACGAGTTGATTCCTAATGAAACTATATTCCTCATCGATATTGTCGATCCATGGTACGGATATGTCATTACCTATCTCGAGACCCAAACCTTTCGATAAGAGTTATCAAATTTTGAATGTCCATGCATCTGACATCAACCCAAAACTTATCGAATTATTCGGGATACTTTGTACTGTGTTGTTGTTGAATCAATCCTTCGTCGATGTTTCATGCTTGAAGAAGATGAGATAGTATTAAATGACTATCATTATGGGGCCTATGGCAGTCACATGTCGGTATATCATACAGCTCAAAATATCCTTCCCGATAGTTATTTCTAACCTTCAATCTTCAAAGATTACATTTTAGGAGTCCAAAAATGTCATGTCTGCCAAATTTATAACTACAAACAACACACCCCACCTGCACCCTTGCACCCAATTATTACCATTGGACCCTTTGCCAAATGGGGTATTCATTTCACGACATGTAACCGTCGCTCGACTGGGAGCATGGTTATATCATCATCTTCATCAATTATTTCACTAAATGGACTGAGGCGTTACCCATATATGATTTTGAAGGTAAAATTGCAGCTCCATTCCTTTTTAATCACATCATAGCTCGATTTGGTGTCTCTCAAGACATCATCACTCACAGTGGCTCTCATTTTCGAAAATATATTATGACAAAGCTTACTGCACAGTTGGGTCTGCATCATAATAGCTCAACTCCTTACTATCCACAAGCGAACCACCAAGTTGAGGTAATCAACGAATTCTTGGTTACAATTCTTCAATGTACTATTGGGATGCATAAATGAAATTGGCATCTTATACTATTTTTAGCTCTTTGGGCATACCAAATTGCAGCTAAGACAACAACTAGATTCACACCCTTTCAGTTGGTGTATGGTTTAGAGGAAACCCTTCCGATTGAATACGAGATTCCTTCATTGAAACTAGTTGTCGAATTAATCCCTGGCACTTCGCTGGAGAAGGAACAATTACTTTACCTCGAAAGGCTTGATGCAACTTTTCATGTTGTTGTGTTAGTAATTGAAGCTCAAAAGAAATGAGTTAAAGCACAATACAGTAAAATTGTTACTCCCTTTGTTTTTGTTGTTGGTCTTGTTATATGATCAAGCCAATGACAAATTGGGAGCTGGGAAATTCAAACAAATGTGGCATGGGCCTTACATTGTTAAACGCATATTACAGAAAGGTACCTATGAGTTCGTTGACTATGAAGGAAACTAGTTGGGTAAGCCCCAAAATGGGATTTACCTGAAGAAGTATTAGGCATGATTTGGTGTAAATACTTTGTACATTAGTGTGTGATTCATTAGTGTTCTGTTTTGCTTTCGCGTGTTTGTTTGCTTTTTCAAACATGTTTTCCTCTACTTACCATGTGTTCTATGTGGTTTACAGATTGCATCGAACCTTTATGTTGGTTTTGTGGATGGAACTTGTTGTAGGACATAGAATTTATCTTTTGTCGCATGGGCAATCTATGACCCTCATGGTGAGTTAGTGAATTTACAAGTCATATGTCTAGGTCGTACTACTAATAACATTGTGAATATAGTGGTAATCGAGATTTTTTCAGAAGCCATTGCTCTTGGCATTAGAGAGTTAGTCGTTAATCTTGATTCACAACTCATTGTATTACAACTTAACAAACAATATTTAGTTAGAAACCCTCAAATTTTAAGAATGTATTTGTGATTTTGTCTTTTGGAAGTAGACTTTGATTATATCACTTATCAACATATTATGAGACGTTTGAACACATTAATAGATATATTGGCTAATTATGTATTAGATAGACATCTGCGACATATGTAAAACAAAAAACCATCACATAGTGAACATAATAGGAAAACATGTATATATATATATATATATATATAGAGAGAGAGAGAGAGAGAGAGAGAGAGAGAGAGTATTTGCAAAAATATTATTACATCAAAATGTCAAAAACTGTGTTCGGAGATACATGGCTTCTCAAGCCTACATAAGTGCGGAAAATAAAGACTAGAGACAGTTTTCCACCCACATGGTTCTCATGATACCATGACACAACTCTAATGACTTGGTTCAGCAACTGACGTAATCTGGAGGGTACCCATACAGTATGCCTCTGATCTGGCAGTGGCACCCCATCAATCAATGCATATTTTGGAATGCCCCTTATTAGGACTTCTAGATTGTGTTCCACCTCATCGATCACGTCTTCTCCCTCATCATAGGGAGCATCCTCTATTTGGCCTGCCACTCACCTAGATATTAGAAAAAACCTTAGAGGTCTCACTAGTCCAACATCTACAAAAATAACAAGTGTCAAATTTTGGTACACATATAAAAAAAATCGAAATTTTCAAAAATTTTAAAAATTGGTTTTTATGTGCATCATTCCACTATGCACCTTTTGGAAGTGGAAAATAAGGATCTCATCATAAATTCATGCCAATATATTCCCTATCATCTATCATCATTAGCTATTGTCGCATTCATCCAAAAAATGTTGGGGGAAAGACATCCGATGACCACCTCCATTCCGAGGCAGCACCTCACCCCACCTCATCAACCATGGATCTGTGGATGCTGGTGCATCCACTTCTATACACTGATATAGAAATAATGGAACACGATCCAAGAAGAATGTCACCGAGGTGGATCCATAATTGAACTGTTTCAACTTTCCTAACTTGCACTTCATAAGTTGGTTATTAATATTGACCAACAAATGCTCACACCGATTGAAAAACATGGGAATTAGACAATCATTGACATACTAGAAATGAGACCTTGTTGCTTCACACAATTCTTGAGCCCCAACTATTTGGGCCATAGTATGAAGGATTGTTCATAGTGGGAGATTAGTGATGGTATTTATATTTGTCTTCCTATTCATAGTTCTTCGAGTGCCTAAACAATGTCTCGCAATGAACATATCCATGCTCTCCCCTCCAATGTGAGAACCAGACAACTAAATATGTTGTCCCTTTCTACACAAACCAGTAATGAAATAAATGTCTACGATATCTATTTCGAGTTCTTGGTCCCCAATCATGAATAGTTAGTGATCCACATCCAACCAACTAATCAAATGTTATAGTAACTCTACCTAGCTCCTAATCCCAGGAATATGGAAGAATTTGAGTAACCCAAAGTCTCGAATGGCAGCAATGGAATTTGGGTCTTGAGCTGCTTGTTGGTCTTTGGCTTCGTGTCCTCTTTCTTTCCATTCGATCACCAGTTTTCGTTTATTAACACATAAAACATTCATCAAACATTCACAACTTTCTATGGAAACAAATATGGCAATAAATCATTAAACATGGACGATTTTACAAGAACTTCACAATGTTGCACCAATGCGTTTGTCTATATATTTTTCCACACTTCTAGAGTGCTAACATAGTTGGCCACAAGGTGAGCAGCGCGAGTCCGACGGGTAAAACCTAAATTGGTCACCCTCTTACCTCTTACCTGTAGTGAACATCTTGATGAATGGTGTCAGGGATTGATCATATTCTTCGCCTTAAGATCAAGGTAAAATATAGTAAAAATGCTCTCTAATTTGTAAAATGGTAAAATGGTGAAAATGATATACTTTTTTGAACTTTTATAAGATTTTAAATGACATTTTTACCAAATTAGGGCATATTTCACTTATATTTTAATATTTTTCTTTGAAATTGGTAATGTGTGTTTCACTCGTGCAACAACATGTCATCGAACATGGTGAAGGTGACTAATTATGACTCATTCAACGAGTTTTATTTTATCAATTGTTTAGACTTGTCAAAAATAAATGAAAAAGTGACCCCCTCGAGTCATATTTAAGCTCTTTTTTGTCTCTCGAAACATGAAAAAATCACCGAGTACTTGTCGTTTCGCACTTATTAAAGTAAATGAAATGACTTCTACTCAGTATAAGTTTAACCCTTTTCCAGACTGAGATAGACTATTGTACAAAAAATGAATATTGTAGTCGAGCGTGCCTAAGAGGATCTCTTGGATATTGTTTTCTACCTTTTCGGATTGAAGAGATGATTTACGAAAAGGGACCTTTGGATTTTTCATTTTTACCTCTTTTCCAAAATCTCTAAACATGAAAAATATGTCGAGTTTCACCTCCATCAGACTCGTACAACTTAAATGACACAGGACTTGTCATCATTATGAGATCGAGTTTCTCTTTCCTAGGACTTGCAAAACTTATTAGGATGGATTCATCCGAAGGATAAACTTATATGGAAAGCATATATTATCCCCTTCAAGCTTGCAATAAAAAATAATGGGTTACCCACTAAAAATAGTGGGGGGAAAATGAAAGAAAAAATTATTGTATTTTGTGGAAAGGTGACATGCCTCTCTTGAACATGACACTTATTAGTTCCTCGTGTCAAGTTTGGGATATCCTCACCTAGTCACTTTCCTTCATGGTGTTGGGAAATCCATTTTTCCTCTCATTTGGTTATATTGCTTCGTCATCATGACCTCTTCTCCCATGTGGAGTCAAATGTTTCCAAACTCCAGAGTCGCGTCACTAATATGTTCAAGAGAAGTCATATCTGTAGTTTTTCCTATTATACATTATCTAACCTTTCTTCCATAGTCGTGAATCTAACTTACCTACTCTACTATATCCTTTGTTTCATGTAGATGACATGGGATACATTATGGCCCTCCTTTAACGGATCACTTCCTTTTGACTTCAGCTCATTATCCGGGAAGATGATCTAGAAACTCCCTTCCAATACCTTGGAGCTTGCATGCCTCAATGGAAATTTATTTGCATTCAACAATAGGTTTACATCATTGGCCTTTGATCAAATGGTTTTATGGGTGTTCAACTTCAGCTTCACTATTCACACTTGTGGATTATGTTGATTGTACCTTGAGAGCCATTGTCATTATTTGTGGTTTCTCTTATGCTTGTTAATGGTTTACATAATTGATCAGTAATCAGGTGGTTTTCTATCATGTTTGACTTTGACAGATTTATCTGTGTGTTATAATTCGTACATTGATCGGATCAAGACAGAGGTCAAGACCCTATATTCCATTTCATAAAATCCAGGTTGCTTGGAGCTGCCAGTTATTCATGACTGTACACATGATTATCTGGATGGTTGCAACCATACCGTGGGTCCATATATATGATCCTTTCTATTTGGATGGTTGCATCCATACTGTGGATCCATGCACATGATCCCTCCTATTCAGATGGTTGCGCCCATTCTGTGGATTCATCTATTATTATATTCCTATTCATGTATCATTAGGAATGTTTATATGATATATATATATATATATATATATATATATATATATATATATATATAGAGAGAGAGAGAGAGAGAGAGAGAGAGATCTTTTTGATTTGCAAGTCTCCTGACGACATTTTTCTAGTCCTTGCCTTGACTTTTTAAATAATTTCACCCATCAATCTTTGTTATGCCTTCATGCTTTAGGGGGCATCTGTTACACAATATTTTTTCACACCTCCTCTTCACTTCCAATTCCACATCCTGAAGTGCCAAAATGTTGATAACTATGAAGTGTACTCATCATGAAACACTTATCAAAAAATCCCAGAAGAATGGAAGAAAATTGGCTGTGAGGTAATTCTTGAAAAGGTTGACTAAAACAATAAATTTTAGGACCAACACTCTTTCCTCCACTACTTGCCAGTGCTGATGGCAGGTTTCAGTTCTTTGACCTAGCGTTTCTAGTTCAAGTTTTGATATGAAAACCCATGCTAAACCTCATCTAGCATGTTTTCTCAAAATGGAGGCAAAGCTTCATATGCTGGAAACATCGAGAAACAACGAGTTGGATGTTGTTGGGTAGAGATATGGTCGATCTCTCTCATTTAGAGCTCTTGATCCTACCTTTAAGGGTCTTCCCCTTGCAATTTTGACCTTCCTCCCTCTTTTGAGGATCCCTAACTCCCTCTCGCTTCCTATAAATCAAATCCCCTCCATTCCCAATGGTTGGTCATTGATTGCATGCATTCCTATGCTAAGATTATGCCTAAATGTTTCCCATCTAACTTGGAGAAGGAGTGAGTGAAGAGTATTGGCTTGGACTTGAACATCCATCAGAAGGATGTCTACAACATCATGGCAATGGTTGTATTCTTCCCTTTTCTATTCACTAATATTTACATATGATGTTCACTTTCCATAAATGTCTAAATATTTATGCATTTAGCTTGATTCTCCTTGATCTATCAAGTATTTTAAGATTTGATATACAATATGTATGCTCTTGTATCTTGTATTGTCCTTTGATCTCTTGTTTAGGTACTTGGAGGTAAGGAATGTAGAATTTCCCATTGTAGATCAACAAATTATGCAATATACTAAAGCAAAATACAAATATCTACTTCTACAACAAACTTTGCAGAAGCTTAATCAATTATGAGCAAGATCAAATAGAACACATATAACTAAGAATGAGAAAGCAATCACACATGAACACAGAAGAATACTCTGGGGAAAGCCTCAGCCTAAAACCCCGATGTATGTAATATCATACAAGTGGAAATACACAAAGCTTCAACTCACAAGCCATCCAGCTATCAGTATAATCGAACAATATAGCTCACAAGCTGAATAGACACAACATATGCCTTCCTCCACCCCTCCAAGCCTCCTATTTTCTTGCGCAGTTTTTCTTGGGGTCCAATGCTGCCACCTGTGTGAATTGGCCTCATCACACAACCATCCAACTCAAAAATAACTGTGCAATCTCCAAGGAATGAATTCCTTCTGCATGCAAGAGATATCCTCAATGGAATATTCCTGCAACTGATAGTACATTGTCCCATCACCTGATCTCAACTGGGTCTCTGACTGAACTGACATGCATGAGTTATTTATGAGAGAATATTCAGTTATCTGAAGTGCAGCAATTACATGCATGCATGCATTAACTAACTGAACTCACAATCAGTTCCACAAACTGTTGGAACTAATCTAATTGGACTTAACTCAGATAACTGAGCTAACTAATTACAACTCAAAGTACAACTCATCCTGATCTCCTTAATCAAGGGATAACTTCCTCAATCAATGGAGAAACTGTTGCATGTCTTCACATAGACTTCATGTTTGATTTTCTACAACTAATTAACTCAAGATGAATTAATTAATTATTTTATAAATAGCTGTTAAAATCAAATTCGAATTTTAATTCTCAATTTTAGTTGAGGGACTAACTAAAATTGGAATGTATCCTGAAATGCTATCTATAGCAGTGCTATTTTTAGCATTTAGTGTTGCTATTTTCAACACTCCCTCTAAACAAGAAAGGGATTATCAGCAACCCCAATCCTATCTCTGTGGAACTCGAACTTGCATTTTGATAATACCTTAGTCAAAATATCTACATCTTGTTCCTCGGTCGAAACATACATCAACAACATGATCCTCTTCACTACACAGTCTCAAAGATGATGGTACCAGATATCAATGTGCTTGGACCTGTCATGAAAAACTGGATTCTCAGAGATTTTGATACAACTCTGATTATCGTAGTAGATCATAGTTGGATCCATCCTCTAACCAAACAATCCCACTAGAATCTTCTGCATCCAAATGGCCTCGCATGCTACCTAACTGGAAGCCATGTATTCAGCCTTTGTTGAGCTAAGTGCAATTGACCTCTATTTCTTGTTGTACCAGGAAACTGCAGCTGAACCAAGGTTGAATATTCCTCTAGAAGTGATCTTCTGGTCTAATGGACTCCCTGCCCAATCTACATCTGTCAAGCCCTGAAGCTTCACTCCCTCTATCCGTCTATACCACAATCCATACTGAGATGTGCCTCTGAGGTATCTTAGCACATGCTTTGTTGCCTTCCAAAACAACTTGGTACGCTGAACCATAGCTTGACTCAGCTAGTTCACTACAAAGCATAAGTCTGGTCATGTGTTTACTAGATACATCAGTGAACCCACAAGCTACCGATAAACAGTAGCAGCTACTACCTCACCTGAAGTAGCATTCTCCCTCCCCCAGTTACGAGCTAGAGGAGTCTTCATGGGCTTGCACTTCTCCATGAGGAACTGCTTGAGTATCTCATTGGCATACTTGCCTTGAGACACAAAAAATTCCCCATCCTTCTGCCACACTTCCATGACTAGAAAGTAGTGCATAAGACCCATGTCTTTCATCTTGAACTCTCTTGCAAGTTCCTCCTTGCAAGACTTGATCAACTAATCATCACCTGTGAAAATTAGATCACCAACATAAAGAACAATGATCAATGGCTTACCTTCTACCATGATGTGGTAAAGGTTCGCATCTGCTTCACTCTTGGTGAAGCCCAACCCAGTGAAATAGTTGTCAATCCTGGTGTACCAAGCACGAGGTGCTTGCTTCAGTCCGTATAAAGCCCTCCTGAGTCGGCACACATGAGACTCACGATCAAAGGTCTCGAAATCTTCCAGTTGCTCAATGTACACCTCTTCCTCAATCTTCCCATTGAGGAACGTTGTCTTCACATCCATCTGATGGATCTTCCAACCCATCTGAGCTGATAGTGCCAACATCAATATGATAGATGAGTACCTTTCTATAGGAGCAAAATTCTCATCATAGTCGATCCCCTCGACATGTGAGAAACCACGGGCAACAAACCTTGCCTTATGTTTCTCAACACTGCCATTAGCTACCTGCTTTACCTTGTAAAGCCATCTGGAACTCACCATTGACTTGTCCTGAGGTCTTGCAACAACATCCCAAACACACAATTCTGAATGATGGAGTCGTACTCCTCCACCATTGCATTAACCCAGATTGGTTGTTACACTGCCTCCTCGAATGAAGAAGGCTCAGACTCTACACACTCCCCAACCAGGGCCATGTAACCAATGTATCGTTCGAGTGACCTCCTCTATCTACGCTAAGAAGATAGTTGTCCCACATTCTCTCGTGCATCTAGCATCATCTTGTTAGCTTCCCTTGAGCATTTCCTCCCATCTCTAGAAGACTCAGCATAAGTGGATGTCTCCACTCATGGATCCTCTGCATGTGGCTACTCCACAACAATCTGAGGCTCCTCCTCCTTAGGAACTGAAAGTTCCTCCTCTACATGCAACTTGAGCTCCCTCTCAAGTCATACTTGCATGGCTTTCTGCTCATCGAACTTCAGATCTCTGCATACCACTGTCCTCTAACTGGTAGGAAAGGACACCTGATAGTTGTGGGGAGTATCATTGTACCCCACAAGTATCCCCAACTCAGTTGTTGGATCTAGCTTCTTCTGGGCATCTTTGGTCACATGGCACTAAACCAATGATCCAAATATTCGGAAGTGACTCACATCTGGTCGCTTCCCAGAAAAGGCCTCCATAGGTGTCTTCATTCCCAGTTTACGATGCAGGCTTCTGTTCTGCAAGTATACTGTTGTATTGCATGCCTCAACCAACAAATGCAGTGGTAGGATTTGGTCATTCCACATCTCTCGAGTTGCTCCCACAATTGATCTATTCTTCCTCTCGGCCACCCATTATGTTGTGAGTTATGGGGTATCGTCAACACCCATTTAATTCCTTCTGTAGTGCAGAAGTCCTTAAATTAGTGGGAGACATACTCTCCACCATTGTCGCTACGCAAGGCCTTTATTTTCTTTCCAAATTATTTCTATGCTAAGGCTTTAAACTCTAAAAACCTCAAGAAGGTCTGGTCCTTCTTTTGCATAAAGTAGATCCAACATCTATGAGAAAAATCATCAATAAAAATAACATAGTACCTTTTTTTAGTGGTGGAGGCTGTAGAGAATGGTCCACAAACATCTATGTGAACTCGCTCTAGGATTGCTCCAGCTCTACTGTCTTGATCCTGAAAGGAATATTTTGCATACTTACCCAAGGTACAACCTTTGCATGTATCCATTTGCTCTAGTTTTCCCTTGGGAAGTCTAGTAGAAATTCGTTGCATGATCTTCAAGGCTCCATGAAGCAAGTGACCCAATATTCTATGCCATAGCTTGCCAACATCTTGGCTCTGCACTGATCTGAAAATCACTCGTGAGTGATCTCAATTAATTAATTAAAGAAGGTATTAAATACTCATGTGCTGGTGTGCCTATGTTATTTTAAGCAATGGATCGATAAGATTGAAAAATAAACAAACACTGGAAAACAGTAAGAGAAACATAGCAAGCAAAACAGAACACAACAAAATTTAATAAGGAGTTCACCCAATCCTCCTGGGCTACGTCTCTGATCCAGCTTTCAATGGTGGCCTTCTTTTATTGTGTCTTTAAGCAGAGTTTTTACAATGAGGAGCCCAATTTGAGTCTCCTGAAACAGATGATGCTTAGTAGGGCGGTTCTTGGATTCCCCAAGCCACTAGAGTGCATAGACTCCCCCTTACCAAACCTCGACCTCAACTGGTCTTAATGGGATGAGTCCAATTTGGTACTCAGTTACCCAACAGATATCCTCACAAGGATTGCTTGAACCTCTCAAGCCTGGTTCTGTCTGCTCGATGCTGCCTTAGCTCTACAGGTCAGCTCGCTTCTCTGCTTCTATCTCTCTGTCTCACTGTCTCTTCTCCTCTCACTGTCCCTTGTTCTCTGTCTGTTCATGGCTTAAAGCCAATCTGTCCCTTGACTATTCACTTCCTCTCCCGTCCCTTTGGTTTGCCTGCCTCTATTTGCTTGGAATTCCCTAATTCTATGTCATCGCCCCTGTGTAACATTTCACAGGAGGTGGCCACTTGTCCTCTCATGAACTGAGCACCAGCTCTTCCTTGAACGGTTTGTTATTTTGGTTACTTTGTGAAATGCTTCATCTGCCAGGTCAGCAGTCAAATCGGACTTCAAACTTTTATATGCCTTAGCTTATTCTCCCCTCCAAATCCAGTTTCCCATCGGGTGTAATCTCCACTGTTAGATTTGGGGCCTCCTGATCCTACGGTTATCACTCTTATTGCACAGTTGACTTGCTCGAATGTTAGCTCGCAATGAGAGTGGTTTTATCTCTCATGCACTGGACACATGTCATTCAACGTATGGAATCACTTAGTCCGCTGACAAATCCGCTTACCACCTGAAACGCCTCCTATATTCCGCCAGTTTTGGAGTGCTAGTACTAGTGTTGTACTAATATTTTATTTCAAGGTGTCGAAGGCTTTCTACTATTTGCCTCCCCACTAAAACACCTTGTTCAATCCTATTAAAGCATGTAAGGGAGCTACAATTAAGGAAAAGTTAGAAATGAACTTTCTCCAATATTGTGCTGCTCCTAAGAAGCTCCTAACTTCAGTAGCAGATTTGGGTTTAGGCTAGTTTACAATGACTGCCACCTTAGAGGGATCTATCTTCAATTCACCACCCCCTACTATATGTCCCAAATAATTCAAAGATGTTTTGCCAAATTCACATTTTGAGAGTTTAACATAAAGTTTTTCTCTTTTCAAAACATCTAGTGTTTGCTTAACATGCTTTAAATGTTCTTCCCATGTCTTGCTAAATACCAGAATGTCATCCAGATATACAATAACAAAATCATCAAGAAAAGGTTTGAGTACATCATTCATTATTCTCATGAAAATAACAGGAGCATTAGTTAAGCCAAAAGGCATAACTAGCCACTCATACAATCCCTGCTTTGTTTTGAAAGCAGTCTTCCATGCATCTTGTTCTGCAACTCTGACCTAAAGATATCCACTATGCAAGTCTAACTTGGAAAAATAAACTTCTTTCAATTGATCTAATAGATCATCTATGCGAGGAAGGGGATAATGATTTTTTATTGTTATCTTATTCAGTGCTCAGTAATCAATGCACATTCTCCACAAGCCATCTTTCTTTCTCACCAAAACGATTGGAGATCCACATGGTGATGTGCTAGGTCTGATGAACCCCTTCTCGAGGAACTCCTGCACCTACTTCTTGATTTTTGCGTTCTCTAAAGCGGACAACCTTTTATACTTGTGGCTGCAATGGTTGTTTCATCTCCTGAGTCCGATCCCAAATCTTTCTGAATAGCTACAGCAGTCTTCTTCTTCTTGCCCTCAAACTTCTTAGGTCTCAGCTCCAAATGCAGAATCCAATAGTGTTCATCATCATGCCCATCCTTCTTACAGTGAGTGCATGAAGAATTTATCTTTTGTGCAATATTGGCCTTCCTTGCTTTCCATTTTTGTTTTCTTTTCTCCTTATTCTTGCTTGCAGTGAGTTGGGATGATCCCCAAACTTCTGGGTTTCCATTCTTTCCTCTAGCTTATAGATGTGTAGCTTGAACAGATACCTCATCTATACTAGTGGAATTAAACATGAGGATAGTGTGCCTCGTGTAGTTTTGTAGACCACTGATGTACTTCAACAGAGTTTCAAGTGAGTCTAATGAGATTCCTAGAATCAATGTTCTCTTCCTAAATTCTTGGGTGTATCCTTGTACACTTTTCCCTTTCAATTGACAAATAGTTTGCCAGCTCATCATGGCTTGCTGCATGTAGGCCAATGGATAGAACTGCTTTTTGATTATAGAAACAAATTTACTCCAGACAGAAAGAGTCTTACCATGTCTCTTCATGTCAGCTTGGGTCCTGCCTTCCCACCAAAACAAGGCAATGCCTTCGAGGCGTAGGTTGGCCAGCCGAATCTTGCTCTTGTCTGAATCAATATTCTGCACTCTACAATAAACATCAATTTGTCTAATCCAATTGTCCAACTTTTTTGCATTCAACTCCCCATCATATATTGGTAAATCAAATTTAACATCTAGTTTAATCAAAGATATCTTGTTTTTATGTTCAGGGCTATTAGGAGGTGTGAGAAAGCCTTCTTCTTTCCCCTTGCCTTTTGCGTGGTCATGGACGAAAGACTCTTCTTCTCTTTTATCTTGTTTAGAGCCTGATGATTCTTCATCCTTATGTTTTCTAAAATCCTTATACATTTGCTCTACCATGGATCTTATGGCCAGGAAATTATCTATAAATTGAAGGTCTGGCCCCACAGAACCTTCCTCTAACATTGTCTTCTGAGGATAGACTCTCCCAATTTCAAGATTAGTTTCGACCAACTCTCCTTTTCCTAATTTGAGCTTTGATCTAGTTAGCATTCAACAGCTAAATCCAGCACAAGCTTGTCTAACCTTAGCAACCTATGTGCTCTGATACTACTTGATCTGAAAATCACTCATGAGTGATCTCAGTTAATTAATTAATGAAGGTATTATAGACTCATGCACTGGTGTGCCTATGTTATTTTAATCAATGGATCGATAAGATTGCAAAATAAACAGACACTAGAAAACAGTAAGAGAAACACAGCAAGCAAAACAGAACACAACAAAATTTAATAAGGAGTTCACCCAATCCTCCTGGACTACATCTCCGGTCCAACTTTCAGTGGTGGCCTTATTTTATTGTGTCTTTAAGCAGAGTTTTTACAATGAGAAGCTCAATTTGAGTCTCCTGAAACAGATGATGCTTAGTAGGGTGATTCTTGGATTCCCCAAGCCACTAGAGTGCACAAACTCCCCCTTACCAAGTTTCAACCTCAACTGGTCTTAATGGGATGAGTCCAATTTGGTACTCAGTTCCCTGACAGATATCCTCACAGGGATTGCTTGAATCTCTCAAGCCTGGTTCTGTCTGCTCGATGCTACCCTAGCTCTGCAGGTCAGCTCACTTCTCTGCTTCTGTCTCTCTGTCTCACTGTCTCTTCTCCTCTCACTATCCCCTATTCTCTATCTATTCATGGCTTAAAGCAAATCTATCCCTTGACTGTTCACTTCCTCTCCCGTCCCTTTGGTTCGCCTGCCTCTATTCGCTTGGAATTCCCTGCTTCTGTGTCATCACCACTATGTAACATTTTACAGGAGGTGGCCACTTGTCCTCTCACGAACTGAGTGCCAGCTCTTCCTTGAATGGTTCATTATTTCGATTACTTTGTGAAATGTTTCATCTGCCAAGTTAGTGGTCAAATGAGACTTCAAACTTTTATATGCCTTAGCTTATTCTCCCCTCCATATCTGGTTTCCCATCGGATGCAATCTCCGTCGTTAGATCTGGGGCCTCTGGATCCTACGCTTATCGCTCTTATCGTGTGGTTGACTTGCTCGAACGTTAGCCCGCGATGAGAGTGGTTTTCTTTCTCATTCTCCGGACACGCGTCATTCAACATATGGAATCGCTTGGTCCGCTGACAAATCCGCTTACCGCCCGAAACGCCTCCGATATTCCGACGGTTTTGGAGCATGGGACCCGCCTTCGGTTTTAGCGCTTTTCCCATGGTTCTCTGGCTTCCCTTGTGACCATGCGCTTAGGGCTTTTCCTTCTCAAGGGGTTTTTCCCAACAATGCACGATTAATCGCGCATCAAAAACAACCTCTGTTTTCTATTGCTAGTATACGCCACTGCGTGGTCTCCATGGGCCTCGGTCAATGCACTTTGACTGAGGTCCTCTTTGTTTCGTGCTAGCTACAAGCTACCACTATCCAGAGGTCTTTTCTGATAGCTCATTGTTCACAAGTTTTTGAAGTCTGTCATGATTTGATACAATCATAGAACTCTGATAGCTTTCATGGATCCAATTCGGATCATGCACCAACTCGGCTTTGGAACTCAATGCAGCACAGTCGTCTACCTCCAGCTTGTAGAGATTCTTTATTTGAATCCTAATCCTCTTGGCCTGTCCAGTGCCAATATGCCTCAGGAATATAGGAATACCTTTCCTTTACTAAAGACTCCATCATAGCCTTTGTCTTCTAGCATAGCAATGGACACAAGATTCTTCTTCAGACGTGGTACATACTTTACATCAGTCAGGGTGAGAGGAGCTCCATGCTCCCTCTAAAACACAATCGTACCTTCACCTGAAACACGGTACTTTCCATCATCGCCCATCTCGATTCACATCTGGAGATCCTTCTCCTCCAAGGCACTGAAAAGATTATTGTCGTCGGTCATATGGAATGAAGCTCCATTGTCCAGGTACTAAACACATCCCACCATGGATGAAACCATGCATGCGATGAGAGAGAAATCTAACTCGAACTATGAGGCCAGTGCCTCATTGTCTGATCCCTTCGAGAATCCCTTCTTTGATTTCTTCTGTGGACAATTCATAGCATAATGGCCCACCTCATGACAATGAAAGCATCGCACTTTCGATTTGTCAAAATTATTCCCACCATGGGAAGAACTGGATTTGGAATGGGACGCCTTCCCTTTCCCTTTCCTCGCCTTACTCGCTAAGGCTAGATTTTCCTCATCATCTTGCTTTGATGAGGATCCATCTCTGGTGCTTCTTCTTATCTCCTCCTGCATCAGATCTGACCAAAGTCATTCCCAATCTGGCAGTTTTTCTCTTCCATTTACCAAGTCTTGGTAGCTATGCCAGCTCTTAGGAAGACTGAGGAGAGCTAGACTCGCCATGTCATCATTGGCTGTCATGATCCCTACACTTCCAAGCTCATCCCTGCAGGTGGTGAGCTTGTTTAGATATGTAGAGATCGTGTCACCCTTTTCACACTTGATTTTCTAAAGCTTGTCTTTCAGCACTAGCTTCCTCTGATTGATGTTGTTTTGATATAGATCTTTCAATGTTTTCCACATTGAAAACGGTGTCTCCTTCCCATGGAAACTCGAGACTATGTGGTCTCGAACTCCCTCCAGAAGGATTCTCCTCACTCTAGCCACACGTTTCTTCCATTCCGCCAATTCTATAGTATTAGTCGTTGCTGGCTTGGGGACTTCTTGATCAATGAAGTCCTTTAGACTGTTATCCTCTAATACTGCTTCCATGCGATCCTTCGAGGCTATATAATTCAAGCTGCCATCAAGGGCATACTTGAGTCTTAAACCGTTGAACGCCATTGGTGAAATTGAGATGTGATAAGAACTCAATTTCTATATTCAAGAACTTCAAACTTCAAACTTCTCCCTTCTTGTATATTGTTCTTCACTTTGATCACCTTTGCTATAATACCATGTAGAATTTCCCACTGTAGATCAATAGATTATGCAATATACTAAAGCAAAATACAAGATCTACTTCTACAACAAACTTTGCGGAAGCTTAATCGATTATGAGCAAGATCAAATAGAGAACATATAACTAAGAATGAGAAAGCAATCACACATGAACACAGAAAAATACTCTAGGGAAAGCCTCAGCCTAAAACCCCGATCTCTGTAATATCATACAAGTGGAAATATGTCTAGATTACACAAATTTTCAGCTCACAAGCCATCCAGCTCTCAATGCAATCGAACAATATAGCTCACAGGTCGAATAGACACAACATATGCCTTCCTCCAGCCCTCCAAGCCTCCTATTTCCTTGCGCAGTTTCTCTTGGGGTCCAATGTTGCCACCTATGTGAATTGGCCTCATCACACAACCATCAAACTCAAAAGTAACTGCACAATCTCCAAGGAATGAATTCCTTCTGCATGCAAGAGATATTCTAAATGGAATATTCCTACAACTGATAGTACATTGTCCCATCACCTGATCTTAACTGGGTCTCTGACTGAACTGACATGCATGAGTTATTTATGAGAAAATATTCAGTTCTCTGAAGTGCAGTAGTTACATGCATGCATGCATTAACTAACTGAACTCACAATCAATTCCACAAACTGTTGGAACTAATCTAACTAGACTTAACTCAGATAACTGAGCTAACTAATTACAACTCAAATTACAACTCATCATGATCTCCTTAATCAAGGGATAACTTCCTCAATCAATGGAGAAACTGTTGCATGTCTTCACATAGACTTCATGTTTGATTTCCTACAACTAATTAACTCAAGATGAATTAATTAATTATTTTACAAACAAATGCTAAGATCGAATTCAAATTTTAATTCTCAATTTTAGTTCAGGGACTAACTAAAATTGGAATGTATCCCGAAATGCTATTTATAGTAGTGCTATTTTTAGCATTTCTTGTTGCTATTTTCAACAAGGAACGAACAAGGAGTGAGCCTGAAAGCTATGGGATCAAAGCCACTACCAAATGATTAAGAAATTAGCATCAAAGTGAGGTAGGTTTCTCTCTCTCTCTCTAGATTTTTAAACATAAGCTAGGAATGTGTCCATTAGTTTGTTGAGTTTGTTGCTCAAAACACTCATTGGACTAGAGAGATCGCCTCTCTCCGCAAAGGGGATTTATCTTCACAACAAAAAAGGTCACATGGAAGACATTTTTTTGATAGGAGCTGTTATCCTTCAAGAAATGGAACAAGTGGTAAAGAAAATAAGATAGAATTTGAAGACTGCCTAAGATAGGTAGAAAGGCTACAGAGATCAAAAGATAATTCAAAAAGAATACAAAGTGGGAGAAAACGTATACATAAATGTCAAAACAAATGAGTGTACATTGATTTTAGGAACTTGTGCTAACTTGACACTAAGGTTCTGTCAACCATTAGAGATGGGTTTGTGGCCTACCAGCTCACACTACCAAGTGATATAAAAGTGCATAATTTTTTTCATGTCTCTTTATTGAAAAAATATGTTCATGATAGTTCTCACGTGATTGATTGAAATGTGCTACAAGTGAAGCCGAGAGGAAAGTTATAGGTTGAACCACTACAAGTATTAGATTAGGGAGAAACTATGCTCTAAAATCGAGTAATCACCTTGATTAAACTGCAATAGAAGCACTTCTCCTTGGAGGAGGCCACCTGAGAGATGGAGCATAAAATTTATGAGACACTTAATCATAAAATTAAGATAAATATTGTAATTGTGCCGACAGGCGCTCTCGAGGCCAGTTTGGTAGAGATGTTGTAATGTTATGTTTAACATTTTGACTAAGTAGAATTACATAATAAAAAAATTAAACTAAATAAAAGACTAATGTAATTTAATGTAGAAATTTTAAGTCATCCAAAATAAAATAAAATAAAGAAGAATAACCCTATAGAAATAAAATAACAATTAGCATTGACCCATGGTTCAAGTAAAGTCTTTTGGTGGAAATCACATAAGAGAAATTTTTGGCCAATGCGTTTCGAACCAACAAGTGTAGTTCTTCATCAGGACCAGATGAAGAGGTGGACCATGGCAAAGGCTTAAATAGAGAGCAATGTGTTGAAAAGTGGGCAACAAGAAATGCTAAATTTAGAATGTGCTAAAAATAGAACTCCTAAAAATAGCACTTCTAAAAATAGCACTTTGGCCAATGAACATTTTGGCCACCTTGGGTGAGAGGTGAAACTGCTAAAAATAGAACCTTCTAAAAATAGCATTTCTGGGTCCCTTCCTATTTTTAACAATCCCTGATCTAACTATAGGAAGTAAAAACAACTTTGGTCTTAACAGCAGTTTAAAATATTAATTAATTAATCTCCATGAGTTAATTAATTATGGAAAATTAAATTGAAGTCTTTGTGAGATCATGCAATTATTTTCTCCCTTGATTTAGGATTTTATCCCTTGATTAAAGGAGATAAGGTTCAGTTCTATAATGAGAGAATCAGTTGAATTAGTTTAACTTAGTCAAGTCCAGTTAGATTATTTTAACAAGTTGTTAAAATAATGAAATATAGTTTGTTAATGCTTGCATGCATGTGACAACTATTATTTCAGATAACTGAGCATTCCCTCATGGATAATTGATGCATGTCAGTTCAGAGAGAAACCTAGTTGAGATCAGAGAAGGGACATTGTATTATCAGTTGGATGAATATTTTTCCTATAAAGGGAGCTCATCCATGATGAGGATTTATCTCCTTCAGGTTTTTGCAGTTAGATCAGAGGTTAGTGAGTGTGTGAAGAGGCCAATTCACACATGTGACATCACTGGACTCCAAGGAAATTGCACAAGGAAATAGGAGGCTTGGAGGGCAGAGGAGAAGGTTTGTGAGAATCCTTTGACTGTCTATGAGCAGCAGAGGGATTGTACTGAGAGCTAGATAGCTTCCAAGCTATGGCTTTGTGTATCCGGACTATATTTCCACTTGTATGATAACACAAATATGGGGTTTTAGACAGGTGCTTTCCCCAGGTACATTCTTCTATGTTATGTGTGATTAATTCCTTCTTATCAGTTATATGTGTTCTTATTGATGCTTCTCATGGTTGATTAAGCTTCCGCTAAATTGTTTGTGGAAGTAGATCAAGTGTTTTGCTTTAGTACATTGCATTGCCAGGTTGATCTATAGGTGAGAAATGTCTACATCGTATCGGAGCTAGCTGATTTGTAGAAAAATTCTACATGGTATCGGAGCACAGGTGATCAAGGAGAGAACAGTATACTGAGAGGACATTTCAAAGTTTTGAGGTTTGGGCTGAGAGTTTGCAGAGCATATCTGAAAATTTATGTACAAAATTTTCAAAATAAATAGCATATTTGGATTCCTTGCGGAAAAATACCCAAAATCAAAAAAAAAAAAAAATCAGTTGAATCGAAGTTCGGATGAGGGAGATATCGCTGATTTAAAATCATCGCTTTTTCTAGAAAATTTCATGACGGTGGGAAAGTGGAAATAGATTGGTGTACTAGCCAAGAACTTGTATGCACTTGAGGTACAAGATGCATGCAAAGCCTTGAGGAGCAAGGAAAAGGTTAGATACTTGGTGGTTGAGAGGGAGAGTAAATTACCTCTCAACATGCAGCGCCAGAAGAAGTCTCAGACAATTGTGTAGGAGCCACGATTAGTGCAGCAGCTCCAGGAGGTTGTGGAGTAGCCACAACAGGGGAAGCTGAGTGGAGATTGAGTAGAGACATCTACTCATGTGGAGACCTCTAGTAGGGGGAAACTTCGAGCCAGGTGGGCTGAGAGATTACATGCAGCCATACCTCTAAGTAGGAGGTGGGGTGATGTAGAGTGATCATCCCAAGGAGGAGGGGCAGGATCCTTGAAGTACCCAACCTCTTGGATGAGACCTTGCTACGGGAGCCTGATGTGGAGTAGCAAGAACTAACTAATTGGGTAGAGATAGATGCTGATGGAGCAGCAGAGAGAGCTACAATGCAGGGAATCTCAATATAGCGCATAACATGCAGGTTGCAGCAATGCGAGAGGCACAAGTGTGTTGCACAGTGCTAGGTGGCACAGAGAGGTGTGCAATAGTGCGAGATGCATGGAGATGTTGCAGTAGCGCAGATGTCAGAGAGGGAACACTTGTTAGTAATAGGTAGAGCTTCAGCATCAGAGTATGTTTCTAACCCAACAGAGTGGTGAGTTGGGAGTGATTTTTGTTCCAAGAGTTGTTGGAGCAAGTGGACCTAGTGGATGTGTTTCATGCAGAACATTCCAGAGTTACATGATCATGTTCGAGAGGAAGACTTTCTTGTTGAGAGGGTGTGTTGAAAAGTGTGCAACAAGAAATGCTAAATTTAGAATGTGCTAAAAATAGAACTCCTAAAAATAAAAGTTCTAAAATTAGCAGTTTGGCCAGTGAGCATTTTGGCCACCTTGGGTGAGAGGTGAAACTGCTAAAAATAGAATCTTCTAAAAATAGCATTTGTGGGTCCCTTCATATTTTTAGCAATTCCTGGTCTAACTATAGGAAGTAAAAACGAATTTGGTCTTAACAGCAATTTAAAATATTAATTAATTAATCTCCATGAGTTAATTAATTATGGAAAATTAAACTTGAAGTCTTTGTGAGATCATGTAATTATTTTCTCCCTTGATTTAAGAATTTATCCCTTGATTAAAGGAGATAAGGTTCAGTTCTATAATGAGAGAATCAGTTGAATTAGTTTAACTTAGTCAAGTCCAGTTAGATTATTTTAACAAGTTGTTAAAATAATGAAATATAGTTTGTTAATGCTTGCATGCATGTGACAACTATTATTTCAGATAACTGAGCATTCCCTCATGGATAACTGATGCATGTCAGTTCAGACAGAGACCCAGTTGAGATCAGAGAAAGGACAGTGTACTATAAGTTGGATGAATCTTTTTCCTATAAAGGAAGCTCATCAATGATGAGGATTTATCTCCTTCAGGTTTGTGCAGTTAGATCAGAGGTTAGTGAGTGTGTGAAGAGGCCAATTCACACATGTGACATCACTGGACCCCAAGGAAACTGCACAAGGAAATAGGAGGCTTGGAGGGAAAAGGAGAAGGTTTGTGAGAATCCTTTGACTGTCTATGAGCAGCAGAGGGATTGTACTGAGAGCTGGATAGCTTCCGAGCTAAGGCTTTGTGTAATCCAAACTATATTTCCACTTGTATGATAATACAAGATGGGGTTTTAGGCAGGTGCTTTCCCCGGGTAAATTTTTCTGTGTTATGTGTGATTGATTCCTTCTTATCAGTTATATGAGTTCTTATTGATGTTGCTCATGGTTGATTAAGCTTCCACTAAATTGTTTGTAGAAGTAGATCAAGTGTTTTTCTTTAGTACATTGCATTACCAGGTTGATCTACAGGTGAGAAATTTCTACATGGTATCGGAGCTAGCTAATTTGTAGAAAAAGTTCTACATGGTATCAGAACTAGCTGATTTGTAGAAAAATTCTACAAAATTCTACACAATGTACAGACATAATTTCAAGTAACGCCTATATTTGAGCAATTATATTTAAATTATGATATTAATTTATTAGTATATTAAAAACAAACATTATTAAGTAACGACTATATTAAATGACTAGTTTTTGAAAAATAATATTTAAATAATAATATTAGTTTTTGAAAAATAATATTTAAATTAATTTATTAAAACCAAATATTACTAGTTTTTGAAAAATAATATTTAAAGTATGATATTAGTTTATTAATTTATTAAAAACAAATATTAATGAGTAACCGCTATATTAAACACCTAATTTTTGAAAAATGATATTTAAATTAACTTATTAAAAAAAATAAAAAATAATAATAATAATCAAAGTCAAACTCTAAAAAAAGAGGGAAGTCAAAAATTATAAAAATGAGTCAATACCCTAATCGAGACAAAATCATTTAATAAATAAAATAATTAATGGAAATAAATAAATAAATAAAATAAATTAATTAATGGAAAAATAAATGAAATAGAACAAATATATATCTATATATATATATATATATATATATATATATATATATATATATATCAAAGAAAAGTATTCAATAAATAAAATAGGGTCGACAATAAAATATGGGGCTCACTCCCATTATACAAATAACAAAAATACTAAAAGGAGTTAGGAACGAATAGGATGATAAAATACATAAAAAAACACGAAGGATCAAGAAAATAAACTCTAATGAAGAATAAATCAACAACAAATACTATAAAAAGGACATCAGTACCTACATAGATAAACAAATACACAAAATAAATCCCGAAAAGAAGCGTAAGAAACTAGGAGGATAGGAGAGGAACCAAACTTCTACTAATATTCCAACCATCATCTCTATTTCCCTTATGTGATTTCTACCAAAAGACTTTGCTTAATTCATTATGGATCATAGAAGCCTCGATAGAGAAATGACCCATGGTATTGAGAAGCCATGGTATTCATGTGGAATATAACCTATTAAAAGGTGTAAATCAAACAAACATAAATCTATCTTAACTCTCGATCTACTAAGTACCTAGACGGATCAAATATGTTGGGGCGCAAAGAGATTTAATCCCTCTTGGTGCGTGGTAGATCTAATGTTAAGATTGATCTAGATTACCTTAATTTTCCCCTTTAAATAGGCTATATTCCTTGTGAATACCATAGGTTTTCAATACCATGGGTCATTTTTGTATTTATTATTATTTTTTTTATTTTATTTTTATCGTGTTCAAATGTTTACATTACATCACTATTACTATTTTCTTTTAATTTCTTTTATTTTTTTATTGTTTTATGTAATTTGACTTTGAGAAAATATTAAACATTACATTATATATCTATTCAACTCTAGAGGATTAATAATATAATATATTATTAATGATAGTTATCTTGATTCATACTGATTTTAGAGTTTAATAAGATATAAAATAATAGAAATTTCATTCAAATAATAAGTGTTTTGATTAATTAATAATATTTTATTCATAATCATTTTCTGCAACTCGACTCCCGCTCTGCAAACCCTCAATATCTGCATCTCGCGCGTTCTGTAGACAACGAGCGTGCCCGCTCTCAGTCGCCCTGATCCCTACGGGCATGTCCGCCTGGGGCTCTCCTTCATACTGCGGTTGAACTGGTTCATGGAGGACCACGTTGTTGCCTGCTAGCTTTTGATAGGCCCGTTCCCTAGGGCTTGCGACCATGGAGGTGTTGGGCACTCCCCAGGCGCCTCTACCTTCTCCTCTGCCGCTCTCGCCTTCTGAGGCCTTCAATCGGCTCTTGGCAGGGCTCCCAAGGAAGAAGAATTATGAAGCTGCAAAATTTGTAAAAAGTTGGATAATATTCCTGTGATCTCCCTTCCTCCAGAAACCTAGATCCAAGTTGCATTGTCTTTGGCCGAATGGGCTCTCATCGATCAGTTCACTAGGCTATGGCCATCCCCAAAATCCACTGAGAGCTGGGTCAACAGAAAATGGGCGTCGTTGATCAAAGAAAGTGTTACCTCTTACTTTCTGGGGAGAGGATACTTCCTCTTCGAATTCACTTCAAAGGATGACAAAGATCTTATCTTCCAAAACAGCCCATACATCATGGGCCCTCAGGATTTCTATCTAAATAAATGGACTCCGGTCTTCGATCCGGCAATAGATGTGCCCAAAGCAGTCCCGGTGTGGGTTAGACTTCCAAACCTCCCAGTGCATTGTTGGAATTGGGACTCCTTGATGCACATTGGAAATCCCCTAGGGAAATTTATAGACCGAGCGAACAATAAGGACCAATATGACTGCGCCAGGATCTGTGTAGAAGTAGATCTGGAGGTGGGGCTACCAGAGGCCATCAAAATAAATGTCGAAAGCTGGATGCACTTGCAGAAACTGGACTATGAGCAGCTGCCCTTCAAATGCCGGAAATTCCATGTTTATGGTCACTTTGCTAGAGGTTTCCCGACCAATAATGAGGTTGTGCAGGGGAAGGAGGACGGATGGAATCAAGTCAAGTGCCCCAAACCTTATCTCAAGACACATAAGCCGAGAGGCCCTAATGGCAAAGGAACTCACCAGGCCTCTGCTTAGCAGATCCCGCCCAAGCCTGCTCCAAAAAATAAGTTTGATCCTCTTAGCTCACAACCAGAGGACACCCTTGAGGTCGTGGTCCAAAAGGAGACAGAAGCTACTCAGGAGATCGAGAACCAAAAACTAGTTTCTCCAAGCAAAGGTACTCCCTCAGCCTCCTTTAAAGGAACAAGTGCTGAAGATCCCAAAGGTATGACTTTAGAAGATAAGGAAGAAGAGTAGGAAACAGATGAGTCAGAGGAGGAAGGAGAAATAGGAGAGTCCCAAACCTTGGTCAGAAGATCTACAAGAGGCCGTAAAACTGATAAGGAAAAAAGAGAGCATGAGACTTACAAAGACAAGCTATAGGGCAGCCAGCCAACTTTGGAAAAGCTGCTAGCCTCAAAGCCTAGGATGTTGAAAAATCAGCCCCAAGGCTCCAAGGGAGCCCACCAAAAACATAAATAATGAAGGTCATCTCCTAGAATTGTAAAGGTATGGGGAGTAAAGTTAAGGAAGAAGCTATGAGAAGCTTAATAAGAACAGAAACTCCAGACATACTTCTTTTCCAGGAGACTAAGCTGGAAGACATAGTCTTCCTGCAAGCAAGCAAGAAACTTTGGTTTAAAAGTGAAGCAAGAGCAATCTCTGCCCGGGGTGCCTCGGGAGGGATTGGCACTCTATGGAATGCCAGCAAATTTGCAGTCACCTTTGAGGCTAGTAATACTCACTGGTTGCTGCTGAAAATGCAGAATCTGGATACTAAGGAAATCTTTTGCCTTTTCAATGTATACTCTCAAGTCAATGTCGGGGAAAAAAAGGATTGTTGGGATTCTATAAGGCACCAAGCAGACTTGATAAACCTGGAAAATATAATTATTGTTGGAGACCTCAATCTCACTCTTCACTCGTCTGAAAAAGGGGAGGCAGCGCAGTCCGAGATCCGGCAAGGGAATGGGCGGAGGATCTTATGCAGGATTGGGACTTGCTGGATATCAAACCTTCTTCCGGTAAGTACTCTTGGTCTAACAAAAGAGTGGGCCTTGGTCATATTGCTGCCAGATTAGATAGATTTTTCATTCAAAGCTCCTATCTGTTACTAGGTTTAGAACCCAGAATGCACATTCTTGCTAGCAGCATCTCGGACCATAAGCCCATAAAGCTAGAGCTCCTAGCCCATCTTGATCTGGGTCCTATTCCCTTTAGATTTAGTCCCCTCTGGGTCAAGGAGCCAGACTTCATGCAAACAGTCAAGGAATGTTGGAGTCAGCCTGTCAAAGGATCTCCTTTCTTTATCTGGGAGGAAAAGCTTAGAAGGGTAAAAGGAGTTCTAAAACGATGGGTCAAAACCCTATCCAACCCTGATACAGAAAGAAAAGCCATTAAAGACTCTCTTGCCTCTCATCAAACTCATATGGAGAACGATATAGTCACAACGAAGTTGTTAGATCAAGAGGCTCATCTGCAACAGTGCTTTCATAAGGCCTGCTTAGCTAAAGAACAATATTGGAGATTAAAATCTCGAAATCTCTGGCTCAAAGCAGGGGACAGGAACACTGCTTTTTTCCACAAACAAGCCCAGGCCAGGAAATGCTTCAACACTATTTCTGAGATTAAGGAGGATAACGACACTCACAAGGATTTTGAAGACATTAAGAAAGCAGCCTTTTCCCACTTTCAAAACTTGTATAGTGAAGATAAGGATCCACACCAATACTCAGATCTGTTAGACATTATTCCTTCTGCAATTTCTCCTCGTATGAACGAGATCCTTAAGGCCAAAGTCACTAAAGATGAAGTTAAAAAGGCCCTTTTTGATATGGATCCGGATAAGGCCCCTGGGCCGGATGGCTTCTCTGCCAGGTTTCTCCAAGTTTGTTGGCCGATTGTGGAAAAGGATATTTTCAAAATGGTTCAAAAGTCTCAAAATACTCAGAAAATAGGAGGCAGCACAAACTCCGCTTTCTTAGCCCTTATACCCAAGGAAAAAGGCGCCAACAACTTCAGCAGATTCCGTCCGATTTCCTTATGCAATATTGGGTACATGTTAATCACCAAAGTAATTGCAAATAGACTGAAGCTCATTCTTCCCAAAATAATTCCGGAGAATCAAGGAGGCTTCATCCAAGGAATGTAGATCGTGGACAACTTCACCCTTGTTCAAGAGGCAATTCATTCAAGTATTCTTCGAAAAGAACAAGGTATGGTGATTAAACTCGATTTAGCAAATGCCTTTGATTGAGTAAATCATAGCTTTCTTTTAAAAGTCATGAGCAAGTTTGGTTTTGGAGCAAGCTTCATTAAATGGATCCGGGCATGCATCTCAAAGCCATGGATTTCTCCTCTTGTAAATGGAAGAGCCACTGATTTTTTCAAAGCTTCGAGAGGGCTTAGGCAGGGGTGTCCTCTTTCCCCTCTACTATTTGTCATCCAAGCCTCTGTTCTTAGCTTCCTGTTAGACAAAAAGATGCAAGATCAAGATATTAATGGACTGTGTATTGCAAGAGGGGTCAAAAACATAAATCACGCCTTATTTGCGGATGACACTCTACTTTTGGGTACTGCCTCTCTTTTCTCTGCCTCTAAATTTAAAGCAGTTTTGGATGAATTCAGTGAGGCCTCAGGTAGCGTTGTAAATAAGAACAAATGTCACATCTTCAGCTGGAACACTTCGCCCAAACTGCTCTCCGCTATTTCTAGATGTTTGGGTTTTGCAGCCTCCTCTTCTTGGATCTCTTTCAAATACTTGGGCCTTCCTTTTTTTCATAAGAGACCTATAAGCAAAGACTAGCTCCCTCAGCTTGAAAAATTCAAGACTAGGATCCAAGCCTGGGGTTACTCCTGGCTCAACACTACTGGCAAATCTATCCTAATTAAATCTGTGCTTACCAACCTCCCTTTATTTCTATTTGCTGGGCTTCTCGCCCCGGAAAACATATTAAAAAAGATGGAAGAGTTCATGTGGAGGTTCTTTTGGAAGGGAGGAAAACATAATGAAAACAAGATTCCCCTTATCAGTTGGGAAACCATCTCCAAGCCACTGTGGGAGGGTGGTTTGAATTTCAAAAACCTCTGTCAGCAGAATGTGGCTATGGCAGCTAAGATTATTTGGAGTATCATTGCCCCCAAGCCTAGCTAGGCCCAATTGGCTCTCTGGAAAAAGTATTTCAGAGGTCCTCGTTCTAGTTGTTTAGACAATGTGATTCATTTGCCTAACTCGCCTTTCCTTAAACTGTATGTTAAAGCTGCTCCTTTAATCAATGCGCACTCCTACTGGATCCCAAGAAATGGCAAAAAGATCAACATCTGGACTGATAAAATCATGAATATGGACCCAATTGAAGACAAAGCCTCCATTAGAGCGTTGTGATGCTGGATGGATAAAGAGGGGTTGTGTTTGTTGTGGGATATTTCTCTTTGGAGCGATTATGTTTGGGCAAGTTGGAAACATATTGAGGTGCTGGGTCATCTGATCAATGAATGGTCCACGTTGCTTGACCTTCTTCATGGCTTGGCACCCACGCACATGAGGAAAAGAGATTCGAAAGGCTGGGGGCCGAATTCCAGAGGCTACGCTGTCTCCATGGGATATGCCAAGTTGAATGAGCGGCCATACGTCCCCCCCGACCCAGCGCCTTGGCAGGGTGTCTGGCGTTTTCCTTCATGGCCCAAAGTCGACTTCTTCACCTGGCTTCTTTGCCATGGCAAAATCCTAACGTATGACATTTTGCAGAGGAAAGGGTTCTACGGTCCCTCCATCTGCTCGTTGTGCAACAAAAATGCAGAGACAACAGTCCATTTAATCCTTGAATGAAACTTCTCTAAGCAGATCCGGTTCTCCTTTATTCACATTTTGGACCCCAATTTTTTGCTTCCTTGCTCCACTGCTGACCTTTTTTCTAATTGGGCAATCAAATATCCTAGCCTACCTCCTAAAAATCAGATAATCAAAACTGCATGGGTTGTCCTTCCAAAGGTTATTTGTTGGCAGATATGGCTAGAACGAAACAGAAGAATTTTCAGAAATACTAATCAGAATCACAAGGCCTTAGAAATCAAGATTAAATGTCATTTAAAGGAGTGCTTGACTGATATAAAAGATGATTCTAATCTCAGCCAACAGGACATTGCTTGGGGATCATTCCTTGACTTGCAATTTCAAACAACAATTAGAAATGTCCCTCCTCTTAAAGACTGGCAAATAAGGAAATCTGAAACTGACTTTCAATACTGGCTCAAATTGCACTCAAGGCACTCTCTCTTTTTTGATGGGGCAGCAAAGGGAAATCTGAGCAAAGCTAGTGCAGGAGGTGTTGTTGTAAATCCAATTGGGGAAAAAATTCATTCCTTTGCTTGGGGGCTTGGACATTCATCCAGCATTCAAGCTAAGGCTTTGGCCCTCTTTCAAGGCCTCAAGATCCTCAAAGATTTAAATATAAATGAAGCGAATGTTATAGGTGACTCCCAGATCATTATAAACGCAATGGTTTCCAATTCCCCAGCGTTGGATCTTAAACTAGCAAGGCTAATATCTAGAATTAAGGGCTTGGAAAACGCTTTTCAGAAGTTGAATTACTACCATGTGCTGAGAACTCATAATAAAGAGGCGGACATTGAAGCCAACAAAGCTGCCCTCCTCTCTACCGTGGTCAAGATGAAAGACGAAGAAGAATCATGGGAACCCATCCCATAAGCTGATTATTGCCATGTTTTATTGCTTGCTCTTAAATAAATTTGTTTGTATCTTCAAGTGGGGAAAAATCTCTGAAATCGAATCACTAGATTCCTTATCAAAGAAGAAGTCTTCAAGCTTCAGCTGCATTCTCATTCTTAGCAGTGAGATGCAACAAGATATAGACATCCTCAATGTAATCAGATTTTCGACATTCAGGCCAAGATGAATATAAATACTCCATAACCGTTTCTATCAAAAAAAAAAAAAAAATATTCATAATCTATAGTTAATTAGAAATTTTAATAAATAACCTAGGTATTTTCTCTTCTTTAGCTATCTATACTAGTACATGAGATAAGATTCTCTCCTAGACACTACAAAGTGAGAGTGGAAGTAAAAGTGTCATCACCATGATGAAAAACATAATCGTTTGCATTAGATAACAATTAGCTCCATAGTATCTTATCTTGTCCATACGAACATGGTAAATTTCTTAACATCCTCTCATCTTCAAATAAATTATCAAATAAAAAGAATAAATCATATACTAAAAGACATATTGATGATGTATATTATGGATCGACCCACTAAGTGGAAAGATTGTTTATACTTAGCAAAATTTGCTTACAATAATAGCTATTAAACATCTATCAAAATGAACCCATTTGAAACTAGGTACAAATGCAAGTGTAACACTCCTTTCACATGGAGCCAACCAAAATAAATACATAAATATAGATATAAAATTATCAATATAATACAATAATTATAAATTTATATAATATATATGGAGTATAAATATATATATATTATATATTTTAATATATTAGATAATTTAGGAAAAATCGAATGTCTAACTGTATAATGCGAAAAAAGAAAGAGAGATCATAGTCGATTCAAGTTTGTTTGTGAATTATTATTCAAAATTGTAATTAAACTACGTATGTATTTAATGTTAATAATAGTTTGAGCATTTGTATTTAATATTGATAATAGCTAGAGAATACCATTACCAATTACACTATTATATCATGACTAGTTGCTTTAGAATTTTGCAAAGCCAAGAGTAGATTAGATTGAACAAGAGAGAGAAAATGGCATCATGGAAGAGTGAATATTGTGAAAAGCGAATACATTAAGTATAAATCATAAATGATAGGTTAATTAAATATTAATGTCCATATAACGTGTTTATAACCCAAAAAAAAATGAGAATTTGGGGAAGTTAAATGTTAAAATGTTTATCAAATAATAATTATTTAAATGATTAATGTTTGGAGTTATTTTTAATGTGATTTTTTAATTGTATATATGGATTTAACATCTAAAAAATTTCTAATGCATTTCGGATGTGCAGGGGTTACTCATCAAGTTTGTAATTTCAATAAATTTTTGTCATATTTTAGTTACCCATCAAGCTTGTGATTTCAATAAATTTTTATCGGATTTTAAAGAAATTAGGCCAAAAAATCCACGAGAAAAACTTCCAAAAAATAACACTAAAGACAAACTCATTAATGTTTTAGAAAAATATCATATACCAATAAATATATGAGAGAGAATAAAATATTACTTTCTTTTATATATATATATATATATATGTTTATTTTTTAATTGAAATAATAAGCATATAACAATTAAGGTTTTAATTTAACCAAAAAAAATACATTTTCTCAAAATAGTTAATTTAAATTTAATTAATAATAAAATTAAAAATATTTACATTGGAATAAATTTATTAAATAATAACTAATAACTTATTTTTATTTTATTATCTATTTTTTCTGACTAAACTACATAATTTTTTTAAAATAATATTAAATTATAATTTATCCTAGGAGCAATTTAGAAATTAAGAGATCAAAGGTTCAATCCCCTGGTCGTGACCCAGTCTATGGAAAGGAGGACAGGTTGTAGGCCCCCAAAGGTATATATATAACATTTTCTTTTAACACAGGTGGGTAGAGTGGGAGGGGTAATCCATTTCCCCGATGAACAACAAGAATACAACTTTGCTTGGGGTCTAGGATTGGCAACTAACAAACAAGTGAAGTTCTGGGCTCTATGGAAAGGTATTAATATTGCTAGGGATTATGGATTCAAAAAATTGTTAATTTTGGGAGACTCAATGTTAGTTATAAGGCATATTTCACCTGCATTAACAGGAAACCCAACAAATTATCTTCCAATTGTTTGACAAATAGCATGTCTGTGTCCAATTTCGTAAATATTATGTTCCTCCACATCCTTAGATCTCTTAACGTGGAGGTGGACACCCTAGCCAATTAGGGTTCTCGATTGGAGCAAGGAGTCTTGTTGCTCCATGATGGAACATGCCAATACTATAAATTGAAGTAATTAATGAAAATATTTGGGAATCTAATGAAATCAGAACTCCTGTCAATAACAATTAGGAGAATAAACACAAGACGATAGATGGTCTCAAATCGTCACAAGGAGAACGACAAAAGAGGACAGGTGGAGATCGGGCCTATCTTGTACATGTTGCATTGCATGCACAGAATTCCTCTTATCTGGACTTACAATATCAAAGGGTGGCCTTAATTAAATTTGTGGTGATCCTCTCAAGCATAATTGATGTGGGGAAGGTAGTTAATGGACGAGAGGCTCATTAATGATAGGATGAATTCTCTCGGCACAAAGTTTGGCTCTTCAATTAGGGAAATCAAATATATGTTCCACATGAAGTAGGAGTTAATTACATCTGATGGAGACAAACTTTCCCTAGAGGAACATGAGGACATAAATAAGGGTGGTCGGAGGGCTCCTGAGTATATCTAGTCACTCATAGGTTGGAATTCACTGTGGGACAATTAGTCGTTTTTGTAGATGGAGAGTAGGGAAGAACCTAGAGACTTCGAGCACTAGAAGAAAGCATCAAGGAAGATTTTCAAAAAATTAATACGGATGTATGAGTTGTTGGAAAGGAGGCGAGAACTTAAGGAGAAAGAATGGGATGATAGAGCAAAGATGGTGGATTGTAAGTTGGACTAGATCCACCCCTGCATGGAGCGCAATATCCTTCACATGGAATCAGATATGTTGTTAACGAAAACAAGGCAGTGATAGGTGGCATGGAGCTCAAAGCAAAAGGAAAATTTGGGCCCCCTAGAACTTAATTTGACCTTGCACGATACAGAGACCACAGGAGCAGTAGTAGGGGGTGAAGCAGCTCGTGGCATGCAAGCGACTTCTAAGAACAAGCAATATCTGGAACTTGGCCCTTCTGTGGCTAATTAGAAAATAATGTAATATGTTATGTTTATATGAGCAAATTTTGGGGAAATTATGCAAAATTTATGGACAATATCAATGTAGTAGTGTAGAATGGAAACCCTACAGCACTACTAAAACTCAGCTTTGGCTCTACTGGAATTTTGATGTTGCTAATGTAAATCTTGAATGTAAATGGAATTGGCCATGCAAATCATCCTTTTGATATAATATAAATAGCCGCTTCATTTTAAAAAAATAAAATTTTCTTTTAACGTATATTTAATGTTAAATTTTTATAATTTATCTTGAAGAAAAGAAAATTATCTTTTATAATAATGTTTTTTAAACTAGATTATATTAATTTGATTATCTAAAAATATATCACATTATATATTATATGTTTTTGGTTGGTTTGTCACTTAGGATATCTAAACAATCACAAAATAATAAGTTGTCTGTACATAGTGTCTCAAGTGGATTCAGAATTAATACATTACCAGCTATATCATAAAACTATAAAGTATCTATGTTACCTATCCCTAATATACTTAATAGGCCTTAGTGGGTTATGAAAATAATAGATGGAATCATGATAAACTAATCTATTATGTGGAGATTGTCACCAATGGTTATTTGGGGGCTTGCATAGGCTGCAGTTGAGTGGTTTGGTGCTTGAGAAGAAGAGGTTAGGAGTTTGGCCTTGATGTCCTTCAATTAGATAACATCTCATTCGACTAGAGCAAAAGCTCCTCTTTTGCCTCATCCCTGTCTTGAAGAACTTTTCCTAACATTGTTTTTGGCATGCTATTATAGTTCAACAAATGTTTTGGTATTTGGTGTCTCTAACCCTTGATTGGCCTACATTTGGCACCCAAATTCTCCTTTCATCATTAACGTCCCAATCAGGCATCACCCTACGATCAAGTTGGATCTTGTCCTCACCATTAAAGATATGCTCACATATATTTGGAGGTGTTTATTCCCAATATATGTTCGCAACCTCCTATGCTACCTCTTAAACTCTCAAATCATAAGGCCCTTCTTGGCATTTACCACCTCTACCTCGATTACCATGATCATTATAACCACCCCTTCTCCTTGCCATGACTTCTAGACATTGGATTAAGAACAAGCAGGGGATGGAATGAAAAAAATGATTAGGAAGGGTTTTGATAATTGGGCATTGTTTGTCAAGGAAGAAACTAGGAAAGCAATGACAACAAGAGAAAAAACCAAAGGTGACACATTGTAACAAGGGACACAGATAGACATGGAATCACTAGGACTTTTGAGACAAGTAAGAGAATTTTTTAGGAGTAGGGATATGGTCCAAGGTCCCAAATTGATCTTGACAAGGTTCTCTAGCCTATGGAAAAATAAACCATGAGTAACAAGCATTGACTTCTCAAGTAGAAAAGATTTGATAAACATATGGACCAAACTTCCCCATTAGTTTATAGAATACGTGTGACGACTATAGAGGACATTGAATCTTATACAATTTGAGAGTATGCTAAGAGATTTGTCATACTTAGAAAACCACAATCAATCTCATGTAGAGTAACAATCCTTTATAATCACCAATGCTCGATAGTCATGATAGATTTAGAATCCACAAAGACACCACTATACAATATACATTCCATTAATAGATCCATACAACGAGAATCTATTATAGAGTACAATTCCACTATGCATGATAACTAGATCAACATCCTTCATACAAACATTATTACCACTACCCTAATTTACTACCATCCTTCTCACAAACATTATTACCACTACCCTAATTTACTACACCCTTCTCTAAACATACTTAGATTACATATGCAAAGCCCCATCCATCTTGCTTGTCTCCTAAAAAAAAATAGACATTTATAAAGTATTGATCCCATCGTAACCACCTTTCTTAAGTTTTTTTATAATAATGTTAAGTATTTATTAAATTAATATAATTTTATTTATTTATTAAAAAATTTATTTAAAAATAATATATATAAAATAGCATTAACTCAAAAAATAATTTATATATATACACACTTACTAGAAAGCAATGTAACTTATTTCCACTAAATTTGTTTTACGTGTAAATAAACATGTAACTTTTTTCCACTAAATTTTTTAACGTGTAAATAAACGTGTAACATTTTTCCACTAAATTTTTTAACGTGTGAATAAACATGTAACTTTTTTCCACTAAATTTTTTAATAATAATAATATCCATTTTAAGGTCACAGCCAAGCCAGACACCAATTTGGTGTATGAGACCCCCTTATTTGTGGGACAAGGGACCGACCTCCGCGCAGCGATTTGACTGCTAAGTCTACGAAGGCATACATACTCTACCCCCCTCTGGTTTTGAACTTGTGACCTCTTAGGAGGAAACACATGCTCTTAACCATTAGGCCCACTCAAGCTGTACTTGTAAAAGAGTATCTTAAAGCAATGTTACTGTTTGTCCACGAAATTATTTATCGTGTAAATAAACATGTAACTTTTTTCCACTAAATTTTTAACTAGTAAAAGAGTATATTAAAGCAATGTTACTTTTTGTCCACGAAATTATCTATCGTGTAAATAAATATTCATTCTTACAAGTCATTCTAATTTAAAAAAGTGTAACATTCAAATATTTTAGTCAAATCTTTTGAGTTAACTTATATTTTATATTTGTGTAACATTAAAATATTTTAGTCAAATCTTTTTAGTTAACTTATATTTTAAATTAGTACAACATTAAAATATTATGGTCAAATCTTTCAAAGGTAACTTATATTTAACTTCAATTCTTTATTATATTTTTGGAAAATCCAAATTTCAAATTTAATTTGAAAAAAATTATAGATTTGAAAAAAGAAAGTGGATGGTGAGAACAGAGATATTGTAACGAACAATATTATGTGACACGTCACCAGCAAGATTCGATACAGACAAATCACATGGCATGACACCATTGGTGATAAAGATTGCACGGAGTAAAAGAAAAAACACGTAAAAATAAGGGAAGGACATACTCTTTTCATGATAAGGCCAATTATTATATAATATTTTATAAAATAGGAAATTTCCATAAAATACACATGCTCCATACAACCTTAATCTAATTTTAATACTGTTAAGGACCAACATAATCTCTTTTTCACACATGGGAGTGCTAAAAATTAGGGAGTTGTTTATAATGCGATTTTTTAGAGATTTGAATCCGGCGGAAGAAATTGAGGTTAAATCTTGATTTGTTGCCGTTAAAATGGTTTTTTAACTGCATATTTGGATTCAGCACCCTGAAAAACCCCTGGGACACTTTCATTGTGTAGAAACTAGCTATCAAACTTGCGATTCCAATAAATTCCTGTGGGATTTCGACCGGAAAAAACCCGCCGGAAAAGCTTTCAAAAAGTCGCACACTATTCCCCACACACATATATATCACTGCTAAGTATATATATATATCTAATGTACTTGCATTGTGTCCCGAGTAGTTGGGATGGTGCAATAATGCCTTCCCCACCTGGATTCGATTTACGTCTACACGCTGAATGCTACACATCATATGTTGACTATGTTGGGTTGCCGTCAAAATGACACTACAAACTTGTACATATATTGTACATATATTATATGTAATATAATAATGTAATATATTACTTCTTCAACGAAGATTCCTTCCCTGTGAAAGAAATATATATATCCACACATAATGACAGCTCACCCTCACACCGGACGATATTAGTGCACACCCAACAACAAATGACATGTCATCCATGCCCGTAGCCTTTATTTTCCACCAAATTAATATAAATTGGAATATTCTGGTGATGCCATGATTCCTTCCACCAAATATAAAACAAAATAAATACAAGATAGTACTTATATAGGGAAGAATGTTAAATATATTTTCTTTTATTTTCATTTTTTTTATTTATTAAAAATTTTAAGCGTAATGAATAGTGAACATTCAGATCCTTTGAAGTTTTCACGGACGGGAAGATGTTACTAAATATTAAATAAAATAATAATAATAAATATTTATTTTAAAAAATAAAATAAAATCGAAGAAATTTAAATTAGAGTTAAATTTAGGATTTGTTTAAATTGGTGGCAATTTAGTTTGGAGGATTTGTTTGTCAGAATTCAATTTTTCAAAATATTTAAAATTGGAAGTGTTTCAACAGTTGGTGTAAATAGATTCAACGCTCTTAAAAAGTCTTGGAACACTCAAAATTTTAAATTTTAACAATTGTAATATAGATTTTTCAAAATTTCTCTTTGATTTTGTCAAAATCATTCCAGGGAAATCATCTCCTATGTCATATTTAAACTATGCTTTACAATTGTCTTTTTTAATTAATTTTGTATACAAAATGTTAATTTTACCATATATTATCAACCATAACATTAAACTATGTTTTACAATTGTATTTTTTAATTAATTTATTAAAAAAAGACATTATTAACAATAACAATTTATATATATATATATATATATATATATGATTTTATAATAAAAAATACAAGAAATATGCAATGATGGTATAATTTTAAAAAATCACTTTTCAAAATAAATTTAAAATTATGTTTTCATTTAAATTTAAAAAGATGCTAATTGTAGTATATGTCAATAATAAAAAAATGAAAATGTTTATTTAATGGAAAATTATTGTGTTATGAAGTAATATACAAAATTCAAGATTTAAATCCCCAAATAAACAAAAAAAAACAATGAATATTTATTTATGTACGTGAGTTATTAAAAAAAATGGTTTCTATTACTTAATATGTATTAAAAATAAATTAGTATTTATTCTTAATTGACTCCACCGTCAACATTTTTAAAATGTAATTTTTTAATCATTTAATAAGAAAAAATAATACATAATATAAATTTAAATGATATTTTAAAAAAATGAAAATTGATTATTTTCTCTATTTAATAAATCTATATTTAAAAACAAATTTGCATTGGCTTTTATTCAAAAAGTTTTCCTTTATTCTTAAAACTAATTCTATCTATAATTTATTATTTACTACTTTTTTTTTTCCAAAAAATACAATTAAAAAACATGTAAAAACGTTTATTCATTTTAAAATTAATAATTGCTGGTAATTTATTTTTTTCATAACATAATTCGCTTTTTTTTTTTCATTTTAATAATTATTTGTATATATATAGATAGATATATAAACAACATAATTATTCTTTTGCTGTTTATCTTTTTCCGAAATTTCAATAATCATCATATCATCTTGTTTAACTTACTTTAAATATTTCAATAATTATATATATATATATATATATATATATATATATATATAAATATAAATATGTCCAAATTTCAATAATCATATTTCTTTTCCAAATTTCAATATCATCCTGTTTAACTGGCTTTAAATAAATTTAAATTTAAACTTAAACATAAACATAAACATAAACATAAACATATCCCATTCTTCTCTAAAACACCCTATCTAAGAGAAGGACATCTTAAGAGGGGGACATCTTAACTTCAAGGTGTCACTCTTAGAAGATGTAAAAAGAAAACATGTCCTACTTTCTCTCACATCATCCTTAAGGAAGGAGCACGTTCACTCTAAATTGTCACTCGACAATACTCACTCAAAATAACTTGATTTCTCTCGCATCATATTTAAGGGTGGAGCATGCTCACTTGAAACGATTCAATTAAGTGAATGTTCATAATTAATTTTATAAATTAATTATTTTGAAAATAATTTAATAATAATAAATTAATATTAAATTTAAATTATTTTAAAAATAAATTAATATGATACATTTTAATTAGTAATAAATTAACTAATTATTTAATTCCATCACATTAATAGCAAAAGATATCATATTGGGAATCTTTCATACTCGTAATTGACTTGGAGGATTTTGACTACTTTCCAATGTAAATAAAGACTAAACATGACTAGGTTCTATTAATAGCAATAGCAAAAGATATCACATTGGGAATCCTTCATACTGGTAAGGATCTTGACTACTTTCCAACATAAACAAAGACACGACAAAGACTAAACATAACAAGATAAGACTACAATGGATTGCACGAAAGTTGGGAACTGCAACAAAACAAAATGCCAGAATTGAAATAGCATAGTAAACAACCAGAAATCATTGCATTAATGACCAAACAGGAGGAATATTCATTAACAAATATTTGGAATGCATTGATATATTAATTGAATTAAATTTGATAGCATTTCTAAAATATTTGTAATGAATAAACTGAAATTAATGTTTTTTTTTCTCTTATTTATTATTCTTAACCAGCCTCATGCTTATAATCACTTCATCTCTTAAAACTGACACATGACACATGAATTTGATAATTATGGAATTTAGAAAAAGATCTCATAATTTACATGACATTCTTATAGCATGTTTCATGTGTTGCTAAATAAACTATATCAAAGAGATTAGGATGAAATTAATGTTGTCCATTATTATAAAATTTGCATTTTTTATATATAAATATTATGCATAATTTTATTTATTTATTTTATCAAAATTGATAAAATTTATTATAATTTAATTGTAAATTCATATTAAAGAGTGTCATTATTTAGTTATATTTATGTAAGACGAACAATTAAAATCTCACTTTTATTATATATTTATGATTTTTTTATAATTTCATAAAAATAATTTTTAACTAATAAAAATAGTTTTAAATCTTATTTCTAATTAAAAGTAATTTTACGCAAATAATATTTATAACAAAGTAAATATTCCTTATAATCATTATAAAAATTATTTTAAAATAAAATTATATAATTTTTAATTATAATGGATTTTTTTCATATATATAATACGTCTAAAGGGATGATTTTTTAGGTTTTTTTCAATAGAATCTGATTTAGTTAAATTATAATTTTCTATTTATGTTACAATTTTAAATACAAAATTAACTTTATGAAAAACCCACTTATCTTTTATAAACTTGATAACTTTAAATTTATGATAAAATCTATAATAATAATAATAAATCCAAAAAAAATTAAATAAAATTAATGATTTCACATTACAATTTTCCAAATTTAAAACAAAATCATACTTTATTAAAATTACTATTAATTTTATTTTAATGATTACTGCTACTCACATTAAACATAACATTAAATATAGAAAGGTAACCGTTAACAACACCATGTGAAATACGTGTACATGCCGGGCAGAAGGAACTCCCTCCTGACACACGCTTTAGAAAAATGACATTGGCCCACATAATAATACTCTACTCTTCATGCCATAAAATAAGGTAAGGGATTTTAATATACGACGTGGCATTGCCGGGATAATATTCCGTTCAACGGCGGGATCTTGTTTCCGCCGGCGATATCTAAATTCTCTATATATATTGCGTTCACTAAGGTGTCCTGAGTTGTGTTTGGGATTCAGTGGTCTGAATTACAGTGAAGGAGAGCCACGGAATTTGTCCACGCCTTAGTGGGCGTTATAAGTTTGAGATCTCGGTTTCCATTTCTTTGCAGTAGGTGCTAAGATTGAAGGTTTCAATATTGCCCTGAAAAAACTGCAAAATTGCGTGCTTTTTTGGCAGAAATTCTTGCCATAAAGCAAATATTTTAGCGTAAAATCTGCCAATCTGTAACTGTTTCTCCTCAGCACTGAATTGGAGCTCGTGGGCTACGTGGGTAAGTAACTGAATTTTGATTGAATGCCTGAATATCCACTATTTTCTTCCATGAGCAGCTGTTGGTTCGTTGAGGTATTTTATCAACGAATTTTGTCAAAATTCTGTGTGATTTGGTGAGAATAGTTTGAATATGTTTCCAGAACTTCAACTCAGGCTAAATTCAATCTGGGTATTTTGTCAAACGTCTAACAGTGTCTGTCAAACACTGGGTGGTCATACAAGGCTAAATTCAATCTGGGTATTTTGTCAAACGTCTAACAGTGTCTGTCAAACACTGGGTGGTCATACACAGCTAGTTTTGACACTTTGGCATATTGCTGATACCATAACTCATCTACTTAGTCTTTTCTTCGACACACTATAAATTAAGACAAAATCAAGGTATCCAAGGTCTCTGGGCTCGTCTAATATATCATAGTTTGAGCTGAGATGGTGCTGAAATTTTTTCCATAGCTGTTTGCTTGTTAATTTTACTAATTTAAGCATGCCAGATGCTTTCTGTAAAATATTGAATTGAAACAGATGGATACATAGTTGCAGAAACTGTTTACAGTAAGCAAATATGTCATTGACATTGCTTCTGAGTTTGATTATAGGAGTTTGATAAATTTTGTGTTTGGATCTTCGCCCATCAGATTAATTTGCCTTCATTCATTACTAAGCTAGTAACAATATGGATGCCCAATGCAATTGTATTTCTGTGCATTAGATGGAAGGGAAGTTTATAACTCTGTTTTCCACAGATTTTCTGTTTTCTAGGAGGTCAGAACAGCTAGGAGAAGTAACAGGACACCATGAAGGCCCTCATATTGGTCGGTGGTTTCGGAACCAGGCTGCGCCCTTTGACACTGAGTGTCCCTAAGCCTCTGGTTGACTTTGCGAATAAGCCAATGATTTTGCATCAGGTAGAGCTAATAAACTTTTAACAGTAGCAGTGATGAAGGAGGTTGTCTGTTTCTTGTACGGCAAATTAAACAAATTGAATTTCAATTTTTGAGCAGATTGAAGCACTTAAAGCTATTGGTGTCGATGAAGTTGTGCTAGCTATTAACTATCAGCCTGAGGTAAGTTGCAGACACTTTCTCATATCTAGGTACATTGAGTTTCTTCCCCTGAAAACCAAGTTCAAGGAAGACAGTAAGAGATTTCTGAGGTCATTTTATTTGATGCAGGTTATGCTGAACTTCTTGAAGGCGTTTGAAACGAAACTTGGGATTAAGATTACCTGTTCTCAGGAAACAGAGCCCATGGGCACGGCTGGGCCTTTAGCTCTTGCAAGGGACAAACTGATAGATGGATCTGGGGAGCCATTTTTTGTTCTCAACAGTGATGTCATCAGTGAATACCCATTAAAGCAAATGGTTGATTTCCATACAAAACATGGAGGAGAGGCATCCATCATGGTGACCAAGGTACAGTTTGTTGTCCAACCTCAAACCCCTTCTCACTTGGAATCATTTCCTTGCTTTGTTTTTTTGCAAGGTATGTCTTTGCAAAAGTCAAAACTCAAGGGAATTTCTTATTCTTCTTTTCATAATTTCATTATGTAAAGTCTCTCTTAGTTCAATTTTTTCATGGTTGCTAAGGTAAACGCTAAAAATTTGATCTCTTCAACTAGGTTGATGAACCATCAAAGTATGGTGTTGTTATTCTTGACGAGGACACTGGAAAGGTAGAGAGGTTCGTTGAGAAGCCCAAGGTCTTTGTTGGTAACAAGATCAATGCAGGAATCTACCTACTGAACCCCAGTGTTTTGGACCGAATTGAGCTGAAACCCACATCCATTGAAAAAGAAGTGTTCCCAAAAATTGCACAAGAGAAACAGCTCTATGCTATGGTTTTACCTGGTTTCTGGATGGATATTGGGCAACCCAGAGACTATATTTCAGGCCTAAGGCTCTACTTAGATTCTCTTCGAAGAAACACCTCGGATAAATTAGCAACTGGGGTTAACATTGTTGGAAATGTGATTGTTGACAGCACCGCACAGATTGGTGAGGGTTGCTTGATTGGGCCAGATGTGGCCATTGGCCCAGGTTGTGTGATTGAGGCAGGAGTCAGACTGTCACGGTGCACCATTATGCGTGGAGTGCGCATCAAGAAACACGCTTGTGTGTCTGGAAGTATCATTGGTTGGCACTCTACTGTTGGTCAATGGGCTCGCGTTGAAAACATGACAATATTGGGAGAGGATGTCCATGTTTCTGATGAGGTATACACCAATGGAGGTGTGGTCCTTCCTCATAAAGAAATCAAATCCAGCATTCTCAAGCCAGAAATTGTCATGTGATCGGAAAGATGGAGGCCTGGTAGCTAATTGGTTATTGTAATATTAATTACTTGTCCATGTCCTAGATTTTGGGGTAAGTAGGAGGGATAATCTTCTATGTTGGAGGGGCTTTCATTCTCTACCTCTCTCTAAATGACATGGGGTTTTCATCTTCTCCCTCATTGTTCACTGAGAGACTCAGACCCTCCTTCAACAACTGAAAACCAAATAAGCTCCATACAGTACAGTCAACTCTAGAAGAAGATGGATTCCAAAGAAGAAGATAGAAAAGACCAATCAGGTGAAGAAAGGTTGTAGGAATTCTCAGCAAAACTTCACAGAAAAGATCCTACTGCTACAGGCTATAAGAAAATCACCTCTGTGTTCTCCTCTGCTACATCATGGTGTACTGTATCTTTTTTTGGTGGTTAATTTTGTGCTATCTTCGTTGGCAAGAAAATTTAGTATTCATTATAACAACTCTGCCTCTATCTCTGAAATCCTTTTGCAAGGGGCTGAGATGTCTGACTTTTACAAGTAATGTAATTTTTATTTTTTTGGGTGGTCAATTTTGTGCTAGCTTCATTGGCAGACCTTTGACCTTTGAGACTGCATAGACAATTTAGTGTTCATTATAGCAACTCTGCCTTTATCTCTGAAATCCTTTTGCAAGAGGCCCAGATCTCTAACCTTTCCAAAAAAACTCTGATGCCTGATTTTTATCAAAAGTATTCTTACTTTTCATAATATGGATCACACTTTGTTTGATGTGATTTTTACTAAAGGTATTCTTACTTTTCATAAAATGGATCACAAAAGCTTAAATTCATTTTGAAAAATAGTAAATTTATAAATTAAAATGTCATTTTGAAAAATATAATATTTTATTTCTATTTTGTTTAATTATGAGTAAGAAAATTAAGTAATTATTTAACTATAAAAATGGTCACAAAAGAAGATCATTTGGAAAATCATTATATCATCATAAATTTAAAAATATATCTACTATAACTTCCTTGGATTATATCTTATGTTGGATTATGTTCATGATAAGTGGTATTTGTTGTAATTATATTGGTTTATGTTCATGATAAGTGGTGTTTGTTGTAATCCCCATGTCACCTAAATTCTTGTTTCGTTGGCATTTTAGAGACATATAGGAGGTTGGTTTGAAATTGGGATGAAATGTCACATGTGGTAGTTTTAGTACTTCACAGTTTTGACTAATCAAGAAAATATTTAATCTAGTTTTCCATAGAATTTCAAAAATCGCCCATTTTAACAGACATGAAAGTTCACATTTCTTCTTTTTTTCACTCTTAAATTTAATTTTTTCCCGATGCATCCCTTTATCGCTATTGTAATCGCAGTTCCTTCGTGGTCACACTACACACTCCTCCTCCGCTACCGATATGCGAAACCTTCCGGACTTCAAAAATAAAAAAAGTTGCGCCATATAACCCTATCAGGTTCGCTTCATCGCTCATCGCATTATTTCTCTGTCGTTAAAGCTCCATTGATTGTTTGCGATGTGATAACTTCGCTTTATCGCAATCGCTTATGGCTAGACTTGTGGTCCAAGGGAAGTCCTCCCTTTGGAATATTGCAATGCGGGATTTTTTTTAATGGCAGTCCTCCACTGTTGATCTAAGCTTCTAATCCAACGGTCCACGTTCATTCACGGGGTCACAATCACTCAAGGCTTGAGGTTGGGGTTCTTTTCTCCCACTGCTTTCCTCTGATGCGATATTAAAACTCCGCTCCACTCTTTGCGACTTAATCCTGGCTGTTGATCATAAAGATCCAACGGTTGTTGAGCATTAACGCCTCACTTCTCTTCACTTGGGTTTTACGCCACCCTTCAATGTTTTCTCTGTGGTTTTGGTTTATTTTGGGGTTCCTCATCCTTCCGCCGGTCTATGATGCGACTCCCTCCTAAGGTTAACTCTGCTTGCATCTTTATTCACTGTCATTCCAGAGTAATTTCTGGGTTCTCCAATTGTTCAACGGCCCATCTCAATCCTCTGTCCCGTTCTTCTCCTCTCTATATATTCGCCAAACTCGCCTACACATATATATTGTATAGAAATTCTAATTCACATTGAATTCATCATTCAGTCACTCAAAACACACATTTATACTGATTTGAATTAATCTATGCATACAACATATAAACAAAGGATTAAATATAGAGACTCTGTCTCTCTCTCTCTAGCCTACTCTTCTAATACCATTGGCCTCTTTTACACTCTGCCCGTAGGCTTACAAACACATTCTAATCTGGCTAAAAAAAAGAAGAACCCCTCTCCCCCTCTCTCTCTTTTCTTTTCAATACATTATTAGCAGTTTCTTTTACAGTTGAGGAACTATTCCTCAGTTATTTTTCAGTTGCTCAACAGTTTCTTCAAACAATTCTTAACTAATCCTAACTTAATCTGTTTGCCTAATTTAAGAACTAACAATGGCTGAGTCAGCCTTAATTTTAAATGAAACAAATTAAAACAGAACAAAAATATTTCCCAGTTGTCGCCTCTTCATTCAGATGCTCCTGCATCAGGCTCCCGGGGTAAATTAAATTCATGGCTCCTGTCCATGAGCTCTTCAATAGAGTACCCGGCGCTCTGAATCTGGCCAGCATCTAACCAAGAACTATCTTCAATAGGATGACCCTTCCACTTGACTAGGTACTGCAAATATTCCTTCCTTCGAGTCCGTCTGGCCACCTGGGTATCTAGGATCTGTTCGATCTCTAGAGGCTTTGCTGGGGGCATTTGTTTAATCCACGAATCATTCTCTTTCTGGGTGTCCCGTGTTCGTCTTTCCGAACTGTCTTCGTCATCCACCGCATTGTAGGGGTACAGATCTGCTACATTGAAAATGGGTGAAATTCCAATACCTGGGGGTAACTGCAGTTCGTAAGCATTCACAGAAAACTTCTGAAGAATCCTACAAGGCCCAATTTTTTTCCATTTCAACTTGTTGTATCCGCCTGTAGGGAACCTCTCCTTGCGTAGGTGTGCTAATACCAGGTCTCCTACGTTGAATTATACCTCCCGCCTTTTTAAATATGCCTTCTGCTTGTATCTTTGGCTGTTGTCTTGTAATTTTAATTTCACTTGTTCATGAAGATCACTGATTTCCTTTGCGAAATCTTCACCATCAACACTCCTGCGTTCCAACTGTCCCAAATCCCGTAACTCATGTACTCCACGTGGGTGCATTCCGTATAGGAGCTGGAAAGGACTACTTCCTGTACTTCAGTTGGGCGAATCGTTATAAGAAAATTATGCTTGTGCAAGCACACGATCCCACTGTCAAGAATTTTCTCCAACCAAACTCCTCAATAAATTTCCCAGACTTTAGTTCACCATTTTAGTTTGACAATCGATCTGCGGATGATAAGCTGAGCTGAAGTTTAGTTTGGTGTCTAAAATTTTCCATAAGGTTCTCCAAAAATTTCCTGTAAACTTAACATCTCGGTCCAAAAAAATAGACTTTGGCAAGCCATGCAATCTAACTATCTCGGTAAAGAACAAATGTGCTACATGTGTGGCGTCACTGGTTTTCCTACATGGAATGAAATGTGCCATTTTGGTGAAACAACCCATCACCACCATGATGGAATCGAATCCCCGTTGTGTCTTTGGCAGACCCAAGACAAAGTCTAAAATAACTGAGTCCCATGGTCTGTTCGGAATGGGTAAGGGTGCATACAACCTTGTGTTTTGTTTGTGCCCCTTTGCAGACTAACACACTTTGCATCTAGTCACAAACCTTTATACATCTTTGCGCATCTTTGGCCAATAGTAAAAGTGGCTCAACTGATCCAAGGTCTTGTCTATGCCAAAATGCCCGGTGAAACCTCCATTATGCTTTTCCTGGATTAAGTTCTCTCTCATAGAACATTCCGGAATACACAACTTCCCTCCTTTGAACAAAAACCCTTCCTGCATATTATAGTCCAGCCATGACCTGTTATCTCTCAACAATGGATTTTGGCAAGTTTCATAAGCTTCCTTAAAATCTGCATCTGCCTCATACAAGTCCTTAAGATGTTGATCCAGATTTAAATAGGAATGCAACAAATTACAGAGATAACCATATACACAAAGATGCAGCGGAAATAATACTTCATTTCATTAATGGAAAATACTGAAATATGCTTACAACCAGAAATGGAAATAAACCAGCTAGGGCGATGGTAGCTTGTCTTTGAGAAACGCCAAACTGTGGGCCCCGTTTGGGGTAAATTGGTACATCAACTTTCCGGGGTCGTAACTTTGGCATATGATCTCCGTTTGACGCGTACAATAGCTCATTAGAAAGATCTATCCGAACACTATCATTGTTGGAACGGGCAACCTTGGTCCATTCCATGGACTCATGTTGCCCCCGGATTCCCCAAAAAACGTCGTTTAGGGCCTCAAAACGGCTTCGGAAGTTCAGGACCTGAAAAACTGCTAAAGATAGTAAGTTGCGCTACAATTAAGGAAACTGAAAATGCTGAGAAAGACAATGGTGGGGGTCCAGGTGGACTTGGCAGGTGGCCACCAATATCCACCTGGATCATTCCTCCCCCCTTAGGAAGCAATGGTCCCCATTGCGTTGAGCTCCTCCATGAGATGAGGAAACTTCTGCTGAACTTGTTCCCTGGTGAGCCACTTGCCCTGCTGAAGGAGTTGGCCTGCTTTGACAACTCGATACAGTTGGATATTCTGTTGGCGAGTGTTCTCGATCTGTGTGTCCATGATCCGATCAGTTGCAGCTTGTTCCATGCAATCTGGATTTAATTCTGTGGGTTTGAGCTGTTCTGCAATGTCGGATGTGTCTAGCAATGGTGGAAAGTATGGCCGAAGGCGGTCCACATTGAACACTGGGTGCAGGCCAAGGAATGGGGGAATGCTGAGCTCAAATGCATTGTCTCCCATAGCCTTAGTAATGGTGTAAGGACCATATCGGAGTGGTCTCAATTTCCGATAGGCTCCAGTAAGGCGTTCCTTCTGCAAATGCAACCAGACTTTGTCGCCCACCTGAAACTTGTGTGGCACCCGATGTTGATCATGTCGCTGCTTGTACTTGGCATTTGATTTCTCAAGAATGTCATGGACCTGCTGGCGAATATGTTGGATGCGCTCAATGAAGCTGGTGGCCTTATCTGTTTCGGACTGGACATGAGCTGAATTCATGTGAGTAGCTGCAAGTGGCATGGCCACATCAATGGGGCATAGTGGCTGGAATCCCAAACCCACCTGAAAAGGGCTATGGCCAGTGGAGCTGTGAAGAGCTCGGTTGTAGCTGTGCTGAACATAGGGGAGGCTCTCATCCCATGTGCGTGGATGCTTTGAGTTATACATGCGCAGAATGTGCACAATCATCCTATTGACAACCTCTGTCTGGCCATCAGTTTGAGGATGGAAGGCTGTGGACTTCGTGAGTTTGGTGTCCAGCATTGACCAGAGACTGGACCAAAATGTGCTGAGAAACCGATTGTCCCGATCTGAGATGATAGACTGTGGGATCCCAAAGTGCACCCACACTCGTTCAAAGAAGAGTTTAGCAGTGGCTTCTGCTGTGATATTCTTCTTGCAGGCCATCATAATGGCCATCTTCGAGAACCTGTCGACGACCACAAAAACACAGTCATTTCCATGCTTAGTGGAAGGAAGGCCTGACATGTAATCCATGGAGATGGATTCCCAAGGTCGACTAGGGGTAGGCAACGGGGTATAGGGTCGTGCTTCTTAATGGTCGGTTTGGCAATGGCACAGGCAGTACATGATCGGATGTACTTCCCAACATCCTGTCGAAGATTCGGCCAATAGAAATAATTTTGCAGTACTGCCACTGTTTTCTCGACCCCGAAATGCCCAGCAGCCCGACTGTAGTGTGCTTCCCAAATCATCTTGGCACGCTCGCTTGAAGGAACACAAAGGTGACCGAGGTGGCATAATAGGGCATCCTGGAGGTGAAAATCTGCAACATGCCGACCCTCCAAGAGTGTCTGGTATGTGTGGCCGAATTCTGGGTCGCTTTTGTAGAGAAGTGGCCAATCAGAAGTCTCGTGCCCACAAGAGTTGAGCACGGTGGTTAGCGCCATGATCGGTGGTCGACTGAGGCAATCTGCAACATTATTGGTGCTGCCCTTTTTATACTTGATATTCAAGTGAAACTGTTGCAGGTATGTAGACCACTTCTGATGGCGATCATTCTGCAATTTCCCTTGGGTCTGTATGAACTGCAGAGGTCGGTGGTCTGTGTGGATGACCGTTTCCTTCCCCAAAATGTAATGCTTCCATTGTCGGCAGGCCTGTACAATGGAATACATCTCTTTATCATAAGTGGGGTACTTCCGGACTGTGTCTGAAAGTGTTTCACTGTGATATGCCACTGGATGTCCATGTTGAGTAAGGACTGCCCCAATAGCATAGTCAGAGGCATCTGTCTCGACCTCAAATGGTTGTTGTAAATCTGGTAACGCGAGCACTGGTGCCGTGCAGAGGCGATCCTTCAACTCCCTGAATGCCTTCTGTTGAGATTCAGACCAAAAGAATTTTGCTTTCGCCCCGCCCTTGGTGACTTGACTCAAGGGCCAAGAAATATGAGAAAACCCCAACACAAACCTGCGGTAGAAGTTGGCAAGACCTAGAAAGCTGTGGAGCTCTGTTAGAGTGGTTGGAGAGGGCCAATCCCGAATGACTTGGATCTTGGCTGGATCGACATGCACCCCCTGTTCATCAATGATGTATCCCAGATACTGAACCTGGGTCATGCCAAAAGTGCATTTCTCCAAATTGGCACATAGCTTGTGTTGCCGCAGTGTTTGGAGAACCTGTCGGATGTGGTGGAGGTGCTCTTCCCAACTCTGGCTGAAGATCAGAATGTCATCCAAGTATACTACTACAAAGGAGTTGGTGAATGGCCGCAAGATGTCATCCATTAGCCTCATAAAGGTTGCAGGAGCATTCGTCAATCCGAAAGGCATGACCAACCATTCGAAGAGGCCCTCCTTGGATTTGAAGGCAGTCTTCCACACATCGGAGGGTTCGATTGGTACCTGGTGATATCCTGACTTCAGATCGATCTTGCTGAAATATTTTGCCCCCTTTAGTTGGTCTAGGAGGTCATCAATCCGCGGGATCGGGTACCTATTACGGACAGTGATCTTGTTCAGCGCCCGATAGTCAATACAGAGTCTCCACGTCCCATCCTTCTTTTGTACCAACACGATCGGGCTCCCACAAGGCGATGAACTCAGACGGATGTGACCTTTCTGCAGGAGCTCCTGAATCTGCCTCTTGATTTCATTGTTCTCCAGAACGGAGCGCCGATAAATTGGTCCATTGGGTAGCGGCGCACCTGGGGTCAGATCGATGGAGTGCTTGACTTGACAGTGCAGAGGAACCCCTGCCGGGGAGGTGAAGATGTCCTCGTACTCCTCCACAATCTTGTCCATCTGTAGTTGTCGTGCAGAGGGACCCCGTTTGGAGGCCGCGACCACTGTCTTCTTCTTTCCTTGAGGGCGTATCATCAGGAAAACAAATTTCCTGGTTTTGGAAATGATCTTACTGCATTGTTTTGCAGTAATCAAAGGATGGCGGCAGGTGGTGCTACCTCTGGTATCCTGAACAACTTATTTCCCAATGTAATAATAACAGCACGGGGCCTTGATTCATACACAGCATGTCGCTTCCACAAGTATGGTTGTCCTAGTAATACATCACAAACTTCAAGGGGAGCAATGTCACACAATACCTCATCCGTGAAGGGCTTGATGTTGTATGGAAGGCGACACTGCTGGCTCACGCGAAGATCTCGTCCTTGGTGAAGCCACCCAATGGTGTATGGTTGTGGATGTGTTGTGGTCGGTAAGCCCAACCGCTTCACGACCTCTGCCGAAATGAGGTTCTTTTGACTCCCGCTATCAACAATGAACTGTATCGGGGAGCCCTTTACCCACATCTGGGAGTGGAAGAGACGCTCCTCCTCCTCTGGATCTTCGGGTTCATTTTTCTGGATCTTTGCGGTAGCAACAGTGGCGCTGGGATCCGCATCAATGATCTGCTTCCCTTTTTCATACCCCTTATCGGGTTCTGACTCAGAGTCGGAACATGCATCTGATTCTGAAACCTTTAGCTCAGCCACCAGTGACTGCTTGGCCCGACACTCACTTGTGCTGTGAGTGGAGCTCTTATGGAACTCGCACCATTTTCCAGTGTCCTTTCTCGGCTTCGCGGCGCTGTTCTTTGCTTGCAGCTTCGGCTGGTTGTCTTGGGTTGCCCCGCCTTGGCTTTGTCCTTTGTTCTGTGGTTTAGGGGCACCTTTCCCCTGCTTTGGATTCGCAGATCCAAAGTCTCGCTTCTTTTGTTTAAACTTCTGCTCGACCTTGACGGCATATAGGTATGCTGCGCCGAGCGAGGGGATGTTTAGGAATTGTATTTCTTCCTGGATGTACTTGTGCAGGCAACCACGGTATTTGAGTATCAAATGTTGCTCCAAATCCTTGATACCCAACTTTGTGCGAAGGGTATGGAAAAGATTGGTGAACTCCGGCACGTCTTGGTCCCTTCCCTGCCGCAGCGTGGTCCACTTTATGTATTCATCCTCATAGCTTCCGACAGGGTAGTACTGCTCCTTGATGGCATCCCGGAACGAATCCCAGGTGGGTGCGGCTGAAAATAGTGAGCCAGTACTTTCATCCTTCTGCTGGCAGTAGGTTTCCCACCAGTCCTTGACGTGGGGGGCTGCTTTGAGAAGAGCAAAAACAATCTTTTCCCGACTCGAAAATTCATGAACAGAAAAATAACCCTCTAGCAGATTTAACCATTTATCTACAACATCTGCGTCTATCTGACCCTCGAATATGGGGATTTCAAAATTAACTTGTACCTTAAAGGGTGTGGCGTTTCCAAAGTAGCTGCCAGAAGCCGATGCGTCGCTTCTGGGTAGCCGCTGAAGGATCTAGGCAAAGCTGTCCATCATCGCGTTCCGTTGTCGCTCGAGGGCTTCTTCGAGCAAGATTTTGATGGGATCTCCTGCCCCCTCGTCTTTCTTCTCGTCCTCCATGGGAGGCCGTCGTGATTTGCGAGGCTGGTCTTGCAAAGGTTCAACCAATTCAAGCCCTAACTCCTTATATCCCGACCTTGTTGGGGACATGCAAAGAAAAACAGAGAAAAAGCAAACCGCTCTGATACCACTGATCCGGATTTAAACAGGAACGCAACAGATTACAGAGATAACCATATACACAAAGATGCAGCGGAAATAATACTTCATTTCATTAATGGAAAATACTGAAATATGCTTACAACCAGAAATGGAAATAAACCAGCTAGGGCGATGGTAGCTTATCTCTGAGAAGAGATGTGATGGCTACATGCCTCTAAACTGTGTTACAATGAGGCTCGAAGGCCTATTTATTGTTGAGAAACAATGGAAAAACCCTTAACATTCCAAAACCTAACCCTAGGAGATGAAACGCCAAACTGTGGGCCCTGTTTGGGGTAAATTGGTACATCAACTTCCCGGGGTCGTAACTTTGGCATATGATCCCCATTTGACGCGTACAATAGCTCATTAGAAAGATCTATCCGAGCACTATCATTGTTGGAACGGGCAACATCGGTCCAAAATGGACCCATGTTGCCCTCGGATTCCCCAAAAAAACGTCGTTTAGGGCCTCAAAACGGCTCCGGAAGTTCAGGACCCGAAAAACTGCTAAAAATAGTAAGTTGTGCTACAATTAAGGACACTGAAAATGCTGAGAAAGACAATGGTGGGGGTCCAGGTGGACTTGGCAGGTGGCCACCAATATCCACATGGATCAGATGTTCAAATCCTAATACTTGTATTGTACTTTCCTGTAGGATCAAATTCCTCCTGCTTAACGCATTTGCCACTTTGTTGGCTTGACTGCTGATGTGTTTCAACACAAATGTAAAACTCTGCAAGTACTCCACCCACTTGGCATGTTTATGGTTCAGCTTATGTTGCTGCATAATATACTGCAATGCAGAATTGTCTAAAAATAAGACAAATTCATTGGCCAACAGATAATGTCTCCAATGCTTTAGTGCTTGAACCACTGCATAAAATTCCTTGTCATAGGACGTGTATTTTTGCCTACTTTCATTTAGTTTCTCACTGAAATAGGCTACTGGCTTGTCCTCTTGACTGAGTACTGCACCAATGGTTGTCCCACTGGCATCACAACGAACTTGGAAAAGTTTGTTAAATTCTGGTAACCTCAAAATCAGTTTTTCGGTAATTTTCCTTTTGAGCAGCTGAAAACTCTTCTCTGCCATTTCTGTCCAATGGAAATGCTGATTTGTTATATTAATGGTGTCTAGAATGGGTGCACAAATCCCACTGAATTTTTTAATAAATTTCCGATAAAAACTTGCCAATCCATGGAAAATTCGTACCTCAAACAAACTTTTGGGAGATGGCCAGCTAACTATGGCTGCAACCTTTTCCGAATGCATTTTTAGTTCATTCTCAGAAATCAAAAATCCCAAATAAATTAATTATTTATTGAAAAAAATAACATTTATTCAAATTTATCAGTAATTTATTCTGCTGTAAATTTTCCAATACATACCTCACATGTCGAAAATGTTCTTCCTTCGTCTTGCTGAATATAAGTATATCATCCAGATATACAATTACAAATTTCTTAATGAATTCCTTCAGCATCTCGTTCATCAACCACATGAACGTGCTAGGGGCATTACTTAACCCAAATGGCATAACCAGCCATTCATACAAGCCTTCATTAGTCTTGAAAGTTGTCTTCCACTCGTCACCTTCTCAAATTCTGATTTGGTGGTAGCCACTTTTCATGTCTATCTTTGAAAATTATGCTGCTCCACTCAAACAATCCATCATATCATCCACCCGAGGTAAAGGGAATCTGTACCTGATGATGAACTTGTTAATGGCTCGGGAATCCGTGCACATTCTCCACTCACCTCCTTTCTTGGGGGCTAAAAAAGTGGGAACTGCACAAGGGCTTAAACTCTCTTGAATCAGTGCTTTGTCCAACAACTCTTGCACCTGCTTCCGGATTTCTTCATTATCCTTTGGACTCATCTAGTAGGCAGCCTTGTTTGGCAAACTGGCTCCTGGAATAAAATCAATATGGTGACTAATGCTCTGCTTTGGTGGTAATTTGTCCAGTAGATCATCTACCACAATATCACTAAATTCTTGCAGCATGTTCTGTATCTCCACAGGTAAATCAGTAAGGTTGGTGTGTACTAACACTACCCTTGGTCTTCTCACAACTGCATAACCCAATTCACTCTCCTCAATCTATCGTAGAAACTCCTTTCCTCCTAGCAGCAATGCTTTCGTTCCACTTGTTTCTGTTGTCTCCTCTTCTTTCATGGGTACCAAGGTATGCTTTATCCCATCTTTGACAAATCTGTAACAATTTTTCTCTTCGTCATGGACTACCTTTCTATCATACTGCCATGGTCTGCCCAGCAGAATATGGCACACGTCCATCAGCATTATGTCGCAAGTCACCTTATCCTTGTACTTGCCTATCTGAAAATCTACCTCGCATTGTTCATCAACTAACAATTGGTGTCCCTTCTACAACCACGACACCCTGTATGGAGTTGGGTGTTTTGCTCTCTTCAAACCCAATTTCTCCACCATCTCCGTAGCTACCAAATTATCAGTGCTCCCACTGTCAATAATCAATTTACAACATTTTCCGTGTGACTTACATATAGTCCGGAACAATGCTTTCCTCTGTGTCTGATCAACTACTTCCTTAGCTGGTTTTAACAATACCTTGTTCAACACCAAGGCTTCCCCGGTTTCTGGCATATTTTCCACCTCCTGTGGCAGTGCCTCCGCTTCATCGGGCTGAGCGACATATGCTCCCCTCTGCCTAGTTGGTTCGTTTTCAGGACATTCAAAGGACTTCTATCCCCACTTGTGACACTTGTAACACTGATAGGCATCTCCTCTGCCTCTGCCATTACCTCTTCCTCACTGGTATGACCTTCCTCCTATAGTGTTACCTTCCCTTTCACTCTATCCCGAAGTCTTCGAACTACTACCCTCTTCATTGCTATTGGCAGTCCTACCTCTGCCAAAGGTCTGTCCTCACCCTCTACCAGAACCACGTCCTCTTCTGGAATTCTATTTCCTAACAATCTTTTCCTCTGCCTTCAAAGCACTCTAATAAGCTTCCTCCATGGTCCTAGGGGAAAGAATGCTAATCTCGTCTAGGATCTCCATCCGTAGACCATTTACAAACCTCGCTGTTTTCTCAGGGATATCTTCTACATAACTAGCTCTCAGGTTAATTTTATAAAATTCTTACGTATATTCCTTCACAGTCATCATTCTTTGCTTCAGGTTCTGTACTTGTCTATCAAGGCCAAACCAAAGAAAACATAAGATGACACATGATTATACCCAACAATTCATGGAAACTTCTGATTCTTTCATTAATCAATGGTTATATCAGGAATATAGTGGCTTACTCTCCAGGTTCTCCAAAAATTCCCACCCCTTCTCTGTAAGTTTTCCACCTTTTATACATTTGTGAAACAGTTGTTGATCTTTGAAACTATCAAACTACTAAACTGTTTTTCTAACTATCTGAAGTAAAAACTATTATAGAATTTTACGTAGAGGATAAAAGACACCTCAAAGAACATGAAATAATAGGGAAATAACTGAATTTAGAAGATGACGATAACTATTGGCTTGCTCTATTAATCAACTCTTGAGTTTCTTCTATAGATGCTTTACCAATGATTGATCTGCTTTAACCATAATAAGCAATGTTTAATATTGACTTGATCATAAATCTGGGCTTACGCATGTATCAGGTGCGCTTTAATTGGCCAAAACATAAGAAAACCCGACTAATCCCTTTTTTCAAATTCTTCTCTAACATTGATCTCCCTTAACACAGCGAAATTAACGCAAATCTTTGGTTTACTGCAGAACTTAAAAAGAATTAAATCTGTTGCATAAACTCATCGGCTTCGCCTTTACACCGCTCCATTGACTTCCCATGCTTTTTCATTGTTATATCGACCCAATCCTTACTAATTTGCGAGGGTGGATGCGCTGAAGGTATTAAGCATAATATATATATTCTCAGGTCTGGAAACTCCATCGCTCATTGCAATTGGAAAAACCATATACATATATATAGAGTGTTTTTGAGATACTGCGGACCCGCCATCATTATAAAATGCAACATATATTTCTTTGGGTCCGTCATAGCAAATCACGATCGACAGAACCCATATGCATGTATACGAGGGGCTTTACAATGCAGCGGACCCACCGAGACTTTACAACATAGTATATATATATTTCAGGTCCGCATGTTCAGCGCTTCATTAACTGCTCATCGCAATCGGTAATCAGTGATTCCCGTGGTAGTACTTCATATAACTGCCCACTGCACTTTTGCGATTGTAATCGCATTGCATCGCTAACACATATATAAATATATAACGAGACCCACTCCATATAACTATTTATATTGCGATTTAACTTGATTGCATGGTTATACCAGGGCCAATTCTTTTATACTTGTTCTTTTAGCGATTCCACTATGCCATTATCACTTCTTCCTCTTGCTTTTATCTATTTTTTGAAATATTTTCAAGTGATTCTTGAATGAAAAATGAATACTACAGGTAACAAAAATGCATGTTACAACATCTGGCTCCACCTGGGGATAGTGCTTTTGCCACAGAAGCACTAAGAACCGCAAATTAGTGCCTTCACCTCGAGCATGGAGTCATATATTGCTTCGCATAAATTTAAATTCTATGGCATTTGTACATTGATTTCACTCCGGTATTTACAATGAAAGACTATTATTCTTCAGAATTGGAAGTAATGCTTGAGGCACTGCCCATTGACAGGCAACTGTAGAATTTCACCATCAAGATTCTCAAGAATGGAAGTGTTATTGGATCTTGCTTCACTAATTCTAAAAGGACCATACCAGAGAGGATCAAACTTCCCATGTTCACCCTTATCTTCCCTTCAGGTATCCCATCTTAATACTAAATCTGCAACTTTAAAGTCAATTTCCTTGGATTTTCTATCAAAAATACTTTTCGTCTTGGACTAATACATAATCAAGTTGTCTCTTACCTTGTCCTTGTTATCACTTAGCTCCACCACTTTATTCATTCTTCTTATCAAAGCATTTGGTTCTTCTTTCGCCTCCTGAATCATTGCAGTCACTGGCTTCACAAGTTGACTTGGAAACAGAGCCTGAGTCCCATATACTAATTCAAAAGGTGACTTCCCTGTAGATCTTCTTGTAGTTACTCTAGCAGCCCATACAACAAGTTTTAACTTAGAATCCCAATCTCTTTGATTTTCTACAATGGTTTTCTTAAGGATCTTCATCAAAGTTTTGTTACTAGATTCAGCTAATCCATTTCCATGCGGATGATAAGCTATTGAATGGGACAAAATAACATTATACTTGTGAATAAAAGCGATGAACTTACTTGAATTGAAGACTTGAGCATTGTCTGTTATAATTTTGATGGGGCATCCAAATCTGCTGAAAATATTCTCCTCCAGGAACTTCATTACTATCTGATCATTTTCTTTCTTAGTAGGTATAGCCTCTACCCATTTGGTGAAGTAATCAGTTGTTGTGAGAACCCACTTATGTTGTCCACTTGAAGGTGGATTGATCTCTCTAACAAAGTCCAATCCCCATTGTCTGAATGGTTCCTCTATGAAGACTGGGATCAAAGGTAAAGGGGCTAATCTCTTCTTTTCAACAAAAAGCTGACACTTCTGATAGCTTCTAACAAACTTATATGTATCACCAAATAATTAGGCCAATAAAATCCTGCCTGAAGGATTTTATGTGCAATCATTTTCCAACTATAATGTCCTCCACATAACCCTTCATGATAATCTTTGATTGTTCTTGTAAACTCATCCTCTGTTAAACATAGTAATAAAATTCCAACAGGATCCTTCCAGTATAAACTGCCTTCCACAATCATATATGGCTGTGCTTTAATCTTTAGTGCTCTATACTTTGTTCTATCTAGAGATTGGGGGCAAGAAAGAAAGCACAAATAATGAATTATATGCTTATACCATTCTGAACACAAAAACTTATACCTGATCTTCATACCTGGGTCTTGCTTTCCTTCATTTTCTTCAGCTGCTCCTTCATCCACAGGTGTCAGCAGGTTGATTCCCAATGCCTGAAAGTTTGATTCTGTTAACATCTTTTCCAATCCTTGCCCTTTCACCAACTTTGTGGGTTTTATGTCCAAGTCATATTCTTGGATCTTGGCTATCCATTTTCCTCTTCTGCCTTCTACGTCAGCCTATACTAATACATCTTTTACTGCAGCATTTGGCACATAAGCAATGATTTGTGAATGCAACACATAAGTTCTAAAAGCTTTCAGGGCTTTTACCAAAGCATATACCTGTTTCTCAAGAATATTATATTTAAGCTCAGCATCCCTGAGAATCTTACTGAAGAATGCAACTGGTTATTCTTTCTCTTCATCATTTTTCTGCAACAAGACAGCGGCTATTGAATTTGATGACGCAAATGAAAAAACTTGGAAAGGCTTTTGATAATCAAGGCTGACTAGGACTGGAGCTGCCTGCAAAATCCTAGAAAATGATTCTCTAGCTTCTTTGGTCCAACACACTTCATTCTCCTTCTTCAGCATATCAGTAACTTCTTTTACGATTTCCGCATAGTTGGACACAAATCGTCTTAGGAAGTTTATCTTTCCCAGAAATTTTTGGATATCCTTTTCACTCTTAGGTAGTGGTATCTTTTGCACGACTTGTACTCTGGCCAAATATATCTTTACTCCATCTGTGGAAACAATGTTCCCCAATAGTTTTCCTTCTTTTAGAGCAAAAATGGATTTATTGGGATTTAGGGAAAGCCCAAATCTTCTACATTTATCAAAAGTATTTTTCAAATGGTCCAAATGTTCTTCATCATACTTTGAGAAAACAGTAATATCATCCAAATATATTACTACAAATTTATCTCCCACAAAAGCAATGTCCATAGCCCTCTGAAATGTAGCACCTGTGTTCATCAATCCAAAAGGCATTCTAGCATACATAAAGGTTCCCCAGGGGGTTGTAAATGCCATCTTTTTCTGATCATCCTTATTCACAAGCACCTGATTATACCCAGAAAATCCATCCAGCATTGACATTCTAAAAGATCCTGTTACCTTTTGCAGTACATGATCCATTTTAGGTAATGGATAGTTATCTTTTAAACAAGCCCTATTGAGATTTCTAAAGTCCACACATAACCTTATTTCTCCATTTTTCTTTCTCACAGGTACTAAATTAGCCACCCAATCAGAATACCTAAGTGGAACTATTATTTTGGCATCAAGCAACTTTTTGACCTCCTTTTCAATTGTTGGTAGAAGCAACGGATTTATCTGTCTAAGCTTTTGTTTAAAGGGTTTAATTCCCTCCTTCAAAGGAATTTTATGCTGAATAATATTTACATCATAAGATGCTGAATAATATTTACATCATAAGTTTTGAGATCTTCATAGGACCATGCAAAGACATCAACATAATTCTTGAAAAGTTTAATATATCTCTCTTGAAAATTAGGTGAAACTCCACCGTATAATTTTACTAACCTAGGTTTCTCCTGAGTTCCAATGTTGTGATCCTGAATATGTTCATCTTGTGAAATTTTCCCTAAGTCAACAACCACATCATTGGAGTTAAAAAGCCTTTAAAGGGGAACAAGTCCCTTTGGAAGAATATTATCTTTCAATTGAAAGATTTTCTGATTTGCTATTGAATCTTTTAAACCACTGACTTCTGCAATTTTTGTTGTCCCTTCTTCACCCTAATCAATTTATGTGTCCTCAAACTCTTCAACCATAGTTAAAAACTCTTTAATATACTGATCATCTTAAAAAACTTGCCAATTTTTAACATTATCAGGAACAGAAGATCTGTGTCTCATTTCTACCTCATATCTTAGTCTTGGATTAATAAGAGGCTCGAAAGTACTAGCAGCTATAGCCAATGAATCTGCTAATCTATTCTCATCTCTTCGAATAAATCGAATGTTAAAAGCTTCGAAAAAGTTCTCAATCAAATCCCATACCTCATTTATGTATGCCCTAAGCCTTTGGTGCTTTGTTTGGAAGTGACCTTTTATTTGCTTAATGATCAACTCCGAATCTCCAAAAGCAGAAATTGACTTAACTTCCATCTGTTTAGCTATTTGTAGAGAAATAATCAAGGACTCATATCCCGCCACATTGTTTGTTGCCTCGAACTCTAATTTGAAAGAAAAAGGGAACATATTACCTCCAGGCACAACTAGAAGAAAACCAACACCTGTTCCTTTCGTGGAATAAGCACCATCAAAGAAGAATTTCCACACTCCTTCAGTTTGCAGCTATGTAATTACATTAGCTGAAGTAAGTTTCTTCTGATTGTCTTCAACCAGCTCTGCATTATCATGTAGTGTGAAACAAGAAAAATCATCCTTTTCCTGGCTATATATAGGTGAATTACTTGCTCCATTTTTTGTAATTGTTTTTACAAATCTAGTTTCTCTATACAATCTCCTTTCTTCCCCACCAAAAATCGATATAACAACATATGTAAAATCTAGTTTCAAAACACCACCCAATTTAACCCCCCAGGACCTAGATAGAAGCATTCCAAATCTAGTAGGAATATCTGCTACTACTACATCCATGACCAAGCTTCTAGCTGGAATTTGGGCTAGTGACACTGCCAGATCCTTAATAACCCCCAGAGGCTGGACTTTGTTTGAATCAAAAGAATACAAGTCCCTATAAGGTTTGGTAACTTGTAGATTTAGTTGCTTCATCACTGACAAAGGCATAAGATTATGTGAAGCTCCCGAATCAAACATACAATTATGTAGGAGGAAATCATGGACCAATAAGGAAATATAAAAAGGAGGTATTGAAGAATCTACTTCCTCTACATGTGGACCAAAAACCACTACTGGTTTATCTTCTTACAAATTTACAGTGTCATTTATACTCTCATTTTCTTTTAAATTAATAAACTCAGCAATCTCCTTTTGATAAATAGGTGCTTTTGCCAACTCTGTAAGGGGAACTTGTATTCATGCCTTTTCTAACTCCTTAGTAAGACTAAACAAGTGACCCTGTTTAGCATTCCTTTCGTTCTCATCTTCACCTTTCTTCATGACTGGAATTACTTGAGGAATTGAGACAAGTTTCTCCAAAGGAATTTTTTCAGTTTGATCTTGAGAAGACTCACCTTGAAGTATCTCTGTCTTGCCATTTGCGTTCTGTTGCTGCTTTCCTTTATTTAATTGTTTTGCAGACTGAGATTCTTGTGGAGTCGCCTTTGGTGAGGAAGTTGAAACTTGCTGCTCACTTTCATTTTCTTGATTTCTTGATCTTTTCCTCAATCTCAAGTCATACTTCTTATGTAGTTTAGCCTGCATAAAATCATAAAATTGTTTCCAATATTCATCATTTTCATTTTCATCATGAATGGAATATGTTTCATCATATACATATTCTTCTCCTTCGATACCAAGTTCATCTTCATCTACTACATATAACGTAGAAATTTGATCTTCAGGTTGTTCTTCACCAGGATCTGCTTCTATATATAATGGTGCTTGAATCTGATCTTGATCTTTTCTTTCCCTTTGCAATATTTGCAAAGGTTGTCTTCTATATTGGGGATTAAAGTTCTTATTATACTGTGTTTGTCTCTGAGAACTCTTATTTTCTAACTCTAATTTATTTAGCTTATCTGACAAAGTTTTAATTACATTACTCATATCCTCCAATGTTTGACTTTGAGAGGATTCCATCTTTGCTTTTCCCTTGTCTTGGATAGGTTGTGTCTCTGGTGCTTTTCCTGCAGCTACCAGATTTTCTTCTATTTCTAATGCATATGTTTGGATCTAATCAAGGGTTGGAGATCTTCTTTCCCTTAATGTGAATCCAAAATTTGATTTAAAATCCCCTGCAAAAGTTATTTTTGCACTAGCAGGAGGAGGCTTAATCTCCACTGGAAGAGTATTGTACAATTTGTTAAACCTTCTATCAAATTCGACCACAGTTTCATTAGACTTCTTCTTTATGGCATTAAACTTTGTTAATGAATACCCATGGTCTCTTTTTTCTCCCCATTTCTGGATGAATAAACATTCCATCTCTTCCCAAGAAGGAATAGAATTATTAGGAAGTCCTTTAAACCATTTCCTTGCTTCTCCATCCAAGGAATGAACAAAATGTCTTAGAATAACATCTAAATGTTCAACATTTAGGCTTTCTGCAAAATTACAAAATACTACTACATGATTCTCTGTTGTCCGTTCATCTTCCCCTGAAAAACGAGGAAGAGTTTTGAGGTAATCATGCGGCATTTGATTGAACGGTTGTGGCAGTTGAAGAGGTGCATACCTATTCATCAAAAATGCAGGTGCTACCATATTTATTGAACTTTGATTACCAACAAATGTGGAACCTGACTGAGAGGTAAATGAAATATGTAGAGGTGGTAATGTGGCTATTGGTTTAGGTTGAATAACTATAGCAGATAAATGAAAAGTAACAGATTCTAAAGATTGCTCTTGACAGTTAGGTTCCTGAAATGAAGATGATGAAAAAGATGACTCTTTATCAGATGAATGTTTAGGTGAATTGCTACCTGATGCAGACAATGTAGGAATTGATGTAATTGGGATCTTAGACCTTCCAACCCTCTTAGAAACTAACCTTTCAGGATCTGAAAGAGCTTGAACCTTTTGTTGTGAAGTGTCTGATCTTGTATGGGGTCTTCTTGGAGCCAAAGTTATTGCTTTGATTCAAAACAGCCAAATATTTCCTCCTCACTGAACAACCAGAGGAAAATATTGAAAACCCAGGGAAAAGTGTTCTTGTCTTCTGTCCTCGACGCCAATTAATGTTGTACCTTAAGAAACCAATTTCCTGGCTGTGGAGAAATTGTGCTTAAGACATTAATGATTATTGTTTGTTGTCACTTATTTGTCACTTTATTGTTTGTTGTATTCATAAATGAAGGACCTAGAAAACTTGGTCTTTAACCCTTAATACATATGTGACTTGAAAATCTCAGAATGCCATTTGTTGCTAGATATAAATGATGAATGAAGAAAGATTGAAGAAGAAGTTAAAGATAATATGTTGCTTAACACAGAACCTACTATCTGTCACTTAGAAGAATTATGAAAATGAGAACTGAATCATAGACAATATGCTGCCTTACATAGAAACTATTATCTATAACTCAGAAAGGAAGGTGAAAACTTCAAGTATAGGAGTGTTCTTTTAAGGAATTTTAACTTTATCTACATAAGCAAATAAAGACATAAAACTTCATTACTATACTTGAAAAAAGAAAACATAAGATGACACATGACAGAGAAGTTACAAAATTATACCCAACAATTCATGGAAACTTCTGATTCTTTCATTAATCAACAACTATATCAGGAATACAGTAGCTTAGTCTCCATGTTCTCCAAAAATTCCCACCCCTTCTCTATAAGTTTTCCTCCTTTTATACATTTGTGAAACAGTGGCTGATCTTTGAAACTGTCAAACTACTAAACTGTTTCTCTAACTATCTGGAGTAAAAACTATTATAAAATTTTACACAGAGGATAAAAGACACCTCAAAGAACATGAAATAACAAGAAATAACTGAATTTAGAAGATGACGATAACTACTGGCTTGCTCTGTTAATTGACTCTTGAGTTTCTTCTGTAGATGCTTTAACAATGATTGATCTACTTTAACCATAATAAACAGTGTTTAACTTTGACTTGATCATAAATCTGGGCTTACGCATGTATCAGGCATGCTTTAATTGGCCAGAACATAAGAAAACCCGACTAATCCCTTTTTTCGAATTCTTCTCTAACATTGATCTTCCCTTAACACAGCGAAATTAACGCAAATCTTTGGTTTACCGTGGAACTTAAAAAGAATTAAATCTGTTGCATAAACTCATCGGTTCCGCCTTTACACCGCTCCATTGACTTCCCATTCTTATCACAATCGGCATTTTTCATTGTTATATCGACCCAATTGTTATAGGCATTTTTGGGCACTACAAACCCAACCATAAATGTCCATAAACCAAGGGCTCCTAAGTCCCTAAAAGTGTTGTTCCAACCCCTAAAAGAACAAGGTCAACTGATTACAGCATCTCCCAGAAGTTCTCCATGAAAAACTACTCAGAACTGGTCAAAACTGGACCATCTCACCTGCTCCATGGTCAAAGTGCGCTGCATCCCACCTAAATGCACATGGGAGGTGTGATGCATACTGAAAATCCCTTCTATGGGGTGCGATGGGCAAGAGTGGACAAATGGCAGGGTCAATCTATGAGGTGGAGGATCATGGAATCTTCCAGAAACTTCTCCTGTGACACTTGCTTCTCTACATTCGCCCAGGGATGAGTAAGAGATCATCAATCTCCAAGTGGAATCAAGAGTTATCAGAGAGAGGAAACTAATCAAATCTCAGAAGCTAACTCACTCCCCTTGCAAACATCTATATATGGATCCCTCATCCCAGAGATCTGGAGGCTGGAATTTTGTATCTTGTAAGGAAGCGCTGCTGGTTTCTTGGTGTAACATCATAGTGTTGGGTGATCTAAGCTTTTCATGAGGTGAAGAAGGGATTTCTTGCTGAGAGGATGACACTGGGTCAGAACAATTGGTTGTAATCCTCTTTGCTATTCTTGATATTAATAAAGCTATTCAAGTTTTCCTCCACATTCTTGTATGATTGATGATATATGCATTTGTGTGGTCAATATATATTTGGTCCTATATTGTTTATGATAGTATATCTCTGTTCTTGGATAGTGTTATGCTGCTTTGATTCCACAGGTGATCTTTGAAGCTGGGTAGACGAGGAAGCGAGTGGCAAAGATCTATCAGAAGGGAGAGGAATCAAGCAAGGAACCAAGCGCAAAACAGAGGTTGGTCTCCTTTGTTCCCCTCTTATCTACTTCTCATAAAGGAAAACGAAAGTAGTTTTTGTTTGTTTGTTTCTAAGATAGCTACCAGTCTCAGTGGGACTAGTAGCTCTGCATAGACACTAGATTTCCCGATAACAAAATGGCGACTCCATTGGGGAGTGAATAGATTGTTTGTTTATCTATATTTGTTTGTTTTATAAACTTATAGACGGAGCCTGAAGTCAAGCCAGCTAGCCTTCGAACTGCATTTGCTATGCAACTGCAAAGTAGATCAATGTTGCTTTAGTCTATCTCTGGGTTTTGTTTATGAACTGAACAATCGATTTACAAGCTCTCTAATTGCCCTTGTGGTGGCTCTAGTAACCTCCTTAGATCTACCCTTGTGATTTATTTACTGATTACCACTTGCTCGGCCTAAATCCCTGAACTGTGCTGCAAACTGTGATTAAGAACTGGATCAAAAGTCTCGCACTGTACCATCGCACCCTCTCTTCAAGAATATCAATATGCATCACACTTCCCGTGTGCTGTAGGTGGGATGCATACTGGAATCCCTGTGTAACAGGTGCGCTGATCAGAAAGGGCTAATTTTGCCTTCAGACTTCGATTTTTTCACTCTTTTCAACTCTATTCAGGAGTTTTTCTATCTGTAGTCAGTATACCTCTGTTGGAAACCCCCTTCCTTGCCATTATTCCGCCTCTATTATGCAAAGAACTGTAAATGTTTTTATGTATTGTGATCCATTTTCAGTTCTCTTTTACAAAGAAGTAGCGTAATTGAACTGTCGTTTCTTGATTTGGAAGTGTCGAAAGTGTCATTTTCAGTCATAGAAGAGAATCCAATTGTTCTTGATAGTCGATTACACTGTTACTCTTGTATTTTATTTGAATTAATATTTTTTCGAGTGTCGAAAGCAAGTTTTCAATTCCTAGTAACAAAGTGTCACCATTGTCTTCATTTTGTCTTGAAAAGAAACTTGTTAGTAATGTCGCTTTGAAAAATAATTCAGATTTGTGCTTAGCTTTCTTTTTATCATTCACACATTAAGAAGGCTAAAAACAAATACATGCATGTGCATTTGCATTTAGGCTGTTTGTTGGTTTGATTTAGGACAATGCATATAGTGTGTGCTCTATGCTCTATGTTGAAAGAATATCGTCTCTCTTTCCTTAGTAGCTAGGATTTTCATTGAAAAAAGGAAGATTAAACAATTGTTTATCATCTTAGCTTGCATTTTAGGAATTGTATAACTACACCATGCGGTGAACCTGAAAGGCAAATTTCTTAAGCAAGATCAACTGTAAAATAAATTTAATGAATCTAAAAATGCTTTGGAACCTAATGCACAACATTTAGAAGTCTAGGCTAGAGACGTATTCCAGCGTCGTAAAGCCTGGTAACTGTTGTTTTCATTGCTGGTTGGGTGATTCCTTCACTTTGAGATGACAAGTGCCAGTACGGACTTGTGCTCCCACGTTCCGTCAAGTATATATTGGGAGACCACAATAGGCTTCATCCTTTATCCATAGGAATCTGTGTCTGCCGCCCTATTGATCGCAATGCACTGAACACAATATTCGGGAAGATTGACTGCCATACCGTAAAAAGTATTCTGCAGTTTTGCGATTGGTTTGGTAATCCCTTTATCTAGATTTCCAGAGTAGTATCTTTCATTCCTTTTCAGACTCCTTAAATGAAAAGGTCCATCTGAGCACTTGTCACTTCAAGCTTATTAAAAATCGAAGGTGACTAGAGTCATCTTTTGTTTTTTCTCGACTCTTAAAAGTTGAAAAAACAAGTTGTGTCAAAGCATCTAAAATTTATTTTAATCGGAATAAACATCACCTTTCCTACATTGGTCTTAGGTTGAGAAAAATGGAGTCCACTAACCAAGGATTTCCCCTTGGAGAAATCCTAGTCCTTTCTCCTCTTGGGGAGATGTTGGTGCACCCCGTATGGCCACATTGTCGCTTCCTGGATTGACAATCGGCTTGCCCGTATGGCTATTCTCGACCTCTGTTGTTCAGAACACCGTGATTCCTAAACAATCAAATCAGCAACTAAACGATACCAGAGTTACCCCGCAACCTTCTACTTCGTCCAATTCTCCCTCTCCTCCTTCCTCTTCGCTTGATGAAGCTGGTAAAGCCAAAAATCAAGCAACCGAGAAGATGAAGGAGAAGAAGAAGAAAAAGAAGAAGAAGAAGGAGCCAAAGGCGAAAAGGGTCAACCAGGTATCGTCTAGCGAAAATCCACACACTGCACTGTCCAGGCCTAAATCACCATGTGTCATTTGCAAAGGAGACCACTATCATCGAGATTGTCCTTGCATCCCTCAAATCCTAAGGGACTGGTCTCCTCGTTTGCACAATCCGATGTCATCAACCTCTGATGATCATGTTGAAAATACACCGTCAACTAGTGAAAGTGAAGCCCCTGGACAAAAAGGGAAATGTAAATTTCCTTGTAAACTGTGTTAAGGTGATCACGCCGTCCACCGTTGTCCCTTCTTAGATGAGTCTAAAAGGGTTTTGGACGACCGCCCGGTTTCACCGTTACGGCTTCCTCCTGGAGATAAGAAACTCTTGGCGAGTCCGTCACTAGTTGAAAATCCGGTTGACACGCCATTGTGGTCGGTCGAAGCGTATATCATTGAAGATAAATCATCTGAATCCACACCAGAAAAAAGTCAAAAGGTCGAGGCGGAAGTTGACCCGGTCTTGCCTTCAGAAGGTCCATCTTCAGATGATACAGTCACCGGAGAGAACAAGAATGACACCGTTCAAATTCTCTTCGTAAGCACAGACTCCAATGAACATGGGGGCAGTCTACCCGTTCCTTTACCACAGGAAGGAAGTTCGTCAGAGTCGTATCCGGCCGTCTATTCGGTCCCACCTCCAAGCAACCTAGTTGTTTCCTTCGATTGGAATCTGCTAGGCAGACCGCGTTTACCAGCTAGTATACCATTTCGAATCATTGCTCAAATATATAGAATGGTCATGGCCGGTACCATCATAGATGAAGGGGCTTCTGTGAGTATCCTTTCCTCAATTGCTTGGAAAGTGCTTGGTTCACCATCGCTTTTGCCTGAAATGAGAAATCTAACAGGCTTTGACAAAGGAACTAGTCGACTGTTAGGGATCCTTCCCAATGTGCCGATAACATTGAGAAGGAAAGCGTTCACATGAATGTAATGGTAGTCCAAGGACCCCTAGATTATAATCTACTCCTTGGACGTGACTATATTTATTGCATGGGAGCCATTGTCTCCTCACTCTTTAGAGTAATGTGTTTTCCGCATGAAGGAAGAATGGTCAAGCTTGTAGACCAGCTTCCATTCCCCAGTTCACACATAGGAAATAGTCAAATACCATCCCTGAATGGTATTTTCACTTAAGGAATGTCTCATCAATCCCGAGTCCGTCCACCTGATGAGCGTGAGTGATTCGGAGGACATGACTGAAACCCAGGGGGCATGCACCCTGGCCTGTTTCAACAGGAAAGCCTTGGGTATAGGGTAGGTTTCCGTGAAGGATATATGACTAGTTTATGAGATTAGACTGGAATAAGATTCCTTCGTCAAAGTTATGTGAGTGGATCTAGTTGCGCCACTCACCTTTGTTTATTTCAGTAGACATCACCGAGGAAGTGTTTTGTCTGAAGTATGGATAGAACAGTCTTTGGTAACTCGGAAATTTTTCGCTATACCCGGGGGCATGAAAAACTTTTGGCATGCAAGCGAAGAGCGACCATTTATTTTTTAAATTTGTAGGTCCTCTAACCCTTTAAACTCGTAGGATTGGTCGTTTCCTAACTTGCACAAAGAAAGGATGCGAGGCAAAGCTTTGAAAAAGAATGCCATTTTAAATGAGACATCCTTATTATACGACTGGATCGAGTAGTTTTAACGTGGAATTCAATCTCGTTAAAAAATAAACATAAGCAATGAGCAAATGTTCCCCCTAGAGTTTAAGCTCATTAAAAAATGAACCAATTTCCGGTAAATAACCATCATGAATGTATTATCACTAGCCTTTGAAGCCTTGGTCGTGTTCTCATCATCACCTCCACTCTGTATTGGCCGATCATTCACCTCCATTTGATTGTTTACCCTTTCTAAGTAACCACTGCGAAGAGTGATCCTGTTAGCCATCCTTGTGACACTGCCGTGATTGGAAAATTCCAAACCTTACCTGGAATTAGTTGCTACCCAAATTTATCACTCGTTCCTCGAAAAATGAGTCTCCTTTAAGCTCTTTTCATCTGACTCGTAAAATATGAAGAGATTGCCGAGAAATTGGCCTCTCCAGCTCATTAAAGTGACCGGAAGTGCTATCCCTCCTTTATATTTTAATCATTTTGGACATGAGGGACTATTACACAAAAAGATCGAGCGCTTGTTTTGTTCGGCTCGTTAAAATTACTGAAAATTCATCCCTTCTGTATTATTTTATACTTTTTCTAACTTAAGGGATTATATGACGAAAAATGATTGTCGAAGTTTTCTTTAAGTCCCTTTTCAGACTCTCTGAAATTGAAAAGGACCGAGTTATCTTTGTCGTTAAACTCGTTAAAACCGAATAGCGACAAACTTGTCCATACAGACAAGAACGAGTTTCACTATCGCTAGGCTCATTAAAACATAGCGATGTGTTTGCCCGAAGGGAAAATTATAGAACAAGCATATGTTATCCTCCTCAAGCTTGAAAAAAATAAAGAGGTACTGGTCAGCAATGACTGGGGAAAAATTGGGAAGAAAACTTGAAAAAACTTTATTGGTAGCAAGTCGCTCTTGAACATGACACTTTCACTCTACATCCGAGTCAGGTTGGGTTGTTCCATTCACTGGTCATATCACCATGGGTCCATCACACCATCCATATTTGGGGTTAACGCTACCAATCCATCATGTCAGTGTCGCCAATATGTTCAAGAGAAGTCACTCAGCGAATTCACCTGTGTCTCATCCACTGCAATACATTTACGCTCCATTCTTTCATGACCACCACCCTAAACCTTATGTCATCAGATCGTTTTCACCTCCATTAAAATCATTTGCTCCGTTCCGTGTCATTGATGTGGGATTCACTAAGGCCCTCCTATGATGGATCGCTTCTTGTCGACATCAACTCATTATCCGAGAAGTGGATCTAGGAACAACCCTTTCAGTACTTTGAAACTTGCATGCCTCAATGGCAAGTTTCTCACTTCCGGCGACATGTTTACATCAATGGCCTTTGACCGAAATATTTTGCGTGGTGTTCGACGCCAAGTCCCTTTTTCACACCACGTGAATTGTGCTGTAGTACCTTGAGGGTCATCATCATTATCGGTGATTCCTCTCGCGCCTGTTAACATATTGCATCATTGGCTGGTAATAAGGCGATGTCTTTAGATGTTTGACTCCAGAACATCTCTCACATGGATCGACTTGTACTTTGAGTGAAGATCGAATGAGATTGAAGACCTCGGATCTAGTTTCATCCATCTGAGCTGCGATATATTCAGGAAAATAAAGACATCAAATGTACATCATTACTGCACAGATATTCAACCAATCCAAGGGATGATGACTCTACCAGAATCATCAGTCTGCACTCAGATGATTGTCTGTCTTATGTACATGAAAATGAATTTATAGAGCTGAGCATGGGAATGCCCGCCTCAGCTAGATCATGAAAATATTATGAAGATAATGTATTGTATTGTATCTTATTACAGATCACCTTCCAGCTTGAAAAAACTTCGGATCCTCATGATAAAGCATTTCACCCGACATCAAAAGATTAACGACCTCATGCTTTAGGGGGCAACTGTTATAGACATTTTTGGGCACTACAACCCCAATCATAAATGTCCATAAACCAAGGGCTCCTATGTCCCTAAAAGTGTTGTTCCAACCCCTAAAAGAACAAGGTCAACTGATTACAGCATCTCCCAGAAGTTCTCCATGAAAAACTACTCAAAACTGGTCAAAATTGGACCATCTCACCTGCTCTATGGTCAAAGTGTGCTGCATCCCACCTAAATGCACATGGGAGGTGTGATGCATACTGAAAAGCCCTTCTATGGGGTGCGATGGGCAAGAGTGGACAAATGGCAAGGTCAATCTGTGAGGTGGAGGATCATGGAATCTTCCAGAAACTTCTCCTGTGACACTTGCCTCTCTGCATTCACCCAGGGATGAGTAAGAGATCATCAATCTCTGAGTGGAATCAAGAACTATCAGAGAGAGGACACTAATCAAATCTCAGAAGCTGACTCACCCCCCTTGCAAACATCTATATATGGATCCCTCATCCTAGAGATACGAAGGCTGGAACTTTGTATCTTGTAAGGAAGTGCCGCTGGTTTCTTGGTGTAACAACATAGTGTTGGGTGATCTAAGCTTTTAATGAGGTGAAGAAGGCTTTCTTGCTGAGAGGATGACGCTGGGTCAGAATAATTGGTTGTAATCCTCTTTGCTATTCTTGATATTAATAAAGCTATTCAAGTTTTCCTCCACATTCTTGCATGATTGATGATATATGCATTTGTGTGTTTAATATATATATGGTCCTATATTGTTTATGATAGTAGATCCCTATTCTTGGATAGTGTTCTGCTGCTTTGATTCCACAGGTGCTCTTTGAAGCTGGGTAGATGAGGAAGCGAGTGGCAAAGATCTATCAGAAGGGAGAGGAATCAAGCAAGGAACCAAGCGCAAGACAGAGGTTGGTCTCCTTTGTTCCCCTCTTATCTACTTCTCATAAAGGAAAACTAAAGTAGTTTTAGTTTGTTTGTTTCTAAGATAGCTACCAGTCTTAGTGGGACTAGCAGCTCTGCATAGACACTAGATTTCCCGATAACACCAATCCTTATGAATTTGCGATATGGCGAACGCACCGGAGGTATTAAGCATAATGTATATATTCTCGGGTTTGAAACTCCATTGCTCATCGCAATCAGAAAAACCATATACATATATATAGAGCATTTGGTAACCCATTGTCATTATAAAACGCAAAATATATTTCTTCGGGTTCATCATAGCAAATCGCGATCGGCGGAACCCATATGCATGTATACGAGGGGCTTTACAATGTAGCGAACCCACTGGGACTTTACAACATAGTATATATATATATATATATATATATATATTTTGGGTCCGCCTATTCAGCGCTTCATTAACTGCTCATCGCAATTGGTAATCAATGATTCTCGTGGTAGTACTTCATATAACTTCCTGCTGCACTTTTGCAATTGCGATCTAATCGCATCGCTAACACACACACACACACACATATATAACGGGACCCGCTCCATATAACTATTTATATTGCGATTTAACTTGATCGCATGGGTATATTGAGGCCAATTATTTTATACTTGTTCTTTTAGCAATTCCGCTATGCCATTATCACTTCTTCCTCTTGCTTTTATCTATTTTTTGAAATATTTTCATGTGATTCTTGAATGAAAAATGAATAGTACAGGTAACAAAAATGCATGTTACAACACATATTTATTTTATTAATAAAATTCAATTAATTAGCTTTTCCAACCAATATTCATGCCATTGACACTCAAAATTTATTATAATCATATGTGTTTTCTATCATTCCATTCCCAAATCTTATAAAAATGCATTTCATATTAATTGGATCACACTACATACAACTATTCCCATGAGCCATGAATGTCCCTATGAAAGGTGAGCTCTTAACAAGAAATTAAAACACCAAAAATAGAAACAACCCTTGCCCATGTTTGAAACTACCTTTTATTGACAAGAAGCCACATGCACAATAAGGCAATGTCATCTCACAATTGAAAGGCCTTAACGTTCAGTAAAGGAAGCATCGATAAATAAAAAAAGTTATAGGTAATAACACAATGTGCCAACATGTGTGTGACAAAGCTTAAATGAATAAGTTTATCATGGGAGGGGTGACAAAAAGGGCGCCCGACCTTTTTTTAAAATCCAATCTTCTTTCATGCCTACTCCTTAGTTATCCAAGGATTATGCCTTGCTATTGTGAATGCATAGAACTTCAAAGAATTTTATTTCTACCTTTTTATCTTCATCTTTAATACAAGATACGAAATAAGAAAATTGGGAGTTGTTAGATGATGATGTTTGACAACGGAGTTGAATGTTTATAAATAAATATTCCACCAACACTGCCTTCCTTACTTCATCATTTTTGAAAACCTATCTTTGTGTGCAACTTATGTCTCTACCTCATTATCAATGGTGAATCCTAACCCCATATTAATTTTTCTTTCACAATTCCTATGGGATTGAACATGATTAATCCACCACACCTACTACCCCAACTGAACATGATTGATCACCACACCTACTAACCCTAATGTAACTGTGTAAGTAAATTTTAAAAGATTTATGTAATGGTGTAAGCCAATTTAAAAAAAATATTTTTATTTGCTTTTTTCTAACTTAAGAAAAGCAATATAATCAATTTGACAAACTAAAATGTCAAATATAACCTTAATATTATAATTAATTTAAATAACCAAGATATTGTATGTGACTTGTTTATATAGATGAAAGAGTTTTTTAATAGGTAAATTATTAAGATACACATTTTTGTTTAATTAAATTTTATAATAATGAAATTTTTTATTAAAAATAATTTATATTGAATTAATAAATAATTTTATATAATATACTTTTATTATTGATTTTTTAATTCAAATTTATATCTATATATATATATATATATAATTCAAATAAAATGATTCTTTACATGAGAAAGTGATCTGAACTAGATATTTAGAAGATAGATAATATACCAGGAGAAAAATTTATGATAAAAATGTGGATATGCTCTTGAATATTACATCTAATGAGGATTTGTAATAAAAATGTTTAAATGGCATGATATTATTGGTGATAAAGATTAAGGATGAAAATAATATATGTTTATGTTAGATAAATATATAAATAGAAATATAACTTTATTTGTGTATTATAATAATTGTTAATGAATTCATTCACAAGGTGTAAACTAATTGGTTAATGTGGGCTTACTTTCATTAGTTCTTGGGCTCAAACTTCATGGGGAGGGGTTGATGGTCGGGTAATCATTGTCTCAAGAGACATTCAAATTTAACTAAACCTTGTTCAAACCTAGTGACAAGGCATCCAAATTCAACTGAACCTTGTTCAAACCTAGTGACAACATCCCATAGTTGGGCAGATAATTCTTCCATCCAACATTGGGGTTGGAATTGGCCTAGACTTAACCTAGTTGAGAATATAAAAAAACAATGAATCAACATGTTATTATTTTGAGAAAGATAGAATATGTGAATGTGAAGAAATAGAGACAATTATTGGTTCATGTGTGTCCAATGTAAGAGGGTGGTTCGATCACCAACATTGCATTGCATAACACTCTTCATTATAGGAGAGGTGGATTCCAACAATTTTTTAGAGAGAAAACTTTGTAATATTTTGTACATTTAGCTAAGCCAACTAGGAGTTGTTAGATGTATAATTCAAGCCCAAAGAACTAATGTTGAGTGCTTGTGAGTAAGAAGGAAGATGGACTGAGATAGCCCATTCATTGAGAGAATAAGGTAAACTACGTGTTCATTTGGAAGAACAAACCATTATTACCTTCCTAGAGGACATCAAACATAGTTTTTGTGGAATGAGGCCGTTATTTTGATGTGTAGGGGTGAAATGATGTACTTTGCATCCTTATGAATGGATTGATTTGTCAATTAAAGTGGATGCAAAGAGGTAGCACATGAGGGTGATATTGATTGAATTTGTTAAATATTGTTTAAGTTTTTAGTTCATTTTATCCTCTTTAAATGTTGATTTTTAATTAACTAAAAAACTAGTTATAAGAATATGAAATACTGAATTTAAAATAAAATAAAATGAACCATTTATCACTAATTTTGGATTAGCAAGATATGAGAAAATATAAGTGAGAGTTCTTAGATGATGATGAGTGACAAAGAAAATCAACAATTATGAATAGATCCTCCTATTATAGACATTTTTGTGCCTTACAACATTGAGCATGAAATGTCCATAATCTAAGGGATCCAAAGTCCCTAAACATGTTGTTCCTACCCCTAGAGGAACAAGGCTAACAAACCACAGCAATTCACAGAAGTTCTCCACCAGAAACTGCTCAAAAACAAGTCAATTCAGGATCATTTCAGTGGCTACACTAGCTGTTTGCAATGTCAAAGCCAACACTGGCTACCTGTGTTAAATGTCAACTGGAACATTGGCTACCTGCGCTGAACGAGAGTGGACAAGTGGCAAGCTCATTTCTCAAGGTGTCAAAACCCAGGAACCTTCCAAAATGACACTTGCCTCAGGGAATTCGACTGGTGATGAGTAAGAGGTTCCAAATCTCCAAGTGGAAGCAAGAACCTCCAAGTGGACTCAAGAACTGACAGAGGGAGAGGACACTAGTCAGATCTCAAGCTGACTCATCCTCTCTCCAAACATCTATATATGGATCTCTCCTCCATGAGATCTGGAGGCTGGAATTTTGTTATTGCAAAGAATTGTTGTTGGTTTGAGACTGGGATCATTGGGTGCTTAATGCTTTGAAGGGGGTGAAGATAGGAATTCCATTCGCTGGGAAGGAGATGCTGGATTAGAGCCCTTTGGGTTGTATCTCTTCCTGAACCTTGTTATTCATCAGAAAAAGCTATCTTGGTTTCTCCTATATACTGATGTATTCTTGATGTATGATTGCATTAGTGTATTTCGTTTATTTCTAATCCTAAACTAGTTATGAATGTGAATATCTGTCTTTGTGTAGTGTTCTTCTCTTGTCGCAAGTAGTTGTTCTCTTGTCGCAAGTAGCTGTTCTCTTGTGATCTTGCAGGAACCCGTTGAAGCTGGATAAGCAAGAAGGCAAGTAGCTGTGAACTCCCAAAGAGAAGAGAGACCGGATCGAGGGACAAACGGAAGACACCGGTAAGTCTATTGATCTCTCTTCTTTCACATTTCATAAAGGAAGAAACCAGAATAGTTGTCTCTGTTTGTTGCTAAGGCACTGTCACACCTTAGGTGGATAGGATCGTCCTGCATAGGCATTTTTCCCCACAACAAATTGGCGACTCTGCTGGGGAGATCTGTTTAGTCATTTTATTTGTGTTTCTATCATTGTTTGTTTCATAGACTTGACAACAACAATCGAACTGCATCTTTCCCGGAAGCAAAGTAGACGGTTGCTGCTTTGATCCAATTGCTGGACTTGTCTATGATCTGAACAATGGACTCACAAATGATTTGATGATCCTTTGTGATAGATCTTAGTAGCCCCTCAAAGCATCCCTTTGATTACACCTTGCTTGTTGCTTTTATTTGGCCTAAAACAGTTGATTAAATAGCAATCTATGACCCAGAACCTATGAGAAACGAGAGTTTCTCCTTCAGCGCAGACCCAGTGAAGGGATTCTGCATTTCAACGCAGGTCCCGTGAAGGCTACCTGCGCTGAATGTCAAAACCCCTGTGTTGAGGTTGTGCTGAACCAGTTTGCCCTTGTGCAGCTGGGGTTCTTTGCTCTGTTTTGCCTTGTTCTGATCTCTGATTTTTGCCGCCTGTAACCAGCATAGGTACCAGTCTGATAACTCCTTTTCTCTGCTTAGATTCCGCCTCCTTTTGTACAAAAAGACTGTGAGTGTTTTTATGTGTTTTTGCGTCATTTACAGTTTTCCTTTGCATGAGTGAAATAATCATCCTGTAGCCCTTGATTCAAATCTGTTGATTGTGATCTTAGAAGAGAGTTCATTGGCTGTTTGCAGATTGATTATACATTTACTTTTGCTTATTGGTTTGAGTTTGTCTCTTTTAAGTGTCGAAACAAGCATTCATTTCGAAAATCGTTAAGTGTTGTAATCTCTTCTACCCTCTCTGATTTCGAAAAAGTAAACTTGTTTGTATTGGTCATTTAAAAGCAAATTCAAAGTTGTACAAAAAGCTTTCTTTGTAGGCATCAATACTAAGAAAGCGGAAAACAAACACCTGCATTGTGCATTTGCATTTGATAGTTTGCATTTTGGATTTAGGAAAAGTGCATTAGAGTGTGCTGATTGCTCTTTGAGAAAAGATGGTGTCTTTCTTTTCCCTTAGTAGCTAGGATTTTCAAAGTTGAAAAGATATAAAGCTTGCTTATCATCTTTAGACTGCATTTAGGAATTGTATCATACATCTCGTGGTGAACCTTGAAAGGCAAACTTCTAAAAAGATCAACCTAAAATAAATTGAATGAACTTAACAACGCTTTGCAACATAACGCACAACATAGAGGTCTAGGCTAGAGACGTGTTCCGGCGTCGTAAAGCCTGGTGACTGTCGATCTCGCTGATGGTGGGTGATTCCTCCTGAGGGACGATAGCGCCAGTACGGATTGTGCTCCCACATACCGTCACGTATATATTGGGAGACCCCTATAGGCATAAAACCTTTATCCTTAGGAAGCCGTGTCGACCACCCTACTGATCGCAATGCACTGAACACAGCATTCAGGAAGATCGACCACCCGTACCCTAAAAAGTATTCTGCGGTTTTGCGAAAAGTTTGGCACACCCTCTACCTAGAACTCCAGAGCAGTTCCTTTTGGCCTTTTTCAGACTCTATAACGGAAAAAGTCCATCCGAGCATTTGTCACTTCGGGCTCGTTAAAACATCGAAGGAGACTAGAGTCATCTTTTGCTTTTTCTCGACTCTTTAAAATTGAAAAAGCAGGTTGTGTCTAAGCGTCGTTAAAATTTATTTTAAACGGAATAATCATCACCATTCCCTCGTTGATCTTCGAAGTTAGTCTCTTTTCATCGTAAGTTCTTGTAGAATCGCTAGAAAATCTTTTGGATAGACTAGATATGTCTGAACAACCATTGACATCCAGGACTGTGTCATCCGACACAGCAGCGGCAGAGCCTCCTGCTGCTACCCCAACGATGTTCGATGGTATACCATCTGTCCCGACAAGTTATCAACAACAAGCCGGAGTCCCATCAGGGACTGCTTCGACGCCATGGTTAGTTCCTATTTCTTCATCCAGATTATCATCTAGTATTTCTTATGTTGAAACTCAACAAATTGATCCAATGTGTCTTCAAAGGCCAATCTGCCCTTTAAGTACTGGATTGCCACCATATGGAGGGCAGTATGCCTTTTCATTGTTCCCTCCCGGAGAACAACCATATGGGAGTTTACAACAAAGTTCAGGTCAAACTGGAATTACATCCAGCGGTTTTGTACCAATACTGCCTCAGTAACCAAGGGTTGTATATTCAATGCAACCAGTCCACCCTGTGTCGAATATTCCCACTATACCTGCTATGGTTACTGCGTCGCAAGTACAAGCGCTACCTGTTGTATGTCAACCCCAATAGCCTCAGGTTGCAATACAACAGCCTCTTGTTTCAACGACTCAATCACAACCTCAGGTTAATGCCTCCTTATATGGAGCGACTCAGGATCAAACAAGTACTGTGACTCCTCATCTTGGTCAATCATCCAGTATTGGTCAACAGCAAATGGTTCAACAACCAGAGCTGGTTCAAACTCAACAACCACCATTCCAGCAATCATATCGAGGACCTGAGCAACAAGTCTTTGTAAGTAATGGGCAATCGCATTTCCAAAGCGGTAATCAACAACCATATTATAATGGTTATGCCCATCAACCTTGTCAAAGTTGCCAACATCAAATACATTATGCTGGTATGCAAAGACCCACTGCTCAGGTGATTCCATCTTATCCTGGGTATGCTTCGCCTAACCTGAATCAACAGTTGCCCTTTGTAGCAACTCTAGAATTACCAGATCTAAACCGGCTGACGAATGATCCAATTGCTTATGCCCCTTGGTGGCCAGCGATTCCGCATAAACTTCCATCAAATATTCCTAAGTTTAATGGAAATCCGGGTGAAGATCCGTCGAATCATGTGATGACATTTCATTTGTGGTGTTCATCAAACACCCTGAATGATGATTCGATAAGACTTCGCCTTTTTCAGAGGACGTTAACGGGTCCAGCGGCAAAATGGTATATTGAATTACCTAGAGCTTCGTTCGACAATTTCAGTACCTTAGCCACGACTTTCTTAACCCATTTTCAATTACCGATAAGGTATGAAACGGGAACGGAACTCCTAACCAACTTCAAACAGACAATGGCCACTCACATATCTGATCATATACATGAGTGGCGACGTCGTCGTAGGATGGTAAAAACGTACGTTCCCGATCAGCTATTAGCTGAATGGTTTATCAAATCCTTACTTCCTACAATCACGGAAGATGTGGCAAAGGGGGGAGTCGTAACGGAAGAGCAAGTCATCGCTCGTGCACAATATCTGGACTTGGTCTATACTCAGTCTGGCACGCTCTACGACAAAATACCTGACGCCCCTAGACCGAAATTCCCAATTCCTCCTCCTCCTAAATCAAACAATGACTCTCATGCCAACGATGGCGTGATTGGCACGACAGACATGAAATCGACAAAGGCTACATCTAAAAGGGCCCGTAAGATTTCCAGTCAAAATGCAAATGAGGAACTTCTTGCCTCGGAAGTAAATGCCGCGTCGACCGACAAGGGCAAACAACTGAAGCAACCAGGGGGCAAGAAGAAAAAGAAAGGGAGAAAAAGGAAACCCCCTGCGGGGTGTCATATATGCGATGAGGATCATTGGACGAGAGATTGTCCACATATAGCTGAAGTTAAGAAACTCTTTAAGAGTTCAAAAACCTCAGCAGTATTGACTGATTTGTTTCCAAGCCCGGGTACCAAACTGGTTTCTAATCAAAATGCTTCCCGATCCCAAGTGCTTATGTTGTCTATCTCAAAGCAGCAAAATGATGCTTTGGCAAGGAATAAAGATTACGGGAATCCAAAGGTGTCGAATAACAAGGCTAATGAACAACCTAGTAGTTCGACAACAACTTTGACCAAAGTTGTGCCACCCACCATTCCTGAACAAATGATAAAGTCGCCAAAGGGAGTAGTGTACAAGTCGACCTTTAATCCTCGTGCAAAAATAACACAGAATTATAATATAATAGAGGACCTGGCCAAATCGTCGTCCGCTATGTCGACGCTTGGGGTACCGCAAAATTGCCTCTCCCAAGAGCAAGCTTTATTATCAGCAATAAGTGAAATTGACCCAATGGACTCCAATCTTGTGGCCTTTGATCATAAAGGATATGACCCTCAGTTACCAGCTCAACTAGCTTTCCTTATTCAAGTGAAATCCCTCAACAAAATTGTTCATCGAACAATTATTGATGAGGGGGCATCTACGTGTATTATGTCGATGAGTTGCTGGAAGAATTTAGGCTCGCCACCCTTTTCGAGATCGTCAACGACGTTAAAAGCATTTGATGGACGATCATACACTCCATACGGGATTTTAAGTAACTTGCAAGTTGAACTAGGGGGAAAAACAGTAGGAATTGATGTTGAAGTAATTGATCGAAACCTCGATTACAACATCCTACTGGGAAGGCCCTGGATATATGCCATGGCCGCAGTTGTGTCGACCTACTTCAGGAAGATTGCATTTCCCTTTCAAGGAGGAATTACAGTCATCGACCAACAAACTTTCCTCCCCGACAGTTCACAAGTTACGGGAAGCATTCCAATGATCCATGGAAGCAATCATTCGCTTCAAAATATTGGAGTAGGTCTCCTAAAAGACCCTGCCTTAATGGGTACTTTTGCCCTACCGCCTGCAAGTAATCTGGCGGAAGTGGCCACAGTGGAAACCTACAATATGAAATCTTCTATATCTAATGGATTCGGAAGATTCCTAAACATTTTGTCAGCGTGGATCATCGCCCTGATAGAAATACTGTAAATACAGTGGGCTCCGAGGACGGTTCTAATCTCGTGTCAACCTCGTTAAAAAATGAAACAAGGAGTCATGAGGATAGTTCTTTTACTGTGTCAACCTCATTAAAAAATGAAACAATCTCCTTTCCAAATCTCAAAGGTAAACCTTCATTCCAACCACCAAGTTGAATGCAATGAAGCTTGGGGGGCATGTACCTCGATTTGCATTATTATGCTGGGAGCTTGCAAACTTATCATCGAGCAGTTTTAGCACAAAGTTCATGCTCGTTAAAAAATAAACACAAGATCTGAGCAGTTTTAGCACGTAATTCATGCTCGTTAAAAAATAAACGTAAGATCGAGCAAATGTTTCCACCCGCATTTAAGCTCGTTAAAAAATGAACTATCCCGGTAAATAACCACTGTGAATGTAATATCATCAGCCATTAAAGCCTTGGTCGTGTTTGCACCGTCACCTCCACTTTTCCATTGGCTGATCGTTCACCTCCATATGATTGTTTACCCATTTTGAGGAACAGCTGCAAAGAGTGATTTCACCTAGCCATCCTTGTGACACTGCCGTGATTGGAAAATTCCAACCTGTCCCTGGAATCAGCTGCTAACCCTGTTTATCACTCGTTCCTCAAAAGACGAGTCTTCTTTAAGCTCTTTTCAACTGACTCGTAAAATATGAAAAGATTGCCGAGTCCTTGGCCTTCCAGCTCGTTAAAGGGACAGGAAGAGCTATCCCTCCTCTAGATTTTAATCTTTTTGGACCTGAGGGATTATTGCACAAAAAGATCGAGCGCTTGTTTTGTTCGGCTCGTTAAAACTATCGAAAACTCATCCCTTCTGTATTGTTTTATACTTTTTCGGACTTAAGGGATTAGATGACGAAAAAGGACTTTTGGAGTTAACTTTATGTACCTTTTCAAACTCTCTAAAAATGAAAAGGACCGAGTTATCCTTGTCGTTAGACTCGTTAAAATCATTAAATAGCGACAAAATTGTCTTTAGACGAGAACGAGTTTCACTATCGCTAGGCTCGTTAAAACATAGCGATGGGCTTGCCCGAAGGGCAGGTTATAGAACAAGCATATGTTATCCTCCTCAAGCTTGACAAAAATAAAGAGGTACTGGTCAGCAATGACTGGGGAAAAATTGGGAGAAACTAAAGAAAACTTTGATGGTAGCAAGTCGCTCTTGAACATGACACTTTTCCTCCGTACCACAATCGGGTTGGGTTGTTTCATTCACCGGTCACATCCATGGTCTCGCCATACCATCCATATTTGGGGTAATGCTACCGATCCATCGTATCAGTGTCGCCATATGTTCAAGAGAAGTCGTTCAGAAAAAGTCAACCGAGTCCCATCCACTGCCATACATTATCCTTCATCCTTTCATGACCGCTACCCTGAATCATATGTCACAGATCGTTTTCACCTCCATTAAAATCATTAGCTCCATTCCGTGTCACTGATGTGGGATTCATTAAGGCCCTCCTTTGACGGATCGCTTCTTGTCGACATCAGCTCATTATCCAAGAAGTTGATCTAGGAACAACCCCTTCAATACTTTGAAGCTTGCATGCCTCAATGGCAAGTTTCTCACTTCCGGCGACAGGTATACATCAATGACCTTCGACCGAAAGATTTTGCGTGGTGTTCGACGCCAAGTCCTTTATTCACACCACGTGAATTGTACTGCAGTACCTTGAGGGTCATTATCATTATCGGTGATTCCTCTCGCCCTTGTTAACGGTTTACATCATTGACCGGTAATCAAGCGATGTCTTTCCATGTTCGACTTCAGAACATTTCTCACATGGATCGACTTGTACTTAGAGTGAAGATCGAACAAGTTTGAAGACCCCGGATCTAGTTTCATCCATCCGGGCTGCGATATATATTCAGGAAAGATAAAGACATTGACATGTACATCATTGCAGCAGATAATCATCCTACTCAAAGGATGATAATTTCATCAAAATTATCAGTCTACCATCAGAAGATTGTCTGTTCTGTGTACAGAAAAATGAATTTATAAAGCTAAGCATGGGAATGCCCGCCTTAGCTAGATCATGAAAGCAGTATGAAAAATAATGTATTGTATTGTATCTTATTACAGGTCTCCTCCCAGCATTGGATGAACTTCGGATCCCCCTGATAAAGCATTTTGCCCGATAAACAGCCTCATACTTTAGGGGGCAACTGTTATAGACATTTTTGTGCCTTACAGCATTGAGCATGAAATGTCCATAATCTAAGGGATCCAAAGTCCCTAAACATGTTGTTCCTACCCCTAGAGGAACAAGGCTAACAAACCACAGCAATTCACAGAAGTTCTCCACCAGAAACTGCTCAAAAACAAGTCAATTCAAGATCATTTCAGTGGCTACACTAGCTGTTTGCGCTGAATGTCAAAGCCAACACTGGCTACCTGCATTGAATTTCAACTGGAATATTGGCTACCTGCGCTGAACGAGAGTGGACAAGTGGCAAGCTCATTTTTCAAGGTGTCAAAACCCAGGAACCTTCCAAAATGACACTTGCCTCAGGGAATTCGACTAGTGATGAGTAAGAGGTTCCAAATCTCCAAGTGGAAGCAAGAACCTCCAAGTGGACTCAAGAACTGACAGAGGGAGAGGACACTAGTCAGATCTCAAGCTGACTCATCCTCTCTCCAAACATCTATATATGGATCTCTCCTCCATGAGATCTGGAGGCTGGAATTTTGTTATTGCAAAGAATTGTTGTTGGTTTGAGACTGGGATCATTGGGTGCTTAATGATTTGAAGGGGGTGAAGATAGGAATTCCATTTGCTGGGAAGGAGATGCTGGATTGGAGCCCTTTGTGTTGTATCTCTTCCTGAACCTTGTTATTCATCAATAAAGCTATCTTGGTTTATCCTATATACTGATGTATTCTTGATGTATGATTGCATTAGTGTATTTGGTTTATTTCTAATCCTAAACTAGTTATGAATGTGAATATCTATCTTTGTGTAGTGTTCTTCTCTTGTCGCAAGTAGCTGTTCTCTTGTGATCTTGCAGGAACCCGTTGAAGCTGGATAAGCAAGAAGGCAAGTAGCTGTGAACTCCCAAAGAGAAGAGAGACCGGATCAAGGGACAAACGGAAGACACCGATAAGTCTATTGATCTCTCTTCTTTCACATTTCATAAAGGAAGAAACCAGAATAGCTGTCTCTGTTTTTTGCTAAGGCACTGTCACACCTTAGGTGGATAGGATCGTCCTGCATAGGCATTTTTCCCCACAACACCTCCACTACCACCTCTTTCCTTACCCCAAGATTTTCAAGAACCTAGAGCCCTATGTATGCAACTAATATGTCTACCTCGCTATTGGTAGTGATTTCTAATCCCCATGCAAATCGTGTTTCCACATTTTATCTAAGATAAAATATATTCGATCTCCACACTCAATGTGCTTCAAAAGTATATGCTAAAAAATTAAATTTAAGAGACTTCCTTTAAACATGAGAAAAGTATTATAATAATTTAATAAGGTAAAATGTCAAATATGACTTGAGTATTATAATTACGTTGAATCGCTGAGATGTTTTTATTTTTATTTTTGTAAACTAATTTTATATTAAAAATATCAAAATATTACATTTGAGATACCAGTCTTGTTGTCTCTAGCCTACCACATTGGAAACCAGACTAAAGAAAAAAAGATATAGAGTTTAGGGAAACAAGATTTAACAATAATTGACAATCTAAAACATGAAAGTTCACAGAGATAATGTTGCCCTTCCATGGAAGCAAACAACAACAACAAAAATGAGCGTCCTTAGAATTCATAGTAGTTGAATCAACAAGGTAAGGAAACCACACATAAACTCTAAAAATAAGATACTAACATCCCAGATGAGCAAGCATCAGAAATAAGGATTAAAACCATAAAACACGAGAAACTTGAGCATCGGTGGAATTAGAGAGCTAGGTGGCGACCCCTTGTTACTGATCCATTTGGGCACGTCAACCCCAACTTACGAATCGATACTATTAGGGCCCATCAAACCCTAGTACAAGTTGTTACATGCCCTAAATAAGTTAGTCACCAGAATGCCTCACTTTCTAAGAAGTTCCATCACTGAAAACATCCGAAAACTACCTCTAAGAAGATCAACGTAGGTAGGCCTTAATTAGGGTGCGCTGTAATGCAAACCATACACTAACAGGGTGCTATGCAGCGTACTTGGTCCCTCTTTGGCCTGCACTGAGCGAATTTGAGCGAATTTTCATGAGGGTTTGAAGATTCCTTATCCATTGGAAGCCTCTAGAAGTTTCTCAATGCCACCTGCTCCTTTGATTTCGCAATTGGATGAGGAAGGGAATTAGGAAACATCAATCCCCTATCCCTTCTTCCATGGAACTGATTTCTAAATTTACAAAGGCATTCATTAGCACCATTGATGGCATAACCTCCTTCACTCATCTATAAATAGATCGCTCATCTAAGAGGTCAAGGGCTGAAAAATATTGAGTTGTAAGGAGATGCTGGTGATATGAGATTAGAATTGAGTGCAAGTATTATAATAGTGTTTGAGTGTCTTGCTTTTCATGAGGTGAAGAAGGATTGAATTGGAAGGATGACATTGGATCGAGCTCATATGGGTTGTAATATTTCCTCTTATCAATAGAGTTTTCAAGACTTTTTCCTTATGCTTGTGTTATAAGTTAATGTTTTCATATGTATATCATGTTCTTGATTCCATGTTATTTATAAGAAATAGATCATTATCGTTTTCCTTGATGGGTTTTTGTTTCTGTGATTGTGCAGGTACTTTCCAAGCGACTTAAGTACGGAAAGGAGTAGCAAGATCGGTCAAGGGAGAAAAGGGGCTAGCGAAAAATACAAGTAGGTTTCTCTTCCCTCTTGTTTTATCTATTGATTATAGAAAAGGTTAAGATTACGTTGTCTGTTGTTTCTAGATCTACTACTAGATCTAGAGGGTTAGGCATTTTCCCAAGAACACTAAATATTCCCAAAACAAATTGGTGACTCCGCTAGGGAGAGATTGTCCATCTTAGTAGCTTATCAGCCTATTAAGACATTTCTACATACTGTACTTGTGGTATTTTATTGATTTCAGTCCTATTTCATTGAACATTGAGTCGAAACTGTGACAAAATATCCTTCAGAATTGCTTACTGTCATCAACGCAGTCTGATGAGGGACATAGTGCGCTGCAGTGCACTTCTCGCATAGGTTCAATGCGATTCATCGCACTGTCTCTAACTGTTGCCTGTGTTGATCCCTTTAGGGTCAGTTTCCCATCTAGGAACTGAAAGTTTTTGCCAATTTTCTCTTGTTTGAATGAGTTGTTGAATGTCAATGATGTTCTGTCTCTAAAATTAGTTTTTCATCTCCTTAATTTGGCCCTATTTAGACTGGATTGTTGGATGTTTTTTATGTATTTGTTTTATCATTTTCAATCCACTGTCAAAAGGTAGTTTTGATCGATTGTTTTGTCGATAGAAAAGTGTCGTAAAATCGTCATTTTCTTTGAAAAATGAAGTGTCGTAAAGTCTTCCTTCATAAATAATCGATTGATTTATTTGTGCATTTGATTTGTATTTTCATTTAAAGTGTCAAAAATCTTCATTTCTTTAAAATCGAAAGTGTCGTATAGTCTTCCTTTCCCTTTTAAAAGAAATTGTCACAAATAGTCATTTTTAGGAAAAGAGTTATGAATCGTTTGTGCATTAGTTTTTCTTATTGCATTATTCACATTAAGAGAAACTGAAAAGAAATACATGCAATTTGCATTTTAGAGTTTGAGTTTGTGTGTTTAAAAAGAATGGTTTAGGGAATTTCATTAGTTTGTGCTCTTTGTTGCTTGTTCAAAAAGTGCTTGTATGCTCTATCCCTCATAGTTAAGATTTTCATTGTTAAAACTGAATGGAAAGAGTGCTTGTCATGATAGTTTCATTCCTAGGAATTTCAGAATACATCACGCAGTGAACTTGAAAGGAAAATTCCTAAGCAAGATCAACCTAAAATTTATATCAATTAATCTAATAACACATTGGAACTTAACGAAAAACATCTAGAGGTCTAGGCTAGAGACATGTTTTAGTGTCTTTAAACCTAGTGGTTGTTGTTTTCACTGAGGTTGGGTGATTCATCCTCTCTGATTCGATAAGTGATAGTATGGACTTGTGCTCCCTATACCGTTGAGTATATGGTGGAAAACCCCAATAGGTTGAAATCCTTTATCCATAGGAAGCCGAGTCTGTCGCCTTACCAATCGCAATGCACCAAACACAGCATTCGGGAAGATTGACTGTTGTACATAAAGTCCTTGGTCATTTCTCTTTCATTTATCACCAAGGTGTATATTGCAGTTTTACGATTTGTCTGGTAAACCCTCTTGTCTAGAATCTCCAGAGCAGTCACTTTCGTTCCTTTTCGACTCTTTAAAAGTAAAAGGATCATCTAAGCACTTGTCCTTTCAGGCTCATTAAACATCGAAGGTGACTAGAGTCATCTTTTGTTTTTTCTCGACTCTTTAAAAATGAAAAAGTAAAGTTGTGTTCTAGTGTCGTAAAAATTAATTGACCATGGATAACATCCTCCACACTTACTCCTTAGTTGATCTTAGGTTGAAACATATGGCAACAAATCCAAAGTCCACCGATCAAGGAATTCCTTTAGATGGGAATCCTAGTCCTTTTCCTCCATTTGGAAATATTGGTGCACAATATATGGCTACATTGTCCCTTCCGGGATTTACCATTGGCTTGCCAGTATGGTTGTTTTCAACCTCCTTGGTTCAAAATGTCGTGATTTCTCCGCAATCGACTACACCTCCAACTGGACAAAATCAACCTCCAGTTGATCCTAAAGTTTACCCTTTGCCTTCTTCCTCGTTTGTTTCTTCCTCCCCTTCTTCCTCTTCACCCAGTGAAAGTATTGGTACTAGTAACCAGGTGGCTAAGAAGAAGAAGAAAGGAAAGAAGAATAAGAAGAAGCAAATTCAGTAAAAGGGAAACCAAGCAACCATTGATTTGAATGCAACATCTGATGAGAAACCGTCTGTCAAGCCTCACAAAGTTCGATATCCATGCAAACTTTGTGCGGGAGACCATCTTCTTCGAAGTTGTCCTGATATTCCTCAGATCTTAGGAGAACGATCTTCTCGTTTACATCATCCCATGTCATCAACCTCTGGAGATCATGTTGGTGACATACCAACAACTAGTGATAGTAAAGTTCATGGAAAGAAGGTAAAAGTCAAGTTTCCATGTAGGTTATGTGAAGGGAATGACCACATTCACCTTTGTCCCTATCTGGATGAAGCCAAAAGAGTGTTGGATAACTGGCTTGCTTCACCGTAGCGACTTCCATCTGGTTACAGGAAACTCTCCCTAAATCCTTCACTAGTTGATGAATTTACTGACCAAAATCAACCGTCAGTCAAAACCACTCTCTCTGAAAGTGAATCCTATGAGTCTATACTTGACCCAAATCAATAGGTCAAGGTAACAATTGACCCGATTTCACCTTCAGTAAATCGTACCTTTCCCAAAGAGAGTGAACATGATACTACTCAAGTTATTTTTGTTTCTTCAGATTCTAATGAGCTTGGGGGCAATCCTCCTGTTCCATCAAGACAGGAGGAAAATCCTCCAATTCTCATAACTCAAGGGGTTAATTTTCCCGTTTCTACGATACCCCCTCCAAGTAGTCTAGTCACTTCCTTCGATTGGAATCGACTGGCAAGATTTCGCCTTCCTTCTTATGTGCCTTTCCAGATCATAGTACAAGTTTGTAATATGATTATATCTAGCACTATTATAGATGAAGGTGCATCAGTGAGTATCCTTTCCTCAACTACTTGGAAAGCACTTGGTTTGCCACCACTTGTGCCTGTTACACAAAATATGTTGGGTTTTAATAGAGGAACCAGTCAACCATTAGGGATCCTCCCTCAGTTACCTTTTACTTTGGGAGGAAAAATAATTTATTTGAACGTGATGGTAGTCCCGGGCCCTTTAGATTACAATTTACTTCTAGGGTGCGACTATGTTTATGACATGGGAGCTATTGTTCCAACACTCTTTCAAGTGATTTGTTTCCCGCATGAAGGCAAAATTGTCACCGTTAACCAATTTTCATTTCCCGGTCCAAATATAGCTCCTAGTCAACCATCTTCCCTAAGTGGTCCTTTTGTACCAATGGTATCATCCCCGCCACGGGTTAATTATGTGGCAACATGTTCCATACCTGCATCAACTGACGATCAATTCATTGATGTTGTACATCATGTACTGGGGGCATTGGAGCCAGATCTCTCCTTCATGACTTCTTATGAGTTGTGATCAATAGGTCCATGAGGATAGTTCCTTGTCTTGTTTCAACCTCGTTAAAAAATGAAACCAAGGAGTATGAGGATAGTTCTTTTGCTGTGTCAACCTCATTAAAAAAATGAAACAGGTCAATGAGGATAGTTCTTTTACTGTGTCAACCTCGTTAAAAAATGAAACAGGTCCATGAGCATAGTTCCTTGTCTTATGTCAAGCTCATTAAAAAATGAAACAAGGAATCTGAGCAGAGTTCCTTGTCTTATTTCAAGCTCATTAAAAAATGAAATAAGGTCCCATGGAGCAAAGTTCCAAATCGAATCTTTGATTAGATCTCGTAAAATCCCAGTCGATTCTTTCACTTGATCTCGTAAAAGAACCTTCATTCCATCCACTTGATAGCCATGAGTAGTCTACTTAGGTGAATGTAATGAAGCTTGGGGGGCATGCACCTAATTGTAAAGTTAAGTTTCCTTGTAGGTTATGTGAAGGGAAAGTTAAGTTTCCTTGTAGGTTATGTGAAGGGAGTCACCCCATTCACCTTTGTCCCTATCTGGACGAAACCAAAAAGGTGTTGGATAACTGTCCTGCTTCACCGCAACGACTTCCATTTGGTTACAGGAGACTCTCCCTTTCATCATGCTGGGGGCATGTAAATTGAATCTCAAGCATATTTTTTCGTTTCGAGCTTGTGTAAAAATGAAATTGAATCCAAGCATAGTTTTTTGTTTCAAGCTTGTGTAAACATGAAACTGAATCCAAGCATAGTTCCCTATGGTTCAAGCTTGTGTAAAAATGAACCCATTTCCATTTTTAACCCTTGTGATTGCCATTCTATCAGCCTCTTTCATCAGATGAACCTTGGTTGTTTTCATTCCATCACCACCATCTCTTTGGCTGACCATACGCTTTCACTTGGTTGTTTAACACTTTTTGAGGGACAGTTGCAATGAGTGGTCTTATTAGCTAGTCTCTTCACATAAATCAACATGTTTTGAGAAGTTCCAACATCACTGGAACCAATTGCTACCCTAGACACCACTCGTTCCTCAAAATGGAGTCCTCTTTAAACTCTTTTCAGACTCTTTAAATATGAAAAGATTGTCAAGCGCTTGTCTATTCCAGCTCGTTAAAGGATTGGAAACGACATCTCTCTTATATTGTTTTACGCTTTTTCGGACTTGAGATATTATTTATGGAAAATAACTTATGGAGTTTCCTTTTCATCCCTTTTTAAACTCTCTAAACATGACAAGGACCGAGTTCTCTTTGTCGTTAAACTTGTTAAAAACATCAAATAGCAACAAACTTGTCCATCTAGACAAGGCCAAGTTTCACCTTCACTAGACTTTTTAAAGCATCAAATAGCGATGGATTCACCCAAAGGTTTAATTATACAACAAACATATGTTATCCTCCTCAAGCTTGATAAGAAATAAAGAGGTACTGGTTAGCAATGACTGGGGAAAATGGGAAAAAGTCGAGAAAACTTTATGGTAGCAAGTCTCTTGAACATGACACTTTCACCTCATCACCGTGACTATGTGGGTTGGGTCATTCAGCTTGATGGTTATCACACGGTTAGTCTATCATACCATCCATTACTTTGTTTTGGGTCAACACTACCAATTCATCTTAGTGTCACCGATATGTTTAAGAGAAGTCATCCAGTTCAAACTTCATCCTTTGTAATACTGTAAACCTTCATTTTCATGACCGCCATTCCTGAACTTGTGTCGTTAGTTGATTCTCATCTCCAAAATCATTTACCTCATTTCGTGTTGTATATGTGGGATACATCAAGGCCCTCATGCGACGAGTTTCTTCCTGTCAACATCAGCACATCATCCAAGAAGTTAACTTAGATACACCCCTTGAATGCCTTGAAGCTTGCATACATCAATGTCAAGTTTCTCGCTTCTGCCGATAGGTTGACATCAATGGCCTTCGATCGAAAGACTTTGTATGGTGTTCGAAATCAAATCATTTATTCACACCATGCGAAATTTACTGTAGTACCTTGAGGGTCATCATCATTATCGGTGATTCCTCTCACGTCTGTTAATGGCTTACATCATTGGCTGGTAATCAGGCGATGTCTTTCCATGTTCGACTTCAGAACATCTATTCACATGGTTAGACTTGTACTTGAGTGAAATATTAGATGAGATTGAAGACCCCAGATCTAGTTTCATCCATTCAGGCTACGATATATTCAGGAGTACTAAATCAAATGTACAATGGCCTTACATTCATAGTCAACCATTCATGGGTCTATATCTGTAGACGACTATATTTGTACATGTAATGAAAGTTTATAAGCTGAGCATGGGTATGCCTTCCCTCAGCTAGTTCATGAGAAAAATCAATTATCATGATATATGTATTGTAATTGATGCAGGTCACCTTCCGTTTCGAAACCTCCTCTCCTCGTGATAAAGCATTTCACCCGACATATATATTTATGACTTCATGCTTTAGGGGGAAACTATTATAGATCCATTTGGGCACATCAACCCCAACTTACGGATCGATACTATTAGGGCCCATCAAACCCTAGTACAAGTTGTTACATGCCCTAAAGAAGTTAGTCACCAGAATGCCTCACTTCCAAAGAAGTTCCATCACTGAAAACATCCAAAAACTACCTCTAAGAAGATCAGCGCAGGTAGGCCTTCATTAGGGTGCGCTGCAATGCAAACCATACACTGACAGGGTGCTATGCAGCGCACTTGGTCCCTCTTTGGCCTGTGCTGAGCGAATTTGAGCAAATTTCCGTGAGGGTTTGAAGATTCCTTATCCATTGGAAGCCTCTAGAAGTTTCTCAATGCCACCTGCTCCTTTGAGTTCACATTTGGATGAGGAAGGGAATTAGGAAACATCAATCCCCTATCCCTTCTTCCATGGAACTGATTTCTAAATTTAGAAAGGCATTCATTATCACCATTGATGGCATAACCTCCTTCACTCACCTATAAATAGATCACTCATCTAAGAGATCAAGGGCTAAAATATTGAGTTGTAAGGAGATGCTGGTGATATGAGATTAGAATTGAGTGCAAGTATTGTAATAGTGTTGGAGTGTCTTGCTTTTCATGAGGTGAAGAAGGATTGAATTGGAAGGATGACACTAGATCGAGCTCATATGGGTTGTAATCTTTCCTCTTATCAATAAAGTTTTCAAGACTTTTTCCTTATGCTTGTGTTATATGTTAATGCTTTCATATGTATATCATGTTCTCGATTCCATGTTATTTATAAGCAATAGATCATTATCATTTGCCTTGATGGGTTTTTATTTCTGTGATTGTGCAGGTACTTTCCAAGCGACTTAAGTATGGAAAGGAGCAGCAAGATCGGTCAAGGGAGACAAGGGGCTAGCGAAAACTACAAGTAGGTTTCTCTTCTCTCTTGTTTTATTTGTTGATTATAGAAAAGGTTAAGATTACTTTGTCTGTTGTTTCTAGACTTACTACTAGATCTAGAGGGTTAGGCATTTGTCCAAGAACACTAAATATTCCCAAAACACCCCTTCTCTACCCTTACAAGCCTTCCTTCCACCTTCAACGTAAGATCCCTAAGCTCATACAATCTATGCATAAGGTTTAACTTAGTTTGTCTTTTATCCACAAGGATCTTTCCCGGCAGTGTCTTCATATGTTAGTACAGGTCCATTATATGAAGATAATGATTCTAACAACCCATGGAATTTCCAATGTCAGGAACCCAAGGATCAATGCCTTCCATAACCTCTAAGTTTAAGGTGACCTATCTTTCCTACTGAATTTATGCCTCCACTAGTCAAATTTCCTCTTGGATCTAAAGACTCACCATGAAATCGTGTTCTAGAATCTCTATAAGCAACACAACCTCCATGTCCAAGTCGATAGAGAACTCAGTAACTTGTCATGGTTACTAGAGGTAGTGAGACTACTAAGGCTTGGTTGAGGCTAGGTGGGAAGTTGTAAGAGCATGTGATGGAAGAATTTAATCAAAAGGTCATGTTAAGCGAGTTGCACCGATAATGGACTCACGAAAAATCCCTCTTCACCTTAAAAATCCACAAGGGGTGGAGGTAAATCCAAAGGCGTTGGAGAAGGTCCCCACACTTAGACAACAATACAATAGTGTTGAAAATAGCAACAAGAAATAATAAAAATAGAATCCAGAAATTCCAATTTTAATTTGTCCTTGAATTAAAATTGTGACCTAAAATCAAATTTAGTCTCACCAGTTGCTTGGAAATAATTAATTAATTAATTATGGATTAATTTGTTGGAGAAATTCAATTTAGAAGTCTTTATGAAGTCATGCAACAGTTATCCCTTAAATTAAGGAGATTATCACTTAATTAAGGAGATAATATTGAGTTATATTTGAGTTGTAATTAGTTAGCTCAGTTTACTGAGTTAAGTTCAGTTAAATTAGTTCCAAATTGTTTGAGGAACTAATTGTGAGTTATCAGTCAGTTGATGCATGCATTCACTCAACCAGTGTACTCCAGATAACTGAATATTCCCTCATCAGAAAGTCATGCATGTCTATTCTGAGAAAGACCCAGTTGAGCTAAATGTCAAGGACAATGTACTATTAGTTGCATGTGTTTTCCTATAAAGGAAACTCATGCATTTAGAAGGAATAAGGTTCCATGAGGATTGTGCAATTCTGACAAGGTGTAGGATCAATGTGAGAGATCAATTTTCCACTTGGTAAGAGGAAATCATCTCAAAGGAAAAATGTAAGGAAATAGGAGCTTGGAGGGTAGAGAGGAAGGCTTGTGAGAAGCTTTGATTGCTTGTGAGCATCCAGGAGGATTGTGCTGAGATCTAGCTAGCTACGAGAGCTAAGGCTTTGTATAATTCTGATGTACTTCCACCTTGTATGATAATATAGATAGTGGGGTTTTTAGCTAAGGCTTTCCCCTGAGTCTGTGTTTCATGTGCATTGATTCTTCTTCTTCTACTTATATGTGTTTAGCTCGATCTTGCTCAATATTTAAGCTTCCACAAAGCAAATTGATAGTAGAAGTAGGTTATAGTATTTTTCTTTGCTATATTGCATTATCAGGTTAATCTACAATCAGGTTTTCTACATAGTCTTAGAGGATTTGTAGAGAATTTGCAGAATTTCGAAATGGTATCGGAGCTAGTTGATCTATAGAGAAATTTCTACATGGTATCGGAGACAAGTTTATCAGAGTAAAGTTTATTGGAGTTTTGAATAGTATACGGAGAAGATAATCCGAAGTTTGAAGTTCGGGGTTGCAGGTGCAAATCGAATTCTTATCATACTTCAAGGTTGGCCAATGGCGTTCTATGGCTTGAGACTCAAGTATGCCTTGGAAGCTAGATCAAATTACATAGCATGGAAAGAACGCATGGAGGCTATATTAGAAGACAATGGCTTGAAGGATTTCATTGATCAAGAAATCCAAAAGCTAGGTTCAACTAATGCATAAGAGTTGGCTGAGTGTAAGAAGTGTGTGGCGAGGGCGAGACAGATCATCCTTGAGGGGGTTCAAGACCATATTGTCTCGAGTCTCCATTGGAAGGATACTCCATATTCAATGTGGAAGACATTGAAGGACCTCTACCCGAACAGTAGCGACCAAAGGAAATTGGTGCTCAAGGATAAGCTTCAAAGAATCAAGATGGAGAACAATGATACTATTTCCACATATCTGAACAAGCTCACCACCTGTAGAGATGAGCTTGGAAGTGTGGGAATAACTTCTGCCAATGTTGATATGGTGAGCCTCGTTCTCCTTGGCCTTCTAAAGAGCTGGAATAACTACCAGGACTCTATGAATGGCAGGGAGAAACTGCCAGATTTGGAACGACTGTGGTCGAATCCCATACAGGAGGAGATCAGGAGGAGCACTCGAGATGGTTCTTCATCCAAGGATGATGATGAATAAAATCTTTCCTTAGCAAGTAAGGCAAGGAAAGGGAAGGGGAAGGATTCCCATTCCAAATCAAATTCTTCTCACGGAAGGAAGAAGGGTGACAAGTCTAAAGTGAGATTCTTTAATTGTCACGAGATGGGACATTATGCAACTAATTTCCCATCGAAGAAGTCCAAGAAGGGATCCCCGGAAGGATCGGAAGGTGAGGCATTAGCCTCTCATTTCAAAATGGACTTTACTCTCATCGCATGAATGGTGTCATCGATGATGGGTTGTGGTTGGTATCTTGATAGTGGAGCCTCATTCCACATGACTGGCGCTAAAATTTTATTCAGTACCTTAGAGGAGAAAGACCTCAATATGCGCATACAGATGGATGACGACGAAAGGTATAGTGTTTCAGGAGTGGGCACGATTTCTATTAAGAGGGAGCATGGAGTTCCTATCACCTTGACAAATGTGGAGTATGTGCCTGGACTGAAGAAGAACTTGGTATCGGTCGCGATGTTGGAGGACAAAGGCTATGATGTTTTCTTCAGTAAAGGAAAGGTGTTCTTTAGACACATCACCATGAGACAGGTGAAACAAATCAGTTCACGAGTCAAGAACCTGTATTCTCTTGAGGTTCAAGATGCATGGAAAGCCTTGAGGAGCAAGGAAAATGTTAGAGACTTGGTGGTTGAGAGGGAGAGTAAATTACCTCTTAACATGAAATCCTTGAAGAAGACTCAGACAATTGTGGAGGAGCCACAATTGGATAAGTGGGAAGAGGGATCACATGTAGCCATAACTCTAGGTGTGAGGTGGGGCGATGTGAAGTGATGGTCCCAAGAAGGCTGAAATTAGGCAGGGTCCATTGAGAGGTTTTATCTCATGGATCGTACCTTGCTATGGGAACCCAAAGTACATAGTAGTGGGAGGAATCAGTGGGATTGATGCAATCAGATATAAAAGTGACAGATGCTAGATAAATCAGATACTGAAGAGCATAGAGAAGGATTGCTAAGAGTGCAGAATGGCAGAGTCAGCTGAAGCGCAAAGTTTTCAGTTGACAGAGGCAATAGCAGTCAAAGACTTTGATGACAGATGCATCATACTAATTCAGGTTGGATGTTTTTTTTTTTTTGTTTCTGGAGTTGCTGGAGCTACAACACTCGAGATAAGTGTTGCATGCAGAACATTCCAAAGGTTCAGGATCAGGATCAAGTTGATTCCTTTCTTGTTGAGAGGGAGTGTTGAAAATAGCAATAAGAAATGATAAAAATAGAATCCAGAAATTCCAATTTTAATTTGTCCTTGAATTAAAATTGAATTTAGTCTCACTAGCTACTTGGAAATAATTAATTAATTAATTATGGATTAATTAGTTGGAGAAATTCAAGTTAGAAGTCTTTCTGAAGTCATGCAACAATTATCCCTTAAATTAAGGAGATTATCCCTTAATTAAGGAGATAAGATTGAGTTATATTTGAGTTGTAATTAGTTAGCTCAGTCAGTTGATGAGACTAAATTAATTAATTAATTAGTCAGCTAATGCATGCATGTGCTCAACCAATGTACTCCAGATAACTGAATATTCCCTCATCTGAAACTCATGCATGTCTATTCTGAGAAACACCTAGTTGAGCTAAATGTCAAGGACAGTGTATTATCAGTTTCATGTGTTTTCCTATAAAGGAAACTCATGCATGCAGAAGGAATAAGGTTCCTTGAGGATTTCACTTTTCTGACAGGGTGTAGGATCAGTGTAAGAGATCAGTTTTCCACTTGGTAAGAGGAAATCATCCCATAGGAACAACGCAAGGAAATAGGAGCTTGGAGGGAAGGGAGGAAGGCTTGTGAGAAGCTTTGATTTTTTGTGAGCATCCGGGAGGATTGTACTGAGAGCTAAGGCTTTGCATAATTCTGGTGTATTTCCACCTTGTATGATAATACAGATAGTGATTTTTTAGTTGAGGCTTTCCCCTGAGTATTTTCTATGTTTCACATGCATTGATTCTTCTTCTTCTGGTTATATGTGTTCAACTCGATCTTGCTCAATATTGAAGCTTCCGCAAAGCAAATTGATAGTAGAAGTATGTTGTAGTATTTTGCTTTGGTATATTGCATTATCGGGTTAATCTACACTCAGATTTTCTACATAGTCTTAGAGGATTTGTAGAGAATTTGCAGAATTTCTACATGGTATCGGAGCTAGCTAATCTATAGAGAAATTTCTACAAATATTTGAAATTCATCATGGACAGAGACAGTGTTGTGTTGTTTCTTTAGACAAAATTAAACATCTAGAAATGGTTTGGCATCTTAGACATATATCTTTTAATAATAGAATATTGATAGAATGTGTTTAGACCTCCACGAATTTCATTCTGTGTAGTAATTAACTATGTTTTTGACACACCCTTTCTTAATTAATTATGTTTGTGACACTCCCTTTTTTCCCACAATGAAATAACTTTTGATATTACAGTTCTGATATTGTTGAATTTCATTTGCTAATTCTGGGTTATTTAGTTTCTTGTACGGAGTTCTCATTCTACAGAGGTTACAACTAAAATTTTTGTTGTGCAGACCAAGTTTCTTATGCACAGTAAAAGCTCTACACAAAGCCATATCGCATCAATAAATTATTTAATAGTGGTAGCAATAATGTTGGAAATGGATGCATCTTAGACATATATCTCTCAATAATGGAATTCTAGCACATTGTTTTCAAACCTGCATAGATTTCACTCAGTGGAATAATTAATTATGTTTTAGATGCATCATTTTATGCCTATGATGAAATAAATCTTTGTGTTATATAGTTCCTTGTATACAAATTGACTTACAGGAACTATTTTGCATTCAAAACTATTTTGTTGTATGGATTTTATAATAACATTTTTTATTTGTATTTGAACACATGCTTCGAAACTTTGTTTTATGTTCTAATACTAAAACATTAACAATAAAAGATTTCAGTACATGTTGCAGAAAACCACACACTGAAAGCTTGAAATCTTCTTCCATACAATGAACCTTTTTCACACTTCGCTAAACAAATTTTTTGGTCAATGAAATGTTTTTTCCATTCCTGCTTATCACAAATAGAAATTTATGAAAAATAGCAGAAATATTTTGCATAATATAAACTCGTCACAATTCTAGCCAGAAAACAGTAGAAATTACGACATGATTTTTTAGAAAACTAGGAACACTTTTTTTTAATCGGATTATAGTTGCCAAACTACAGGATTTTTCACTATCGATCCATCAATTTCATCAAAAGGATATCAAATCGTTAATGTCATTATATTGTCTATGAAATTGGCGAAACCACTCTCCACATAATGAAAGCATTTTTTTCTTCTTCTTCTCCTCCTTTCTTTCGCTTATACATAACTCAATTTTGTAATATGCCTCTTTTCCATATGCAGTATATACCTCTCGCATTGATTACAATTACCAACAAAACTTCAGCTATAACATTAATATTATTTATGGTTTTTATTAAATAATGTCTTTTAATTAATAAATCTCACAGTGAAACAAGTTTTTATATATAGCATGAGTTATATGAATAGTCAATTCCGTAGATGCATTCGTTCCTTGCAAAGCCTCCACACACGCACAACCACTTTGGCACAACTAATTTTGTATCCAGTAACATTTAACAAATACTCATTTACAATTGACTACTGTAACTTTTATGACTTGCAACATAAGCTTTAATATGGATTTCACACAACAAAAAGCTTCCCACAATAAAACATGTTTCTATGTTTAGTAGGTCTTATTTAAAAACTTATTTTCTTTAAGCAAATAAACTATATATGTCTATAAGAAAATTACTCAAAACGAAAATATGAAACCTTTTCATAATGCTTCAGAAAAACAGATCTCATAGTTCAATGTATAATTATTATTATTTATTATTATGATCATATGTTGTTGTGTAGAGCTTTCACTCTAGGCAACTTCCCCTGCATTATGGAAACTCTTATCCTAATTAAAGACAACTGCAACAGAATAGTAACACTTTCTAACCCAACAACCCTCAATAGTGATCAACATAGTGAATTGTATTTAGATTCAAATGTTAATCACAATAGATGCAATAGATACAACTTCACATGTAAAACATAATCTAAGAATTATTGAAATAACTGGTAAAAGGTTTGAGTATTAGAATAGAGTAAACATAAATACATTTTAATTATTATTCATTACAGACTTATTTAGGATTTATCTCGTTTCTATTTTGTTCATCTAAAATATCATAATCAAAAGTGCATGCAGTAATATGCTTGTCTGGAAGCTACACATATGCGTGGAAGGCTTTGTGCAAGGGTTGTTAAAATAGTAAAAATTCAAGTATCTTTTTTAATTATTGTTAGCTGTGTTGTGCGGAAGTGGGTCCGAAGTGTATACAATAAAAGCTTGAAAGAGTTTTTCATAGCTGCAATAAGTAAAAGTTACTTTTAAAAGTGTCAATTCTGAAGAGATTATTATGTTGAAAGAGATCCAATGTGAAGAGGTTTTCACAATGAGTTGAACTTCCACATAGTAATTTTTCTTAGTCGCTATCTGCTTACACGAAACTCGAAATGCAATTTTTCACAAGAGACCATTACTTTGATTAAATACCATATCCATATGAAGGTAGCAATCAAGTTGTGTGGAGGTAGTTGTGTGGCCAAAGTTGTGCAGAAGTGTTTCCGGAGTGCATAAAATTTAGAAATCTTGAGAGATTTTTGCATAGCTATAATAAGTAAAAGTTATTTCTAGAAACGTCAATTCTAAAGAGATTATTGTATGAATAGATATTCAATATAAATTGGTCTACACAATGAGCTCAAGTTTCGTACAATAATCTTCCTTACTTGCTATTTGCTTACACGAAACTCAGTTTCTTTATTTCGCCGACTAAATTGGATCATATATGCCAGTGATAAGACTGAGAACCAGTGTACTCTGAGAAGCGTCGAACTGGAAAGAGTATTATTTCCACTACGAAAAATTTCCTACGACTAACACTATGCAGAAAAAATATATGTTATTTTAGATATCATTTTTGGGATTCAACTGCGTTAAGTAAGTCATTCAAACGTATGACCATTTCCATAAGAGGTAGTCGTAACTGACTAATTTCTCATGATTTTTGAATAGTTCACTTAGCACTTATTGAAATCTTAAGAAATTTACGATAGACCATTAAAACATAGTTTTGCGTATACACTTACAAGTTTCTTTATTTACGTTGTTAAGCAATTTGGAAAGGGAACTATGCTCGCTCATTGCATTTCTAGGCATCCTAATAACTCTTTTGTTTTACTAGACATTTCTGATCTGATTTCGCATTATCAATCAATATACTATACTCATGCAAATAAGATTCACAATCTACTTATCAGAGCAAAAAGGAAACAAATTCTATCGATGTGAATTATACTATTACATTGTACATAAACATAATCCAATGGACTTTTTTTTCTTCCAGCTATATGTTTTGTACTATGCTATGTCTTCTTTTTTCTTTTTTATTTGGCTTCGCATTGTCATTTTTTTACATTGTTTTCTTGATTGGTCAAACTTGCAAGTTCTATAACTACTTAGTCAATATAAGTTCGTTACTTTTCAATTTTTGGTGACATTACTTTACAATAACGACTCTCTTTGTTTACAAAACAAATATCTAAATAAGTCATTTTCATAGAAAGCTTAAATGAGTTTCTAAATCAATATAAATTATAAAAAATATTACATTTATACATTTAGATAAAATTGCTAAATAGAATCGCAATTGTCTAAATAAAACTGTAAAGTAAATGGATTTGTTGTAACTGAAATTGGTATTTTGCTTCCTTGAACGATATCTGCAAATTGCAAGAATCTTTGTAGAGGTCGGGGTATTTTCATAATGAGTGTTGTGATACTAATGAATGATGCGATAATTGGTATGGTTTCGTTGTGCTGAAGAGTATTTGTGGGAGAACCGAGGTCTTTTGCATAGATGAGGGTGCTAAATTAACTTTGTGATGAATATGCGGAAGGCTTTATATTTTAAATTATTATTTAGCAACGTTTTTTCCAACTACAGAAATAGTTGTACGAAGGTGGTTGTGCGAAGCTAGCTATTGATGCGGTTACAGGGCACTATTATGTTAATGCTTTGTTCAATGATGTGAGAATTCATTCAGTTGCAGGTTGTTTACATAGGCCTCGGGGGCGGTGGGGGTAGGATTGAACAAATGTTGAATTAATATTATTTTGTTTGCTTGTGCATAGTACAGAGTATGTGTGAGAGAGTTTAAGTCCTTACATAGTGAGTACTAGGGTCGTTGTGTGGAGAGTTTGTTGTGCATAGGTGTTATGAAACTAGCTCAAGAAAAGATAGAAAAGATAGATCAACGCCTTAGAATTCAGCCTCTTCGAGGGGGAAACCTCCTTTACATTACATAAATGAACAATTCTTCGATGATACAAATGACAAAACCTCCTTTCTATATATAGGAGTCTAAGGAGTCACAATATAATCCAGCCGACCTAACAATAATAATATAAAGCCACAAAAATAACAATAGAGGGATTCTATGGGGCACAAAAATAACAATATGGGGGTAATAGGGGCACAACAATATAAATAAGGGGTATAACTACAATAGTAATGGGGTAATCACTAGTATTATAGGGACCCAACATGCCCCTCTCCTTCAAAAAAGTGTTGTCCTCAACGCTTGAGTAGTTCTGGATACTTCTGCATAAAATTCTCATCCTCCCATGTGGAATCTTCAGCGGATAAGTTCTTCCACTTGATAAGATACTCTGAAATTGATCGATTTCGTAGCTGTCGAGTTCTTGTTTCTGTGACTGCTTCCGGTTCCAATATAATTTTTCCTTCCTCGTCAAGTTCTGGCAATATTGTTTGAATTGGGAGCTTGTCGCCTATAACCTTCTTTAAACATGAAACATGGAAAACTGGGTGCAATCGAGAAGCTGCAGGAAGCTCCAATTTGTATGCCATAGTACCAATCTTTTGCAACACCTTGTACGGACCATAATACTTTGGTGATAATTTATTATCCTTCTTAGCTTGCTTTAGGGACATTTGCTTATATGGTTGTAGCCGTAGGAATACCCAATCACCTACATCAAAACTTCTTTCACTGCGATGTTGATCTGCCTGTTGTTTCATTCTATTTTGTGCCAACACGAGGTTATCCTTTAAGAGTTGGAGGACTTGTTGTTGATGTTCGATGTGATGTTCCACTGCCTGAACCTTAGAATTTTCTCTTAAATATGATGTGATGGATGGTGGTTGATACCCATAAAGTGCCATAAATGGGGTCATTTTTGTTGCTGTATGGAAGGAAGTGTTATACCACCATTCAGCCAGAGGCAACCATTTGACCCATTGTGTCTGTTTATCAGATACAAAGCAACGAAGATATCCTTCCAAACATTTGTTTACTATCTCAGTTTGCCCATCAGATTGAGGATGATAAGATGAGCTATGAGCTAACTGAGTACCAAGACAAGAAAATAATTCTGTCCAAAAATTTCCAGTGAAAATGGGATCTCTGTCACTTACAATAATCTTTGGGTTTCCATGTAGCTTTTGAACTGTTTCCATAAATGCAGTAGAAACTGTACTGGCTTTAAATGGATGTGATAATGCACAAAAGTGTGCATACTTGGTAAGTCTGTCAACTACCACCATGATGACACTCTTTCCCTCAGACTTGGGTAAACCTGTGATAAAATCCATTGAAACCTCCTCCCAACGTTGGCTTGGAATGGATAAAGGTTGTAATAGACCCGGTGTCTTAATTGTTTCAACTTTATTTTGTTGGCAAACCAAACATTCCGCCACAAACTTTTGAATATCTGATTTAAGGCCATCCCAAAAAAATTCCTTCTTAACCCTGTGGTAAGTTTTTAAAAATCCTGAGTGCCCTCCTAAGGGAGAAGTGTGCAATTCCATAAGAATCTTTTGTTTTAGCTGGGAATTCTTACAGAGGTATAAGCGATCTTTGTACCATAACGAATCATTTTGCCAGCTAAATGTATCAGAAGTACTGGAATCTTGTTGTAGCTTTCGAATAAGTGCCCACACTTCTTCGTCATTCTTCCATTCCTCCCTTGCTTCGTTTATCCAATCTGGTTGGATAATAGAAATGGCACACAACAATGCTTCCACATCCTCATCCTTTCTTGAGAGTGCATCTGCCACCACATTTTGCTTCCCTTTTTTGTAGATGATTTCAAAGTCATAACCCAACATCTTTGTGACCCACTTTTGTTGCTCTTCAGAGGATAATCTTTGTTCTAAAAAGTATTTAAGGCTATCATGATCCGTTTTTACCTTGAAGTGTCTTCCCATTAGGTAGGGTCGCCATTTCTTAAGTGCATGGAGTATTGCCAACATTTCCTTCTCATAAATAGCTTTGCTTAAAAACTTTCCCTTGATTGGACGACTTTCAAAAGCAATGGGTCTTTCATCTTGCATTAGAACAGCACCAATTCCATTTCCTGAAGCATCACATTCCACAATAAAGGTTTTTGTGAAGTCCGGTGTAGCTAAGACCGGTGCTTGGCACATTGCCTCTTTAAGATGTTCAAAGGCCTTTGTTGCTTCCGGAGTCCATGAAAATGAATCTTTCTTCAATAATGTTGTTAGAGGTGCTGCTATTCTCCCATAATTCTTAACAAACTTGCGATAATACCCTGTCAACCCAAGAAATCCTCGCAGATGCTTTATGGATGTGGGGATTTTCCATTCCTTAATGGCTTTAATTTTGCTAGGGTCTACCTTAACTCCTTCATGAGATACAATATGACCCAAATATTCCACCTCCTGGACTCCAAAGAAACATTTGGATCTTTTTGCATATAATTGTTTCTCCTCCAATAGTTGTAGCACCCTGTCAACATGTTCAACATGATCCTTCCAAGACTTGTTGTAGATTAGTATATCATCAAAAAATACTAACACAAATTTTCTAAGGAATGGTTTGAAAATTGAATTCATCAAACCTTGAAATGTTGAAGGTGCATTGGTAAGGCCAAAAGGCATGACCAAAAATTCATAATGACCCTCATGAGTTCTAAATGCCGTTTTCGGAATGTCTTCAATCTTCATTCTGATTTGATGATATCCCGAACGAAGATCCAACTTGGTGAAGTAAATTGATCCATGCAATTCATCCAGTAATTCATCAATGACAGGAATGGGGAACTTATCTTTAATAGTGAGCTTGTTGAGCTCCCTATAATCCGGACACATGCGCCATGATCCATCCTTCTTGTGCACCAATACTACTGGAGCTGAGAAAGAACTTTGACTCGGTTGAATTATACCAGCCTCTAGCATTTCTGCAACCATACGTTCAATTTCACTTTTTTGGACATAGGGATATCTGTACGGCCTGATGTTTGGAGGAACACTTCCTGGAATCAGATGAATAGCATGATCATGATCACGCATAGGTGGGAGACCTTTGGGAGTCTCAAATACCTTGGAATGATTGTCCAGGACTTTTTGGAGATCTGGAGAAATAGATGATTCCAATGTGGAAACATCTAGCGAACATAATTGTGCAATTACACCTCTTTGCTCCTTTTTTAGAAGCTTTGTCATGCCATTAGAGCTGATTATCTTTCCTGGTTTCCCTGCAATACCCCTTAATTCAAATTCCTTTCCTTCCATAGAAAATTTGATGAAAATTTCTTGAAAATTAAAGGCTATTGTACCCAAGGATTGTAGCCATTGGACTCCTAGTACAACATCAGCACCTCCCATCGGAATGGAAAGCATTGGGTTAGTCAATACATATTATCCCATGGATAGCTTGATATTATGGCACCTTCCAGAGCAATTTATTGTTCCTCCATTTGCAATCATCACTTGACACTCTGGTGCTGGATATAGGAAGCAATTCAATTCTTTTGCTACCCTACAATGAATAAAATTCTTTTGTCCTTCTATCTTGATGGTTTGAGGAGTGGTAATTCCCGCCAATGCATTACAAGATATGGTCGGATTTATTTGTTCTTCATCTAGGCTTTGTTCCTGGAGTATATCTTCTTCTTTTGACCTTTCTTGCTCCCTTTCTTCTTCCTCTTCACAATCTATGTAGAATAATTTCTTCTCAGCACACTTATGACCTTTTGTGTATTTGCTATCACAATTGTAACAAAGCCCTTTTGCTCTTTTTTCTTCCAATTGTTGTGGTGTCAACCTTGTAGGTTGTGGAAGACTAGGGGCAACAACACTTCCGTCTTTATAGTTGTGAATGGTATGCTTCCTAGTTGCCATAATTTTGCTTTCCATTTTTCTTGCTAACCTGAATGCCTTCTCTAATGAATCAGGTTCCCAAAGGCGAACATCATGTTGGATATTATCCTTTAAAGACCCTATGAACACATCAATCCTATGCTCCTCTGGAATATCTTTTACCCTTATGTTCAATTTTTGGAACTCCTCAATGTGCTCCATTATTGAACCCTTTTGTTTGAGACTTATCAATTGGCTAAAAAAAGTGTTGCTTTTTGTATCCTCATAATGTGCTATCAATTCTTCCGTAAAAATTGCCCAAGTGATAAATTGTTTACGAGAACAAAGCCATTGATACCATACAAACTGATTTGGTTCCAAATATACAGTTGCCATACGTACCTTTTGTGTGTTTTGCACATTATTGAGATCGAAGAATTGCTCCATCTGTAATATCCATGTGGCGGGATCCTTGCCATCAAACTTCCTCATATCGATTTTTGGAATATGGTGGTTCTTCGATCCAACATTAGCGTCTATGGAATCATGATTAACATTTCTTTTGTTCTCATCATGAGTTTCCTTTACTACCTTTTCACCATTAGTAAGTATTTCTTGTAGAAAATTTGTCAAATCTGTCTTCAAATCTGCCATGCCTGTCTTCAAATTTGTGTTCAAATCTATCTTCAAATTGTCCATCTTAGCTTCCATGCCATTCATCTTAGCTTCCACGCCATTTATCTTAGCTTCTGTTAACTTTTGTGAACGTGACATTTGTTGCACTTGTTCTTGTAATTTTGATATATCATGTAGCATTTCTTCCTCTTCTTCATGAGTCATGCTAGAGCTTTCAGGTTCCTTACTAGGTGTTTGCATTTTCTTTCCTCAGGGCATCAGTTACCGATAATAATGCTCTACTATGCCCTTTGAATTCCTTCAAAATAAATTTTCAAACCAAGCTTAAGCAAAAATTTAAAAAAATCTACACACCTTTTTTCACTTTGTAGGAGCTTGATATTGCCTCTGATGTATCTCTGTACTTTCCAATCATCTAGTTCTAAATTTGCGACCTGTAGTAGCTCTTTGTGTCCTCTTTCCAATGCCACCAGTTTGATCCAAATTGGATTCTCCAAGAAAGAGTTATGCACAATCTCCCAAGATGACCTGATTATAGACCTTTCCAGAAGAGCGAACTTGTATGAATTTCCAGAAGAGCGAACTTGTATGAATTTCCACGTGTACAATTTTCGATCTTTGGTTCTGAGAAAGATATACAAGAAACTACAGTCTGTCCTCTTTTTGTACCTTCTTACTAAATTTCAATCTGATTCCCAGAGAGAAAGTTATGACGATTTTCCCCAGGTCACCTGTTTTGAATGTAATTCAGGAGTCTGCAAAAAGACCAACTTCCTCAGATCATATCTCCACAAATATCGCGTGAAAAGCTCTGAAATTCGGACCCAAGGTTCAACATGATTTCTTCTCAAATGGGTTTTTTTTGCGACTTCTGAAACGTCACAGAAAAAAGTTATAGTGAAAATGCCACGATGACCTGTTTGGAGCAGCAAAACCCTAGAATCCAAAGCTCTGATACCAAATGTAATGAAGCCAGCTCAAGAAAAGATAGAAAAGATAGATCAATGCCTTAGAATTCAGCCTCTTTGAGGGGGAAACCTCTTTTACATTACATAAATGAACAATTATTCGATGATACAAATGACAAAACCTCCTTTCTATATATAGGAGTCTAAGGAGTCACAATATAATCCAGCCGACCTAACAATAATAATATAAAGCGACAAAAATAACAATAGAGGGATTCTATGGGGCACAGAAATAACAATATGGGGGTAATAGGGGCACAACAATATAAATAAGGGGTATAACTACACTAGTAATGGGGTAATCACTAGTATTATAGGGACCCAACAATAGGACAGAGTATGTGCAGAAGTTTCGAGGTCTTTTGCATCTTCTAAATAGTGTTAGTGTTGTGCGGTAAAATGAATGTGCAGAAGGTTTTGTCTTTGTTAATTATTATTTAGCAATGTATTTTGTAAATACGAAAGTAGTTGTATGAAGGTGGTTGTGTGAAGCTAGTTGTCTGGAGGTATCATGTCCGAAGTTTCGAAATTCAATTAAGGGCATTATTGAGTGCGAAAGTAGTTGTGTGGACGAAGTTGTGTGGAGGTTGTTGTGTGTGTGCAGATGTTATGCTAAAGTTTTGTTCAAATTTTACTAAGATAATAAATATACAAATCTCTTTTTTAATTGTTATTTAGGGACGTATTTCACAACATATAATCATTAATTAATATCAGTTTTGAAACTAGTTGTTCAGAGGTTTCATGTACGAAGTTTCGAATGTTAATTAAAGGCGTTATTAAATGTGGACGTAGTTGTACGGATGAAGTTGTGCGGAGATTTTTATGCATGTGCAGATGTTATACAAAAATTCTATACAAAGTTTACTAAGATAATAAATATGCAAATATCTTTTTTAATTCTTATTTAGGGATGCATTTAACAATGCATAATCATTAATTAATATCAATTTCGAATGCCAGTCACTGAGGACATCCTTGACTACAGAAGTAGTTGTGCGGAGATGGTTGTGTGTGTGCAGAGGTTATACGGAGAAAAAATGCATGTGCGGAAACTACGCAAAATGAGGGAAGTGCAGAGGGGTCTTTTAATTGTAACGTGTTTTGATATTAGTTTTATTATTAATATATTTTACAAGATGTCAAAGTGCATACAATGAAATATTGAAAGCTTTTTGCACGCAATGGATTGTGTTGTTTAGAGGTATCATATGCAGAGAACAAATGCTTCCTTTCCACAATATTTGGGTCCCACGTTTATTAATATCAGCTTAAAATGTCAATGACTTACAAAATCTGGATGACAGTTTTATCTTTGTATCGTGTTTTAGAAGCAAAATAGTTTTATCTTTGTACCATCATTAGAGAAATTTTGAGGTCTAAAATAGGCCTCAAAACAAAAATGTACACCCAAAATCAACTTTATAAGAACCAATAGGGTTCAAGATGATGATGTCAACCATGGGGGATGATTCACTATTTTTGGAGTAAACAAGTAAAAAGATTAAAAAATTAAAATTACTTTTTCAACTCATATTTTCAGCTTATCTCCCTACGGTTTTACTCAAATTTTGAGTGGGTACACTCGTTGGATGTGGAATTCAATTCCTCATCCATGGAGTACCCATGTTACATACTTTGAATGTACCTTGCTACATGAAAAATGAGAAGTACATGAAACCCAATTATTGTAATCATGTTTTTTCATGTATTTCTCATTTTTCGTGTAGCAAGGTTCATCGAAAGTATGTAATATGGGTACTCCTTGGATGACGAATTAAATTTTTCATCCAACAAGTGCTCCTGCTCAAAATTTGAGTAAAATTGTAAGCATATAAGTTGAAAATACTAGTTGAAAAAGTAGTTTTTTTCTTTTTTCCCCCTAAAATTTGATGATGTAATCTAATATTATTTTATTATTTTCACTATTATTTTATAATAGTCCTTAGAAGGCCCATTTTAGGCCTCAAAATTTCTCTAATGATTTCAAACGTAAAATAGTGGCAAGTAGTGATTTCTAAGGAAATTATATTGCAAATATTTGAATAGCTAGTATAGTGAGAGGAGAAACACTATTTGCAATGATAGAGAAAACAGTGGGGCATTTAGTGTTTTCTCTTTGTAAATTTGTTTTTGCCTTACATGAACTATTATCTGTGAAGTAGTGGTTGCACAAAAGCAGTAGTGTAGAGATACAAAAGTTGTACAATACTGCAAGCTTCTAAACCGATTTACATTTACTATTTGTCTATTCGCATTTGGCAATACTGCTAGAATTTAATAACATATATATGAGAAAACAAAGGCCACAATAACAAGAAAATGCAAGTGCGAAAAACACCCTTGAATAAGGATTTATTAATGTATATACGAGAAAATGACTAGTTGTGCGGAGAAAGCTATCTAGAAACACAATGAGAGCTTCCTTTGCACAATACAACTCATTCACACTTCCACACATATGCTTAATTATTTACAATTAAATTATTATCAATAATTGAGCGAAGCTATTTATATTAATTTATTATTGGAAAATGAATACATCATTACCAAGAATACACTATGCAAGAAAATTAATTGTTTTATTTTTTATTATTGGAAAACAAATACATGATTACCGAGAAAACAACTAATAACTTTTGTGCGAGAAACTTAGCTTATTATGAAGAAACGAGAAACTTTGCCTATTGTGCGAAACTTAGCTCATTGCGAGGAGAAATTTTTTATTATTATTGGAAAACAAATATGTCATTACCTTTATTATTTGAAAACAAATACATCATTACCGAGAAAAAAACTAATAAATTTTGTGCGAGAAACTTAGCCTATTGTGCGGAAGCGAAAAACTTAGCCTATAGTGTGGAACTTAGCTCATTGTGCTTATAGTCTATTGTGTGGAACTTAACTCATTGTGTGGAGTTTATAGTCTATTGTGCGAAACTTAGTTCATCATGCAGAGCTTATAGCCTTTTGTACGGGACTTACCTCATTGTGTGGAGCTATTTATTTTATTTTATTACTAGAAAACAAACATGTCATTACCTTTATTATTGGGAAATGAATACATCATTACCGAGAAAATAACTAATAGCTTTTGTGAGAGAAACTTAGCCTATTGTGTGGAACTTAGCTCATTGCGAGGAGGTATTTATTTTATTTTATTATTGGAAAACGATTACGTCATTACCTTTATTATTGGAAAACAAATACATCATTACGGAGAAAAAAACTAACAACTTTTGTGTGAGAAACTTAGCCTATTATGCAGAACTTAGCTCATTGTGTGGAGCGTATATCCTATTGTGTATAACTTAGCTCATTGTGTGGAGCTTATAGCCTATTATGCATAACTTATCTCGTTGTGCAGAGTTTATAGCATATTGTGCAGAACTTAGCTCATTGTGTAGAGCTATTTATTTAATTTTATTATTGGAAAACGAATGTTATTACCTTTATTATTGGAAAATGAATACATCATTATCGAGAAAACAACTAATAACTTTTGTGTGAAAAACTTAACCTATTGTGCAGAAGCGAGAAATTTAGCCTATTATGCGGAACTTAGCTCCTTGTACAGAGCTTAGAGGCTATTGTGCGGAGATATTTATTTTATTTTATTATTGGAAAATGAATACGTCATTACCGAGAAAACATTATGCAAAAAAAATCAATTAAATAGCGGTAGAGGCAAGGACTATGTTGCTTCACAACTATTACCTTTGTTATTATTAGTAGATACAACATCATTTCACATTAAGGATAGCCTCGTCATAATGAGTATTAGGTAGAGTTTTATCAATTCTTCCTTTGTTGGTGGCTATTCATCTTTATAAAAAAAAATTATGAATGTTCAGTGTAATTAAGAGAGTATACTCATACTAAAGTAAAAGTTAGTTATAAATTTTGATTAAATTAAGAATAAAAATAAAACTCTACATATATTAGTTTTATGGAGTTTTTATTAAGGAAATGATATCAACAATAAAAATATAAAAAAATTACCATTTAAATTGTAACAAGTTAAGTGTCATATAGTTAGATAAAACGGTGACTACAAAATAACTATGATGGTTTTTATAAAGTCTATTATAGCTACTATGCTTGTGATACAAAAAAATAAAAATAAATAAAAGAATTAACATACTAAAAAGCATATAGGAGTGTTGACTAACATGGTGGGGATATGTTCCTTAGGGTAATGGGGTTTTGTACACATTTTGTTAGAAGTTTGTGTTATTATGGTTGAAATCTTGGAGTTGACCTCCTTGATTTGTGGTTGAAGCTCATCTAACTGTAATAAAATTTCCTGAAGAGCCTTGTCATTGTTCATTAGCACTTTGTAAATCACTATATCGATATGTCTATGTAGTTCGACAATCTTCAAGTACGTGGTATTTCTAGCCCTAGTGCTAGTGTTAGGGATCCAGTTATCGATTTCCTGCTATATTTTTATATCTAGGATAAAACCTCATTCAAGTCTAACTTCTACCTCTAATGTAGCAATTTTCTCCTAGATGGGCGTGGGGATTTCTCCCAATAAATGTTGGTAGACTCCTTGGTGGTCTGGGAAATTTTCGTGAGTGCTTTCAAACAAAAATCCCCACCATACAAGACCTTTTACTAACACTTACATTTGCTTTGTGAAATCATGAGAAATGCAAATTCTTAAACAAAACTTCACCAAACCATAAACTTTAAACAAGGAGACAATAAAAATGAAGGACATATATACACACGGTATGAAAAAAGAGTTCACCCAGTGTAGACTATGTCGTCGGGCCCGGTGTTAAGAGTGGGGAGGCCACTTCATTAGTTGCTGCAATAATATGATGAGTACATGATGTAATCTCTGTCAATACAAGGATGAACGCCTTTATCTAGAGTGGCATGTCTCTCCATGAGAAATTCTTCTATAATAACTCTCACTCATAAAATCTCTCCTCCAACATGACAAACCAACAATTTCTCACATAAAGTGGCATACATGGATCTCAAATCCAAATCACCATCTCAGCAAAAATCAAATGAAGACATGGCAATTTAATGTATACTATAACTCCAAGTCTAGGGAAGACCTAAAAATCAACTACTCGAATGAAGTAATTGTTTGTGTCATTATGTTCCTTGTGAAAAATTGTGAAATATGACTATAAACTCAACCCCTTTTTGGCTCGGTCAAATCTAGGCTCCCTAGGAATCTCAAAGTTTCCTCAAAGATTATATTCTATGGGTTGACTGAAATTTCACTGATCATATGAAGAAACTAATCAAGTCATCACATTCCTCACGAAAAAACGAGTCAAATGAGTATAAAATCGGCTTGGTTCTGAAACTGTCAATTTTGGGCCTCTAAGGAATCATTTAAATTCCATGCAGATTCCTGCATCAAGGTTCTCCCTTCATGGTCCTGCCCTCAACATTATTCTTCTAAAAAATCCGCTTCTCAGATCAAAAAACTAACCACGCCATTAGATTCCTGGAAAAATTCTAATCAATCTAAGTATAAACTTGGCATAATTCTGGCATTATCAAAAATCAGTGCTAATTAATCTAAAAGATTCCTCCAAGATTCTAAATCATGGTTCCTCCACTCCAAGTTTCGTCACTAGTCAAGGTACCACCCTCAGTCTATGTGTCGATGTCATGGTTCTTCACGCCCTCCTAGTCATGGGTTCCGCTCTTGGCTCCTTTGTTGGGTTTGTCCTCCCAGTCAATTGGAAAGTCGGGTTTATATAATAAGTGGGTGGAAGACTATACAAAGTCCGGCCACATGGCATGGTGGTTCACAGTGAATTAGGAGGGCATGGTTCTCACCCGACATGGGTTCAAAACCCTACGGTCCTTTATTTTGTGTGTTGGGTTATTTCATCGTTGGCGATTTGTGTGATTTATGGGATCGCTTGTTGGGCAGTTGACTGAGTTCGATCCCCGTTGGCTCGTTAATATATATGGTTTCCATTATTAAACAATTGGGTGGTGGTTCTCCAATGGCGACTCACCCCATTAAATATATATATAATATATGGTGGATGGGTTAGTGGGTTCGTCGGTCTAGTGTATATATGTATATATATATATATACTCGCCCCCATTAAACATATATATAATATATGGTGGATGGGTTAGTGGGTTCGTCGGTCTGGTGTATATATATATATATATATATATATATATATATTATATATATATATATATATATATATATATATATATATATATAATATATATATATATATAATATATATATATATATATATATATATATATATATATAATATATATATATATATATATATATATATATATATATATATATATATATATATATATATATAACTAAGTCAAAAACAATTAAAGCGGCGATAATTTCACCAGTTTCAACCACCGCGCAATACCAATTGTCGCTCTGTTAGTGGTTGCCAATTTTAGCTAGACCTCCAAATTTAGTTAGTGCTTTGCTAAATTTACCCAATGGAACCAAGTTGACCAAAACTTTTGACTGCGAATACCTTAATCATACGAACTCGGATTTGAGTCTTGTTGTGTCATTGGAATTAGGATGATGAAATCTTTGATCTAGTTTTAGTTTTGGTGGAATATGAAGACTTTGATTTTGAGCCTTTCTGGAACCACCTTGATCATTCCTCCCCACTAAAGAGCTTTTGGTCCTCAAAAATCATGAACAAAATCTGTAATTTGTTGTACTCCCTCATCTACACTAGAAGTACCTTGCCAAACCATACCTCCTACTCCTTCAGCTTTTGATCTAAATTGGATCATTATATTGTTTTTCATCCATCTCTATGCATTTGGAGTGGAAAAAGTGGAGGAATTGGCTCACGGGACTATTTTTACTGGCCTAGTTTGGAAAAATGGGGTCTGAAATCTTCTGGGAGTGTTTTGAGGCATCAAACGACGTTTTTGGGGGTAAAACTTGGTCTCTTGAGAGCATCACACTTGCATGTTATTCTACACACAGAGAGCTTTCCAACGGTACAAGAATCACGTCAATCGGAGTCCGTATTCAAAAGGTATGCCACTTAGAAGTTGACACTGATGTTTTCACACCTATAGTTCCGGAGGATGTCGCATCAACCCCATTATTAATGGAAAAGGGGCCAACCATGTGTTTGTGATGTAAAAGACTCTAGAAGAGTCTATTTTATAACTCTAATTAAGAGTTGATGTAGTCAAAATTAACCACTAGTAGGCTATCGGGATGTGTTATAACCGGGTCACTAGGAGGTAGAGGCATTCCATTCTTTCGAGAACATTTTGTTCCATTGTTAATCAAAGATAGCCAGGAGAGATAGGAGGTAGAGCACATAGAGAGGATATGTGCACTGTAGCAGCCCATGGGCCACAGACATTACTTCTTTGTATCTGCAGCCATATTTCCAGATAGAGAAGGAGAGCGACGTGACCTCACCTTCCAGTTGGGTTTTCTCCCGAAAGGGTTTCCCAAAGAGCATATCTTATGTATTATGTATATTTTTTCGTTCTCTAATTTTCTCCTTGATTTACTTTTACATGCGTGCACTAATTATAGTTAATTTTACAAATCTAGAAATTAAATAAAACTGTAATAGTGTAGAATCTCAGATTTTTTAATATAATATTATCATATCTCTTGTGATGAACTATCTAGTGGAATATCCACGGCAGTTTACGGATCATTTGGTATTAGAGCCAAGTTTCTTTAGGTATTTGGTGGATATTGTAGGGATCTAGATCGGAAAGGCCGAAAATCGTAAAACCCTAATCATGGGCGATGAATCTGTAAATGACCCTCATGATCCTATAGAGGTGAGGTTTTCGTAGCTCGAAGAACAAGTCGCGGATATAAACCACAATGTCAACTTCCTCATGGCGGAACTAAGAAATAAGTTGGGGATATTTGGAGAAGAAGGGGGTTTGAATGCAGAGGACAATTCAAAAGGGGGATCGAGAGATCGGGAAGACGCATATAACCAACCAAAGAAAGAACCCAAAAAAGATCAACCCTGTTTGAGTGTCGTGAACCAATCCCTATTTAAAGTGGAAGTAAGAGTCGATATCAAGCCATACCACGACCGATGGTCTAAAGCTGAACCACTAGTTGCAACAACTGGAAGTTTATTTCAGTGTCCATCAGATCGAGGAAGGGGAGAAGATCTCATTTGCAACTGAAATGGGAGGTTAATGCACTAACTTGGTGGGAGAGACACATAGAAACCATGAGGTTGGATAGAGAACCTATAGTGACTAAGTGGGAGGATTTCAAAACCCTCATTAAGTCACAATTTTATCTCATTGGGTATGTGGAAGACCAATGCATCTGGTGGCATTACTTCAAGCAAAAGTCATGTCAAAGCATTCAGATGTACAACACAGAATTCAAACACATGCCTATTATGTTGGGTATCTCTCCAAAGAACCCATATGTACTCCTCAATATTTGGGGGGTCTGCACCGCCATCTGCGTGAGCAAGTGATGTTGTTCAAGCCCAAAACGGTGGACGAGGCTTGTGTATAAGCACAGTACCTAGAGAACATAGGCCGGAAAAGAGCGCAATCAAGTGGATCAAAGCAAAAGGAGCAAAAAGATGCTTCTAAGGAGGGGAAGAAGAAGAAAAAAGGGGGAAAGATAAAAAGATGACAACCACACCACACCAGTGCAAAGGTCCTCGCAACCACTGAAAAATTGATGGCCATACAAAGGCGAAGTCTTGCAAATTTCATCCAGAGTTAAACCTAAAGAACAAGATTAAATATAATAAGAAGAAGAATATCATGGCCACTGATTCGAGCAACCAAGTTGAAAGCAGCTCGGACATGGATGAGAATATCGTTTGTACGTCAGTATAGAAGTATATGAATCTGAGTAGCCTTCAGCGATAGGAAGAAAAATAAATGGCCAAACTCTTCCATGTAAAGATACAAGTCAAGAAGACGAAGATTGATGCTCTGTTTGACTCAGGATTGTAGGAAAATCTCATTGTAGCAGATTTGGTCAAGAAGTTGGGGTTGGAAGTTCATGATCATCCAAACCCATATCCACTAGGATGGGTACATAAGGATGTAGAGCTGAAGGTAACAAAACAGTGTAAAATTAGATTTTCTATCAGTGCTGATTTTATTGATGAAGTATATCTGGATGTGGTTCCCCTTGATGTATGTGGAGTCGTGTTTGGGTGTCCATACATGTACATGCATGATTCAATATTCATGAGGAGATCTAACCAGTACTAGCTCATCGAGGATGGAAAATAATTCTCATTAATGTGCACAAAGGCAAGTCAAAAATTTCACTGGTAAGTGCCAACCAGGCCAAGAAATTGATCAGTTCCAACAAGAAGTATGTTTTATTATTTTTAAGAGAAAATCAATCTGTAGAGGAGTCAATAAGAGGCAAGGCATCCCTATAGGGGTGTACTAAGAAACAAAAACAACAACTGGAGGATTTGTTACAAGCATACAAGGATGTGTTCTGAGAGCCTAAAGGGTTACCCCCTAAGAGAGAAGTGGAGCATGAGATCCAACTATTGCCAAACTCCCCATTGCCAAATATTGGGTTGTACATGCAATCTGTTATAGAAGCAAGTGAGGTGAAGAAATTGTTGCAGAATTTGTTGGAATAGGGTGTCGTTTGACCGAGTACATCACCATGTGGGTCACCCATCATCATTGTGCCAATGAAGGATGGGACTTGGCAAATGTGTATAGATTACATAGTGTTGAATAAAATCACGCTCAAGAACAATATCCCCTACCCAGGATAGATGATTTTTTAGATCAGTTGTAGCAAGCAAAGTATTTCACCAAGTTGGACTTGAAGTCTGGATATTACCATGCTCAAGTCAAATAAGAAGATACATGGAAGACTGCCTTCAAAACTAGGCAAGGTTTGTATGAGTGGTTAGTTATGCCATTTGGCGAATGCAATGCACCAGCTACATTTATGATATTAATGAATGATGTACTGCGCCCTTTTATAGATTCATTTGTTATTGTCTATTTGGATGAGGTATATGGTGCTACCTGGGAGGAGCATATTTCACATTTGACGTTGGTACTAGAAACATTAAAGAAGCACCAGTTCCTAGCAAATCTCAAGAAGTGTGAGTTTTCACAGCAGTCCTTCGTGTATTTGGGATATGTGATTTGTGGAGGAGAATTGAAGATAGATCCTTCCAAGATGGAGGCCATCATGCAATGGTCAGTGCCTACTAATGTTATCGGGGTTAGGAGTTTCATTGGAGTAGCGCAATACCTAAGGAAATTCATAGCCCTGTTTTCAGCGGTAGCAGCACCGCTCCACGCCATAACAGCAAGTGGCAAGAGTTTACAATGGGGAAAAGGGTAGCAAAAGGCTTTCGATGAGTTAAAGAAGAAGATTAGTGAAGCACCAGTTCTGGAATTACCAAAATTGCAACGGCCATTTGAAGTGGAGACAGATGTGAGTGGGTATGCTATGGGAGTTGTCTTGATGCAAGGAGGAAGGCCCGTTTGCTACCATTCTGAAGTATTTCATGTGGCAGTTATTAACTACCATACCTACAAGAAGGATCTCTATGTCACGGTGCAAGCTATGAAGAAGTGTAAGCATTATTTGATGGGAAAGGAGACAATAATCCACAGGGATCATCAGTTGTTACAGTACCTACAGGCCTAGAATAAGCTACAATAGACCAGGAATTACAAGTGGACATGGTTTTTACAATAGTTTCATTTGGTGATCAAGTATAAGAAGGGCAGCACAAACAAGTTGGTCGAAATCCTTTCAAGGCCACCCACATCAAATATTACATCTTTGGGGACTCTTATGCACATGGAGCCCTTCACCCATGATGCATACAAAAAGGTATATTCAGAAGATGAGGACTTCAAGGAGGTGTATCAACAGTTGCAGTGTCAGCGTCATGTGCACGATGGCAACAACACTATTGAATACCATCTCCAAGATGGGTTACTCTACAGGCTGGATAATCTATGTGTTCCTAAAGGTGAGCATTTACATATTATTAAAGAGGCTCACACCTCCAAGGTTGCAAGGCATTTTGGTGTGGGGAAAACCGTGGCTAACTTCCAGAGGTATGTGTATTGGTCCAAGATGCAAGAACAAGTAGCTAGGTTCATAAGAGGATGCATGATTCGTTGTACTAGCAACCCTAGCAACAGGAAACAGGGTCTGTTTCATCCCTTACCTGTACCTACTTGTCCTTGGGAAATCATTTCCATGGACTTTGTGTGTTAGGTCCCTATAATACTAGTGATTACCACATTACTATTGTAGTTGTATCCCTTATTAATATTGTTGTGCCCCTATTGTCCCCATATTGTTATTACTGTGCCCCATAGAATCCCTCTATTGTTATTTTTGTGCCTTTATATTATTATTGTTAGGTCGGCTAGGTTATATTGTGACTCCTTAGACTCCTATATATAGAAAGGAGGTTTTTTCATTTGAATCATCAAAGAATCATTCATTTGTGTAATGTAAAGGAGGTTTCCCCCTCAAAGAGGCTGAATTCTAAGGCGTTGATCTATCTTTTCTATCTTTTTGTGAGCTGGTTTCATAACATTTGGTATCAGAGCTTTGGATTCTAGGGTTTCACTGCTCCAAATAGGTCATCGTGGCATTTTCACTATAACTCTTTTCTGCGACGTTTCAGAAGCTAAAAAAAAAACCCATTTGAGATGAGATCGTACTGAAGCTTGGGTATGAATTCCAGAGCTTTTAGCGCTATATTTGCAGAGATATGATCTAAGGAATTTGGTATTTTTGTAGACTTCTAAATTACATTCCAAACAGGTGACCTGGGGAAAATCGTCATAACTTTCTCACTGAGCATTGGATTGAAATTTCGTAAGAAGGTATAGAAAGAGAACAGACTGTAGTTTCTTGGATATATTTTTCAGAGCCAAAGGTCGAAAAAGAGACACGTGGCACGTCATACAAGTTCGCTCTATTGAACTAGTCTATAATCAGGTCACTGTGGGAGATTTGGCATAACTCTTCCTTGGAGAATCCAATTGGGATCAGACTAGTGGCATTGGAAAGAGAACATAGAGGGCTACTATAGATCACAACTTTAGAACTGGATGATCTGAAATTATAGAGATACATCAGAGGCAATATCGAGCTCCTACAAAGTGAAAAAAAGTGTGTAGAATTTTTTTAAATTTTTGCTTAAGGTTGGTTTGAAAAATAATTTTGAAGGAATTCAAAGGGCATAGTAGAGAATTATTATCGGTAACTAATGCCCCGAGGAAAGAAAATGCAAACACCTAGTAAGAAACCTGAAGGATCTGGCATGACTCATGAAGAAGGGGAAGAAATGCTACATGATATATCAAAATTACAAGACCAAGTGCAACAAATTTCACTGTCACAAAAGCTAGCAGAAGCTAAGATAGATGGCGTGGAATCTAAGATAAAGGGTGTGGAAACTAAGATGAATGGCGTGGAAGCTAAGATTGACGATTTGAAGATAGATTTGAAGACAGATTTGACAAATTTTCTACAAGAAATACTTACTAATGGTGAAAGGGTAGTAAAGGAAACTCATGATACGAACAAAAGAAATGTTAATCATGATTTCATAGACTCTAATGTTGGATCGAAGACCCAACATATTCCAAAAATTGATATGAGGAAGTTTGATGGCAAGGATCCTGCAACATGGATATTACAGATGGAGCAATTTTTTGATCTCAATAATGTGCAAAACACACAAAAGGTACGTATTGAAACTTTATATTTGGAACCAAATAAGTTTGTATGGTATCAATGGATTTTCTCTCGTAAACAAATGATCACTTGGGAAATTTTACGGAAGAATTGACAACACATTATGAGGATACAAAAAGAAACACTTTTTTTAGCCAATTGATAAGTCTCAAACAAAAGGGTTCAATAATGGAGCACATTGAGGAGTTCCAAAAATTGAACATAAGGGTAAAAAATATTCCAGAGGAGCATAGGATTGATGTGTTCATAGGGACTTTAAAGGATAATATCCAACATGATGTTCGCCTTTGGGAACCTGATTCATTAGAGAAGGCATTCAGGTTAGCAATAAAAATGGAAACCAAAATTATGGCAACCAGGAAGCATACCACTCACAACTATAAATGTGGAAGTATTATTGCCCCTAGTCTTCCACAACCTATAAGGTTGACACCACAACAATTGGAAGAAAAAAAAGCAAAAGGGCTTTGTTACAGTTGTGATAGCAAATACACTAAAGGTCATAAGTGTGCTGAGAAGAAATTATTCTACATAGATTGTGAAGAGGAAGAAGAAAAGGAGCAAGAAAGGTCAAAAGAAGAGGATATACTCCAAGAACAAAGCCTAGATAAAGAAGAAATGAATCCGACCATATCTTGTAATGCATTGGCTAGAATTACCACTCCTCAAACCATCAAGATAGAAGGACAAATCAAGAAGAAAAAGGTAATAGTGTTGATTGATTCAGGAAGTACCCACAATTTTATTCATTGTAAGGTAGCAAAAGAATTGAATTGCTTCCTATATCCAGCACCAGAGTGTCAAGTGATGGTTGCAAATGGAGGAACAATAAATTTCTCTGGAAAGTGCCATAATATCAAGCTATCCATGGGAGAATATGTATTGACTAACCCAATGCTTTCCATTCCAATGGGAGGCGTTGATGTTGTACTAGGAGTCCAATGGCTACAATCCTTGGGTACAATAGCTTTTAATTTTCAAGAACTTTTCATGAAATTTTATGCGGAAGGAAAGGAAGTTGAATTAAGGGGTATTGCAGGGAAACTGGGAAAGATAATCAGCTCTAACAGTATGACAAGTCTTCTAAAAACGGAACAAAAAGATGTAATTGCACAATTATATTCGCTAGATGTTTCCACATCGAAATCATCTATTTCTCCAGATCTCCAAAAAGTCTTGGACAATCATTCCAAGGTATTTGAGACTCCCAAAGGTCTCCCACCTATTCGTGATCATGATCATGCTATTCATCTGATTCCAGGAAGTGTTCCTCCAAACATCAGGCCGTACAGATATCCCTATGCCCAAAAGAGTGAAATTGAACGTATGGTTGCAGAAATGCTAGAGGCTGGTATAATTCAACCTAGTCAAAGTTCTTTCTCTGCTCCAGTAGTATTGGTGCACAAGAAGGATGGATCATGGCGCATGTGTCCGGATTATAGGGAGCTCAACAAGCTCACTATTAAAGATAAGTTTCCCATTCCTGTCATTGATGAATTACTGGATGAATTGCATGGATCAATTTACTTCACCAAGTTGGATCTTCGTTCAGGATATCATCAAATCAGAATGAAGACTGAAGACATTCCGAAAACAGCATTTAGAACTCATGAGGGTCATTATGAATTTTTGGTCATGCCTTTTGGCCTTACCAATGCACCTTCAACATTTCAAGGTTTGATGAATTCCATTTTCAAACCATTCCTTAGAAAATTTGTGTTAGTATTTTTTGATGATATACTAATCTACAGCAAGTCTTGGAAGGATCATGTTGAACATGTTGACAGGGTGCTACAACTATTGGAGGAGAAACAATTATATGCAAAAAGATCCAAATGTTTCTTTGGAGTACAAGAGGTGGAATATCTGGGTCATATTGTATCTCATGAAGGAGTTAAGGTAGACCCTAGCAAAATTAAAGCCATTAAGGAATGGAAAATCCCCACATCCATAAAGCATCTGCGAGGATTTCTCAGGTTGACAGGGTATTATCGCAAGTTTGTTAAGAATTATGGGAGAATAGCAACACCTCTAACAACATTATTGAAGAAAGATGCATTTTCATGGACTCCAAAAGCAACAAAGGCCTTTGAACATCTTAAAGAGGCAATGTGCCAAGCACTGGTCTTAGCTACACCGGACTTCACAAAAACCTTTATTGTGGAATGTGATGCTTCAGGAAATGGAATTGGTGCTGTTTTAATGCAAGATGAAAGACCCATTGCTTTTGAAAGTCGTCCAATCAAGGGAAAGTTTTTACACAAAGCTATTTATGAGAAGGAAATGTTGGCAATACTACATGCACTTAAGAAATGGCGACCCTACCTAATGGGAAGACACTTCAAGGTAAAAGGGGATCATGATAGCCTTAAATACTTTTTAGAACAAAGATTATCCTCTGAAGAGCAACAAAAGTGGGTCACAAAGATGTTGGGTTATGACTTTGAAATCATCTACAAAAAGGGAAGCAAAATGTGGTGGCAAATGCACTCTCAAGAAAGGATGAGGATGTGGAAGCATTGTTGTGTGCCATTTCTATTATCCAACCAGATTGGATAAACGAAGCAAGGGAGGAATGGAAGAATGATGAAGAAGTGTGGACACTTATTTGAAAGTTACAACAAGATTCCAGTACATCTGATACATTTAGCTGGCAAAATGATTCGTTATGGTACAAAGATCGCTTATACCTCTGTAAGAATTCCCAACTCAAGCAAAAAATTCTTATGGAATTGCACACTTCTCCCTTAGGAGCGCACTCAAGATTTTTAAAAACTTACCACAGGGTTAAGAAGGAATTTTTTTGGGATGGCCTTAAATCGGATATTCAAAAGTTTTTGGCAGAATGTTTGGTTTTCCAACAAAATAAAGTTGAAACAATTAAGACCTCAGGTCTATTACAACCTTTATCCATTCCAAACCAATGTTGGGAGGATGTTCCAATGGATTTTATCACAGGTTTACGCAAGTATGAGGGAAAGACTTTCATCACGGTGGTAGTTGACAGACTTACCAAGTATGCACACTTTTGTGCATTATTACATCCATTTAAAGCCAGTACAGTTTCTACTGCATTTATGGAAACAATTCAAAAGCTAAATGGAAACCCAAAGATTATTGTAAGTGACAGGGATCCCATTTTCACTGTAAATTTTTGGAAAAAATTATTTTCTTGTCTCGGTACTCAGTTAGCTCATAGCTCATCTTATCATCCTCAATCTGATGGGGAAACTGAGATAGTAAACAAATGTTTGGAAGGATATATTCGTTGCTTTGTATCTAATAAACAAACACAATGGGTCAAATGGTTGCCTTTGGCTGAATGGTGGTGTAACACTTCCTTCCTTACAGCAACAAAAATGACCCCATTTATGGCACTTTATGGATATCAGCCACCATCCATCACATCATATTTAAGAGAAAATTCTAATGTTCAAGCAGTGGAACATCACATCAAGCATCAACAACAAGTCCTCCAACTCTTAAAGGATAACCTTGTGTTCGCGCAGAATAGAATGAAACAACAGGCAAATCAACATTGCAGCGAAAGAAGTTTTGATGTAGGTGATTGGGTATTCCTACTGCTACAACCATATAAAAAAATGTCCCTCAAGCAAGCTAAGAAGGATAATAAATTATCACCAAAGTATTATGGTCCGTACAAGGTGTTGCAAAAGATTGGTACTATGGCATACAAATTGGAGCTTCCTGCAGCTTCTCAAGTGCACCCAGTTTTCCATGTTTCATGTTTAAAGAAGGTTATAGGCGACAAGATCCAAGTTCAAACAATATTGCCAGAACTTGATGAGGAAGGAAAAATTATATTGGAACTGGAAGCAATCACAGAAACAAGAACTCGACAACTACGAAATCGATCAATTTCGTAGTATCTCATCAAGTGGAAGAACTTATCTGCTGAAGATTCCACATGGGAGGATGAGAATTTTATGCAGAAGCATCCAGAACTACTCAAGCATTGAGTACAACACTTTTTTTGAAGGAGAGGGGCATGTTAGGTCCCTATAATACTAGTGATTACCCCATTACTATTGTAGTTGTATCCCTTATTAATATTGTTGTGCGCCTATTGTCCCCATATTGTTATTACTGTGCCCCATAGAATCCCTCTATTTTTATTTTTGTGCCTTTATATTATTATTGTTAGGTCGGCTGGGTTATATTGTGACTCCTTAGACTCCTATATATAGAGAGGAGGTTTTGTCATTTGAATCATCAAAGAATCATTCATTTGTGTAATGTAAAGGAGGTTGCCCCCTCGAAGAGGCTGAATTCTAAAGCGTTGATCTATCTTTTCTATCTTTTTGTGAGTTGGTTTCATAACATTGTGGGAGGTTTACCAACAACTAGGAAGGGACATGACTACCTGTTCGTGGTAGTTGACAGGTTCAGCAAGATGTGTGTTTTGATGCCCTGTAAAAAGACCATCAGCGGACAAGAAGTAGCAAACTTGTTCTTTGGACAAGTATGGGTACACTTTGGGATACCAAGGAGCATCATTTCAAACAAGGATACAAGATTTCTCAATGCATTCTAGACTACATTGTTGGAGAAGATGGACACGAAGTTGAAGAGATATACAACATTCCATCCACAGACAGATGGACAGATAGAAGTAGTCAATAGGACTTTGGTGCAGCTTCTGAGGGGTTACAAGAAGAAGCATCTAAAGACCTGGGATGAAAATTTGGTATATATACAACATTCTTATAATAGAGTCGTCCACACTTCTACAGGAAAGTCCTCATTTGAAACTTGTTTTGGATATTTTCCACCTTCACCTTTGGATATTGCATATGGGTAGCAAGGACGAGTGAAGGAATACATTACATGAGATGCTTTGAGGGATAAAAAATTATAGAGAAGATCAAGAAGATCCATCTATAGTTACAGGAAACACTGTAGAAGTCAGAAGTGAAGTATAAGTCCAGTCATTATTAGCACAGAACGGAGAAATCATTCAAGGTGAGAGACAAAGTATGACTACAGTTGAACAAGGAGAGGTTGTAGGGGCCTGGTACGAAAATCAAAGCTCTAAGGTATGATCCCTTTGAGATACTGGAAAAGTTGGGTGATAATTCCTATCGACTCAGTGTACCACCATATATGCACATTTACTCAGTTGTAAATGTGGAGAATTTGAAACTCTATGAGCCTTCCATGCTAGAACAGGAAGAGGAACATTTCCTACCTTTTGTGGAGGATTTGGCAGCAGACGCTCAGGTAGAAATGAAAAAAGATATAGTTTTGTAGAAGAGGTCCAGAACTACAAGACAATGGAAACAAGACCTTTGGCAGATTGGGTTGATGGGACAACTTCCAGGCAAAGCTAAATGGTACACCAGAGAGAAGGTGGAGGAAAATTTTTCTCACCTCATTCAGTAAAATCTTTTGGGGACCAAAAGCATCCCAAAATGGGGAGGTGTGATCTGAATTGGATCATTATATTGTTTTTCATCCATCTCGATGCATTTGGAGTGGAAAAAGTGGAGGAATAAGCTCACGGGATTGTTTTTACTAGAAAGACCTAGTTTGGAAAAACAAGGTCTGAGACCTTTTGGAGCATTATGCGGCATCAAACGACATTTTTTGGGGGTAAGACTTTATTTCTTGAGCACAACACCTTTTCATGGTATTCTACACACAGAGAGCTTCCCAACGGCACAATAATCACATAAACCGGAGTCCATATGGAAAAGTTATGACACTCAAAAGTTGACCTTCCTGTTTTCACACCTATAGTTCGAGAGTATGCCACGTCAGCCCCATTATTCATGGAAAATGGGTTAGCCACGTGTTTGTGACGTAAAAAACTCTAGAAGAATCTATTTTATAACTCTAGTTAAGAGTTGATGTAGTCAAAATTAACCACTAGTAGGCTATCGAGCTGTGTTATAACCGGGTCACTAGGAGGTAGAGGCATTCCATTCTTTTGAGAAAATTTTGTTCCATAGTTGAGAAAAGATAGCCAGGAGAGATAGAAGGTAGAGAACACAGAGAGGATATGTGCATTGTAGCAGCCCACAGCCACAGACATTACTTCTTTGTATCTGCAGCCATATTTCCAAATAGAGAAAGGGAGAAACGCGACCTCACCTTCCAGTTGGGTTTTCTCCCGAAAGGGTTTCCTAGAGAGAATATCTTGTGTATTATGTGTGTGTGAGATTATTTTTTTGTTTTCTACTTTTATGATTGATTTAATTTTACATGCATGCACTAATTACAGTGAATTTTACAGATCTAGAAATTAAATAAAATTGTAATAGTGTAGAATCTCATATTTTTTTAATATAATATTATCATATCTATTGTGACGAATTGTCCAGTGGAATATCCACGACAATTTACAGATCACCTTTGTACTTCGGAGCCATAGGTGATGAACTGACACCTGCACCTTATGCAAACTTGTATTACAATATTTCAAAATACATGTTCTTTTCCAAGACCAAACATGACCCAAGAAAACCCCATATTTGCTAAGAGTTTATAACACACTCTTTGGTCAAGTTTACATCAAAATAATAACATAAACCAATACCCCAACCAACAATTGAAAAAGGCCAAGAACATCACCATGTTGCATTCATAAGTGATGAAAAACACTTCAACACTTTTACAAACATATCGCAACATGTGATTTACAAAATGTGGCCATGCTCAACTACTTTAAAATGCTACCCATGTCTTACCCAATGAGGTTGATGGGTTCTCTTCATGTAGCTATATTTCTTGTTTATTTGCTTCACTGATAGGTTCCTTCACAGGTTCTTTCTAGTTCTCCTTCGGTCATTCCTCTGGATGGAGCTCCTAACATGCTGATCTATGATGTCCATGATTGTTACAATGGCTACAAAAAATATTTTTCCTCCAGGCCTGTTTGACCTTCTTCCTACCCTGATGTGGACAAGGGTTTTCATGTTTTTTCCTCTTCCTCGTTGCCATTCTTTTCCAACACTTGGCAACAACATGGTTATGCAAGCCACAAAAATAACACGGTCTTCTATGCCACAAGTTTTGTTCATAATTAACAATCTTCTTGTAATCAAAAGGAACATTAGAGTATCAATACCTTTTATACTGTTGTCCCTTAAGAAACCAATTTCCTGGCTGTGTAGAAATTTTTCTTAAGACATTAATGTTTAGAATTATTGTCGCTTGTTTGTCACTTAATTTTATGTTGTATTCTCAAATGAAGGACCTGAAAGACTTGGTTTTAAACCCTCAATACTTAGGTGACATGAAAATCACAGAATGCCATTTGATTTCTGAATATAAATGATGAATGAAGAAAGCTTGAAGAAGTCATATATAATATGTTGTTTTACACAGAATCTACTATCTGTGACACTTGGAGAAGTTAAAGATAATATGTTGTCTTACACAGAAACTACTATCTGTAACTTAGAAGAATTGCAGAGGTGGGAACTTCAAGTATAGGAGCGCTCTTTTAAGGGATTTTAACTTCATTTACATAAGAAAATAAAGACATGCAACTTCATTACCATACTTAAAGGAAGAAAACATTTAATGACACATAACAGAGAAGTCACAAAATCATACCCAACAATGTGTGGAAAACTTCTGATTCTTTCATTAATCAACAGTTTTATCAAGAATACAGTGGCCTAGTCTCCAGGTTCTCCAAAGTTCGAACCTCTTCTCTGTAAATTTTCCTCTTTTTATACATTATGAGATAGTTGGTAATCACCAAAACTATCAAACTACTTAACTATTCTCCTAACTGTCTAAAGTAAAAGTTATTACATAATATTACATAGAGGGTAAAAAACGCCTCATTATCAAGAAAATAAAATAACATGAAGTAACAAAAATTAGTAGGTAATGGCTATTCATTGTTCGAATCGGTGGCTAGAGTATATGGTCTGAGTGTTATTCTGAAATTTGTGACCTTGTATATGTCATGATGACAGTTAGACTGTTTTAACACAGCAAACTACAACTTTACAAGAAATCTGTGCGTGAACTTGAGCCCACATATATATTGGGAGTGTTCTGATTGGTGGAAACACTAAGAAACCAGACTAGTCACCTTTCCTTTGGAATTTTAGTCATCTACCTCTAACTTTGATCATTTTGCTAAAATAGTGAAATTGATTAATTTACACAGAATATGGCAAACCTTCGGTTACCATGAAACTCAAAGAATTAAAAGTTTGGTTCATAAACCTGTCGCGTTCACCTGAGTTGTATGTGATCACCATCTGATCAACCCTTCAATGGATAGTCTGATGCCTCGGAACTCATGAAACTTTAAACCTGTTTGAAAAAAACTTTATCGCGTCCGTTTTTTCAACGCCCCTTTGACTCCCATACAAACCCAATAGGAAATAAAACTGCCAATTAATGATTTATCGAGTCCGATTTTAAAGATAAAACCTGATTACCTTTTGATCCGATATCCGTTGGATCCCATCTCTTTCGATGGACAATTGCGATTGGCCCAGACTTCATCGAATTAAACTATATTTCATACATCATCACGTCCGATTTCCAAAATAAACCCTGATCTAGTTAACTGTGCGATTACCGTCAGACCTGTGGCCTATTGATCAGATGGCCCAGATATTCTCACGGGTTTCTCACATTCAAAAGCTGTCAATCAGATAAAATAATTTATTTCTTTTAAATTTTTGCTTTTCCCTTTATTTCCATTGACGTGGGAAATTAACAGATGAAAGCGGTGGAAGATTTGGAATGAGCGACGTGGGGCAGAAAGCTTTGGGAGCTCACCGCGGGGGTAAAGAATGTACAGGAGCTTCAACGAGGTTGAACCCCCACAGTAATTTCAGGCCACACATTGCGGTCAACCATGCTAATGTCACGGTCAACTGCAGGGGTTGAGATTTAATTAATCTTCATGCTCATTGCTTCCCCACAGCACACCTCAACGTACTTATCAAGCTATCTCTTGATCACACCTCTTGAACCTACATGACCTTTAGATAATGGTTTGATTTTTTCATTTTTCTAATAAAACTGAAAATAGAATTAAAAGGACAATGGATGCTACAACATCTCGCTCCACCTGGGGATAGTGCTTTTGCCATAGAAGCACTAAGAACAATAGATCAGTGCCTTCACCTTGGGCATGAAGTCATATATTGCTTAACCAATTCAAATTCTATGGCATTTGTACACTGAATTCACTCTGGTATCTACAATGATAGGATGCTTGTGCTTCAGAATTGGAAATACTGCTTGAGGTACTGCCAATTGATAGGCAGCTGTAGAGTTTCACCATCAAGATTCTTTGAATTGAACACTTGAGCATTGTCTGTTATGACTTTGACAGGGCATCCAAGTCTGCTGAACATGCTTTCCTCATATGTCTTGAGATCCTCATAGGACCAAGCCAAAACATCAGTGTATTTCCTGAAAAGCTTAATATATCTCTCCTTATAATTAAGTGAAACTTCCTTGAACAATTTGACCAGCTTGGGTTCCTTCTGGGTTCCAATATTGTGATCTTGAATCTATTCATCCTGTGAAAGGTGTAGAATTTTCCCATTGTAGATCACCTAATAATGCAATATACTAAAGCAAAATATTAGATCTACTTCTATAATCAAACTTTGCAGAAGCTTAGTCAATTTGAGCATGATCAATCAGAACACATATAACAGAGAAGAAGAAATCATACACATATGAACACAGAAGAATAAACCGGGGAAATCCTCAGCCTAAAACCCCAATCTCTGTATTATCATACAAGTGGAAATATGTTCAATATTACAAAAAGAATCAGCTCACAATCTATCCTGTGCTCTCTACAATCCAACCGCTTCTCATAGACAGTCAAAGGCTCTCACAACCTTCTCCTATGCCCTCCAAGCCTCCTATTTCCTTGCACAATTTTTCCTGGGGTCCAGTGCTTCCACTTGTGTGAATTCCCACCTCACACTGCTCACTTAGCTCAGAAATAACTGCACAAACCTGAAGGAGATAATTCCTTCTGCATGGATGAGTTTCCTATATATGAAAAATCCTCCAACTAATAGTACATTGTCCCTTCATCTGATCTCAACTGGGTCTCTATTTGAAATGACATGCATGATTTATTTATGAGAGAATATTTATTTATCTGAAGTGCACTAGTTACATGCATGAAAGCATTAACTAACTGAACTCACAATTAATTCAACAAACTATTTGAGTTAATCTAACTGGGCTTAACTCAGTTAACTGAGCCAACTAACTACAACTCAATATTACAACTCATCCTTATCTCTTTAACTGATGGATAAATTCCTCAATTAATGGAGAAATTGTTGCATGTCGCCACATAGACTTCATGTTTGATTTTCTACAACTAATTAACTCAAGATGAATTAATTAATTATTTTTCAAATAGCTTCTAAGACCAAATTCGAATTTTACTTCTCAATTTTAGTTCAGGGACTAACTAAAATAGAAAGGTATCCCAAAATTCTATTTATAGTAGTACTAAATTTAGCATTTCTTGTTGTTATTTTCAATGCTCCCTCTCAACAAGAAAGGGATTATCAGTAACCCCAATCTTGTCTCTGTGGAACTCGAACTTGCATTTTGACAATGCCTTTGTCAAAATATCAACATCTTATTCCTCGGTCGAAACATACCGCAACAACATGATCCTCTTGATCACACAATCTCGAAGATGGTGATACTGGATATCAATGTGCTTGGACCTGTCATGAAAAACTGGATTCTCAAAGATTTTGATACAACTCTTATTATCGTAGTAGATCACGGTTGGATCCATCCTCTGACCAAACAATCCCACTAGAATCTTCCGCATCCAAATGACCTCACATGCAGCCTAACTAGCAGCCATGTATTCAGCCTCTGCTGAGCTAAGTGCAACTGACTTCTGTTTCCTGCTGTACCAGGAAACTGTAGTTGAACCAAGGTTGAAGATTCCTCCAGAAGTGCTCTTCCGGTCTGATGGACTCCCTACCCAATCTGCATCTGTGAAGCCCTGAAACTTCACTCCCTCTGTCCGTCTGTACCACAATCCAAACTGAGATGTGCCTCTGAGGTATCTCAGCACATGCTTCGCTGCCTTCCAAAACAACTTGGTAGGCTGAACCATAGCTTGACTCAGCTAGTTCACTGCAAAGCATAAGTTGAGTCGTGTGTTCACCAGATACATAAGTGAACCCACCAGCTGTCGATAAACAGTGGCAACTACTACCTCACCTGAAGTAGCATCCTCCTTCCTCCAGTTACTAGCTAGAGGAGTCTGCATGGACTTGCACTTCTCCATGTGAAAACACTTGAGTATCTCATTGGCATACTTGCCTTGAGACACAAATACTTCGCCATATTTCTACCACACCTCCATGAAATTAGTACATAAGACCCATGTCTTTCATTTTGAACTCTCTTGCAAGGTCCTCCTTGCAAGAATGTATCATCTGATGATCACCTGTCAAAATCAGATCATTGACATAAAGAAAAATGATCAATGGTTTACCTTCTACCATGATGTGGTAAAGGTTTGCATCTGCTTCACTCTTGGTGAAGCCCAATTCGGTGAAATAGCTGTCGATCCTGGTGTACCAAGCACAGGGTGCTTTCTTCAGCCCATAGAAATCCCTCTTAAGTCGACACACATGCGACTCACGATCGAAGGTCTCGAAACCCTCTAGTTGCTCAATGTACACCTCCTCCTCAATCTTCCCATTGCGGAATGATGTCTTCACGTCCATCTGGTGGATCTTCCACCCCATCTGAGCTAATAGTGCCAACATCGATCTAATCAATGAGTACCTTGCTACAGGAGCAAAAGTCTCATCATAGTCGATCCCCTCGACCTGAGAGAAACCTCGGGAAACAAACCTTGCCTTATGTTTCTCAACACTGCCATTAACCTTGTAAAGCCATCTGGAACTCACCACTGACTTACCCTGAGGTCTTGGGACAACATCCCACACACTATTCCAAATGATAGAGTCATACACCTCTACCATTGCATCAACCCAGACTGGTTGCTGCACTACCTCCTGGAATGATGAAGGTTCGGTATCAACACACTCCCCAACCAGGGCCATGTACCCAGTGTACCGCTCGGGAAACCTCCTCTGTCTGCACTGAGAAGATGGTTGTCCCACATTCTCCCGCACATCCAGCATCAACCTGTTAGCTTCCCTTGAGCGTTTCTGCCCATCTATTGAAGTCTCAGCATGAGTGGATGTCTCCATTCCTGGATCCTTTACATGTGGCTTCTCTGCATCAATTTGAGGCTCCTCCTCCTTAGGAACTGAAAGTTCCTCCTCTGCATGCAACTTGAGCTCCCTCTCAAGTGATAAGTGCATGGCTTTCTACTCGTAGAACTTCAGATCCCTGCATACCATTGTCCTCTGAGTGGTAGGTAGGTACACCCGATCGTTGTGGGGTGTATCCATGTACCCCACAAGTATTCCCAACTCAGCTGTTGGGTCTAGTTTCTTCCTGGCATCTTTGGTCACATGACAGTAAACTGATGATCCAAAGATTTGGAAGTGACTTACATCAAGTCGCTTCCTAGAAATGGCCTCCATAGGTGTCTTCATCCCCAGTATATGGTGCGGGCTTTTGTTCTGCAAGTATACTATTGTATTGCATGCCTCAACCCACAAATGCAGTGGTAGGCTTTGGTCATGCAACATTGCTCAAGCTGCTCCCACAATTGATATGTTCTTCCTTTCAGCCACCCCATTCTGTTGTGGGTTATGGGGTGTCATCAACTCCCATTTAATACCTTCTGCATCGCAGAAGTCTTTAAACTTTTGGGAGACATACTCTCCACCATTGTCGCTACGCAAGGCTTTTATTTTCTTTCCATATTCTTTCTCTGCCAAGGCTTTAAACTCACAAAACCTCAAGAAGGTTTGATCCTTCTTTTGCATAAAGTAGATCCAGAATCTATGAGAAAAATCATCAATAAAAATAACATAGTACCTTTGTTTAGCAGTGAATGTTGTAGAGAAAGGTCCACAAACATCTGAGTGAACTCGCTCCAGGATTGCTCCAGCTCTACTATCTTGATCTGGAAAGGAATATTTTGCATACTTACCCAAGGTACAACCATTTCATGTATTCGTCTGCTCAAGTTTTCCCTTGGGTAATCCGGTAGAAATCTTCTACATGATCTTCAGGGCTCCATGGTGTAAGTCGCCCAGTCTTCTATGCCATATCTCACCAACATATTGGCTCTACACCATCTCAGCTTTGGAACTCAATGCAACACAGTCGTCTACCTCTAGCTTGTAGAGATTATTTACTCGAATCCCAATTCACTTTGTCTATCCAGTACCGATATGCCTCAAGAATACCTTTCCTTTACTAAAGACTACATCATAGCCTTTATCTTCTAGCATAGTTACAGACACAAGATTCTTCTTCAAACCTGGTACATACTTTACATCAGTTAGGCTAAGGGGAGCTCCATGCTCCCTCTGAAACACAATCGTAGCTTCACCTGAAACATGGTACTTTCCATCATCGCCCATCTCGATCCGCATCTGGAGATCCTTCTCCTCCAAGGTACTGAAAATATTCTTGTCACCTCACATGTGGAATGAAGCTCCACTGTCCAGGTACCACACACATCCCACCATGGATGAAACCATGCATGCGATAAGCAATAAATCTAGCTCAAACTGTGAGGCCAGTGCCTCACCATAAAATCCCTTCGAGAAACCCTTCTTGGATTTCTTCTGTGGACAATTTGTAGCATAATGGCCCACCTCATGACAATGAAAGCATCGCACTTTTGATTTGTCAAACTTCTTCCCACCATGGGAAGAACCGAATTTGGGATGGGACGCCTTCCCTTTCCCTTTCCTCACCTTACTCACTAAGGCTATATTTTCCTCATCATCTTGCTTCGATGAGGATCCATCTCTGGTGCTTCTTCTTATTTCCTCCTGCATCAGATCCGACCAAAGTCGTTCCCAATCTGGCAGTTTTTCTCTTCCATTAACTGAGTCTTGGTAGCTATGCCAGCTCTTAGGAAGACCGAGGAGTGCAAGACTCACCATGTCATCATTAGCGGTCGTGATCCCTATACTTCCAAGCTCATCCCTATAGGTGGTGAGCTTGTTCAGATATGTAGAGATCGTGTCGTCCTTTTCACACTTGATTTTCCGAAGCTTGTCTTTCAGTGCCAGCTTCCTCTGATCGCTACTATTATGATATAGATCTTTCAATTTTTTCCACATCAAAAATGGTGTCTCCTTCCCTTGAATACTAGAGACTATCTGGTCTCGAACTCCCTCTAGAAGGATTCTCCTTGTCTAGCCACACATTTCTTCCATTCCGCCAATTGAGTAGCATCAGTCAGCTTGGGGACTTCTTGATCAATGGAGTCCTTTAGACCATTATCCTCTAATACTGCTTCCATGCAAACCTTCCAGGCTATATAATTCGAGCTGCCATCAAGGGCATACTCGAGTCTTAAACCATTGAATGCCATTGGTGAAATTGAGATGTGATAAGAACTCGATTTCTATATTCAGGAACCACAAACTTCGAACTTCTCCCTTCTTGTATATTGTTCTTCTCCTTTGATCACCTTTGCTCCGATACCATGTAGAATTTTCCCACTATAGATCACTTGATAATGCAATATACTAAAGAAAAATACTAGATCTACTTCTACAATCAAACTTTGCGGAAGCTTAATCAATTTGAGCTAGATCAATCAGAACACATATAACAGAGAAGAATAAATCATACACACATGAACACATAAGAATAACCTTGGGAAATCCTCAGCCTAAAACCCTGATGCAGGAGCATTCAACCCAAGAGAAAACAATTGTAATTAAGTAGACATAGGGGCTAATGTGTTTTAGGGAAATTAGTTTCCTAAGTCTCAAGTTAATGTAATATTTAATATTTTAAGTGATTTAATTAGACAATGTGAGATGTTTGTAAATGCTCTCAAATAAATGAGAACATGAGTGGGCAATAATGACAAAAGAGTCTAAAGTCAATTAGGACTCTTTAAGCAGTTCCATGATTTGAGGAACTAAGGAGAGATCTTAGGAATTAAATGGAGATTAAAAGTGGATGTAGAGGATACAGGATTTAGGAGTCAGTTCAGTAGATTTAGGAGTCGAACCAGTATTAGTTCAACGAACTAATCTAGTATAAATGTAAGCCTACGGGCAGAGTGCAATGGAGGAAGCCATTGATAGTTGAAGATCAGGCCTGTGAGAGACAAAGAGTCTCAAATGTAATTGTTTTTTTATACTTATTATACAGAGGTTTATTCTCTAATTTCGTAATGGTGTGAACGAGTATTTATGAATGCATTACATGTGAATTTGTAGGTTTTGTACAGTGTTGCAGGAAGAATTCTAAAGAATACGCAGAGGCGCAGAATGATTCAGAGGAATCATAAATGGATCATTGAATCTAGTTGAAGATCAGAGTGAAGCTCTGGGGAGAAATAGCGAAGGGAGATTTCGTAGAAGAGAAAATCCCAGAGGAAGTTGAGCAGTGGAACCTTTGAATAAGCCTTAAGAAAAACCCAAACCATGGAGAATCGCTGAAGAAACGGCGTAAATTCTAAGTAAAAGAAACGAGCGGAGAAGTGAAGAAACGATGAACAACGGCCATTGGATTTTGAAGATCAATAGCCATGAGCCAATAGCAGGGGAGACGAAGGAATATCGTATCGACTTTTTTGTAACAGTGAAGGTGGATTTTCGGCGGTCTCAAAACCATAAGTGGTATTGAAGGAACTTTAACAATGATTTATTGCAGTAAAAGGAACTTAACAATGCATGGATGTATGAAGATGTGACAACACAAGAACAAGTTCTTGTGGAAGAAGGAGATGAAGTTCAATCTGAAGAGTTGATATGTGAAGCAACAGTTGAGACTGTTGAACCTTATGATTTCCAAACTAATAATTTGTGTATAAATGCAAGAAACATAAGTGATGATGAAACACTTGCGAAGTGTCACAAAGAAATTGCATTGCTAGAATATTTGCTGGAAAATTCAGAGTATGACAGTGTGATTGTAGAAGAAGAAGTTCACTACAGTGAACAAGAGAAGGAAGACATCATTAGAGCAGATGATGTGGAGGAGAGACTAGTGGATAGTCTCATGAATTCTTTTAAGAATTCAAATCAGCATATTGATTTGCTAAATAGAGCAACAAACTGAATTGTTGCCAAAGGAAGATAAGGCACAGAAGCCTTATATTTTTTATTTTAACAAGTGTTTTGTGAGTGCAGGTTTTGTTGCAAATGATGGAGGAAATTTGGCACAGATGAGTAGCCAAATGAAGATGAAAGAAGAAGATTCTATGGAAGAATTCAATCCATGGAACAGAGATGCTCAATTGCTGGAGAGAATGTTGGGCAGTCATGATTCAATACAAGAAGAGATAATCTAAAAGAGGGTAAGGATGATAGGGAGGCAATCAACATAGCAAGCAAAGCAAAAGTTGGAACAAGAGCAAAAGAAGAAGAAAAAGTAAACTAGCAACTTCAAAGAGAAAGTAACCAGCAGCAGTTTGAAGAATTAGTGGACATCAACAACAACCTTAAGCAAAGAGAAAGACGACGAAGTAAGTGGCAGAGTATGAACTAGCCCAAAGATGTATTGGAAAAATAAATTGAAAAATTGTGGCAGCTGATGATGAAACAAGCCATAGGGAGGAAAATGGTAGCAACATGAAGAAAGATCAATAAAAACTTGAACATGATTAACAAGAAGAAGAAGATGGAACAGAAGTGCAGCAGTAGCAAAGGAACAAGACATTTGAACAGTTACAAAGCAAAGTGTGGGATCTAGGAAGACAAAGACCAGAAGACACATGATCATGAGATCATGAATATTTTCTACTTTGGGAGTCCGATGCAGGGGCATTCAACCCAAGAGAAAACCATTGTATTTAAGTATACATAGGGGGTAATGTGTTTTAGGGAAATTAGTTTCCCAAGTCTCAAGTTAATGTAATATTTAGGCTTTTAAGTGATTTAATTAGATAATGTGAGATGTTTGTAAATTCTCTCAAATAAATGAGAACATGAGTGGGCAATAATGACAAAAGAGTCTAAAGTCAATTAGGACTCTTTAAGAAGTTCCATGATTCGAGGAACCAAGGAGAGCTCTTCGGAATTAAATGAAGATTAGAAGTGGATGTAGAGGATAGAGGATTTAGAAGTCAGTTCAGTAGATTTAGGAGTCGAACCAGGATTAGTTCAACAAACTAATCTAGTATAAATGTAAGCCTACAGGCAGAGTGCAATGGAGGAGGCCACTGATAGTTGAAGACCAGGCCTGTAGACAGAGAGTCTTGAATGTAATCGTTTGTTTATACTTATTATACATATGTTTATTCTTTAATTGCATAATGGTGTGAACCGAGTATTTATGAATGCATTACATGTGAATTCGTAGGTTCTGTATAGTGTTGCAGGTAGAATTCTAAAGAATATGCAGAGACGCAGAATGATTCAGAGGAATCATAAATGGGTCATTGAATCTAGTTGAAGATTAGAGTGAAGCTCTGGGTAGAAATAGCGAAGGGATATTTCACAAAGGAGAAAAGCTCAAAGGAAATTGAGCAGTGGAACCTTTGAAGAAACCTTAAGAAAAACCCGAACCATGGAGAATCGCTGAATAAACAACATAAATTCTAAGTAAAAGGAACGAGTGGGGAAGTGAAGAAACGATGAACAACGACCGTTGGATTTTGAAGATCAACGACCAGGAGCCAATCATAGAGGAGATGAATGAATAACATATCGACGGTTTTGTAACAGTGAAGGTAGATTTCGGGCGGTCTCAAAACCGTAAGCGGTATTGAAGGACGAGCGTTGATTCCACTCATCAAACGACGCGTGGCAGCAAGAGGAGAGAGGAAACAACTTTATTGGGTGGTTAATCCTCGCGCTTTTTATCTATATGATATCAATGACAACCGTCAGATCTATTGGGTGCAAATCGACGGTGGAGAATAGGCGCGCAAGTTTAAACGATCGGGAGTAATGTCAACCGTTGGATCAGAGGATACAACGAACGGTCAATATTTTATCGGAGGCTTCGGTGATTAGAGATCAGAGGAGGAACAACGTAACGGAAGTCTTGATATGGAAGGGCAGACCCGACAATAAATATAGACATGGACTTATAAACTTTTAAGTTTAGCCTTATGCGTTCGGGTTGGGATTTCAATGTATTCCTTTGTATTCCATAAAGTGTGTGCCCGAGTCTTTTAATGCAAAGAGCGTTATTTCAATGCGCCGATAATCGCATATCGGAGTTGGAGGGGTGATGAGGCATATATGTGTTAAAGACCCGTGGAGGAGTGATCCCCGATTGCGATAAATCTAACCTCGGGATCTATGCAGAGGCCATACCAAGGAGGAAAAAGGTGTGTTTGCATACATTTTCCTTTGTAAATGGTTTTATAAGGAAAATAGCGCGATAAAAGGTTTTGTGGGTTAAACATATGTGTAGCCAATGTTTAAAGAGGGAAGGTTACGTATATAAGTGGTTAAAGGGTTGTATAAAGGTTACGAAGGGTTTAATAGTCCCGATAAGAAGTTTTGAATGAAAGGTCGGAGATAGAGGTTAATGAGGGTTTAAGTGGGGTGATTAATTTCTGATAGAAAGGAAAAGGTGGGTTAATGTTTAGAGTTTGTTAATTTTTTGAATCATTCTACATAAGACTAAAAGAGGGACTTAACCATTTGTGGTTGATGATTTGACTCCTTTGAGAGTTAAATACCTGGGACTAATGAGTGGATGCATTTATATGCATAATGTGGGTGTAAGTGGGGGTAACCCTACATCAAACCCCAATCTTTGTATTATCATACAAGTGGAAATATGTACAGTATTACAAAAAGAATCATCTCACAAGATATCCTGCTCTCTCTGCAACTCAAATGTTGCTCATAGACAGTCAAAGGCTCTCACAACCTTCTCCTCTGCCCTCCAAGCCTCCTATCTCCTTGCGCAATTTTTCCTAGGGTCCAGTGCTTCCACTTGTGTGAATTTCCACCTCACACTGCTCACTTGGCTCAGAAATAACTGCACAAACCTGAAGAAGATAATTCCTTCTGCATGGATGAGTTTCCTATATAGGAAAAATCCTCCAATTGATAGTACATTGTCCCTTCATCTGATCTCAACTTGGTCTCTGTCTGAACTGGCATGCATGAGTTATTTATGAGAGAATATTCAGTTATCTGAAGTGCAGCAGTTACATGTATGTAAGCATTAACTAACTGAACTCACAATTAATTCAATAAACTATTTGAATTAATCTAACTGGACTTAACTTAGTTAACTGAGCCAACTAATTACAACTCAATATTACAACTCATCCTTATCTCTTTAACTGATGGATAAATTCCTCAATTAATGGAGAAACTGTTGCATGTCCCCACATAGACTTCATGTTTGATTTTCTACAACTAATTAACTCAAGATGATTTAACTATTTATTTTTCAAACAACTGTTAAGACCAAATTCGAATTTTACTTCTCAATTTTAGTTCAGGGACTAACTAAAATAGGAAGGTATCCTGAAATGCTAGTTATAGCAATATTAAATTTAGCACTTCTATATTTAGCATTTCTTGTTGCTATTTTCAACAAGAAATTAAGTGAAACTTCCTTGAACAATTTGACCAGCTTGGGTTCCTTCTGGGTTCCAATATTGTGATCTTGAATCTGTTCATCCTGTGAAAAGAAATTAGCACCTGTTCCTTCTTTAGAATAGGCTCCATCAAAAAAGCACTTCCACACCCCTTCTATTTGCAGTTTTGTATTTACACAGGCAAAAGTAAGCTGCCTCTGGTTACCTTCAACCAATTTTGCATTGTCATGCAACATGAAGCAAGAAAAGTCATCTTTTTCCTTAATTAAGTGAAACTTCCTTGAACAATTTGACCAACTTGGGTTCCATCTGGTTCCAATATTGTGATCTTGAATCTGTTCATCCTGTGAAAGGAAACCATCACCTGTTCCTTCTTTAGAATAGGCTCCATCAAAAAAACATTTCCACACCCCTTCTGTTTGCAGTTCTGTATTTACACAAGCTGAAGTAAGCTGCCTTTGGTTACTTTCAGTCAACTCTGCATTGTCATGCAACATGAAGCAAGAAAAGTCATCTTTTTCCTGGCTATATACAGGTGAATTACTTGCTTCATTATTTGTGATTGTTCTAATAAATCTTGTTTCTCTATACAGCCTCCTTTCTTCCCCACCAAAAATTGGTATGACAACATAAGAAAAATCTAGTTTCAAAACACCACCCAATTTAGCCCCCCATGACCTAGATAGTAACATTCCAAACCTAGCAGGGATATCTGCTACCACTACATCCATTACCAAACTTTTGGCTGGAATCTGGGCTAGTGACACCACCATATCTTTAATGCCCCCCAGACACTTGACTTTATGTGAATCAAAAGAATACAAGTCTCTGTAAGGTTTAGTAACTTGTAGGTTTATCTATTTCATCACTAATAATGGCATAAGGTTATGTGAGGCTCCTGAATCAAACATACAATTGTACAAAAGTAAATCATTCTATAATTAAGTGAAACTTCCTTGAACAATTTGACTAGCTTGGGTTCCTTCTGGGTTCCAATATTGTGATCTTGAATCTATTCATCATGTGAAAGGAAACCATCACCTGTTCCTTCTTTAGAATAGGCTCCATCAAAAAAGAACTTCCACACCCCTTCTGTTTGCAGTTCTGTATTTACACAGGCTGAAGTAAGCTGCCTCTGGTTACCCTCAGCCAATTCTGCATTGTCATGCAACATGAAGCAAGAAAATCCGTATTTTTCTTGGCTATATACAGATGAATTACTTGCTTCGTTATTTGTGATTGTTCTAATAAATCTTGTTTCTCTGTACAGCCTCCTTTCTTCCCCACCAAAAATTGGTATGACAGCATAAGAAAAATCTAGTTTCAAAACACCACCCAATTTATTCCCCCCGTGACCTAGATAGTAACATTCCAAACCTAGCAAGGATATCTACTACCACTACATCCATTACCAACTTTTGGCTAGAATCTGGGCTAGTGACACCACCATATCTTTAATGCCCCCAAGACACTTGACTTTATGTGAATCAAAAGAATACAAGTCTCTATAAGGTTTAGTAACTTGTAGGTTTATCTGTTTCATCACTGATAGTGGCATAAGGTTATGTGAGGCTCTTGAGTCAAACATACAATTGTGCAAGAGTAAATCATGAACCAATAAAGAAATGTAGAAAGGAGGTGTTGAAGAATCTACCTCCTCCACATGTGAACCAAAAACCACTACTGGTTTATCTTCTTGCAAATTCACAATGTCATTTATATTCACATTTTGAGATAGATTGATAAAATTTGTAATTTCTCTTTGATAAGCTATTGCTTTAACCAACTATGTGATGGGTACCTGAATTCTAGTCTTTTCTAACTCTTTGGTGAAACTAAACACATGGCTCTGTTTAGTATTCCTTTCATTCTCATCTTCACTTTTCTTCATGATTGAAATCTCTTGTGGAATGGAAACAAGTTTCTCAAAAGGAATTTTTTCAATTTTGTCTTGAGAGGACTCACCTTCAAGCATTTGAGTCTTGCTAATTTTATTCTGTTGCTTCTTTCCTTTATTCAATTGTTTTGCAGGCTATGGTTCTTGTTCTTGTGGAGTCACCTTTTGTAAGGGAGCTGGAACTTGTTGCTCACCCTCATCTTCTTGACTTCTAGATCTTTCTTGATCTCAAGTCATATTCTTATGTATTTTTGCCTGCATAAAATCAAAAAACTGCTTCCAACATTCATCAATTTCATTATCATCATAGATGACATCTGTTTCACTATATTCTCCTCCCTCAACACCTAGTTCATCTTCATCTACTGCATACAATGTGAAAATATTGTCATCATGATTGTTGGAATGCTTTGGTACTCCATCAAGATCTACCTCTACATACAATGGTGCTTGAATCTGATCTTGATCTTTTCTCTCCCTCTGTAAAATTTGCAGAGGTTGTCTTCTATATTGAGGATTAAATTTTCTATTTTGCTATATTTGTCTCTGAGAATTCTTACTCTCTAATTCCAATTTAATCAATTTATTAGACAAATTTATAATTACATTATTCATATCCTCTAATGTTTGATCTTGAGAGGATTCTACTTTATCCTTTCCCTTATCTTGGATAGGTTGTGCATCTAGTGTTTTACCTACACCACTAAATTTGCTTCTATCTCTAATGCATCTGTTTGGATGTTAGGCCCCTATACTACTAGTGTAACCCCTTATTGTTATTAGTACAACCCCCTTATTATATTTTTGTACCCATATTGTTACTATTGTGCCCCATAGAAGCCCACTATTGTTATTATTGTGCCCTTACATTATTAGTGTTATGTTGGCTCTGATTATATTATGACTCCTTAGACTCCTATATATAGAAATGAGGTCTTGTCATTTGTATCATCCAAGAATTGCTCATTTATGTAATGTAAAGGAGGTTTCCCTGTCGAAAAGCTTGATTTCTAAGGCGTGGATCTCTCTTTTCTATCTTTTTGTGAGCTGGTTTCATAACATTTGGTATCATAGCTTTGGATTCTAGGGTTTCGCTACTCCAAACAGGTCATCGTGGCATTTTCACTATAAATTTTTTCTACGACGTTTCATAAGCTAAAAAAAAAACCCATTTGAGAAGAATTCGCACTGAATCTCGGGTCCAAATTTGCTTTATATTTGCAGATATATGATCTGAGGAACTTGGTCTTTTTGCAGACTCCTGTTATATTCCAAACAGGTGACTTGGGGAAAATCGTCATAAATTTCTCTCTGAGCATCAGATTGAAATTTCATAAGAAGGTACAAAAAGAGGACAGACTGTAGTTTCTTTCATATATGTTTTAGAGCCAAAGGTCGAAATAGTGACACGTGGCACTTCATACAAGTTCGCTCTGCTGGAAAGGTCTATAATCAGGTCATCTTAGGAGATTGTGCATAACTCTTTCTTGGAGAATCCAATTTGGATCAGACTAGTGGCATTTGAAAGAGGACACAGAGGGCTACTACAGGTCGCAATTTCAGAACTTAAAGATCTAAAAGTACATAGTTACAGTTGTTTCAATATCGAGCTCCTAAAATCAAGAAAAAGCAAGATGAGGAAGTTTGATGGCAAGGATCCGGTAAATTGGATACTTCAAATGGAGTAATACTTTGATCTACATGGTGTACCACTGTTACAAAAGGTATGTATTGCATCTTCATATTTAGAACTGGATAAATTTTTATGGTATGAGGGGCTTTGTTCTCTAAACAACTTGTTACGTGGTCAATTTTCACGGAGGAAATGATAGCACATTATGAGGATACAAAGAGCAACACCTTCTTTAGAGCAACACCACAACAATTGGAAAGAGTAAAAGGGCTTTGTGACATAGTAGAAAGTAAAATTATGGCAACAAGGAAGTCTACCCTTCACAACTATAAAGATGGAAGTGTAGTTTCTCCTAGCCTTCCACAACCTACAAGGGTTACACCACAACAATTGGAAGAAAAAAGAATGCACTAAAGGTCATAAGTGTGCTGAGAAGAAATTATTTTACATAGAGTATGAAGAGGAGGAAGAAAAGGATCAAGAAACATCAAAAGAAGAGGATATACGCCAGGACCCAACCCCAGAGAAAGAAGAAATGAATCAGACCATATCTTGTAAAGCATTGGCAAGAATTACCACTCCTCAAACTCTCAAGAGAGAAGGACATATCAAGAAGAAAAATGTTCAAGAAGTGAACGATCACATCGAGCATCAAGAAATGAATCCGACCATATCTTGTAAAGCATTGGCAAGAATTACCACTCCTCAAACTCTCAAGATAGAAGGACATATCAAGAAGAAAAAGGTTCAAGAAGTGAAAGATCACATCGAGAAAGAAGAGATGAATCCAACCATATCTTGTAATTCATTGGCCGGAATTACCACTCCTCAAATTATTAATATAAAAGGACAGATCAAGAAGAAAAATGTTCAAAAAGTGAAAGATCACATCGAGCATCAAGAAATGAATCCGACCATATCTTGTAAAGCATTGGAAGAAATTACCACTCCTCAAACCCTAAAGCTAGAAGGACATATCAAGAAGAAAAAGCTTCAAGCAATGAAAGATCACATCGAGCATCAACAACAAGTTCTCCAACTTTTAAAGGATAATGCCACTTTGGTACAGAATCGAATGAAACAACTTGTAGATCAACATTGCAGTGAAAAATGTTTTGGTGTAGGTGATTGGGTATTTTTACGGCTACATCTCAAGCAAGCTATTTATGAGAAGGAAATGCTGGCAATACTACATGCACTTAAGAAATGGCAACCTTACCCAATGGGAAGACACTTCAAGGTAAAAATGGATCATGATAGTCTTAAATACTTTTTAGAACAAATATTATCTATAGAAGAACAGAAAAAATGGGTCACAAATATATTGGGTTATGAGTTTGACATTATCTATAGAAAAGGGAAAAAAAAAATTGTTGTAGATGCACTCTCAAGAAAGGATGAGGATGTGGAAGAATTGTTTTGTGCTATTTCTATTATCCAACTAGATTGGATAAATGAAGCAAGGGATGAATAGAAGAAGGACGAAGAAGTGTGGCCACTCATTCAAAAGTTTCAAAAGATCCCAATTCAAACAATATTGCTAGAACTTGAAGAGGAAGGAAAAATCATATTGGAACCTGGAGCAGCCACAGAAAGAAGAACCCGACAGCTGCAAAATCAATCAATTTCAAAGTATCTCATCAAGTGGAAGAGCTTACTCACTGAAGATTCCACATGGGAAGACAAGAATATTCTACAGGAGCATCAAGAACTACTTAAGCATTGAGGACAACACTTTTTGAAGGAGAGGGGCATGTTAGGCCCCTATACTACTAGTGTAACCCCTTATTGTTATTAGTACAACCCCCTTATTATATTGTTGTACCCATATTGTTACTATTGTGCCCCATAGAAGCCCACTATTGTTATTATTGTGCCCTTACATTATTATTGTTATGTCGGCTCTGATTATATTATGACTCCTTAGACTCCTGTATATAGAAATGAGGTCTTGTCATTTGTATCGTCCAAGAATTGCTCATTTATGTAATGTAAAGGAGGTTTCCCCCTCGAAAAGGCTAAATTCTAAGGCATGGATCTCTCTTTTCTATCTTTTTGTGAGTTGGTTTCATAACATTCGATCTGATCAAGGGTTGGGGATCTCCTCTCCTTCAATGTGAATCTAAAATTTGACTCAAAAACCCCTGCAAAAGTTATTTTTTCACCAGCAGGATGGGGTTTAATCTCCATTGGAAGAGTATTGTAAAATTTATTGAACCTTCTAATGAATTCAGCAACACCTTCATTAGATTTCTTCTTGATAGCATTAAACTCTTTGAGTGAATACCCATGGTCTCTTTTTTCTCCCCATCGTTGGGTGAACATGTGCTCCATCTCTTCCCATGTTGTAATAGAGTTATTAGGAAGCCCTTTAAACCATTTTCTTGCTTCTCCATCCAAGGATTGGACAAAAAGTCTTAGAACAACATCTAGGTGTTCAACATTTAGGTTTTCTGTGAAATTACAAAATACTGATATATGATTCTCTGTTATTTGTTCATCCTCCCCTGTGAAACGAGGAAGAATCTTCAAGTATTCTTGTGGCATTTGATTCAACTATTGTGGCAATTGAATAGGTACATACCTATTCATCAAAAATGCAGGTGCTGCCATATTTGCTCCTGAATTTACTGAACCTTGATTACCAACAAATGTGGAACCTGACTGAGGAGTAAATGGAGTGTGCAAAGGTGGTAATGTAGTTATAGGTTCAGGCTGAATAACTATAGCAGATACTGAAAAAGAAACAGACTCTAAAGACTGTTCCTGACAATTGGGTTCTTGGAATGAATTAGATGTAGAAGGTGACTCTTGGTCAATAAAAGATGAATGTGAAAGATGTGATGAACTGCTTCCTGGTGCAAACAATGTAGGACTTGGTGTAAGTGGAATTTTAGGACTTCCAAACCTCTTGGAAATTATCCTCTCAGGATTTGAAAGGGCTTGAACTTTTTGTTATGAGGTATATGACCTTGTATGGGGTCTCTTTGGATCCAGAGTTATTGCTTTTGTTCAAAACAGCCAAATATTTCCTCCTCACTGAACAACCAAAGGAAACTATTGAAAACCAAGGGAAACGTGTTCTTGTCTTCTCTCCTCGGCAACGGTGCCAATTAATGTTGTCCCTTAAGAAACCAATTTCTTGGTTGTGTAGAAATTGTGCTTAAGACATTAATGTTTATAATTATTGTCACTTTTTTGTCACTTAATTGTATATTGTATTCTCAAATGAAGGACCTGAAAGACTTGGTTTTAAACCCCCAATACTTAGGTGACATGAAAATTTCAGAATGTCATTTGATTGTTGAATATAAATGATGAATGAAGAAAGCTTGAAGAAGTCATAGACAATATGTTGTTTTACATAGAATCTACTATCTGTGACACTTGGATAAGTTAAAGATAATATGCTTTCTTACATAGAAACTACTATCTATAACTTAGAAGAATTGCAGAGGTGGGAACTTCAAGTATAGGAGTGCTCTTTTAAGGGATTTTAACTTCATTTGCATAAGAAAATAAAGACCTATAGCTTCATTACCATACTTAAAGGAAGAAAACATTTAATGACACATAATAGAGAAGTCACAAAATCATACTGAGAAATGTGTGGAAAAATTCTGATTCTTTTATTAATCAACAGTTTTATCAAGAATACAGTGGCCTAGTCTCTAGGTTCTCCAAAGTTTGAACCTCTTCTCTGTAAATTTTCATCTTTTTATACATTATGAGACAATTGATAATCACCAAAACTGTCAAACTACTTAACTATTCTCCTAACTGTCTAAAGTAAAAGTTATTATAGAATATTACATAGAGGGTAAAAGACACCTCATTCTTAAGAAAATAAAATAATAGGAAGTAACAAAATTTAGTAGGTAATGGCCATTCTTTATTCCAATTGGTGGTTGGAGTATATGGTCTGAGTGTTATTCTGCAAGCTGTGACCTTGTAGATGTCCTGATGATAGTTGTTGGGTTGTGTTATATTCTTTCCACGACTAGCCCACGTAGTTAAACGGGGAGTTAGAGGAGGGGCAGAGCCCCCTCTTCGTTGCACTGATTGTATAGTGAGGGGGTCACATAGGGTTAAAACCTACATTTGGTATAGAGTTGTTTTGGCTTCAAGGGGATGCCCTTGTTGCTGAGGGGTTTCACTCGGGCCTGTGTAGACATTGTTCAGTGGGAGGTCTGCGGGATTGATTATGGTGGTGAAAGAAGATGGCGAGCAGTGGAAAGATAGAGATCGAGAAATTTAATGGTCAGAGTTTTGAGTTATGGAAACTCAAGATGGAGGATCTATTGGTGGATAAAAATCAGTGGGTCGCGGTAGATCCAGGTACTAAACCAACGGGAGTGTCCGATGAAGAATGGAAGAAGTTCGATGGGAGGGCAAAGAGCACAATACGATTGTTTCTCATATTCAGTATTGTTGAATGTATCAGGGGAAGATACGACGAAGGGTTTGTGGGACAAGTTAGGGACTTTGTACCAATCTAAGTCTCTGGTGAATAAACTGTTCCTGTGGAAAAAGTTGTATAACCTGAGGATGAAAGATGGAGACTCAATGACAAAGCATCTGAATGCATTTAATACTATGGTAAGTCAGTTAGCATCTGTTGATATTAAAATTTCAGATGAAGATAAGTGCGTCATTTTGTTGTGTTCTCTACCAGATTCGTGGGATAGTCTGGTTATTGCAATAGGTAGCAATGCAACTGCCTTGCAGTTTGATGAAATAGTCTCATCCTTGCTGACGGAGGAGATGAGACGAAAAAATGTGGAGAGCCAGAATGGTGATGCCTTTTCTATACGAGGACGGTCCTAGAATAGAAACAAAAATAAGTCGTCGAGTGGGAGATCTAAATCTCTAGGAAAACCTGTAAAGGTGGTGTGCTGGAAATGTGAAAAGGAAGGGCACTAGAAAAGGGACTGTAAATCTAAAGCTCTTGATAAAGGAAAGGGATCTGATGATGCTCCTTCTGTAGAGGCGAAAAGCACCTCAGATGAAGGTGGCGATGTGTACTTAGCTTCTTCAAGTACACATGTAGATCATGAGGCATGGTTGATTGACTCAAGTGCATCCTTTCACTTCACTCCCCATAGAGAGTGGTTCTGCGAGTATGAGAAATACGATGGTGGTGATGTCTTCTTAGGGGATGATAGGAAGGTTAGAATCGTTGGTCATGGAAAAGTAAAGTTGAAGTTGCAAGGTGGAAGGGTTAGAACACTTTCGAGTGTCCTGCATATTCCTGCATTGACCATAAATCTGATTTCTGTAAGCAAGTTGGATGATGCAGGTGTAAAAACAGTGTTCGAGAAGGATACCTGCAAGATGGTCCGGGGAGCACTGGTATTGATGCGAGGAGTTCAGATTGGAACTCTATACAAACTGGAAGGAAGCATGGTTTTTGTGGTCTCTGGAGAGAAGACCATGCTATAACATCAAAGGCTTGGACATATTGGAGAGAAGGGCCTTCGAATACTTCATGGTAAAGGTATGGTAGAAGGTATGAGTAATAGCTCTCTAGATTTTGATTTCTGTGAAAATTGTTATATACCTAGGGGGGATAATATGGGGTACCAAGGGAGGTACCCAAGGTAATAATGTAATAATGGGATGGGCCATAGTAATAAAGAAGGTGGTTAACCCATATCATGTAAGGGACCATAAGTAGTTAATAATAATGTAATGGGCCCATGGTATTAGTTTGATGGTATGAGGGAACCATGGTAATGATCCATGGTATTGTATGTATGAGGCCTATATAGAGGCTAGAGACTCCACATGGGAGAGAGTCAAGGATTATTGTATGAACAGGCATATGGCTTGTGGAGTGCTCTCCTTCCTTAAGGAGTGAATGTATGGTGTTGCCCTACCTTAAGGGTTTGATCAATAAAGAAGCATTTCTATCTATTTCTCTCTTATTGTTTCTAGGTTTATTTCCATTATCATATATTTCCGGGTTAGATCTATAACAAGTGGTATCAGAGCTATAACAAGTGGTATCAGAGCTATAACAAGTGGTATCGGAGCACTTTCTTGGGCACGAGGGGAGAATTTTTTTTTTTTTCCAGGATTTCAGGGGCGGCGAGTTTGCAGATCAAATTTGTATGTTTTGGTGAAATATCTGCAAAATCTAATTGTCGATATGTATTCTTTGTGAAAAAATATCCGATTTCAAAAAAAAAATCGGTTGAATTGGAGTCCGGATGAAGGAGATATCGCTGATCTAAAAATCAGTGGGGTTGCAGACAATTTTTTAGGGCAGCGAGTTGGCGGCGCAGATCTGGACATCCTGGTGCAATATCTACAAAATCTAATTGTATATCTGGATTCTTTGTGAAAAAATACCCAAATTCAAAAAAAAAAATCAGTCGAATCGGAGTCCGGATGAGGGAGATATCGCTTATTTAAAATCAGCTCTTTTTTGCAGAAATTTTGGTGACGGCGGGAGAGTTGCAGCACAGATCTGAAATTCCAAGTGCCTGGATCAAGATTTCTACCACATGGGCAGATGCAGAATGATTGTTCCATTTCTAAAAACAGGTTATAATAGGGATTATGAGCAATATTGACGGAATTGTGACCATTTCAAATTTTCGCCAATATTTTTTATGATGGCGGGCCTAGATCGGAATTTGAGGGACTTGTATAAACTTGATGGCTCTCAGCCAATTAGATGGCTAGCACAAATGGAGAAATATTTGGATCACGTCTATGATAATGAGACTCAGCTTATGGTGGGAAGCATGTACTTGGACAATGAAAGACGACAATGGTGGCAAGAGCATCAACGTTCCAATGGAAGGTTTTTGACTTGGGATGCCTTCAAAAAAGCTCTTATAGAGCGCTTTGACCGTAAATCTAATCTTGTGGATAAGCTCACACAGACAGACACACAACCTAGCAAAGATTTTATTTTTACAGGAAAGAAGGAAACCAAGGAACCAAAAGGGTTATTTTTTGTTGGTATCTTTGTATTGCAGGTTCATGGATTGATTCAGAAGGAGAAAATCATTGTGTCTATAAATCCGAGTTGCAAGCAAAATCTCATAAATGTCAACTTGGCAAAAAATTGCAAGTTCCAGCAAAACAAATTGAAAATACACAGGTTGATGATGAGGATGTTCAAATTTATAAGGGTTTGAAGCTTTCTATGGATAAGTATGTGTTTCATGGTGATTTTTATGCTTCAGATATGGATAACATGGATGTTGTTTTGGGATACCCTTGGATGGAATCAGTGGGTACTATCAATATTAATGTACAGAAGAAATTCCTGAAGCTCTGGTATAAAAAGAAGAAAATTACATTACAGGAGATTTCCATTAATAAACAGGTAGAGTCCAAGGAGGCTGAAGCAGAAGATGTTCCAGGGTCTGACATATTAGATGATGAGATAGTGATGATAGACAATCAAACACAAACAGAGGCTGAAACAGAAAAGGTTATAGGTGCTGATACATCAAAGGAGGGCTCAGTGGTTGAAGTAATATTGAAAGATAAGACACCATAGCAGGCACCACAACATGCACCGGATAGCAATCAAGCTCCCGTAAGGGGTGAATTAAAGAAAAAGCCATCGTGGATTCAAACTTCAACATATCATCACCCACATCACCCCGCAAGACAACCAGCAAGATGGCAACCAATTAGCCACATGAACAACAACCCCCGCAAGACAGATAGAGACGGGCTAAGATCCACCTACTACACATCCACACAGAAGAGCTACCACAGTCAACTTCCATCTCAAGCGAGCGAGGCACCAGCGAGATCGAGGGTTCACCTTTCTCTTGGATGGCTAGATGCATGTGCATGGTACCAGTGGCCTACTCTTTTGAGTAGACCTTATTATCTGTGTTCTTCCCATGTTTCGGGGACGAAACATGCTTAGGGGGGTGGAATGTTATATACCTAGGGGGGATAATATGGGGTACCAAGGGAGGTACCCAAGGTAATAATGTAATAATGGGATGGGCCATAGTAATAAATAAGGTGGTTAACCCATATCATGTAAGGGACCATAAGTAGTCAATAATAATGTAATGGGCCCATGGTATTAGTTTGATGGTATGAGGGAACTATGGTAATGATCCATGGTATTGTATGTATGAGGCCTATATAGAGGCTAGAGACTCCACATGAGAGAGAGTCAAGGATTATTGTATGAACAGGCATACGGCTTGTGGAGTGCTCTCCTTCCTCAAGGAGTGAATGTATGGTGTTGCCCTACCTTAAGGATTTGATCAATAAAGAAGCATTTCTATCTATTTCTCTCTTATTGTTTCTGGGTTTATTTCCATTATCATATATTTTCGGGTTAGATCTATAACAAGTGGTATCAGAGCTATAACAAGTGGTATCAGAGCTATAAAAAAAATTGTGTATATGGGAAGCAGAATCGGGTGAGTTTCCCCTCTAATGGTAAGAGGGCGAAACAGATATTAGAGCTTGTGCACAGTGACGTGTTTGGACCTGTGAAGGTCCCATCACTGGGTAAGTCTGTGTACTATGTATCATTCATAGATGACTTCTCAAGGAATACATGGATATATTTCCTTAATAAGAAATCTAAAGTCTTTGAAAGGTTTAAAGAATTTAAGGCTATAGTGGAAAACTAGACAGAGAAGAAGATAAAGGTGCTGAGGACAGATAACGGTGGAGAGTTTTGCAGTAAGGAATTTGAAGAATTCTGTAAGAAGTGTGGTATAGCACGACAGAAGACTACTCCATATACACCTCAGCAAAATGGAGTTGCAGAAAGAATGAATAAGACGTTGATGGAAAGGGCAAGAAGCATGCTCAGTGGTATCGGGTTAGGACAGGAATTCTGGGCAGAGGCGGTGGAAACTGCATGTTACCTGGTCAACAAGTCACCTTCATCAGAATTGGAGGAGAAGACTCCACAAGAGGTATGGACTGGTAAGAAACCCTCTCTTTCAGATCTGAGGGTATTTGGATGTGATGCATATGTACATGTTCCAAATGAGAAAAGAACAAAGTTGGATAGTAAATCTGAAAAGTGCATCTTATTGGGTATAAGGATGGTTTAAAGGGTTATAAGCTTTGGAACCCAGTAACAAGGAAGGTTGTGTACAGCTGAGAGGTGGTGTTCAGAGAGGTGAAAGATGTCATTAAACATGAAATCCAACCAAAGGAACCTGATAAGATATAGTTTGAGCTAAAGGAGGAAGAATCAGACTCTACAGCAAAGGAGGAATCAGAAGATGAAGAGCCACAAACTCCGGGTGTGAGAAGATCAGTTTGAGAAAGAAGGAAGCCAGAAAGGTATAGTCCATCTTCTTTCTATTCAAATTTTGCTTTATCTATTACTGATGATGATCCCAGAACTGTGAAGGAAGCAGTAGAATCAGAAGATGGAAAACTCTAGAAAGAGGCCATGGTTGATGAAATGGCATCTTTGCACAAAAATGAGGCTTGGGATCTGGTGGAGTTACCAGCTAGAAGGAAACCCATTGGTAGAAAATGTGTGTTCAAGAAGAAGACGAATGAAGAAGGAAAGGTGGAGAAATACAAAGCTTGGCTGGTAGCTATTATCACTCCAGGAAACTCTCCTAGGTTGCTACTCAGAGATGCCTAGTAACATATAAACTTCAATATTTTTCTCGGAACTATTGGAATGGATGAAGGCTGGATCAAGCCAGATAACCATTTCAACTCTGTTTTTACTCAAGACATGCATGAACACCCTCAGCTTTACAAGGCTTTAGACCACTAATGCTCAATAGTTTGTAGATTCAATGGACATGTTATCACAAAATCAGTACTAAGGGCTGCAGCCAAGCAAGATTTCATGTAACTCTTTCAACCAGACTTTAGACCAAGGATTAGCCTCCTTGATCAGAGAGGGCTCTCTCACAGACTTTTGATAAAAATCAATCACAACAACAGATGGCTAACTCTTTACAAATTTATAAAAACAAAGCTGGTTGGACACATATCAAATTAGTCTTCATTGGGCTATGGAGTCTCACACACTTAGTAAACAAAAGCACAGTCATTTCATGGAAGTCAAGGCTCTTTGCATTAGATGTTCAAACATACTTCACGTAAACCACAGCTTGCTAAACATACAGGAAGTCAGAGCATAAGATATGAATTCTGAGTGATTATGCTGTAACAAGGCTGTAAAAGAACATTAAGAGAATAAACCACCATCACATTTGAACAATATAATCCATTGAGAATCTTGAGAAGAAACAACCACTGTTTTACTATTACTGTAATAAGTCTTTACATTGGCCCAAATAAACTCTGTTTTTGTATAAAATCTCCAACCTTTTTTACATTAGAGTCCTTTCTATATATAGGAAAACCAAAAATACAACTACTTGAGACTCCTCACAAGCATGAAGGGAGCTCGAGATCCTATCATTAATTACCTTATCCATATCTAAACAAACTAATTAATTACAAAGGTATTGCGCTGTGAAAACATAGAGTCCCATTCCCATTGAAACTCTAAGTCTATCTCCTCGTGTGCATTGATGCTTTCTTGAAATTTGACACCTGTATCACTTCAGTAATAGCCAAGACATGCTGGAGGAACATTCACTGAATGAGCAACTTCGGATACTTGATATGTGGATGACTCATCAACTGATAAGGATCTGTGCCCTATTTTCATGGTCTCTGCCTCCCATTAGTCTTCATGCATTAAAAGACTATGCTCCAAGCCATTTAATTCTTCTAATAACCACGCATAATTCAATATGCCTTATGATCTGGACACTTTGTGAACTGAACAGGTGTACCACTCAAAACTTCGGTAACCCTACCAGAACCCTAATAATTCGGCTATAAAGTAACTTTAGGAAGACTTTAACAAAAGACAAAAATTTCACTTTTTCCTTAAATACTCACACCTGTCACCTTTTGAATATCTGAATAGCTTTGTATAATCTCCATGCTGGCCTCGAGTCATCCCTTTTAAGATTTGCTGACCTCAGCATCAATTTCATTTTTTCACATAAACAGTCATCTACAGCAGTTTCGTAGCGCGCTACGAAACTGCTGTAGGTAATCAAAACAAAGCATATGAATCTTAAAGCACTGATGACTTAACTCCGTGATTTCTTCAGCTATTTTATACAGGTGTAAGGGCTCCAAAAAGTTTCGAAATGATGACAGTCAAAATTTATCAAAACTTGAAAAGCAAATTTCCCTTTGGATTAATCAGCTAGTTTGCCTAGCTTCCTCTTTAAACTGCTAACTTCTTCCTTTAAAGCCTTGTTTTCTGCTCTTAAGCTTGTGTTCATTTGTTTCATGATTTTTGCCTGCTTCAGAGCTGGCACCGTCCACAAATATGCATCAGACACTGAGTCAGTTTGGCTCATTAGACTTGTTCTGCCTTTTATTACAGCCTTTTTATAATTTGCATATCTTACTGCCCTTTCCTTAGAAACATTTTTAATCTGAGGTATTTCTTCTTGTGTTGTTCCTGCTTGTTGCTTGATAGCAATGACATTTCCACCTTGACTGATGATAACCCTATTACCCTTGTTTTTACTTTTGGCTGCTTGAACTGTTCTGGTCAAAATCTCAATTACATCTGTACTAGGCACTTCTAAAGGTGCCTTCTCTTTCTGCGCTTTCTCCACTTCTTTAATTTGTCTTCTTGTGACTGGTCTACGTGGCTTGAAAGCATATTCTTTACTAGGCTCTTCAAATTTCAATCTTTTTGAAGCTCTTGGTTTTTTAGTACTCTCGGGTGAAGATTGAGTGAGGTCAATATGCATTGGCTGCACTGGATGATCTTGCTCAAACTCTATTGGTTCAATCTGTATTGGCTGATCTTGCTCAAGTTCAATGGCTTCAAGTAAGTCATTTAAACTGCCTTTTGAAATAGGGCTTTCTTCCACAGTAATTGACTTACCCTTCTCCCTGTTTAGCTGACCTCTGGTTTTCACCCTTGAAATCTTTTCAACTTCACTTGATTTAGCTTCATCCTTCTTTTTCTGGATCTTCTGCTTTGATGACTGAGGTGTCTCCTTAGATGATGACTTAGGAGTTTCCTTTACTGATGATTTAGGTGTCTCTTTTGCTGCCACAGACTTCTCTGATTTCCTTAATTTGGTTTTAGGCTTCTTTTGGTCTGTCACCTCTCTTCTGAGCTCAGCCAGAGTGGGTTCTTCACTCCTTTCTTCCCTTTCCCTCACAGGCAATGGAGTGAGGCCTGTTTTGATCTGAAAGCCGGCCATAAAAACAAAAGAATCCCAATCTCTGCCAATCTTTTGCAAAGCATCCAACACCAGCAACTTTACCAGACCATGGTGAAACAAGGATGTTTCACAACCATCTTTCTTTAACTGGATTTTATCACACATTTTGCTAATGCTTCTGAACAAATAGAAAGGTATATCTATTGAAACCTTACCTGTGAAATGCAACAAAAGTTTGAAGTGGTAGGAGTAAACTTTATTGTACCTTCCCTCGCATGTTAGGTATTTCTGGATACATGTGAGGAGCATAGCATACTGTTCTTTTATGTAACTCCTTGGCACCGCTTTGGTGAGGTCCTTATTTTCATACTGTTCCTTCAAAAATTCTTTACAGGGACTCATGTCGAATTTAAAGTTTTTGAACCATTCTTGACCTCCCCTCGGAATTTCAGTGACAGTGGAAATAGCTTCAGGAGACACAGGAAACTCTAACATTGACACCTTTGAATTCAGTCCAGTAAAATTCAATGCGAAAGCCTTCGTTACCTCTGCATGTCCTCCCTTCAACTTCTCGCAGAACCTCCAGCAACCAGCATTTCGAAAGGCTCTTGCGACACCTTCATCCCTGAGTGTAACATCAAGCCCTTCCGGCTCTGTCCTCAAGCACTTACCGGATCGATGTTCCCTCTTTTCCATCTTGTTTCGAATATTTTCACACAGGGAACTAATGGCAGCTACAACGCGAAAACAATCTCGACTCTGGAGTGCAGGCTCGCTTGCAATGATCCCTTTAAATAAGAACTCGGGCTTCTCATACAGCAGACATGTTTACACATTATGAAAAACACATTATGACACAACCATACCTCATAAAATCCCTTAAGATGATATTCATATGCATGATTCTGGACCTCATGGCGGAATAATGATTTATCATGACGTAGAGAGAACCTCAACTGACAAACATGCACGGACCTATGACTCACCCTTCCCAGATTTGACATTGCAAGAAAAAGCGCTACAAAAAACCCTGAAACCCCGATTTCGTAGCGCGGACAGTTCAAATTTAACAAAACGCGCTACGAAATGGCTGATAAACAGTACGCTGCGAAAAGACGGAAACATCATTGCGCAGCTAAATTGACCAAACAGACCGCGCTGCGAAACTGCGCAAAGTACTAATGACATGACATGCCTTAACTGACAATGATGGAGGGTATCAAACGAGTTTTTTTTTTTTACACGGACTTACATCAATACCTTTTGAAATTCTAATTTCAAAGTGACACACACACATATAAACCTACTCACTAAATCAAAGATTTTTATATGGAACTTGTGGACAACATTACATACATGAACTATGGTTCTAAGTGATAACAGGACAGATGGAGAATACTGCATGTACCGGCAAATCCATATATAAACACATTTGAATGGATAGCTACAGGCAGTAAATGAAACTTGCAAATCTAATTTATCAACGCAAAGATAAGATGACAGTTATCTGGCATTAGACACAAAAGAAAACATGAACAACCTATTTAAGTGCAAGCTTAGAACAGAAGAGAAAATGGAAATTGAACATATAACATCAAAAGAAGCTTATATTGCTAGAATAAAGATGAGAAGCTTGTGTAGCAAAGTCCCCACAGTCTCCAGAAGTTGAACCCTTCATACATTTAACTTTCAGCCATTTATAGGCCTTTTACAATGCTCTTGAGCTCTCAAAGGCTCAGCGTGTATTAATCTATCCTTTCTGTCCTTTAACTATTTGATGCCCTGACTAAGCAAGCATGGGCTCGGATGTTTCTTCTAACAGTAGAGTAACTGCATTCTGTTAGTTTGCCACATTGTCTAGGAGCTCGCTCATGCAAGCGATGCTCCATGATCGTTTGTTGGTTTTGGATGAGTTGCGCTATCGCCTTTCCCCTTTCATCCTTCTGTCTCACGTGAACTGTTTCCCGACCTCCGTTTTGTGATAGAATGGGTATCAAGCTTATGAAATCCCTGCAACGGCCCTTTGAAATCCCTTCAATTACTAATTAATGATCGTTTTTCTCTTCTATACAGAAAATGCTACAACAATGAGAAATCTCGCCCATCCCTGTTCATTTCGGACTTAAAAATTCCTTAAACATGGCCTATTCCTCTATCAAGTCCATCCTCTGGGTTGCTATCGCAAGTTGTTAGTGACCTGTTCCCTTGGATCCCTTTGTATTTTCGATATGTTAGAAAACACTAAAAATCATGAGAAATTTGCTTTGGTGGACCTGAAAAATTATATATTTTCATTCCCGAACCCTTTCAGGTCCGAATCTTATTGCATCATCACTGCCCCTTTGTATTTCGTTAAATAACGAAAATACACAAATTACATATTAAAATTCCTTTTGGCAGACCTGAAATCTTATGAAATAATACTTATAATACTATCGGGTCCGGTTCGTCGGGTTGCAACGGCCCTTTGAAATCCCTACAATTACTAATTAATGATCGTTTTTCTCTTTTATACAGAAAATGCTGCAACAATGAGAAATCTTGCCCATCCCTGTTCATTTCGGAGTTAAAAATTCCTTAAACATGGCCCATTCCTCTATCAAGTCCATCCTCTGGGTCGCTATCTCAAGTTGTTAGTGACCTGTTCCCTTGCTTCCCTTTGTATTTTCGATATGTTAGAAAACACTAAAAATCATGAGAAATTTGCTTTGGTGGACCTGAAAAATTATATATTTTCATTCTCGAACCCTTTCGGGTCCGAATCTTATTGCATCATCACTGCCCCTTTGTATTTCGTTAAATAACAAAAATACACAAAATACATATGAAAATGCCTTTTGGCAGACCTGAAATCTTATGAAATAATACTTATAATACTATCGGGTCTGGTTCGTCGGGTTGCAACGGCCCTTTGAAATCCCTTCAATTACTAATTAATGATCGTTTTTCTCTTCTAAACATAAAATGCTGCAACAATGAGAAATCTCGCCCATCCCTGTACATTTCGAACTTAAAAATTCCTTAAACATGGCCTATTCCTCTATCAAGTCCATCCTCTGGGTCGCTATCGCAAGTTGTTAGTGACCTGTTCCCTTGCTTCCCTTTGTATTTTTGATATGCTAGAAAACACTAAAAATCATGAGAAATTTGCTTTGGTGGACCTGAAAAATTATATATTTTCATTCCCGAACCCTTTCAGGTCCGAATCTTATTGCATCATCACTGCGCCTTTGTATTTCGTTAAATAACGAAAATACACAAAATACATATGAAAATGCCTTTTGGCAGACCTGAAATCTTATGAAATAATACTTATAATACTATCAGGTCCGGTTCGTCGGGTTGCACATATACCTGTACATAGGCCCCGCCCCATGGTGTTGTTCTGCTACGATATAGTGATGCAATCTGATCGCAATCGCATATCGCTCATGCCCAGGGCCATTGCTAGCGCTCCTTGTAATCTCCGATAGCGATCCTGCAATGCAATGTGGTTCGTCGATCTGTGTGCTTGATTGACGGTCCACGTTGCATCATCGATCGTTGTCACAAGTTCCATACTATCTGCGCCAATACCCGCCGATTGCAACCCCCCAATTAGATCTGGACCGTTGATCAGCCAGATCTAACAATTGTTGTGTGTTTCTATGTTTATGCCTGCGATACATGTTTTTTCACGATTTTCTTTGGCATTTGCCTCCCGATAGTGCTTTTTTTCCCTTCCAAGGGCTCTTCTCCTGCACTGGTTTTCATCTTTGGTAGGATTTTGTTGTCTTTTGAAGGCTTAAAGAGCATATTTGGATTCATTTTTGGGCCAAATGCCAACAAGGCTAACACTAGCTCCTTCTAGGGATGAAAGCCTCCCTGTGAGGTTTCAAGAACTGCAGAACAATGCCTTTCCTGTAAAAACAAAATCAAATCTTCCTCCTAGTGTTTCATTAGGCATGGAGTCTATTTTGTAATGAAAATAAAAACTGGAAAAAACATATTTACAATACCAAGGCTTTAAAGCCTTAAATGGAATAAAGTTTCAAGAACCACCCATTGACTGGGCTACCAAAAACATCTCCTCCTTCTAGACTGTGCAGAATAAAGGTATTGTTTTGCTTAATTTGAGTGATGACAAATGGACCTATCCATAATGAGTCAAAATTACCATGGTTTCCCTTCTTTTCCTTCAACGCATTCCATTTGAGAACCCAGTCACCAACTTGGAAATTGTCTACTTTTGCCTTCCTGTCAAAGGTTTCTTTGATTTTCTTCTGATGAGCTTTCGACTTCTCAACCAGCTGCTCTTTGATCTGTTGTAGTTCAACCAAGTTATTCATTCTCCTTACCATGTCATTCTCTTCATCGTGTTCTTCTTGCAAGAATTTGGCCACAGGGAGAATCCGCTGGATAGGGAAAACAACATCAGCGCCATAAACCAGCTTAAATGGAGAATTTCCTATGGACTTTTTGATGGTAACTCTGTCAGCCCACAGTGAAAACTTCAACTTGGAATCTCAACTCCTTTTGTTGTCCTCTAACAGTTTTTTGATTACCCTTACCAGAATCTTGTTAGATGTTTCTGCCAAGCCATTTCCTTGAGGATAATATGAGGTAAAATGCACCAATCGAATGCCCATGGATTCAGTTATGTCCACCAATTATTTTTCCTTGAAAGCTGTTGCATTATCAGTGACTAGTTTGGTTGGGCAACCAAATCTAGTGAAAATATTCTCATTCAAGAACTTTATGAGAACTTGATGATTGGCATTCTTAGCGGGTATGGCCTCAATCCACTTGGTGAAATAATCAGTGGCTACCAAGATCCATTTGTGTTGGCCACGGGAATGTGGGTTGACCTCACCTATAAAGTCCAAGCCCCACTATTGGAAGGGACCATTGACATGTACTGGCTTCAAGGGCAGAGATTTTAGCTGTTGTCTTCCTGCAAACCTCTGACATTTGTCACAAGATTTCACAAAATAAAACACATCAAAGAACATAGTAGGCCAATAATACCCATCCCTTAGGATTTTGCGGGTTGTGGTTTTCCAATAATTATGCCCTCCACAGATGCTAGAATGGAACTAGTGCATGACTTCCACAGATTGTCCTTTATCTAGGAGTCTTTCCAATAAAACAGATTTTTATTGATGCGGAATTTGGGTGATCCGAGTTTAATGGCTCGAGCTTGACTTGACCCAAGCCTGGGGGGGGACTTCTAGCTTCTGCAAAAAATGAACTATGTTGGAATACCATTCACAGGTGGCTAGATTTTCAGCAAAAGACTGATTCTACTTTTGCCCTTCTGTTGTTTCCTCTGTCTGCTCATCATCTAAATTTGGACCCATGCAATTTATGTCTAACAAACTGCAATTTTCCTCAGCCATAAGTTTAGCCAAGCCCTAGCCTTTGACAAGCTTAGTGGGCTTCACCTCTATGTTAAACTCTATGAATTTTGCAATCCATTTAGCTCTCTTTCCATCAATATCTGGCTGAGTTAAGACATCTTTTACTGAGGCTGAAGGTACATATGCAACCACTTTGGAATGAAGAATATAAATTATGAATGCCTTTAAAGATTTTATGAGAGCATAAGCTTGTTTTTCAATAAGGTCATACCTTAGTTCAGCATCCCTTAGAGTTTTGCTGAAAAAGGCCACGGGGTGCTCTATGCCTTCATCATTTTTCTGCAACAGAACTGTTGCAAGTGTATCATAAGAGGCAAAAGAGAAGATACAAAACTCCTTAGTGTAATCTGGGCTAATTAGAGTGGGAGCCTCCATGATAGCTTGTTTGATGGCTTCAAAAGAGCTTCTTGCAGCATCTATCCATTTTATTTTTGATCCTTTCTTCAGCATGGAAGTGATGTGCTTCACAAGCTCTGCAAAGTTTGGAATGAACCTCCTTACAAAGTTAATCTTACCCAGGAAAGATTGAATGTCCCTTTTTGATCTTGGGATAGAGAATGTCTGAATTGCTTGAACTCTTAATGGATCAAGCTTCACAACTTCAGCAGAAACAATATGTCCCAGAAGTTTGCCTTCTTCTAGAGCAAACTGTGACTTCTTTGGGTTCACGGGAATTCCAAACTATCTGCACTTTAGAAACACCTTCTTCAAATGCTGCAAATGGTCCTTGTGAGTGTTGGAAAAAATTGTTATGTCATCAATGTTACACAGCAATTTGTCACTGTCTCCCTGTCAGTCACTCTACTGTGTCAGGAGTTTACAATTATCAAGTTCATGCCTTCTGAAATGGCCAAAAACCCACTTTTCTAAAGTTTTCCTCATCAGCGCGTCTGTTTCTAAAATACCCGCGCTGACTGGCGCTTCATAACAGACCGCGTGCACTGCCAGCGCGGAAGCACACGACTTTTCCGCGTTGATCGAATTTCATGACCAGCGCAGCCTCTGTTTGTATTAACCCGCGCTGACAACAGCTTGACCGTTATTGCCTTGCGACATCAGCGCACCAGACCAGTTATGCACCCACGCTGATCCAGTTTGGGCGAATTTGTTCCAACAGCCAGCCTTCCAGATAACTCCAGACTTGGTTGTTGGCCTTGTGAGTATCGCCTCCCTTCTATGGCATGTCTGTTCGACCCTTTGCAACTACTTCCCTTGAAGATAAGCTCATCCTTCCACCATTCAAGGAGACTCCTTCTCCTATATAAACCTCTACCATTACCATGAGCAGCTAGTTTTTGGAATGGCTTGGATTGTGTGGAGCTTATAGTGCTCAGATTGCTGCTACTATAGGTAGTTGGTGTGATAAGTGTGGAAGTGTTTGATAGCTTAGGGAAGGTTGTGTTGTGTTGCTTATGTGAGAGAGAGAGTTTCTTTTTTTTGGGGGAATCATTTCCAAAGGTGAATGCTTAAGAGACTTGCTGACTGGCCCCTCCTGAGAAGGATATCGACGTCAGAACACTTGGTTGTACTCTTCTCTGTTATTGATTAATAATAGATGACTACTATTATGGTTCCATTCTCATTTGTCTCCGTAATGGTTAATGTGAATTACATCCTTTCTGACTGATGTATGGTTGCTTTTATTAGATTTCACGCTTGTGTTTGTTTTCTCTTCGTGTGTGTAGGTGTCTATTCGCGGAGATCGCGGAGGATTGTGACCAGCCAGAGCGAAGGAGAGAAGGTGGCATCTCTTCATCAAACAATAGCGTTGGGATCCAAGTAGGTGTTCTCTGCCTACCTTTTAATTGCAATTAGGAACTTGCATAGTAGCATTGACTGATTGTTGCTAGACCCATTCTGGGCTAGTAGGGATCGCCTCTACCTGTAGAGGGGATTTTCCTCTCCAACAATTTGGCGACTCCGCTGGAGAGTTCAGCCTTTTGTCTCTTGTGTCCATTCTTGTGTTTGAATTTGATTGTTCTCTCTTTTCAAGATTGGAGATTGGTTCTCTGCTCTTTAGACTTCCTGGTTCAGTCTGGGAGGTGTATAAATTGTTTAAAGAGTCCTGGCCTTGGTTTGGGAGTCTCTGGCTTGTTTTTGCCTCTTTTTTACTCTCAGCGCGGTTTATATCAAAACAGTTGCGCTGACAGCGCATAGCTGTTTCTTTAAACCTGTTGTCATCACGCTGGTATGTAAAACAGTCGCGACGGTTCTAAAATCGAACCAGCGTGCTTAATCTGTGTCCTTCCGCGCTGACAGCGCCAAGTTGCTACGCGTGACCTAGTGTCAGCGCACAGTTGCTGAACGCTACCCGCGCTGATCCTGTAAAATTGAATTTGTCTCAGTTTTACCTCCTGAGCCTGTTGGTTTGGCTATCTCCAGCTCTTTCTACTTGGTTTGTGACTTGATATTCATTGTTTGAACTGTTGCACACTTGCTTGCAAAGCCTTGTCGAACGAATTTCATTTTTGCGTCCCGTGACCTAGTGCCATCATCCAGTTTCCACTGGACCAACCTTGTTTTGTTCGCTTGTTCACTTGTTCGCAAAAGTTCGTTGCTGCTTGCCTTTGCTACTGCGTAAACCTTCCTTTTCGCTTTCTTTGCTTGGTTGTTTAGGTGATTGTCCTCGAACCAGTCCTTCGGTTGTTTCGGCTACTCTTCGCCACCCAGACATAGATTACAATTGCTTGGGTTCAACCAGCTCTTTTCACGCTTGTTGTGTGTTCCATTGAGTGATTTTTGTTTTCTTTACTCGGTGTTGCTGTCTCTCAAAATTCATTGTAAGTGCATTGTGCCATTGAAAAGGAAATCGAACTAATATCTTTCGCATTCAATAGTTAATCAAAGGAAAGAGCATTTTGTTGATTTGCATTCTCAAAAGAAAAGTCTCATTTCTTTGTCATTAGCTGCATTAGATTGTTTGATTGATTGAGTTCGTTTTGTTTGATTGAAAGCTCTTAACCTTCTCATAGTTAGAATTCATCGAACGAAATGATGTTCTTTGGCATATAGCTTGCATCTAGGTAATTGTGAGAGATCACACGATAGGGCCTGAAATCGAAACTTAAATTCAAGATCAACCATAAAATGAACTGAATTAACCTAAAAATGCATTGGAACTAAACGCAAACATCTAGAGGTCTAGGTTAGAGACGTGTTCCAGCGTCTTTAAACATAGTCACTATTGTTTCACATTACGGTTGGGTGATTCCTCCTTCTGTGACTCGATAGTGGTCTAACACGGACTGTGCTCCCACGTACCGTCGCGTATATAGGGAGACCCCACTAGGCTTTTATCCTTGATCCATAGGAAGCCGAGTCTGCCGCCTTGTGAACCGTAACGCACCGAACACAGCATTCGGGAAGATTGACTGCAGTAAGGAAAGTCCTTGGCTCTCATACGATTGCTAAGGTGTATAAGCAGTTTTACGGATCGCTTGGTAAACCCCTTACCTAGAGTCTCCAGAGCAGTCACTTTTGATCCTTTTCGGACTCCCTAAAAGAAAAGGTGCCTGTGAGCGTCTTGTCACTTCGTGCTCATTAAACATTCGAAGGAGACTGGAGTCATATTTTCATCCTTTTCTGGACTCTTGAAACATGAAAAGGTCAAGTTTGGTTCCTGTGTCTTAAAAATTTATTCGGCCACGATAACATCACCTGGTTAGATCTTGTGTGCGTTAGCTTGAGTAGGGTCTTTATCGTTAGTTTTCTTTAGGTTTTCTAAGGGGTCTTGTCATCCTGGCTGACCCGTCAACTCCCGGTCCGAGTGATCAAGGTTCTCCATCTTCTGTTGCTCCTGAGGTACCAGTTGTAAGCGATACTCTTCCCATTGTTCCGAGTATCCAGCCTATCAACGTACGTGCCCCGGGCGACGAAGATTACATAGAAGATTGGAATCCTATCTGGGAGCCTGACAGCGACTATACCCCTCGTACTCCTCCCGGTATGTCGTCTCCGATGTCCACTTCCCACATGGATGAGACATCTCCCAGCACAGGTGAGACACCCGTGGTGACAGATATTGAAACTCCGATCCCAGCTACCTCTCCACTCCCTCCACGATATCAGTCAGTGAGGGATAGGATAGCTGCTAGAACTACTTCTACGACTATATGGGATCCTAGTCTTATTGCCACCACGGGGCCCTTTATTTCGCGACCTCTTAATACGCCTGTTACCTCAGGTCTTAATACGCCTGTTACCTCAGTTCCTACCAATCCGACCGTTTGTGTAGCGCACTCGACTCCGGTCGTTAGTGCCGTGTCAGCGTCTTCGTCTATGAACGTTGGTGCTGGTCCTTCTCACAGTCAGGGCCAGCCAGGAGTTTCATCTGGAGTCGTTGATCCTACGCAGAGTCCTCAACCCTCTTCTGGTGGTGTTCCAGGAGCAGGGCCGTATGATGCCCATGGGCAGCCCATTGTGGACCCAGATTACCAAGGTCCACTCTTCTATTATGATGCTAACGGTCAGTATCTCGAGCTCGTTCAATCTCTGCCTCGTCAACCTTACGTTGAAGTCTCGACACCATTTGACGTTACTTATGACCCCGTTACTCATACGATTCGTGGACGTCAGGTCATCCCTGGGCAGCCTCAAGGACCGCCAAATCAAGGCCAGCCGCCTTATGTGCAAACCCCTCAAGGGCAGACACTTTATGGCCCGCCTTACCCAGGACAATCTGGGGGCCCGCAGGGACAACCCTACCCGGGACAACCCTCGGCCATTGGTGGTCCGTCGTTTTCCTATCAGAGTCAACCTTCTGGTTACCCAGGGCAACCTGGTACCCAACAAGGTTACCCAACTGGACAACCAGGGCAGCCTTACGTCCAACAAGGCCAACCTGGTTTCCAGCAGGGGTACCCATCTGGACAAGCTGGGCAAGTTTACACTCCTCAAGGTCAACCAGCAGTCCAGCAGGGATATCCTCTTGGGCAGGGGGGGCAACCCTACTTACAGCAGGGCCAACCTACTGCCCAGTCTAGTCATCTTTCTGGGCAAGGAGGGCAACCCTACGTTCAGCAGGGTCAACCCACTGCTCAATCCATGCATCCTTCTGGGCAAGGGGGGCAGCCTGCTATACAGCAAGGCCAACCCGCTGCTCAGCCTATGCACCCAGGGGGGCAGCCTGCTATACAGCAAGGCCAACCCTCTGCTCAACCTGTGCACCCTGGGGGGCAGACGGGCCAACCTTCTATGCAGCAAGGCCAACCCGCTGTCCACCCTAATCATCCATCTAGACAAGCTGGCCAACCTCAGGGTCAACCAGCTATCCAGCCGGCTCAGCCATCTGTTCCGCAAGGACAACCCTTGGTGGTTCACGGACAACCTGGCACCCAGCAAGTTCGTCCTTCTGGGCAGGCAGGTCCATCCCAAACCCAACCAAGTCAACCTCCGGGCCAGATGATCCAAGCCCAGCCGGTTCAAGGACATTATTCTGGGCCTCAAACTCAAATGGGTTATCAAATGCAAGGTGGGCCACAGCCTCAACCTTCTTACCAGATGCAGCCTCCTTATCAGGCTCAGTATGGGGCCCAGCAGTCATATGGCTACCAGCAACCCCAGGGGCAAACTCAGTTTGCTCCTTATCAAAATTATCAACAACCGCAGGTCACTCCTTACCAAAATTATCAGTATGCTGCACCTGTAGGGCAAGTTGCTAATACATGGGGAGCTGGGGGGCAGACACAGGGACAACTGTCCGCATATGGCCAGAATCCGTATGGACAGAACTCCTATGGGCAAGGTCCCTATGCACCAGGCCCTTTCGGGCCGGGTCCATCCGGACAGAGCCCATGGGGGCAACCACCACCTGGTTGGAACCCTAATACTGCCTCGAATCCGCAGCCACAAATGTCCTTTAACCCTCAGTTACCGTTCTTAGCGACGTTGGAACTGCCTGATGTGTCCAAGTTAACAAATGACCCTATTTTGCATAATCCATATTGGCCACCAGTTCCAACCAAAATACCAGGCGATTGTCCGAAATTTGATGGCAAAGCTGGTGAAGATCCTCAGGCCCATGTAATGACTTATCACCTTTGGTGTTCATCGAACTCATGGCTTGATGACTCTATCCGGCTCCGCCTCTTTCAGAGAACTCTCACTGGTTCAGCCGCTAAGTGGTACATCGAGCTGAATCGCGGCATGTTTCAAGATTTCAACTCGTTGGCTATGGCCTTCTTGACTCATTTTCAGTTACCCATTCGGTACGAGACTGGGACACATCTCCTCACGTCTCTCAAACAGGATACGGCTACGCACATCTCTGATCATATACATGAATGGAGAAGGCGTCGTCGCCTGATCAAATTTTGGATTCCTGATCAACTCCTGACCGATTGGTTCACGACTTCCTTTGTCCCTAAGATTGCAAAAGACATCGCAATGGGAGCGTGTGTAACTGAAGAGCAAGCAATCGCGCGAGCTCAGTACCTTGACTTAGTGTACTCTCAGTCGGGTACTTTGTATGAGTATTTGCCAGATGCCCCGAGGCCTGGACAGCCCAAGGCTCCGCCAAAACCTTCTGTTGATGGAGTCATTGGTTCTGTGAATTCGTCATCAAAGAAATCGGCCGCGAACCCTGGGAAGCAGAAACAGAACACCTCTAACGAAAATGCTTCTCAGGGCCAATCAATTTCTGGGAGTACCTCCGAGGTAAACGTCGTTCAGTCCACCACGGCAGACAAATCCTCAAAAGGGAAAAAGAAAGGGAAAGCTAAAGATAAATCTAGACAGCCCAAGCAGGATCCCCCTAAGCCTCCCTCCGAGGAAGGAGCTAAGCGAAAACCTAAGTATCCTTGTCTCATCTGCGATGAGGATCACTATACCAAGGATTGCCCGAGGCGGTCCGAAGTTAGTCGACTTTTGAAAGGTGCTCCTGGGCCTCCTGCTGTGCTTAAAGAGCCTTTCCCTTCCCAGCAGACCCAAATGGTGGCAGATCCGTCTCAATCCTCTTCCTCGTTCGGTTCTCAAGTGTTCATGGCTGGAACGATTCCCATCCATGTTTCAACTCGAGCAAAAGATTATCCATCTCAAGCCGGGAAAGAGCCAGAGGTTCCCTCCAACGCTCCTCCGTCCAGTTCTGGTCCCCTTCACATCGAACGGCCCAGCACTGAGACGATCCCCCGACCCCCTCCCAAAGGTGTACTCAGGAAGTCATCTTATAACCCCAATGCTCGTGCCGTCTAGCACTATAGCATTGTCGAGGACTTAGCTCAGGCTCCGTCTGCTATGTCCGTGTTAGAAGTCCTCCAGAGCTGCCCCTCCCAGAGGAAGTCCTTGCTATCAGCTATTGGTGGCATCGACCCGGCAGATTTGGATTTAATTTCTTTTGATCTCGAGGGTTTCATACAAATATTGCCTCACCAAGTGGCTTTCCTTATACAGGTCATCATCAATGGCAAAACGATTCATCGTACAGTCATTGATGAGGGTGCCTCAACCTGCATCATGTCTGTTGCTTGCTGGAAGGCTATTGGTTCTCCTGCTTTGAGCCAGTCTCCTACGACCCTGGAAGCTTTCGATGGAAGAGAATCTCGTCCATATGGTATCCTCCAACGATTGCCTATCTCTTTAGAAGGGAAGACCGTAGAGGTAGAGGTTGAAGTTGTTGACGCTAATCTCACTTACAACCTCCTCCTTGGACGAAGCTGGACATACGCCATGCAAGCCGTGGCTTCCTCCTTGTTCCGTGTCGTTCACTTCCCTCATCAGGGGAAGATCGTCACGGTGGACCAGCTGTCCTTTTTTGCTTCTTCTTCTAAAGGTAATGTGCCGTTCGTGGAGCATACCTCCAAGTCATTAGTGAGTGTGGGTGCCGGACTGTTCAAAGATCCCTCCTTAATGGGAGTCTTTCCCCTCCCACCTCCGAATCTTGCCCCTATTAACATGATTTCAGTACGTTCTGATCCATGGGTTCTTCCTCCCTTGAATCAGGAAGACTCTTGGGGTGATATGATGCCGTTGAGTCCTGCCGAGCTCAACTACATCGAGATTGTCGCTGCATCGGCTCCCCTTCCTGAACCTGCTTTTCTAAGCAGTGTTCCCGATTCATATGATCATTTCCCTTGGCTGGGTGATGAGGCCACTTCGGATCCCCTGAAGGAAACATTTCCCTCCGATGAGGCCATCATAGAGACTATGTCTCTCGAAGAGCTCCCTTGGTCAGATCACCACCATCGCTCTTCGTTTCTCCCTCCACATTCGGAAATGGTCGCATGTCTCGAGCGGTTTGCTTCATGTGTCCCATCTCCGCCCCTCCAAACACCTGTTCAGCTATATCAAGTGTCTTCAGAGGGCAATATGGGTAACATCACGCAAACCCAGCCTATCGACATCTCTGTCAAACCAGGGATTGTCGAGAATATTTTTATTGGAGTCACATGCACTCCTGAGGAAGTTCAACTCTATACTGTTCTATTTCACGAATTCCGTGATGTCTTCGCATGGTCTTACGAGGAAATGCCCGGCATCGACCCTAGTATTGTGGTGCACGAAATACCTACTTATCCAGATGCTAAGCCTGTTCGTCAGCGCTTACGTCCAGTGCACCCTCGAAAGGCTGCAGCCATCAAGGCCGAAGTCGAAAAGCTTCTTCGAGCTGGTTTCATCTATGCCATCCCCCTCACAGAGTGGGTGTCCAATATAGTCCCTGTGAATAAAAAGCAGGGCACTATCCGGGTCTGTGTTGACTACCGCGATATCAATCGTGCCTGTCCAAAAGATAACTTTCCTACGCCTTTCATTGATCAGCTTATTGATGACTGCGCAGGAAGTGAGATTTATTCATTTATGGACGGCTTCTCTGGCTATAACCAGATCAACATAGCCCCTGCAGACCAGCATAAGACAGCTTTCATTTGTCCTTGGGGCACCTTCGCCTATAAGAAGCTCCCTTTCGGTCTCAAAAATGTCGGTGCCACTTTCCAGCGTGTGATGTCATATGCTTTTCATGATATTCGACACATCGTACAGCCTTACCTGGATGACCTCCCAGCTCATTCAGCTAAGCGTCAGGACCATCCATCTCATCTACGCGAAATTTTTCTCCGCTGTCGACACTACCGTATTCGACTCAATCCGCATAAGTGTGTCTTCTGCGTAGAATCTGGCCGACTACTCGGGTTCATCGTCTCCCGGGAAGGCATCCGTCTGGATCCCCTCAAAGTCGAGGCCATCTTGAATCTTCCTCCCCCTGCCTCTTTGCAGCAATTGCAGAGCTTGCAGGGTAAAGCTAATTTTCTTAGACGATTCATTCCGAATTATGCCGAGGTGGCTAAGGGTTTCACACGGTTATTAAAGCGAGACACACCCTTTCGTTGGGATGCTATCGCCCAGGAGTCTTTCGAGCGCCTTAAAGACCTTCTTGTCTCAGCTCCGCTCTTAAGACCTCCGAACTACCACCGTGATTACACTCTCTATCTAGCTGCCGCTGACACCACCATCGGCATGGTTCTAGTGCAGGATGATGATGCTGGCACCGAGCACGTTATCTATTATCTTAGTCGCAACCTTCTGGATACGGAAACTCGCTACGCATATGTCGAAAAATTGGCATTGGCAGCTGTCTGCGCCGTTCAACGATTCCGGCATTATATCCTGTTGCGCACAACGACCGTGATCTCTGACTGCAACCCCATGACCTACATTTTGTCGCGTCAACTGCTGGGGGGCAAATACTCGAAGTGGATTGTAATCCTCCAAGAGTTCGACTTGGAATTTACTGCGGCCAAGTCTAAGAAATCTCTGGTCTTTGCTGAACTGCTCTGTTCCTTACCATCTCATTCTGCACCATCTCGTTCGGAGGAGCATATCCCGGATGAAACATTGTTTCTCATCAGCACCCTCGACCCGTGGTACGGGGACATTATCGTATATTTGCAGACATCTTCCTTCCGTCCCAATGTGTCGAAAGATGCTCGACGGCAAATTCGTCACCAATCTCAACCCTATCGCATTTTGGGCGATACCCTGTACCGCCTCGGCGTTGATTCTGTTCTCCGCCGATGTTTGACTCTCGAGGAAGCTGAGCGAGTGTTGAATGACTACCACTCGGGTGCTTGTGGCAGCCACATGTCCGAATATGCTACCACCCAGAAAATTCTCCGTGCTGGTTACTTCTGGCCTTCTATCTTCAAAGATTGCATTCTTGCCGTTCGCGCATGCCATGAATGCCAAGTATGGTACGGGGACATTATCGTATATTTGCAGACATCTTCCTTCCGTCCCAATGTGTCGAAAGATGCTCGACGGCAAATTCGTCACCAATCTCAACCCTATCGCATTTTGGGCGATACCCTGTACCGCCTCGGCGTTGATTCTGTTCTCCGCCGATGTTTGACTCTCGAGGAAGCTGAGCGAGTGTTGAATGACTTCCACTCTGGTGCTTGTGGCAGCCACATGTCCGAATATGCTACCGCCCAGAAAATTCTCCGTGCTGGTTACTTCTGGCCTTCTATCTTCAAAGATTGCATTCTTGCCGTTCGCGCATGCCATGAATGCCAAGTATACCACCGGAAAATGCGTGCACCTCCTGCACCCCTGCACCCTGTTGTTACCGTAGGTCCATTTGCCAAATGGGGCATCGATTATACGTCCTGTAACCCTCGTTCGGCCGGGGGGCATGGGTATATCATCGTTGCCGTGGATTATTTCACCAAGTGGGCCGAAGCGATGCCTACATTGAACGAAGACGGTTACACAGCGGCGCAGTTTTTGTTTAATCATGTTATTACTCATTTCGGAGTCCCTCAGGCTATCGTCACGGATCACGGAAAGCATTTCCGCAATCACATGATGACGGAACTAACGACCCAACTAGGCTTGCGTCAAGATAGTTCGACACCGTACTATCCACAATCCAACGGTCAAGTCGAGGCCGTGAACAAAGTTTTGATCACTATGCTTCAACGCACCGTCAATACGCACAAGTCTAATTGGCATCTGATGTTGTTCCCAGCCTTGTGGGCCTACCGGACTTCTGTGAAGGACGCCACCGGTTTCACTCCGTTTCAGTTGGTTTACGGACTGGAGGCCACCCTTCCCGTCGAGTGTGAGATTCCTTCGTTGAAATTAGCTGTCGAGTTGCTTCCCAACACCACTCCGGTGGAGGAACGGCTTCTTTACCTAGAACGGTTAGACGAGACCCGTCGTTTAGCTTCTCTGGCTATCAAAGCACAAAAAAGAGAGTCAAGGCTCACTTTGACCATATTATTCAGCCTCGTTCCTTCGTTGAGGGAGATCTAGTACTGCTCTATGATCAAGCTAAAGTTAAGCTGGGGGCAGGAAAACTCGAATCCATGTGGCTAGGTCCCTATATCGTGAAGAGAGTTTTACAAAAGGGCGCATATGAGTTGATTGATTACGAAGGAAATCCTCTTGACAAGCCCCGCAACGGGATTTATTTGAAGAAATATAATGCATGATTTCTTGCACTCAGTTTGTACATACGCGTGTTTAGTGTGTTTTGTGTGCATGATTTCATGTTTTGCTTTGGTGTGAAGGCGTGTTTGCCTCTTATTGTGTTTTCTCCTTCTTGTGCAGATGTCTAGTGCACCTTATGTTGGTTTCGCTGATGGCGCCTGCCGTAGTACTTGCAATTTGTCCTCTGCGGCGTGGGCAATCTACGATCCTCACGGAGAGTTGCTAGATCTTCAAGGAGTCTGCCTCGGTCGTACCACTAATAATGTTGCCGAATACAGTGCCGTAATTGAGCTACTAGCCGAAGCAGTTGATCTCGGCATTCGTGCAATGATGGTAAACCTGGACTCCCAGCTTGTCGTCCATCAACTCAACGGGCGATATTCCGTCAGAGACCAACGCATCCTAAGGTTGTATCTACGTGTCAGATTGTTAGAAAGGAATTTTGACTATATCACATATCAACATATTCCGAGACGATTAAACACGTTGACTGATGCATTGGCAAATCGTGTGTTAGACAGACATTTGCGAAATAGATAAACATCATACAAGAAAACGTAGAAAGCATAATAAGACCATAGAGTAAAGCATATGTAAATAAGATATTTTCCAAGCATAGTTTGCATGCGTGTCGTGTGTGCTTTTAAGCTTGCATTTAAAAAATTAAAATACATGGGTCATGTGTTGTGCAATTCATACATGAGATTACATTTGTACTGAACATTTGCATAGCATAAACAAAACATCATCACATGTAACAGGATCCATCCAAAAATCGGTATGTATATATATATATCGTGTGGCGCACTAAGGCACTCAAAAATAAGTGTATATGTCAAAAATGGAATCATTGTCCTCAATACATTCAAGACATTTGTCTTGTTAGCTACCTATACCAATAGGTTTCATATTTCATGATTGACAATGAAAAGTTCCAAATATGCTCTGCTTTGATCATGCAAAGATCACATATTTCCAAGAGAAAACAATCTGTGTATATAGCTTGATGTTGTCTAAATTTTGATGGATGGTCCAACAGCCTAATCTGGATCATGCCATGTTTTAAATTTTCAGTTGTAGAATAGAGAAAGAAGTCTGTCCAAACTGTTTAATCTTGGCAGACAACTAGCTTAGGTAGAGAAGTAAGGCTCCCAACTGCATAATCTGGGACCTTGGAAGCAATAAGGGTAGCAGTAGATAGAAAATCAAAAGGAAAAAGCCAAAGATAAGAAAAGGCAAATAAGGGTCTGCAAGTCCAAGTGCACCCTCCAAGAAGAAACAAAAAATGCTAGGCAAGTAGATGGGTAGGCAGTTGGGGTTGCAGAAATATCATTCCTTGCAAATAAATGTGTGCTGAAATGTCCACAAAGGAAAATCAATGGTTGAGAAGCTCTTCTTCTCTATCAGGTTGCAGCAAAGCAAAGAATCATGTCTAACTTCCCACTTATCCCCTTTCCCATTCATTACTAATATCCCCTCATCAGCTGAGATTCATGGAAGAATTGGTGGTTTTATGGTGGTTCTTAGTCCTATTAGAAGCCACATTTCTTGTCTAAAACTCTTTTCATTTTGATCTACTCCCTAAGCTAAGTTATTTTCAAATAAACTTAGTATTATCTCCCCTCATCCACTCCTTTCATCCATATTAACCCCTAACCTTATTATATAAACCCCTATGTTACCCTTTCCCTAGTATTATAACACCATGGTGTATAAACCCCAAACATTGTATAAATATCCCTCCCCTTGGCATTATAGCCATATTGTTCTCTGTCAGGGATCAAAATGACATCTGGTCATTTTGATAAACCTAAGTCTAACCCCCCCCTCTTCTGAATTCATGTTGACCCATTAAAGCCTTCATTTGCTAAAGAAACCTTGAAAAAACCCTTTTTACCTATGACCCGCTTCATTTGCAAATAACCCACCAAAAACCCACTTTTTGCACTTATCCAAAGTATCGGCGCATATAATTTTATTTTCAAAATACATTGAAAAACATTACAAACCACCGCATCCCAGAGGTGTCCGCCGAGCACAAATCCCGAAAGAAGTATTATTTTAATCCCGGCCCCCTTCCGTATTGACCGATCACCTCATCAACCCGTCAACCGTCCGATCAAGCGCTTTTGATCGGATGGCCATTATACATATCAGGTTGGGCCCGACGTCTGACAGTTAGCACCCGAGAAACTGTCAGAGGGTGACGTCAGGCCTCTGCCACGCATCGCCCTCACAATTTCTCGGGTTGCCCTCTGACAAAACCATCGCCGTATGGTAGGCGGTCCGAGAAAACCATTACCGCTCTTTCGTTTACCACCAGTTTTGCCATGCCCTCGTCATCACTGCATCACCACCACGTCATTGCCACCCCGCCGCCGCATCAGCTCCTTCGTCCGCCCCACGCTGATATGTCCGCCACCTCACTATCCCCGTGGACCAATCATAGCTCGCCACATCACCCGGTGACGTCATGCTGACGTCATCCGACTTCGGCCCCACCTAATGACGTCATGCTGACGTCATCCCAAAAATGCGCCAATATGCCAAAAATCCATATATTGGCCAAAATTTCATGTTTTTCCCACTTTCGCCAAAAGAAAGTGTCGTTATTTCTGCATGCTGTTTACGTCCAAACCAGCGCCAACCTGCCAAATTTGATTCCGAAACCACCGGCGCCTCCATTGTACCTGCAGTTGCAACCTGTTATCGGCCATTCGCAAGGTATTTCTCAAGTTAAATCCCTGTACCTGGTTTTAGCATATTTTTGCAAACAAACTGTTTAAGAAGGCCTAAAAACACTGATTTCACCATCAATTACCCAGTGACCTGCACCTATTTCAAACTGATGGAACAATAAACCTTCTGCAGAGCCCGCATTTGAGAAATTGACCTGAACTTGTAGCTAGTTCGCGCAGTCGTGAACTAGAAACCTCGACTGACTAAATTCACCATAGAAACACTCCTCTCAGTCCTGCTACTGTTTCAATCACTTCTTTAGACAGTATTTCAATTGCTGTTTGCTCAATTTACCCTCTATTCCTTGAAATTCACACTTCCATTGTAAAGAAACTCCTCCGGGTTGCTCTGATCATTCAGAACCAGTTTACATACAAATCTGAAGCCTTATTAGCTATGGAGACACCAATAGCCCTGAATATCCAGCCTCTGAATGCCCCTCAAAGGGAGATAACATGGAAAGCCCTGGGAGATGTAGATTATCAGATGTTAGATTGGTTTCCAATGGGTTCCAAGTTCAATATTCACATGCTAAATGAATTGAAAGCTCAACACCTTAATGGAGCTGATATTTTAGGGATTTGGGACTCAAATTTGCCCATCTACAACCTCCCTCAAGTCAATGCCCTTCCAGACTTGATCCACAAGTGCCAGGAATGCTATGATCCTTGCCAGAGAGCTGTCCTCAGTCCTACAGGCTCAGTTTTGTTCTTTATCACCCCAGAAACCATAAATGAGATGCTGCATTTCCATACTGCAAGGCCATTGACCCCTCTTTCCATGTTGGATTTAATAAAGAAGGGGAGTAATCTGTCAAGTGCCCAGATTACCAAAATTAACCAGTTATTTGTACAGCCAAGCTCTGAAACTATAAGGACTCCTCCTATTGGATATCACTACCTGAATGACCTGGGCAGAATGCTAGTGGATTTGATCAGCTATGTCCTGGGATACAAGGGAATTGAGGATGTTGATGGCACTATAATGGCAATGTTGTCCATGTTTTCTCCTGGAAAGCCTCCAGCTGTACACTATGACTATGCCACCTATATTGCAGAAAAGATCCATGAACAGCTAATGAATCTACCAAGGGAAAGGGTGTTCAGATACACCTCATACATCTACCACCTGTTCTTGTTTTATTAGCCAGACAGTTTCTCCATTCCCCTCAAGAAACTCAATGCCCAGGGAAATCCAAGGTCAGTTGTGTTTTGGACTTCAGTTTTCCATGATGTTTCTCAATCACCATACACATATTGTGAATTTATAGACCTGTTCATTCACCCAGCTATGACATTGCTGTATGGTGTCCCTCCTCCAAGGTTAACCGATGACATGCAGAGAATTCTCCATCTCTCCAAATCCTATAGCATTGGTGATTGGTATTTTTACCAACACCACACAGTAATCAGAGTATATGGCTGTGAATTGGACCCTTACAGGCTGCCAAGGTATGTCCCCATGAGACTGTTCGCCCTAGAATACTTTAGGCAGTTTGGAAGTGCAGATTGCTTCCATTTCCAAAGCAAAAACAAGAAGGTACAACTGAAGGTAAGGAGCCAGCTAGGCCCTTTTTTGTACAACAAAAGAGAGGAGGGATGGAAGGAGGCAGATATGATCTTAGAGGGTTTCAAATTGCAAACCAGTTTTAAATGGATACCTTATGACCATAATCATTTTATCTCCCTCAGGAGGATAAAACACAAATTGGGTAACTATTCACATGTTAGGCTGCCTCATATTGAAAAATATGCAAATTCTTTAAGCTGGAAAGAGGGCACTCTAGAAGAGTCAATCTCTAGAGAGCAGATACTAGAGAGAGAGGCTAGGAATATGCAAAAGGAGGCTGACTTGGAAACTTGTGGACAGGTTTCCTTATCATATCAAAGGCAACTTGGAGCAGCTGCCTCTTCTTCAACAACACATCAGCAAGCTGCCATGGACACTCAACAGACAGGCAGCAAAGGCAAAGGAAAGCAGGTGGAACAAGAGAAACCACCTCCCATGGCTGAAGACCAAACAGATAAAGAGATGGAACAGCAAGAAGAAGTGCAGCAGCAGGTAGAGCAACAGCAACAACAGGAATCACAGCAAAGAGAAGGGCAGCATGACAAAGAGCAGCCCACACAGCAAGAAGGGGCAGTTGAGGCCCCAATTCTCACTGAGCAGCAGGCTCAAAACATAGTACCTCCTAGGCAAGAAGCTGTTAATGAAACCTCAGTCCTCCAAACTCCACAAAAGGAGGATGTAAGCAGGAAAAGGGATAGAGACACTCCCTTGACTACATCAATAAGTCATGGTGAGAAGAGGCATAGGATGAATCCCCTTTCAGAGGAAGAGATGCCCATAGGGCAATCTTTGGGTATGGGCCCGCCCAGTTTGGAGGCATCTGCAAGTTCCTTCCAACAGGAACAAGAGAGGAAGTCAGTTCCTCTAGCCAGCAGAGAGAGGGTGAACTGAACAGTAAACAGCAGTTCATTGAAATAAAGAAAAGGAATGAGCCCATAAAGATACAGCTGTATAACCATTTGTTGAAAATGGCTCCCACCAACTAGCAGCGACTAATGTCTGCATATGATGTCCAGGAGGGCAAGATGATCATGAGTCACCTCATACCAACTACATTGCAGCCACAGTCCCCTTCAGATTACTTAAGGACCAATCTTGAGGTCCTGGCCAAGGACATCCACCCGATGGATAAAATTGAATTGCATAAACAAACAGGTGAGATGGTCTATGCTTACTTGGCAGACAAGACATTGGATAACTACAGGCTAGAAAATAGCCTTAATAATACAGCTGCCCAACTTGAGTTGGAAAGGGCATCCTCTCAAGCAAAGGACAACAGAATAAGGTCCTTAGAAGATATAATTATTGAGATTGGGCATGATCCCAAAGATATCAAGAGCATACAAGAAATATTAAAATTGAGGGATGCAGATATGGCAGCTTTAAGGAGAAAGATCAAACTCCCAACCACAATTCACCCTCAAACAGATGAAGTAGCTCAACAAAGGCATGATCAAGATGCCACAGCTTTGCTGGTGTCTCTCTACAAGCAGCTTATCCAGACACAAGAAAAGTTGGGAGAATCAGAGGCTGCACAGGCAGCATTACAAGCAACTCTGAAACAAAGAGAAGAAGGTCAGATCTCCCAGCCTCCTCCTCAAATCATTAACCTTGAGGAAGCTGCTCCAATTACTACTCCTCCTCCTCAACAGACTAAAAAAGCAGCACCATCTACTTCAGCACCACCAACAACAGAGCAGGCCCCTAGCTTGGATATGCAAAAGCTAAGAAATGAGATTTAGGCCCTGGAAGCTCAAATGACAGAATTGAATGAGACCAGGGAGAAATTGGCCAAAGTAAATGATAGATATGACAAATCCAAGCAGTCTGTGGCAGAAAAGGGCAGGGAGATAAAAGCCCTCAAAGACAGGATCAAAGAGCTAGAGAATGAGCTCAAATTAGATAAGGTTGTGGCTGAGCTTAAAATAGTGCTGTGGGCTAATATTGGCCAATCTATTAATGACCAATGGCAGTATATTGAAACAATCCATGAGCAGTTAGAGCTCATTCCAAAAGCACAGACTGAAATTCAGAGATCAAGAGCTGCTCTAAGCAATATGCCTGAAATTGCCACCAGGATGATTAATGTGCTTAACAATAGAACAAGTACTCAGTTGGCTACCATGGGAATTTCAAACAGAACTGAGCACATTCAGTTAATCAGGAGGGTTATTACACTGAGAAACTTGGTGCAGACATTAGAGAGAAGAACCCAGGACATGCAGACTGAGGTAAACAGGTTTTTGGAGAAGTTTCAGGTATTAGAAAACAGAGGGCTCCCTAGCTTACTGAACAGCGCAGGGAGACTGTTCACTCATGAGCAATATGCCAAAAGGGTTAATGCATTTGCCACAAGTCAGATCAATGAGAAGCCCAGCACCTCAGAGGAAACAGGGCCAGCCACAGGACAGACTCTCTACAATAGAGTAGAAAGTTTATTTTTTATAATGAATGAAATCAAACACCTGTTTGAGGCGCCTCCCAATTTTTACAAATATACAGAGGCAGAGGAGACTATGGATGCAATTCTCAGGCATCAACTACCTACACTAGAATGGTGGACTAAGGCCATACAAATGATTTTATAAACAGGAAGCCATTCAATAAATTTTGTTCATGGAAAATGCAAATTGTCATTCACAGGACAGTTTAAAAGAATCAGCATGCATTAAAGATAAAAGCTGAACCAACTCAGCAGAAATCTCGGCTAGCAAGTCAAGACGGACAGCTACCGGTGTCCAGGCCGAGAAGCTACAGCAGAGCAGCTCCAAAAGCGCATTTCTCAGCATTAATGCAGATCACTCCAACCGACTCAGTGGCCTCCAAAGGCCAAAATATCTTCTGACAGGCATAAAGATGCATTTACTTTGTATTCAATGATGTAATAACTTTCTTATCTAATATCTTGAAAAGTTGGTGAACGTATTCATTTCTGAGATAACTTAGCACTCAGATATTTTGTACAACCGATTGTATATATTGGCCCCTCGCACAAGCTTGCAGGGTTGTTGTTGATTTCTCTTGAAGAAGTTCTTATGCTGTAATCCTTTCAGAGTTTAATAAAGAAAGTGATGGAATTTCTCAAAGTTCTGAAGTGTTGAATGCGTTCTGGTGTCTGTTGAAAACTGCAGGATTCCTGTGTACCTCACAATACAATAAGTTTTTTTGTAACTCTTTTTGTTATGTGTTTCAATCTGTTACAATCCATATATGTTTCTAATTCCTAAGTATTTAGCAACAAAGAAAAAGAATAACCTTCAGGATTTATTCATGCAATACCCTGAGTTCAATCTATGTTGTTAATGAATGTTTTCTTCAGCTATAATCTTGATAAGTGTAATTCTTAATTGCTGCACTTTCAGAATATATCTTTCACAGTGACCTTTGTTTCAGGAATTCAAGTTTGCTCCTGAGCAACATGTTTCACTTTCATATCACCAGCTTAATGGAGAATTCTTAATTGCTTTCTGTTGGCTGACTATACATCACCACTTAAGTTTAAATTTTGTTTGTTTGAGATACCCAATAGGCCCTGCAGTCTGAACATCATCACCCAAGCATTTCAAACATTTCACACCTCTAGACTCCATTTCCCAATGATATACTACTGTCTGAACACTACATCTTAAGCACTGAAAGAAGTCCTTCAACCAAAACATAAACCAAAAACCTGAGCACAATAGCTAGCCTAAAACACTATCAAACAGAGACAAATCATAAAGAGAGAGCCCTCTCTGATTACAGTTTGGCTAGAAACTGTAATCCAAAGATTGGTTAGTGGTTACCCCGGTCGTATTCCCTTGGGAGTCATAGGGAACAACCTGGGTGTTAACATAATTGGCGACTCCGCTGGGGAGTTCCTCAAGATTTTCTAATTTCTGTTTATCTCTTGAAAGCTGCTCGTTCCCTTTGCTGCTAGCTTTGGAAAATATACAGTAAGTTCAAAATCTTGTCTGGCCTCTGCAGACACAAAAATATCCTGCAAAATACCAAAAATAAATTTAGAAACTGGCTCCTAAAAGGAAAACCAGACATACTAGGTCAAACCCTGACCCAGAACCACCAGCTGTTTTTGAAAATCCTAATATAATCCCTAGAATAATTAGAAAGCAGCAAAGGCAGGAAAATCCTAGTGATTTGAGTCCTGAGACAGCCCACCCTGAACCTGTTCCAACCCCTATTAAGGTTCTATTTCGCTCTACCCCTGTCTCCCCCAGTTCACCATCCACATCTCAAAGCCCTCCTTACACATCTTAACCCACTACACATATCCCCTTGAAAAACACTCTAGGTGTTGCCACACCTGTTACACCTGTGGTACACACCTTTCCTTTTATCCCAGTTGCTCCTGTAAATTCCCCAAACCTTGTGAATATGGCTAACAGATATGCACCCTTGCAAATACCAGCCAATGCTGCCGCTCTACCCCAAGACTACCAAACCAAAATCTCATTTTTTGACTCCAATGGCCCTTTGACAGCTGTTCAGCATGCCAAAAGGATGCAAGACCATTTTGAGACCTATGAAATAGATGATGACAGTGTGAGAATGAGGATGTTTGTTCAAAGCCTAACTGGGGATGTAAGAACTTGGTTTAGATCCCTGAATGCAAATTCCATTACAACTCCTGATGAGCTGTATCAAGCCTTTACTAACAGATGGGAGAAAAAGAAAGATCCTCTGCACATACTTGGGGAATATGACACTATCAAAAGAGGTCCCCAAGAGACTGTTTTGGAGTATTGTGCAAGATTCAACAATGTATATAACGCAATCCCACAAAATTTAAGACCCCCTCCTGATTTAGCTTTGTACAAATTCCCTGATGGTTTTGACCCTGACATGGCCTATCAGTTAAAGGAAAGAGACCCTCAAACCCTTGCAGAGGCCCAAAGGGTTGTTGTCACAGTGGAAGCTAACCTGATTTCCAAAAGAAACAGAGCAAGGTTGGAAAAAAGAACCGCTTTCAAAGAGGAACCCTCAGCCTTTGATAAAAAAATGGATGCAATACTCACTGGTATGAAGAGATTGGGGGATAGAGTGGAGTCGGTTGAGAGAAAATCATCATGGGAAGCACCACAAAACAACCCTCCTAGGAATCCAAATTTTAGGAGAACTCAAAACCCAAACGTTGGCAAGGCCAGTGCTGACCAAGACATAAGACCCCCGTTCCAAGAAAACTATGCTGAAACTTCCACATCAACTGAACCCAATGAAGATTCTCAAATTAATTTGATGGGTCTAGATGGTGAAAGTCAAGTTTTCTTAACACAACAAGATCATGAGGATGATGAAATCAAACTATTCCAAACTAAATCAGGTGAATCCTTTGACTTTAAACAAGGCTATGACACTGCTGTTTATGAAGTCCATAAACAATACAAGCTAAGGAGCAGAACTGTGAATGTAAATCAGCCAGAAAAGATAAAGGACAATCAGCAGCCCAAAAAAGCCATAATCACAGAGCCTAATGACAAAACAAATTCACCTGCAGAAGAAGTAATTATTGAAGAAATCACTGAACCATTGTCCTTAAAACAGCAGCCTATGGCTACTTCATCCTCTCACCTTAATTTAAATGTTACTCCTCAAGAGATGAATAAAAAAGACAAGTCCCAAAATCAAGATAAGAATCAAGAAGAAGAGTTAGTGAACAAGGAAAGGACTGTTATCCATAACCCTAAGACCCACTCTGAAAAACCCTTTGACCTAGAAACTGAAATTGGCAAACTAAAGATAGCAATTCCTCTCTCAGAACTAGCCAAGCATGACATCTATAAACAACAGATCAAGAAGTCCCTTCAACTCACTAGCAACAAAGATGATGTCAATGTGTTGGATGACACCCCAGAATTACTGTTTGGCCCAGAAGTGGATGGAAAAACAGTAGTCACAGGGGTATTACCTTTTTATGTCAGCTTACATATTCATGATAAAATATTACATAATGCAATGTTTGACTCGGGTGCCTCTCACAACCTGATGCCCAAATCAGTCATGGAAAGATTGAATCTGGATATAACAAGACCATACAAGGACCTGTTTTCCTTTGACTCCAGCCAAGTCAAGTGTTTAGGTCTCATAAAAGATTTATGTGTGTCTCTGGTTCAATACCCAAACAAAACAATTCTAATGGATGTTGTAGTTGCTGATATCCCACCTAAGTATGGGATGCTGTTATCAAAATCATGGGGAGCTAAACTCCAAGGTTCCCTACAATTAGACATGTCATATGCCACCATCTCTATTTTTGGGCAACCAAAAATACTATACAGAGAAACACTCATGAAATACATGGTCAGCAGTGAAGAAAAGCCTCAAAACTTTCCCATATATGCTGTCCATTCAGACATAGACTCATACATTCTCTTCAATGACAGCACAACTCTCTCAAAAAATGATGTTGAAACCGAGATACTCATACAAGAGGAAGACACTAATGAAGGAACTACCACCCATGAAACAACAGTCAATCAATCACTAGACACTGCTGCTGCTCTACTTGTCAAGCATATTCAATCAAATGATGACACTGTCCTAGAAGACAAGCCAGATGAAAAACCAGACCTTCAACTTACATTGCCAGCCCATGAACAGATCATTAAATCTTCTTCACAACAAGATATTCTATGGTTCCTTGAATTTGATGGCTCAGTCAACAAATTAGGGGCAGGAGATGGAGTTTGGGTACACAATAAAGAAAGCAGTCATGCAGAAGGCAGAGCCTATAGATTAAACTTCAGATGTACTAATAACATGGTAGAATATGAAGCTCTTTTACTAGGCCTCAAGTTAGTAAAGTTCTTGCAAGCTGCCAGGGTTTCAATCATGGGTGATTCAGATTTAGTTATCCAACAAGTAAAGGGAAATTTTGTCACCAATGACAAAAGACTAAGGTCTTATAGGTCTGCTGTTGCTGAGGTACTAAACTTTTTCTCTGAATTCCAAATCACTAAAATTCCTAGAACCCACAATCTGCATGCTCATAGTTTGGCCACATTTGCTAGTACTTGCAAATTACCATTGGAACCTAACAATTGTTTCACAACTGAGATTAAACACAGACCCTCCATTCCAAACAATGTTAAATATTGGCAAGTATTTGAGGATGATATGCAAATAAACAATTTTCTAACGCTGCAACAAGAATTTGCAGGATTAAATATTGACACTGAAGGAGCAAGTCAATCACAAATACTTGAAGGAGCAAGTCAATCACAAATACTTGAAGGAGAAAGTCCATCACAAATACAGTTTGAACAGATCAACCACCCAATATCACCTAGAACAGCAAAACAAATGCTAAACCCAACTATTTTCAACAAGGAAAACATTCAGCAAATTCAACCAATCAGTTGTGAAGAAGTGGCCAATGCTGAAGCTGAAATCATAGAACTGAAGGACAATTTTCTTCCAACAGGCCTAACTCCATTAGAGGATATCTTTGACTCAAATGACATCCCTAGAAAACCAAAAATGCAGCCCCTTAACTCTGCCATTGAAGAATGCAACATTGGGACTGCTGCACAACCCAAAATAATAAAATTGTCTGCATCTTTACCTCCTGATCAAAAGCCTAAATACATTGACCTCTTTAAAGAGTTCTAGGATGTCTTTGCATGGAGTTATGAGGATCTTAAGTCCTATGATACCTCTGTTATCCAGCATACTATCCCTCTCAAGCCTGATCAAAAACCCTTTAAACAAAAATTGAGGAGAATCAATTCTATGCTTCTCCCAGCAATGGAACAAGATGTACAGAAAATGTTCAAGGCAGGCATCATAGCACCAATCAGATTCTCTGAGTGGATTTCAAACTTAGTCCTTACAAGAAAGAAAACTGGTGAAATAAGGCTGTGTGTGGATCTAAGAAATCTGAACCAAGTATCCCTCAAAGACAACTATCCTTTACCCAAGATGGATCACATTCTCCAAAGAGTGGTAGGGGCCTCAAGGATCTCATTACTGGATGGATTCTCAGGATTTAATCAAATCTTAGTACACCCTGATGATCAAGACAAAACTGCATTCACAACCCCATGGGGAACTTTCAAATATGTAAAAATGCCTTTTGGATTGAAAAATGCAGGGGCAACTTTTCAGAGAGCAATGGATATTGCTTTTGCAAAGGAGATTCATGACTTTTTAGTCATTTACTTAGATGACCTCACACCTTTTTCAAAATCTGACCAAGAACATTTAAAACACTTAAGGCAGATTTTCTTAACATGTAGGAAATATGGAATTTCCTTGAATCCCAAGAAGTCTCTATTTGGTTTGGAAGAAGGTAAGCTGTTAGGACATATCATTTCAAAAGATGGCATTAGGATTGATCCAGACAGGATACAAGCTATCTTACAAATGCCCCACCCAAGAAATATCAAAGAATTGCAGGGATTTTTGGGAAAAATCAATTTCTTGAGAAGGTTTATCCCAAACTTAGCAGAACTAATCAGATTATTAAATAACATGCTAAAGAAAGATTCAAAAGTGAAATGGACAGTTGAAGCAAATCAAGCCTTTGAAGGTATAAAGCTGGCCCTTACCCAAACCCCGGTCTTGACCAATCCTCAATTTGACAGAGAATTTATCATTTTCTCTTTTGCCTCCCAGCATACTATTGCTGCTGTTTTGTTACAGAAAGATGACCAAGGAAATGAGAAGCTAATTGCTTTCTTTAGCAGAGCTCTTAGAGATGCTCCCCTAAAATACCAAATCATGGAGAAACAAGCTTATGCTTTGGTTAAAGCCATTAAGGACTTTAGGATTTACATCCTTTATTCACATGTTATAGCTTATGTACCAAGTCCTATTGTCAAAGACATTCTCACCCAAGAAAATTTAGAGGGCAGAAGAGGAAAGTGGATTGCCAACATTTTGGAATTTGATATTGAGATAAAACCTACAAAACTAATAAAAGGGCAAGGTTTGGCCAAACTAATGACAGAAGCAAATTTCCAAGCCTTAGATATCAACCAGCTGGACAGTGAACCGGAGCTGGCGACTCCAAAGATCAATGTAGCCTTTGAACAATCCCCTTGGTACTCTGATATATGTTATGTATTGCAAAACCTGTGTGCTCCCCCAGGATTGTCTAGAACTAAATGTAGGTTCTTAAAAATGAAAGCTTCTAAATTCTGTGTTATGGATGGAAATTTATTTTGGAAAAACCATGAAGGGATATTGCTAAACTGCCTAATTGAGAATGAAACTGACAATACCATAAAATAATTTCATGCAGGTGACTGTGGTGGACACTTGTACTGGAAGTCCACTGTGGATAAAATACTAAGGGCTGGTTACTACTGGCCCACCATGTTCTCTGATGTCAAGAAATTCACAACCTCGTGTCATAAATGTCAAGTGTTTGAAGGAAAGAGACAGTTACTGCCACTTCCCTTAAGGCCTATTGCAACAGAGAGACCTTTCCAACAATGGGGCTTGGATTTCATTGGGGAAATTCATCCCTCATCTTCAGGCCAACATAGATGGATCTTAACAGCCACAGACTACTTCACTAAGTGGATTGAAGCTGTTCCATGCAGACAAGCAAATGATTCAACAATCATTCAGTTTTTGGAGAATAACATATTGGCTAGATTTGGTTGTCCGGACAAAATAATAACAGACAATGCTGCTGCTTTCATATCCAAGAAAATGGTGAATTTCTGCCACAAATTTCACATTACCTTAGGCCATTCTACTGCATACTATCCCCAAGGAAATGGCCTTGCTGAGTCATCAAATAAAAGCCTGGTAAACATTATAAAGAAAGTGCTAGAAGAGAACAAAAAGAATTGGCATAAGAAGCTTGTGAATGCTCTATGGGCAGATAGACTAACAACCAAGAGATCAATTGGGACCAGCCCATATGAGTTGGTTTATGGATTAGAAGCCAAATTCCCTTCATCACTAGGGGTGCCTGTTATGAAACTTCTTCAAGAAAGCCAAGCTGAACCAAATGATATGCAAAGAAGGATCAATCAAATCATATGTTTACAGCAAACTAGAGACCAGGTTTTCAGCAGAGTTCAAGTTCTACAAGAAAAATTAAAGAAGGCCTTTGACAGAAGAACTAAGGCAGAAGATTTCAACATTGGTGACAAAGTCCTCAAGTGGGATTCAAGAAGAGAGGATAAGGGAAAACATGGAAAATTTGATTCCCTTTGGAGAGGACCATTTGTTGTCCAAGCAGTACAAGGAAACAACACTTATTTCCTTAAAAGTCTTAATGAAACTGATTTGGATGAAGGTCCTGTGAATGGCAGGATGCTCAAGCACTATTTTGACTACCACCCATAAGTGCAGCCTGAGTTTTCCCTTGTACATATCCAGATGTATATATTATTTTCTGTTAGGATGTAAAAATGTAGTTTCTCAAAGTTTTATTGACTATCAGCAAAAGGTAAATAGGATCAGAGGTCTACCAAGAAGGGAAGTACACAGTTTTGGCATTTCAGAGCAGCATACTTCAAGTTTTGATAAAAGCAGTCAAGGAGCAAGGCAATCTGACCTGCTGTTCTTGGTCTTTCAAATGAAAAACCATCCCCATGTGGAGCCACTGTTAGCTACCTATACCAATAGGTTTCATATTTCATGATTGACAATGAAAAGTTCCAAATATGCTCTGCTTTGATCATGCAAAGATCACATATTTCCAAGAGAAAACAATCTGTGTATATAGCTTGATGTTGTCTAAATTTTGATGGATGGTCCAACAACCTAATCTGGATCATGCCATGTTTTAAATTTTCAGTTGTAGAATAGAGAAAGAAGTTTGTCCAAACTGTTTAATCTTGGCAGACAAGTAGCTTAGGTAGAGAAGTAAGGCTCCCAACTGCATAATCTGGGACCTTGGAAGCAATAAGGGTAGCAGTAGATAGAAAATCAAAAGGAAAAAGCCAAAGATAAGAAAAGGAAAATAAGGGTCTGCAAGTCCAAGTGCACCCTCCAAGAAGAAACAAAAAATGCTAGGCAAGTAGATGGGTAGGCAGTTGGGGTTGCAGAAATATCATTCCTTGCAAATAAATGTGTGCTGAAATGTCCACAAAGGAAAATCAATGGTTGAGAAGCTCTTCTTCTCTATCAGGTTGCAGCAAAGCAAAGAAGCATGTCTAACTTCCCACTTATCCCCTTTCCCATTCATTACTAATATCCCCTCATCAGCTGAGATTCATGGAAGAATTGGTGGTTTTATGGTGGTTCTTAGTCCTATTAGAAGCCACATTTCTTGTCTAAAACTCTTTTCATTTTGATCTACTCCCTAAGCTAAGTTATTTTCAAATAAACTTAGTATTATCTCCCCTCATCCACTCCTTTCATCCATATTAACCCCTAACCTTATTATATAAACCCCTATGTTACCCTTTCCCTAGTATTATAACACCATGGTGTATAAACCCCAAACATTATATAAATATCCCTCCCCTTGGCATTATAGCCATATTGTTCTCTGTTAGGGATCAAAATGACATCTGGTCATTTTGATAAACCTAAGTCTAACCCCCCCCTCTTCTGAATTCATGTTGACCCATTAAAGCCTTCATTTGCTAAAGAAACCTTGAAAAAACCCTTTTTACCTATGACCCGCTTCATTTGCAAATAACCCACCAAAAACCCACTTTTTGCACTTATCCAAAGTATCGGCGCATATAATTTTATTTTCAAAATACATTGAAAAACATTACAAACCACCGTATCCCAGAGGTGTCCGCCGAGCACAAATCCCGAAAGAAGTATTATTTTAATCCCGCCCCCCTTCCGTATTGACCGATCACCTCATCAACCCGTCAACCGTCCGATCGAGCGCTTTTGATCGGACAGCCATTATACATATCGGGTTGGGCCCGACATCCGACAGTTAGCACCCGAGAAACTGTCAGAGGGTGACGTCAGGCCTCTGCCACACGTCGCGCTCACAATTTCTCGGGTTGCCCTCTGACAAAACCATCGCCGTATGGTAGGCGGTCCGAGAAAACCATTACCGCTCTTTCGTTTACCACCAGTTTTGCCATGCCCTCGTCATCACCGCGTCACCACCACGTCACTGCCACCCCGCCGCCGCATCAGCTCCTTCGTCCGCCCCGCGCTGATATGTCCGCCACCTCACTATCCCCGTGGACCAATCATAGCTCGCCACATCACCCGGTGACGTCATGCTGACATCATCCGACTTCGGCCCCACCTGATGACATCATGCTGACGTCATCCCAAAAGCGCGCCAATATGCCAAAAATCCATATATTGGCCAAAATTTCATGTTTTTCCCACTTTCGCCAAAAGAAACTGTCGTTATTTCTGCATGCTGTTTACGTCCAAACCAGCGCCAACCTGCCAAATTTGATTCCGAAACCACCGGCGCCTCCATTGTACCTGCAGTGGCAACCTGTTATCGGCCATTCGCAAGGTATTTCTCAAGTTAAATCCATGTACCTGGTTTTAGCATATTTTTGCAAACAAACTATTTAAGAAGGCCTAAAAACACTGATTTCACCATCAATTACCCAGTGACCTGCACCTATTTCAAATTGATGGAACAATAAACCTTCTGCAGAGCCCGCATTTGAGAAATTGACCTGAACTTGCAGCTAGTTCGCGCAGTTGTGAACTAGAAACCTCGACTGACTAAATTCACCATAGAAACACTCCTCTCAATCCTGCTACTGTTTCAATCACTTCTTTAGACAGTATTTCAATTGTTGTTTGCTCAATTTACCCTCTATTCCTTGAAATTCACACTTCCATTGTAAAGAAACTCCTCCGGGTTGCTCTGATCATTCAGAACCAGTTTACATACAAATCTGAAGCCTTATTAGCTATGGAGACACCAATAGCCCTGAATATCCAGCCTCTGAATGCCCCTCAAAGGGAGATAACATGGAAAGCCCTGGGAGATGTAGATTATCAGATGTTAGATTGGTTTCCAATGGGTTCCAAGTTCAATATTCACATGCTAAATGAATTGAAAGCTCAACACCTTAATGGAGCTGATATTTTAGGGATTTGGGACTCAAATTTGCCCATCTACAACCTCCCTCAAGTCAATGCCCTTCCAGACTTGATCCACAAGTGCCAGGAATGCTATGATCCTTGCCAGAGAGCTGTCCTCAGTCCTACAGGCTCAGTTTTGTTCTTTATCACCCCAGAAACCATAAATGAGATGCTGCATTTCCATACTGCAAGGCCATTGACCCCTCTTTCCATGTTGGATTTAATAAAGAAGGGGAGTAATCTGTCAAGTGCCCAGATTACCAAAATTAACCAGTTATTTGTACAGCCAAGCTCTGAAACTATAAGGACTCCTCCTATTGGATATCACTACCTGAATGACCTGGGCAGAATGCTAGTGGATTTGATCAGCTATGTCCTGGGATACAAGGGAATTGAGGATGTTGATGGCACTATAATGGCAATGCTGTCCATGTTTTCTCCTGGAAAGCCTCCAGCTGTACACTATGACTATGCCACCTATATTGCAGAAAAGATCCATGAACAGCTAATGAATCTACCAAGGGAAAGGGTGTTCAGATACACCTCATACATCTACCACCTGTTCTTGTTTTATCAGCCAGACAGTTTCTCCATTCCCCTCAAGAAACTCAATGCCCAGGGAAATCCAAGGTCAGTTGTGTTTTGGACTTCAGTTTTCCATGATGTTTCTCAATCACCATACACATATTGTGAATTTATAGACCTGTTCATTCACCCAGCTATGACATTGCTGTATGGTGTCCCTCCTCCAAGGTTAACCGATGACATGCAGAGAATTCTCCATCTCTCCAAATCCTATAGCATTGGTGATTGGTATTTTTACCAACACCACACAGTAATCAGAGTATATGGCTGTGAATTGGACCCTTACAGGCTGCCAAGGTATGTCCCCATGAGACTGTTCGCCCTAGAATACTTTAGGCAGTTTGGAAGTGCAGATTGCTTCCATTTCCAAAGCAAAAACAAGAAGGTACAACTGAAGGTAAGGAGCCAGCTAGGCCCTTTTTTGTACAACAAAAGAGAGGAGGGATGGAAGGAGGCAGATATGATCTTAGAGGGTTTCAAATTGAAAACCAGTTTTAAATGGATACCTTATGACCGTAATCATTTTATCTCCCTCGGGAGGATAAAACACAAATTGGGTAACTATTCACATGTTAGGTTGCCTCATATTGAAAAATATGCAAATTCTTTAAGCTGGAAAGAGGGCACTCTATAAGAGTCAATCCTTAGAGAGCAGATACTAGAGAGAGAGGCTAGGAATATGCAAAAGGAGGCTGACTTGGAAACTTGTGGACAGGTTTCCTTATCATATCAAAGGCAACTTGGAGCAGCTGCCTCTTCTTCAACAACACATCAGCAAGCTGCCATGGACACTCAACAGACAGGCAGCAAAGGCAAAGGAAAGTAGGTGGAACAAGAGCAACCACCTCCCATGACTGAAGACCAAACAGATAAAGAGATGGAACAGCAAGAAGAAGTGAAGCAGCAGGTAGAGCAACAGCAACAACAGGAATCACAGCAAAGAGAAGGGCAGCATGACAGAGAGCAGCCCACACAGCAAGAAGGGGCAGTTGAGGCCCCAATTCTCACTGAGCAGCAGGCTCAAAACATAGTACCTCCTAGGCAAGAAGCTGTTAATGAAACCTCAGTCCTCCAAACTCCACAAAAGGAGGATGTAAGCAGGAAAAGGGATAGAGACACTCCCTTGACTACATCAATAAGTCATGGTGAGAAGAGGCACATGATGAATCCCCTTTCAGAGGAAGAGATGCCCATAGGGCAATCTTTGGGTATGGGCCCGCCCAGTTTGGAGGCATCTGCAAGTTCCTTCCAACAGGAACAAGAGAGGACAGTGGGAGGAGAAGTCAGTTCCTCTAGCCAGCAGAGAGAGGGTGAACTGAGCATTAAACAGCAGTTCATTGAAATAAAGAAAAGGAATGAGCCCATAAAGATACAGTTGTATAACCATTTGTTGAAAATGGCTCCCACCAACCAGCAGTGACTAATGTCTGCATATGATGTCCAGGAGGGCAAGATGATCATGAGTCACCTCATACCAACTACATTGCAGCCACAGTCCCCTTCAGATTACTTAAGGACCAATCTTGAGGTCCTGTCCAAGGACATCCACCCGATGGATAAAATTGAATTGCATAAACAAACAGGTGAGATAGTCTATGCTTCCTTGGCAGACAAGACATTGGATAACTACAGGCTAGAAAATAGCCTTAATAATACAGCTGCCCAACTTGAGTTGGAAAGGGCATCCTCTCAAGCAAAGGACAACAGAATAAGGTCCTTAGAAGATATAATTATTGAGATTGGGCATGATCCCAAAGATATCAAGGGCATACAAGAAATATTAAAATTGAGGGATGCAGATATGGCAGCTTTAAGGAGAAAGATCAAACTCCCAGCCACAATTCACCCTCAAACAGATGAAGTAGCTCAACAAAGGCATGATCAAGATGCCACAGCTTTGCTGGTGTCTCTCTACAAGCAGCTTATCCAGACATAAGAAAAGCTGGGAGAATCAGAGGCTGCACAGGCAGCATTACAAGCAACTCTGAAACAAAGAGAAGAAGGTTAGACCTCCCAGCCTCCTCCTCAAATCATTAACCTTGAGGAAGCTGCTCCAATTACTACTCCTCCTCCTCAACAGACTGAAAAAGCAGCACCATCTACTTCAGCACCACCAACAACAGAGCAGGCCCCTAGCTTGGATATGCAAAAGCTAAGAAATGAGATTCAGGCCCTGGAAGCTCAAATGACAGAATTGAATGAGACCAGGGAGAAATTGGCCAAAGTAAATGATAGATATGACAAATCCAAGCAGTCTGTGGCAGAAAAGGGCAGGGAGATAAAAGCCCTCAAAGACAAGATCAAAGAGCTAGAGAATGAGCTCAAATTAGATAAGGTTGTGGCTGAGCTTAAAATAGTGTTGTGGGCTAATATTGGCCAATCTATTAATGACCAATGGCAGTATATTGAAACAATCCATGAGCAATTAGAGCTCATTCCAAAAGCACAGACTGAAATTCAGAGATCAAGAGCTGCTCTAAGCAATATGCCTGAAATTGCCACCAGGATGATTAATGTGCTTAACAATAGAACAAGTACTCAGTTGGCTACCATGGGAATTTCAAACAGAACTGAGCACATTCAGTTAATCAAGAGGGTTCTTACACTGAGAAACTTGGTGCAGACATTAGAGAGAAGAACCCAGGACATGCAGACTGAGGTAAACAGGTTTTTGGAGAAGTTTCAGGTATTAGAAAACAGAGGGCTCCCTAGCTTACTGAACAGCGCAGGGAGACTGTTCACTCATGAGCAGTATGCCAAAAGGGTTAATGCATTTGCCACAAGTCAGATCAATGAGAAGCCCAGCACCTCAGAGGAAACAGGGCCAGCCACAGGACAGACTCTCTACAATAGAGTAGAAAGTTTATTTTTTATAATGAATGAAATCAAACACCTGTTTGAGGCGCCTCCCAATTTTTACAAATATACAGAGGCAGAGGAGACTATGGATGCAATTCTCAGGCATCAACTACCTACACTAGAATGGTGGACTAAGGCCATACAGATGATTTTATAAACAGGAAGCCATTCAATAAATTTTGTTCATGGAAAATGCAAATTGTCATTCACGGGACAGTTTAAAAGAATCAGCATGCATTAAAGATAAAAGCTGAGCCAACTCAGCAAAAATCTCGGCCAGCAAGTCAAGACGGACAGCTACAGGTGTCCAGGCCGAGAAGTTACAGCAGAGCAGCTCCAAAAGCGCATTTCTCAGCATTAATGCAGATCACTCCAACCGACTCAGTGGCCTCCAAAGGCCAAAATATCTTCTGACAGGCATAAAGATGCATTTACTTTGTATTCAATGATGTAATAACTTTCTTATCTAATATCTTGAAAAGTTGGTGAACGTATTCATTTCTGAGATAACTTAGCACTCAAATATTTTGTACAACCGATTGTATATATTGGCCCCTCGCACAAGCTTGCAGGGTTGTTGTTGATTTCTCTTGAAGAAGTTCTTATGCTGTAATCCTTTCAGAGTTTAATAAAGAAAGTGATGGAATTTCTCAAAGTTCTGAAGTGTTGAATGCGTTCTGGTGTCTGTTGAAAACTGCAGGATTCCTGTGTACCTCACAATACAATAAGTTTTTCTGTAACTCTTTTTGTTATGTGTTTCAATCAGTTACAATCCATATATGTTTCTAATTCCTAAGTATTTTAGCAACAAAGAAAAAGAATAACCTTCAGGATTTATTCATGCAATACCCTGAGTTCAATCTATGTTGTTAATGAATGTTTTCTTCAGCTATAATCTTGATAAGTGTAATTCTTAATTGCTGCACTTTCAGAATATATCTTTCACAGTGACCTTTGTTTCAGGAATTCAAGTTTTCTCCTGAGCAACATGTTTCACTTTCATATCACCAGCTTAATGGAGAATTCTTAATTGCTTTCTGTTGGCTGACTATACATCACCACTTAAGTTTAAATTTTGTTTGTTTGAGATACCCAATAGGCCCTGCAGTCTGAACATCATCACCCAAGCATTTCAAACATTTCACACCTCTAGACTCCATTGCCCAATGATATACTACTGTCTGAACACTACATCTTAAGCACTGAAAGAAGTCCTTCAACCAAAACATAAACCAAAAACCTGAGCACAATAGCTAGCCTAAAACACTATCAAACAGAGACAAATCATAAAGAGAGAGCCCTCTCTGATTACAGTTTGGCTAGAAACTGTAATCCAAAGATTGGTTAGTAGTTACCCCGGCCGTATTCCCTTGGGAGTCATAGGGAACAACCTGGGTGTTAACATGTCTCTCAAAACATCAGTGGAAGTAAACCTAGGCGACTACTGTGCTGGGTTATGCTCTCTGTAGCATACAGCTGCTCGTGCCACCCGCCTCAAAAGGCGGTGCATCCTGGGTGCCACCCCCACTGTGTGGATCTGATGATCTATGGGGACCTCCTCGACCCCCTGGTAATCCGGTACCCCCTCCAGCAAACCCTCAAGGTTGCGAGCTATAGTCTCCGTTGTGTCAACTCCTGGAGGAACTAAGGCCAGGGCTCCAGCTCCTTGCCCCTCTCTCCGTGCCGTTGGGGCTAGGCCAATGGGTCTCACGGGTCCCACATCTGCACACCGTGACATTTATTAAGACATGTACATGAAAAATCAAAAACATCAAAAAATATTGAAAAGAGATCAAGTGTCATACCTCCATCGTCCCAATGCTCTCCTGCGGGCAGTAGCATGTCAGGATCATTGCGGAAGTCCATGCCAGCATATGGCCAGTCCTCCACGATGACAACCTGGCGATCCAGCCACTCTCGGAAATACACTCCCCAAGATACTGGGCGGCCTCCACCTCCACGTGGCATGACGCGGGCCCATCGACAGGTCCTCATCTCCCGAGGACCTCTAGGTGGATCCACGGCCATGGTCTGTAGCTGTAGGGCCGGCACCCGCTCCAGCATGAGCGGAAGTAGAAGCGACCCATATGCAAACTGCTTCGTCTCTCCGCGTCGGCAGTTGTTCAGTTGCCTCTTCATGCTGGTAGTCACAGCTGTCGCCCAGTTGAAAATGGTGGGCTGTAGGCACTCCAAAGCTAGTAGTAGTTGGTTCTTCGAGGCCTCATGATTGGCCAAAGAACCCGCTGCCCGTGTCACTAGGAAGAGTATAGTGCGAAGAGGCATGTCTCGTACTGTCGGGATACCCACCTTCCCGCTCCGTGTTTTGACGGCTCCTGGGCATACTCGAGCCATCAGCTGGTCCAGAGTCTCACCGCTGGGTCGCTGCCCCTCCAGGATGGGCATCTGACCCCGGCGTGACAATCCAGTCAAAAAGTAGATGTCCGTGGAGTCAAACTCGATATCCTGACCACGGATTGTGAATTTTCCATCTACTGGGTTCCAAGCTCTGATTAGGAACTCCAGTAAGTCAGGTTGCGCCCTCAGGCGCGGAGTCAGGAAGAATTTCAAGAAACCGCATGCCCGCATTGCATTCCGGCATTCGGCAAGTGCATAGGCGGCTATATCCTCATCATCGTGAGCTCTCTCTTGCCAAACAAAAGCCATTCTGCCCTGCAAGACCATGAAAAAACATTAGAGTGCTAATTGTGGAAGTTTGAACGTTCATTTCATTAAAAACCAAATTTTTCCGCGCCAGCGCGACTGTTTTTAAAACAGTCGCGCTGAAAATGGCGCCCCTTTGTTTTTTCCTTGGGTCAGCGCGGAAGCACACGTGTTTTCCGCGCTGACCCAAGAGGTGGTACGTGTAAATATAAATCGATCAGCGCGGACCCGAGCGGGAAATCCGCGCTGACCGAGAGCGCACCAACGCTCAAAGAATTTGCCCAAATGGCCAAATTCCACCATGGAATTGCTATAAAAAAGGCTCAAAATGAAACGCAGGGAGAGGAGAACCTACCTGGAAGAAGCTGCCGGATGAATGGTGTCCGCATGGGCTGGAAATCGCTCCGTCAACCTTGCAGCTCCTCAACGTTCTTCACGACCCAAAATGGTAACAATGGTAAAAAATGACTTTTACCCCCTATTTATGGTAAAAATTCATAATTGACTATAATTTCTTATCCATATGGGTTCTTTTCATCTTTTCGCCATGGATTTAGCACTAATGTCATTGTATTATGCCTTTATGCATGTTTTAATATGTTTTTTACACATATCGAACAGATTTATGCGGGTGGTGTTCTTGTGCAGGTTCAGGTAACCAGCATGGTCATAGCAGTCTTTCGTGTACTTGGTCCCAAAAAAATGTCGTCTTTGAGCTCTTTTCCAACATGAATCAAGAAAAGATTGCTGAGCTTCCTTTCGACTCGTTAAAAGGAACGAGAGGCGGTCGTTTTAAGCTCTTTTTCAACCATTTAACTTAAAAAGATTGTCGGGTGTTTGTCGTTTCACACTCGTTATTGGCTCTAAAACGACGTGCTTCCGACCGCTTTTTTACTTTTTCGGGTCGAAGGCACTATTTACGAAAAGTACTCCTTGATCGTAATGGTCGGGCGGTTCTTTCAAGCATTGTTTTATACTTTTTCGGGCTCGAGAGACACAACTTTACGAAAAAGGACCCCCCTAGAGTTTCCTTTTCCGCTGTCTTTTCAGACTCTCTAAACAAGAAAAGACGCCGAGTTTTTCCTTTGTCAGGCTCGTTAAACACTTGATGACATCGGGCATCGTCGAAATGACACTCTCCAAGCATATGCTATCCCCGTCAAGCTTGTCATCCAAAAATAACCGGGGTACCTGCCAGAAATGGTGGGGAAAATGGAACTGTAATTGTCGTGTCGGCAGTATGTCACTCTTGAACATGGCACTGGTCTGCATTCGTGTCGGGTGGGAATTTCTCATTTTGTTTCACAACTGACCTCCGTGGGTGCGGGTTATCCTATTTGACCTCTCATTTGCTCATTGCCTCGTCATCATACCCTCTGCTCATTTGATGTCAAATACTGCCAAATCCACTGTCGTGCCGCCGATATGTTCAAGAGAAGTTGACCTCTGCAATAATACAACCTCATCTGCTATCTCACACAAATCATTTTACCTCTGTCTCGTGTCGATGATGTGGGAAACATTATGGCCCACCTTCGATCAAGGTCACTTCCTGTCGACTTCAACTCATTATCCAGGAAGGCGACTTAGAGACTCCCTTCAGGTGCCTTGGAACCTGCATGCCTCAATGGCAGGTTCTTCGTGTTCGACGTGAGGTTTTCATCATTGGCCTCCGATCGAATGATTCTGCGGGTGTTCGACACCAGCTCATTGATTCACACACCGCAGATTGTACCTATAGTACCTTGAGGACCATTGTCATTATTGGTGGTACCTCTCGCATCTGTTAACAGTTTTCATCATTGACTGGTAATCAGACGATGTTCATGCATGTTCGACTTCAGCTCATGCATTCACATGCTTGGACTTGTACTTTGTTCGGGTCGGGACGGAGCGCAAGACCCTGGATCTCTGTCTGTTACGGTCCAGGCTGCGATTTTGTGGATGATCATTACATGACTCATTGATGGATGGCTGCGCCCATACCTGAGTCTTCATGGATGGCTGCGACCATACCTTATCATTATTCTGGTCTCTTTAGCTGGGTGGCTGCGTCCATTCCACAGACCTTTCGCACGTCTTTCGGATGGCTGCGCCCATGCCTAGACTGCATGTACTTGATTATCAGAGATATTCGGTCCTTCCTGGTGGTGTTCCAGTTCGGCGAGTTTTGTAAAGCATTTCACCCCTCCCGCTCTCTCGGTCTTCATGCTTTAGGGGGCATCTGTTACACAGCAATTTGTCACTGTCTCCCTGTCAGTCACCCTACTGTGTCAGGAGTTCACAATAATCAAGTTCATGCCTTCTGAAATGGCCAAAAACCCACTTTTCTAAAGTTTTCCTCATCAGCGCGTCTGTTTCTAAAATACCCGCGCTGACTGGCGCTTCATAACAGACCGTGTGCGCTGCCAGCGCGGAAGCACACGACTTTTCCGCGCTGATCGAATTTCATGACCAACGCAGCCTCTGTTTGTATTAACCTGCACTGACAACAGCTTGACCGTTATTGCCTTGCGACGTCAGCGCGCCAGACCAGTTATGCACCCGCGCTGATCCAGTTTGGGCGAATTTGTTCCAACAGCCAGCCTTCCAGATAACTCCAGACTTGGTTGTTGGCCTTGTGAGTATCGCCTCCCTTCTATGGCATGTCTGTTCGACCCTTTGCAACTACTTCCCTTGAAGATAAGCTCATCCTTCCACCATTCAAGGAGACTCCTTCTCCTATATAAACCTCTACCATTACCATGAGCAGCTAGTTTTTGGAATGGCTTGGATTGTGTGGAGCTTATAGTGCTCAGATTGCTGCTACTATAGGTAGTTGGTGTGATAAGTGTGGAAGTGTTTGATAGCTTAGGGAAGGTTGTGTTGTGTTGCTTGTGTGAGAGAGAGAGTTTCTTGTTTTGGGGGAATCATTTCCAAAGGTGAATGCTTAAGAGACTTGCTGACTGGCCCCTCCTGAGAAGGATATCGACGTCAGAACACTTGGTTGTACTCTTCTCTGTTATTGATTAATAATAGATGACTACTATTATGGTTCCATTCTCATTTGTCTCCGTAATGGTTAATGTGAATTACATCCTTTCTGACTGATGTATGGTTGCTTTTATTAGATTTCACACTTGTGTTTGTTTTCTCTTCGTGTGTACAGGTGTCTATTCGCGGAGATCACGGAGGATCGTGACCAGCCAGAGCGAAGGAGCGAAGGTGGCATCTCTTCATCAAACAATAGCGTTGGGATCCAAGTAGGTGTTCTCTGCCTACCTTTTAATTGCAATTAGGAACTTGCATAGTAGCATTGACTGATTGTTGCTAGACCCATTCTGGGCTAGTAGGGATCGCCTCTACCCGTAGAGGGGATTTGCCTCTCCAACAATCAAGGTAAATAAGGACAAATTTGTCCTTCTCTCCCACAAAGGCTATGTCCATGGCCCTCTGAAAAGTAGCCCCAACATTCATTAGTCCAAAAGGCATCTTAGAGTACATGAAAGTGCACTGAGTAGTGAAGGCGGTCTTTTTTTGATCTTCTAGATGTACAACAATCTGATTGTAACCTGAAAATCCATCTAAAAAAGACATGACTCTAGCCCCTAAAACTTTTTGCAGCAAGTGTTCCATCTTAGGTAGGGGGTAGTTATCTTTTCTAAAGCATTTGTTCAGATTTCTGAAGTCAACACAAAGCCTGATTTCTCCATTTTTATTTCTTACTACCACAAGGTTAGCTATCCACTTTGAATACCTTAGGGGAACTATGATTTTGGCATCCAACAGCTTCTTGATTTCTTTCTCAATCAAAGGTAATAAGAGAGGGCTGATAGGTCTTAATTTCTGCTTAAAAGGGATGGTGTTCTTTTCCAGTGGAATCTTATGTTGAATGATGTTTGTGTCATAGGTTTTAATATCACTATATTCCCAGGAAAAAATATCAGCGAATTGCTTCATGAGGGTGCAATACTCGGAATTTTGGGCAGAAGACAAATGAGTGGATAGATTTATGTATTTCGGATGGGCTGGGCTCCCTATATTATGTTTACAAACAATAGACTCATTTTCTTTTTTGGCAGGCTTATAAGGTACATCATTATGATCAAACAGCTTCTCTAGGGGCACCAATCCTTTGGGTATATGGTTACTAGGCAGCTGAACAATGTTGTCCTAACCAATCTCATCCTTTAGCTTGGACTGGTTGCATTCTTCATTGGTTTCATTTTCTTGGTCAATGTGCATTTCAGAAAATTCACCAATGACTTGTAAAAACCTATTTATTTCATCATCATCTTCAAAAACTTTCCAGTATATGACACTATCAGGAAAAGATGGTCTACATTTCACCTAAACTTCATAAGTCAATTTAGGAGGCAAAGGAGGAATAAACATGCTAGCAGACACAGCAAGGGAATCAGCGAGCTGGTTCTTCATTCTTGGGATGTAAGAAATGTTGAAAATATTAAAAGAATCCTTAAGCTTCCATACCTCATCTCTGTATGCTTTCAGCCTTGGATGCTTTTCTTGGAAGGTTTTGTTGACCTGCTAAATGATCAGGTCTGCGTCTCCAAACTCTTTTATACCTTTGATGCCCATTTATTTAGCAGCGTTTAAACCCAATATCAAGGCTTCATACTTTGCTATGTTATTTGTGACCTGAAAAGTTATTTTAAAAGATAAATGAATGCATTCCTGTGTGGGGTACACAAGGACTACACCCGCCCCTACAGCTTCCTTAGAGCAAGCTCCATCAAAGAACATGTCCCAAATTTGTGGGCCTTCTTCCTCTGCAATCTGGAAAAATTGTTTCTTAAGCTGCGTGGAAGCCAACTAGGATTCTTCAATATGAAGAATACAAGCTCCAAAACCAGTGTTGACAGCATAGATGGGATGATTAGTGGGATTCTTCTCATCACTGATGATATAAGCCAACTGAGCCTCTCTGTATAATCTCATACTTTCACCTCCAAAAACTGGGACAGTAGCATAGGACATATCATTTTGTAATGTTCCACCTAATCTCTTGATCCAGCCTTTGGAAAGCAGCATGTCGAACTTGGGGGGTACATCTGCTACCACAATATCCATCATCATGTTCTTCATGGGTAGTTGAGACAAAGTGATGGCTAGGTCCTTGATTAATCCCAGACATTTCACTTTTCTAGAGTCAAAAGATAACAAGTCATGATAAGGCTTGGTAATGTCAAGACCCAATTCATCCATGACAGCCTTGGGCATTAGATTATGGCTGGCTCCTGTGTCCAGAAGGTAGTTATGAAGGATTTTGTCATGAATAGTCAGTGAGACATAGAATGATGGGGAGCTGTCTTCACAATTTTCAATCATTGGGCTGAGAATAACAGCTGGTTTGTCATCTTGCAGGTTTACATAGTCTGTGGAGGCTTGGATGGCTTTAGGCTCAAGGGCCTCGAGGATGGATCTTTTGAAGGAATCATTCTTCACTAGTTCAATCAGAGGTATAGGTATTCTTAGCTTCTGAATTTCTGATTGAAAACTGAAAGGAGAAGGAGACTTGTCAAGGCCTCTTACCTCGTGAGCTGGAGCTTTGAGGATGATGGGATCAACTGTTGGTCACTTCTGCTTATTAGCTTGTTGTACTGCAGGGATAACATCTCTTTGAACAGAAGTTTCTTTGGCATTATTCATCTTCAACCTTATATTATATTTGTGCTGATCTTTAGTTTGCAAAACAGCTTCACCATCCCATTCTTGGTTGATCTGGTCATTGAAAAATGACTTTTCATAGGCAGCTAAGGTCAAAAAGGATGCACTGCCTTTGTCCTCCATACAATGGATCCCATCATCTTCTTCAAACTGCTCTTCTTCCATGACTACATTCTGGAAAGGGGTCTTCACCCTTTGGTCTTCATTGGCATCTTTGCTTCTTTGCAAAATCTGCAACTGCTCATTAGCTCTTCTATATGGATTTGGATTTCTAGGAGCAAAGGTATTAGGAACTCTTCCTTTCCCAGGGTGTTGCTCAACCTTTAATTTGGAGATTTCATAGGCTAATGACTCTATCATCTTGGTCATTTTATCTATCTTGGGATCTGAAGATGATGAAGACTCGCCCCTTTGTCTCCTTCTATCAGCATTCCCCTTGAGCTTCTCTACAACCATGATGTTTGATTCTACTTCCAAGGTTGCATCCTACATATCAGCCAAAGTAGCACATCACCTCTCCCTCAACAGTAGGCATAAGTCAGAGTCAAAAGCACTAGCATAGGTGAGTTTAGCAGAGGTAGTAGTGGGTTTTACTTCAGCTGGTATCTTACTGTACATGCGATTAAACCTCTTATTAAAATCAGACAACAACTCACCATTTTCCCTCTTTAAGTTCCCAAACTTGGTGTGGTAGTAGAGTAGATCTTTCTTATCCCCCCAATGCTTTAGGAACACATCATCTAAAGCCTCAATAACTGCTATAGATCTTGGGGTCAATTCTCTGAACCATTTTCTAGCCTCTCCATCTAGGCTTTAGACAAAGATACTCATCCAGACATCATCTTCACTAATGTCCAGGTTATCAGCGTAGCTATAGAATGATTCAAGGTGTTCTTCAGCTGTAACACCTTCACTCCCAGTGAAATTAGGCCTATACTTCTGATATTCTCCAGTAGGCATATCATTCAAAGGAGTGGGCAGTACTAGAGGTACATACCTAGCAGCTATGATTCTTTCCATTTTGGTAGGTGCTTGTGGTCCTGCCATAGCTGTGGTGGCTGGTCCTGCCATAGTTGTGGTGGCTATAAGGGTATTGGAAGTTTGAATAACAAAGGGTTGAGGAGTGACTGATAGGACTAAAGGAGTATGATGGATAGGAGGTGATGTTTCCTTTGGGCTTACAACCAAAGGAGAACCTAAAGAATAAGGAGCTTTATGAATTTCTGAGATTTTTTCTTCACTGCTAGTATTAGAAGCTATACTCTCAACATGTATTTGTTCTATTACAGGTTTTTCTTGAAGAGATATAGAATATTGTTTAGATTTACCTGAACTTGATGCTCCTTTCTGCAATACCTTCCTCTCTTTGATGCTTTTTTGAGGATCAGGCCCTGGGTTAGCTTGTGGCTTCTGAGGATTTCTCAGACTATGCCTTACAAATCGAGCCAGAACTATGAAGTGGAGTCACCAAGAGGTTCGTCCTTTAGTAGAGATAGATGATTACAACCGAAAAGGTGTCTAGGCTTTGTCTATCATCAAAACTGGATCTGTGTCGTCTCCTAGGGAAGTTGAGCTTCAGTCTCCTCTCCCCGGTAACGGCGCCAATTATTTTATCACTCCAGGAAACTCTCCTAGGTTGCAGCTCGGAGATGCCTGGTAACATATAATCTTCAATATTGTTCTCGGAACTATTGGAATGGATGAAGGTTGGATCAAGCCAGATAACCATTTCAACTCTGTTTTTACTCAAGACATGCATGAACACCCTCAGCTTTACAAGGCTTTAGACCACTAATGCTCAATAGTTTGTAGATTCAATGGATATATGGAGAATACTGACTGTACCAGCAGATGCATATATAAACACATATGAATGGCTAGCTACAGGCAATAAATGAAACTAGCAAATCTAATTTATTAATGCATAGATAAGTTGACCGTTATCTGGCATTACACACAAAATAAAACATGAACAACCTGTTTAAGTGCAAGCTTAGAATAGAAGATAAAATGGAAATTGAACATATAACAGCAAAAGAAGCTTATATTTCTAGAATGAAGATGAGAAGCTTGAGTAGCAAAGTCCCCACAGTCTCCAGAAGTTGAACCCTTCATACATTTAACTTTCAGCCACTTATAGGCCTTTTACAATGCTCCTAAGATCTCAAAGGCTCGACATTTCTTAATCTATCCTTTCTGTCCTTTAACTATTTGATGCCCTGACTAGGCAAGTGTGGGCTCGAAGGTTTCTTCTTCTGACAGCAGAGAAACTGCATTCTATTAGTTTGTTGCACTGTCTGGGAGCTCGCTCGTGCAAGTGATGCTCCATGATTGTTTGTTGGTTTTGGATGAGTTGCACTGTCGCCCTTCCCCTTTCCGCCTTCTGTCTCATGACAATTATTTCCCAGCCTCTGTTTTGTGATGGAATGGGTATCAGGCTTATGAAATCCCTGCAACGGCCCTTTGAAATCCCTTCAAATACTAATCAATGACTATTTTTCTGTTCTATACAGAAAACGCTGCAACAATGAGAAATCTCGCCCATCTCTGTTCATTTCGGACTTAAAAAGTCCTTAAACATGGCCTATTCCTCTATCAGGTCCGCCCTCTGGGTCGCTATCGCAAGTCGCTAGTGGCCTATTCCCTTGCTTCCCTTTGTATTTTGGATATGTTAAAAAACACTGAAAATCATGAGAAATTTGCTTTGGCGGACCTGAAAAATTATATATTTTCATTCCCGAACCCTTTCGGGTCCGGGTCTTATCGCATCGTCGCTGCCCCTTTGTATTTCGTTAAATAACAAAAATACACAAAATACATATGAAAATGCCTTTTGGCGGACCTGAAATCTTATGAAATAATACTTATAATATCGTCGAGTCTGGTTCGTCGGGTCGCACATATACCTGTGCATATGCCCCGCCCCATGGTGTTGCAATATAGCGATGCGATCTGATCGCAATCGCATATCGCTCATGCCCAGGGCCATTGCTAGCGCTCCTTGTAATCCCCAATAGTGATCTTGTGATGCGATGTGGGCCGTCGATCTGCGCGCTTGATTGATGGGCCACGTTGCATCGTCGATCGCTGTCGCAAGTTCCATACTATCTGCGCCAATACCCGCCAATTGCCTCTACTGATTGTGACCTGCCGATCAGATCTAGGTCGTTGATCAGCCAGATCTGACGGCTGTTGTGCGTTTCTATGTTTATGCCTGCGATACATGTTTTTTCACGGTTTTCTTTGGCATTTTCCTCTCGATAGTGCTTTTCCGCCCTTCCAAGGGTTCTTCTCCTACGCTGGTTTTCATCTTTGGCAAGATTTTGTTGTCTTTTGAAGGCTCAAAGAGCATATTTGGATTCATTATTTGGCCAAATGCCAACAAGGCTAACACTAGCAAAAGGTTATTCCTAGGTGTCGGGAATTGATTTTGGTGATATTTTTTCTCCTGTTACCAAGGTAACTTCTATTATATTAATGTTATCTATTGCTGCTACTTTTGATTTTGAGGTAGAACAAATGGATGTGAAGACAGCATTTCTTCATGGGGATCTGGAAGAGGAGATCTACATGAAGCAACCTAAAGGTTTTGCAGTGAAGGGTAAGAAAGAACTGGTATGCAAGTTAAAGAAGTCTCTGTATGGGTAAAACAGTCACCAAGGATGTGGTATCAGAAATTTGATACATTTATATGGGGACTTGGCTTCACCAGAAGCAAAGCAGATCACTGTGTGTATTTTAAGTTAATTGGTGACCGTGTTATTTATCTGGTCTTGTATGTTGATGATATGTTGCTAGTTGGAAAGGACAAAGAAATTATCCAGGATTTGAAGACCCAATTTTCCTCCAAATTCGACATGAAAGATCTTGGTGCTGCAAACTATATTTTGGGCATGGAAATTAAAAGAGACTGGGAAAAGAAGAAGCTCTGGTTAAACCAGAGGAAGTATGTCGAGAGAATACTGCAGAGGTTTCATATGTAAGATAGTAAACTGGTGAAGGTTCCTATTCCTGTAGGTGTAAATTTATCTGTTGAACAGTGTCCCAAGACACAAGAAGAGGAAGAGGACATGTCCCGTGTTCCATATGCAAGTGCAGTCGATAGCCTGATGTATGCAATGGTCTGTACTAGACTAGTCATTGCACATGCAATGGGAGTATTAAGCAAGTTTATGTCAAAACCAGGAAAGGAGCATTAGATAGTAGTGAAGCGGGTTTTCAGGTATTTGCGTGGCACTAGTGATTATGGTTTGTGCTACCAAGGAAGACCAGGATTGGACAGAGTGTTGGATATTCATGGCTCTGTTGATGTAGATTGGGCTGGAGATATGGATCAGAGAAGATCTATAAGTGGGTATGTGTTTGACCTATTTGGAGGTGTAGTCAGTTGGATGAGTAAGAAACAGTCTGTAGTGGCACTATCAACTACAGAGGCAGAATACATGGCAGCCACTCATGCAAGCAAGGAAGCAGTTTGGTTGCAGAGATTGTGTTCAAGTATGGGGTTAGTACAGGGAGCTATAAGGATAGACTGTGACAGTCAAATTGCAATTTTCTTCGCAAAGAACCTTGCGTAACATTCAAAGACAAAGCACATTGATGTTCAGTGTCACTTTGTGAGGGATATGATAGAAGACAAAAAGGTGTTGCTGGTAAAGGTGGACACTTTGAAGAATACTACAGATGCATTGACAAAATCTGTGAGCTCTGAGAAGTTCTCTTGGTGTAGAGAAACAATGGGTGTTGTAGGGCTAGATAAATGACTAAGCTCTCTTGTGGACCCTTACGGAAAGAAAACAACAAGTGGGAGAATGGTGGGTTGTGTTATATTCTTTCCACGACTAGCCCACATAGTTAAACAGGGGGTTAGAGGGGGGGTGGAGCCCCCTCTTCGTTGCGTTGATTGCGTAGTGGGGGGGTCACACAGGGTTAAAACCTACAATAGTTAGACTGTTTTAACACAGCAAACTGCAACTTTACAAGAACTCTGTGCATGAACTTGGGCCCACATATATATCGGGAGTGTTCTAATTAGCGGAAACACTAAGAAACCCGACCAATTACCTTTCCTTTGGAATTTTAGTCATCTACCTCTAACTTTGATCATTTTTCTAAAATAGTGAAATTGATTAATTTACACAAAATATGGAAAACCTTTGGTTACCACGGAACTCAAAGAATTAAAACTCTGATTCATAAACCTGTCACGTTCGCCTGAGTTGTACGCGATCACCATCTGATCACCCCTTCAATGGATGGTCCGATGCCTCGGAACTCACGAAACTTTAAACCTGTTTGAACAAAACTTTATCGCGTCTGTTTTTTCAACGCCCCTTTGACTCCCATACGGACCCGATAGGAAATAAAACTGCCAATTAATGATTTATCGGGTCCGATTTTAAAGATAAAACCTGATTACTTTTCAACCTGATATCCGTCGGATCCCGTCTCTTTCGATGGACGACTGCGATTGGCCCGGACTTCAGTGAATTAAATTGTATTTCATACATCATCGCGTCTGATTTCTGAAATAAACCTTGTTCTAGTTAACTGCGTGATTACCGTCGGATCTGTGGCATGTTGATCGGATGGCCCAGATCTTCTCGTGGGTTTCTCACATTCAAAAGCCATCAATCAAATAAAATAAGTTATTTCTTTTAAATTTATGCTTTTCCCTTTATTTCCACTGACATGGGCAATTAACAGATGAAAGCGGTGGAAGATGTGGAATGAGCGACGTGGGGTGGAAAGCTTTGGGAGCTCACTACTTGGGTAAAGAATGTACGAGAGCTTCAACGAGGTTGAACCCCCGCAGTAATTTCAGACCACACACTGTGGTCAACCATGCTAACATCACAGTCAACTGTGTGGGTTGATCTTTAATTAATCTTCATGCTCATTTCTTCCCCGCAGCACACCTCAACGTACTTATCAAGCTATCTCTTGATCGCACCTCTTGAACCTGCATGACCTTTAGACAATGGTTTGATTTTTTTCATTTTTTGTAATAAAACTGAAGATAGAATTAAAAGGACAATGGATGCTACAACATATACCATGCATGGTTTTCTTTGGTGTGATCATGGCGATGAGAGCTTTCCTTAGCTCTTTCTTTGCAATGCTTACTGACACAAGAAGATTGTGATGTGCTTACAACATCCTCTTTTCTCAATGGTTTCGGCAATGGCTTGGAAGCTTTTGCTACCTTTGAACATCCTCCTTTAGTGTATCCCAATCCTACAAATCAAGGTCTTTGTACGACCTCCAATGGCTAAATCATTCATTGGCCATTAATGCCAAGTCCTCCTCCTGTATACCCCATCTTGGCAAGGAGTCTCATGTCAGTTCTTGAAATAGGTATCTCAAGGCTTCCAACAGAAATAATATCATGTGAAAATGAAACTGAAGAACTATCAAAATTGTTTACCTCAGTTGTTGATTCTAAAACAAGTGATGATGGCTTCGGTAAGCCTTCATTGCACTTCAGCTTTTCTAAGGCCTTTTATGTATCCTGTCACTGAAGCTACAATATTTTATTCTCCTCTTTTGCTTCTTCAATGTAGAAGTCTCCTCAATTCATCATTCTCTACTTGAATCCTTCCATTGATATCTTCATTTGAATGATGCGAAGAATATGAAGAAGAAGTATATTCACTCGAAGATGTAGATGGAGCATCATCTTCTACTCTCTCTATCTCTTGTTCCTCTTGTTAAAATGTGGCAACAAGAATATTCCAATTTTAATTTGACCTTGAATTGAAATTGAGAATTAAAATTCGAATTTAGTCTCACTAGTTGTTTGAAAAATAATTAATTATTTCATCTTGGATTAATTAGTTGGAGAAATTCAAGCTAGAAGTCTTTGTGAAGTCATGCAACAGTTATCCCTTAAATTAAGGAGATTATCCCTTAATTAAGGAGATAAGGATGAGTTGTATTTGAGTTGTAATTAGTTATCTCAGTTAACTTTGTTATGTCTAGTTAAATTAGTTCCAAACAGTTTGAGGAACTAATTGTGAATTCAGTCAGTTAATGTATGCATGCATCAAACTAGTGTACTCTAGATAACTGAAGATTCTCTCATAAATAACTTATGCATGTCTATTCAGAGAAAGACCCAGTTGAGATTAAACAAAGGGACAATGTACTATCAGTTGCTAGAATTTTCCTATAAGGAAAACTCTTGCATGCTGAAGGAATTCATTCCTTGAGATTTGCGTAGTTTTACAAGGTGTAAGATCAGTGTTACACATGGTAACAGCTGGATCACCCAAGAAAAACTGCGTGGAGGGCAGTGTGGAGGACTTAATGAGAAGTTTATTTTGCTTGTGAGCATCTATGAGGATTGTACTAAGAGTTGGCTAGCTGTGAGAGCTAAAGCTGTGTGTAATCCTGAGATATTTCCACTTGTATGATAATACAGATAATGGGGTTTTTAGTTAGAGAGATTTTTTCGGCGAAAATCACAAGGAATATCATTTGTCGACGCGTTTCGAACCAACTAGTGTGGTTCATCGTCAGGACAAGTTGAAGAAACAGATCCAGCAAAGCAAGTTAAATAATCTGAGCAGAGCACCCAACAGCTAACTTGACCAACGGCTAGTTTGACTCTAGGACTAGGGTCAAAATTATTTTATTAGTTTAATAAGAAAGAATTAGGACCAAAAAGTATAAAACAAATTTTTGAAGGTTATTTAGTTAAAAAATATTATTAAAAATTAAAAGCTAATCATAATATAGAAGGAAATTTAGTTAAATAAGGGACCTTAAAATATAATTTAAAGGTTTAAGTAATATATAAAAATTAATCATATTTAAAAATATTATTAAAAATCATAAATTAATTAATAATTAAAAGGAAAGGTAGTTACAAAAAAGACCTAATAAAGAAAATCAAAAGGAGGTTAGGTTCGATAGAAGATTAGTTAAAAAGTCAAAGTTAAAATAAATAAAAAAGTAATAATAAACCAATAAATAAATAAATAAAAAGTCAATAAACAAATAAATAAATCAATAAATAAAATTAAATAAATTGGTTAAAATAAATTAGTTAATACTAAATAAATAATATAAATGAATAAAATAATAAATAAAATTAACAATAAATAAAATTAACTAAATAAATAAGTAACTAAATAAATAAATAAATAACCTTAAAATCTACAATTAAAGGCTTAAGAAATATATAAAATAATATTATTAAAACTTATAAAATAATTAATAATTAAAAGGAAAGAAAGTAACATAAAAGACCTAATCATAAAGAATGTCAAAAGGATGTTAGGTTAGTTGGAAAATTAGTTAAAAAGTCTAAGCTAAAAAAGAACAAAAAGTACTAAAAATAAAATTAACATTAAAAAAATAATAATAATAATAAATAAATAAATAGATATTAAATAAATATAAAACAGCTAAAATAAATTATTTATTAATAAATAAATAAAATAATAATAACACTTAAAATAATAAATAGAATAAAATTAACAATAAAGAAAAAAATATAACATCAAATAAATAAATCAAAAAATAAATATAAAACAGCTAAAATAAATTAGTTATTAATAGATAAATAAAAATAATAACACCTAAAATAATAAATAGAATAAAATTAACAATAAAGAAAAAATATACTAAAAACCCCAAAGAGGAGGGCGGAAAAACAACTAGGAAGAGAGTGCTGGGACCCAACACCTACTGATTTTCCAGCCATCCTCCCTATTGAGATTGCTTGGCCTTTTTTCAATCTCAAGCGCTTCCCTAAATTTACGATGATGGAAATGCGAAACCTTAGCAATAACACTGGCCCCCTCAATACAAACATGATGATTGGTTTTCTAAGCATGTTCAGCTAAAGCGGAAGACTTAGCTCGCCTATGCTTCAGGTCCGCTGCATGTTCGCTAATCCTTTGATTGATGGAGCGACCAGTCTCCCCAATATAGGGGGTCCCACATGAACAAGGGATCATATAAACACCTTTCATATCCTTAGGGTCGATAGGATCCTTTACAGATCTGAGGGACATACGAATGGTGTTCAGGGGCCTAAAGGACACAGGGATACTATGCTTCTTGAGAATCCTTCCAATTCTATCAGTGGTCCCCTGGACATACGGAAGATGGACACCGGGAATTCGCTCCTTCGGTTCCCTTTTTGTCAGAGAATTCTTGGAAGCTCTAAGGAAAGCCCTCTGACCCAAGTATCTAATATAACCATTCTCAACAAAGACATCAAGCAGATGGGATTTCTCATTCTCAAAGCTCTTTTTGTCCGAGATCCTAAGGGCCCGAGTAGCAAGGGTATTGAGAACACCCATCTTTTGAGCCGGGAAATGGTGGGAACTGGCATGAAGATACTGCTCCGTATGAGTTTTCTTTCGAAAAACTCTATGGGCGAGGGAACCATCACTATTCTTAGAAATAAGAATATCCAGGAATGGAAGGCATCCATCAACTTCCTGCTCCTTAGTGAACTGAATGGCTGAGGATTGATTATTGAGATGATCAAAGAAGAGGTCAAGCTCATCCTGGCCATGAGGCCATATGACATTGGTGTCATCCACATACCTTCTCCACAGCTTAGGCAAGAGCCGGAAGAGCTAAGAGCCTTGGACTCAAAATCTTCCATAAACAGATTAGCAACAACAGGGGAAAGCGGTGAGCCCATCGCAACCCCACAGGTTTGCTCGAAGAACTCCCCTTCAAAACTGAAGAAGGTGGAAGTGAGACAGATCTCAACCAACCTGGCCGTGTCCGGATCAGTTAGGCGGTTGATCACCTCCATGGCTTCATTAATAGGGATGCAAGGCTTTCCCCTGAGTATCTTTTTTGTTTCATGTGCATTGATTATGCTTCTAGTTATATGTGTTTTGCTTGATCTTGCTCAAATCTATTAAGCTTCCGCAAGTTTGATTGTAGAAGTAGATTAAGTATTTTGCTTTAGTTATATTGCATTATTAGGTTAATCTACAGTGAGAATTTATACATGGTATCACAGCAAAGGTTATCAAAGCTGTGAATAGTATACGGAGAAGAGAATTCGATGTTTGAAGTTCGGGATTGCAGGTACAAATTGAATTCATTTCATACTTCAGGTTGGTCAATGGCGTTCTATGGCTTGAGACTCGAGTATGCCTTGGAAGGCAGCTCGAATTACATAGCATGGAAGGATAGAATGGAAGCGATATTAGAAGAAAATGGTTTGAAGGATTTCATTGATCAAGAAATCCCCAAGCCAGCTGCAACTAATGCACAAGAATTGGTTAAATGGAGGAAGTGTGTGGCGAAGGCGAGATGAATTCTTCTAGAGGGAGTTCGAGACCATATCGTCTCGAGTCTCCATGGGAAGGAGACTCCATTTTCAATGTGGAAGACATTGAAGGACCTATATCAGAACAGTAGTGACTAGAGGAAATTGGCGCTCAAGGATAAGCTTAAAAAAATCAAGATGGAGAAGGGCGATACTATTTATACATATCTGAACAAGCTTACCACCTGCAGAGATGAGCTTGGTAGTGTGGGAATAACTACTGTCGATGATGATATGGTGAGCCTTGCTCTCCTCGGTCTTCCAAAGAGTTGGAATAGTTACCAAGACTTTGTGAATGGAAGAGAGAAACTGTCGTATTTGGAACAACTATGGTCGGATCTCATGCAAGAGGAGATCGGGAGGAGCACTCGAGATGGTTCTTCATCAAAGAATAATGATGAAGAAAATGCCTTAGCAAGTAAGGCAAGGAAAGGGAAAGGGAAGGCTTCCCATTCCAAATCAAATTATTCTCATGGACGGAAGAAGGGTGACAAATCTAAAGTGAGATGCTTTAATTGTCATGAGATGGGACATTATGCAACTAATTTCTCATCGAAGAAGTCCAAGAAGGGATCCTCGAAAGGATCGGAAGGTGAGGCATTAGCCTCTCAGTTCGAAATGGACTTCACCCTCATCACATGCATGGTTTCATCGATGGTGGGTTGTGTTTGGTATCTTGACAGTGGAGCCCCATTCCACATGACCGGCGATAAAAGTTTATTCAGTACCTTGGAGGAGAAAGACCTCAAGATGCGCATAGAGATGGGTGACGACGGAAAGTACTATGTTTCAGGAGAAGGCACGGTTTCTTTTCAGAGGGAGCATGGAGCTCCTCTCACGTTGGCTGATGTGAAGTATGTGCCTAGACTGAAGAAGAACTTGGTATCAGTCACGATGTTGGAGGACAAAGGCTACGATGTTGTCTTCAGCAAAGGAAAGGAGTTCCTAAGACACATAGCCACGGGTTAGACCAAGAGGATTGGGATTCGAGTGAAAAATCTATATAAACTAGAGGTAGATGATTATGCTGCATTGAGTTCGAAAGCAGAATTGGTGCAAATCCAAGACATTGGCGAGTTATGGCACAAGTGGTTGGGCCATTTGCATCATGGGGCCTTGAATATAATGCAGCAAATATCTACAGGACTTCCCAAAGGTAAACTTGAGCAAGTTGACACATGTAAAGGTTGTACCTTGGGAAAGTACGCCAAGTCTTCCTTTCATGATCGAGACAGTCGAGCAGAAGCAATCTTAGAGCGAGTTCATACTGATTTGTGTGGACCATTCTCGACAGCATCCACCACGAAGCAAAGGTATTATGTGATTTTCATTGATGATTTTTCTCATAAATGTTGGATTTATTTCATGCAAAAGAAGGACCAAACCTTCTCAAAGTTTTGTGAGTTCAAAGCTTTGGTTGAGAAAGAGTCAGGGAAGAAGATCAAGGCCTTGAGAAGCGACAATGGTGGAGAGTATGTCTCTCAAGAGTTTAAGGACTTCTGTGCAGTGGAAGGAATTAAACGGGAGTTGACGGCACCCCATAACCCACAGCAGAATGGGGTGGCTGAGAGGAAGAACAGAACGATTGTAGGGGCAGCTCAGGCGATGCTGCATGACCAAGGCCTACCACTTTATTTGTGGGCTGAGGCATGCAACACAGCGGTCTACTTTCAAAATAGAAGCCCGCATCACATACTTGGGATGAAAACACCAAAGGATGCTTTCTCTGGTAAGAGACCAAATGTGGGTCACTTCAAGATCTTTGGCTCATCGGTATATTTCCATGTCACAAAGGATGCACAGAAGAAGCAAAAACCGACAACTGAGTTGGGGATACTTGTGGGGTACACTGATACACCCCACAACTATAGGGTGTACTTGCCTACCAGTCGTAGGATAGTGGTTCATAGAGATCTTAAGTTTGATGAGCAGAAGGCCAGGCGAGTTTCCCTTGAGAGGGAGCTCCAACTACAGGTTGTGGAGGAAATTTTAGTTCCTAAGGAGGAGGAGCCTCAGACTGCTGTGGAGTAGCTACATGCATAAGTTCCAGGAGTGGAGACATCGACTCAAGCACAGTCTTCCAGAGATGGACGGAAGCGCACAAGAGAAGATGAAAATTTGTTGTTGGATGCGAGAGAGAATGTGGGAGAACCATCTTCTCAACGCAGACAAAGGAGGTCACCTGAGAGGTACACTAGATACATGGACCTTGTTGGGGAATGTCTTCAGACTAAGCCATCTTCCTCTGAGGAAGCAGTGCAGCAGCCGATTTGGGTTGATGCTATGGTGGAGGAGTATGACTCCCTAGTTCGAAACAGTGTTTGGGATGTGGTTCCAAGACCGAAGAACAAGTCAGTTGTGAGTTCACGTTGGCTTTACAAGGTAAAGCAAGTTTCTGATGGTAGTGTGGAGAAACATAGGGCAAGATTTGTTTCCTGTGGTTTCTCACAGGTCGAGGGGATCAACTATGAGGAGAATTTTGCTCCTGTAGCAAGGGACTCATCTATCAGATCGATGTTGGCACTATCAGCACAGATGGGTTGGAAGATCCATCAGATGGATGTGAAGACTAGATTCCTCAATGGAAATATTGATGAAGAGGTGTACATAGAGCAGCCGGAAGGTTTTGAGACCTTTGACCATGAGTCGCATGTGTGCCGACTCAAGAGAGCTTTGTACGGGCTGAAGCAAGCACCTTGTGCTTGGTACACCAGGATCGACAACTACTTCACTAGGTTGGGCTTCACAAAGAGTGAAGCGGATGCGAACCTGTACCACATCACGGTGAAAGGTAAGAAGTTGATCATTGTACTTTATGTTGATGATCTCATATTGACAGGTGATGATCAATTGATCATGTCTTGCAAGGAGGACATTGCAAGAGAATTTGAGATGAAAGACATGGGTCTCATGCATTACTTCCTTGGCATGGAAGTATGGCAAAAGGATGGGGAGTTGTTTGTGTCTCAGGGCAAGTATGCCAATGAGATACTCAAGAGATTCCACATGGAGAAGTGCAAGCCCATGCAAACTCCTCTAGCAGGTAACTGGAGGAAGGAGGATGCTACTTCAAGAGAAGTAGTAGAAGCTACTGTGTACAGGCAGCTTGTGGGTTCACTGATGTACTTAATGAACACACAACCAGATTTTTGCTATGCGGTGAACCAGCTAAGTCAAGCTATGGTTCAACCTACCAAGATGTTTTGGAAGGTGGCAAACCATGTATTGAGATACCTCAGGGACACATCTCAATATGGATTATGGTACAGACGGACAGAGGGAGTGAAGCTACAGAGCTTCAGTGATGCACACTGGGCAGGGAGTCCATCAGATCGGAAGAGCACATCAGGTGGAATTTTCAACCTTGGGTCGGCAGCAGTTTCTTGGTACATCAGGAAACAGAGGTCAGTTGCACTCAGCACGGCAGAGGCTGAATACATGGCTGCAAGTTAGGAAACATGTGAGGCCATCTGGATGTGGAAAATTTTAGTTGGTTTGTTTGATCATAGGATGGATCCAACTGTGATCTATTGTGATAATCGGAATTGTATCAAACTCTCTAAGAATCCAGAATTTCATGATAGGTCCAAGCACATCGACATTCAGTATCATCATCTCAAAGACTGTGTGGCAAGGAGGATCATGTTGTTGCAGTATATTTCGACCGAGGAGCAAGATACTGACATTTTGACTAAGGCATTGTCAAAGTGTAAATTCAAGTTCAATAGAGACATGATTGGGGTGGCATATAATCCCTTTCTTGTTGAGAGGGAGTGTTGAAATGTGGCAACAAGAATATTCCAGTTTTAATTTGTCCTTGAATTAAAATTGAGAATTAAAATTCGAATTTAGTCTCACCAGCTGTTTGAAAAATAATTAATTAATTCATCTTGGATTAATTAGTTGGAGAAATTCAAGCTAGAAGTCTTTGTGAAGTCATGCAACAATTATCCCTTAAATTAAGGAGATTATCCTTAATTAAGGAGATAAGGATGAGTTGTATTTGAGTTGTAATTAGTTAGCTCAGTTAACTGAGTTATATCTAGTTAAATTAGTTCCAAATAGTTTGAGGAACTAATTGTGAGTTCAGTCACTTAAGCATGCATGCATCAAATTAGTGTACTCCAGATAACTGAAGATTCTCTCATAAATAACTCATGCATCTCTATTCAGAGAAAGACCCAGTTGAGATTAAAGACAGGGACAATGTAATATCAATTGCTAGAATTTTACTATAAGGAAAACTCTTTCATGCAGAAGGAATTCATTCCTTGAGATTTGCGCAGTTTTACAGGGTGTAAGATCAGTGTGAGTGATCAGTGTTACACATGGTAATAGTTGGATCACCCAGGAAAAACTGCGCTAGGAAATAGGAGCTTGGAGGGCAGTGTTGAGGACTTAATGAGAAGTCTATTTTCCTGTGAGGATTGTACTGAGAGATGGCTAGCCATGAGAGCTAAAGCTATGTGTAATCCTGAGATATTTCCACTTGTATGATAATACAGATAGTGGGGTTTTTAGCTGAGGCTTTCCCCTGAATATTCTTCTGTGTTTCATGTGCATTGATTCTGCTTCTGGTTATACGTGTTCTACTTGATCTTGCTCAAATCTATTAAGCTTCCACAAGTTTGATTGTAGAAGTAGATTAAGTATTTTGCTTTAGTTATTTTGCATTATCAGGTTAATCTACAGTGAGAATTTCTACACCTCTTTTGCCATTTTTTCCTCATAATTTTCATACCTTATATCTCCCATGCTTTCCATCCTATAGAAGGCCTCATAGAGATATTTGTGATCCTCCATTTTCCTTCTTATTGCACACTCAATTCACAATCCCTGGCAAAAAGTTCAGACCGCTCTAATACCACTTGATCTGGGAAATTTTCATGAGTGCTTTCAAACAAAAATACCCATCATATAGGACCTTTTATTGAAACTTACATTTGCTTTGTGAAATCATGAGCAATGCAAATTATTAACAACACTTCAAAAAACCACAAACTTGAAACAAGGAAGCAATAAGAATGAACCACACATAAACACATGATATGATAACATAGTTCACCCAGTGTGGGCTACATCTTTGGGCCTGGTGTCAAGAGTGGGGAGGCCGCTTCATTATTTGTTGCACGAATATGATGAGTACATGATGTAATCTCTGTCAATACAAGGATAAACCCTTTTATCTAGAGTGGCATGTCTCTCCACTAGACATTCTCCTATAAGAATTCTCACTCATAAAATGTCTCCTCCAACATGACAAAGGAACAATTTCTCACATCGGGCTCTCACAAAGTGGCATACATGGATCTCAAATTCAAATCATCATCTGAGAAAAATCAAATGAAGACATGGAAAAAATGCATCTTATACCTCCAAGTTTGGGGACGGCCTAAAAATCGGCTACTCAGATGAAGGAACTTCCTACTCCATTGTGTTCCTAACGAAAAACCATGAAATATGATTGTAAACTTGACCCTCTCTGACTCCGTCAAATCTAGGCTCCCTGAGAATCTTAAAGATTCCTCAAAGATTCCCTTTTACGGGTTGACTAAAATTTGGTTGCTCATCTGAAGAAATTGATCACACCATCACATTCCTTGTGAAAAATTGAGTCAAATGAGTATAAATTCGGCTTGATTCTGAAATTGTTAATTTTGGGCCTCTAGGAAATCTTTCAGATTCCATGCAGAATTCTTGTGTCAAGGTTCCACCTTCATGGTTCTGACATCAACATTCTGCTTCTAAAACGTTTTCTACTCAGAACAAAAAATTGACCATACCATCAAACTCCTGGCAAAATTCTCATCAATCTGAGGATAAACTTCGCATAATTCTACCACTATAAAAAATCTGCTCCAAGGAATATAAAAGATTCCTTCAAGATTCCAAATCATGGTTTGACCACTTCAATTTTTGTTACCGGTCAAGGTTCCGCCCTCGGTCTATGTGTCGACATCATGGTTATGTGCACCCTTATGGTCTTGGGTTCCGCTCTTGGATCCTTTGTTGGCTTTGTCCCCCCAATTGATTAGAAAGTTAGGTTTATATAATATGTGGGTGGTGGACTTTACAATGTCCAACCTCCTGGCATGTTGGTTGGAAGTGAATTGGGAGAGCGTGGTTCCTGCCCAACTCAGGTTTAAAACCCCAGGGTCCATTATTTTGTGTGCTGGGTTGTTTTATCATTAGTGGTTTGCATGATTTATGGGGTCGCTCGTTGGTCATACTGGGATCGTCGTCGACTCCATTAATGTATATGGTTGCCATTATTAAATGGTTGGGTGGCAGGTCTGCCAATGGCGGCATGCCCCCATTAAATATATATATAATATATGGTGGATGGGTTGGCAGGTCAGTCAGTGCAGTGGCCTTCCACCCATATATATATGTGTGTGTGTGTGTGGGGGGGGGGGGGGGGGGCAGGTCTGCCAATGACAACCTGCCCCCATTAAATATATATATAATATATGGTGGATGGGTTGGCGGGTCGGTCAGTCCAGTGGCCTTCGACCCATATATATATAGATATATATATATATATATCTATATATATATATATATATATATATATATATATATATATATAATGACGAGTTCAAAAACCGTCGGTCGGAATTTTGGGGTAACCGACAAAATTAAAGAGGTGACAATTTTACCAGTTTCAACCACTGCGCAGTACCAATTGTCACTCCATTAATGGTTTCCAAATTTAGCAGCTTCTGCCAATTTTAGTTGGACATCCAATTTTAGTTTGTGCTCTGCTAAATTTAGTGAGTGAAGCCAAGTTGACCAAAACTTTGACTGTGAATATCTGGAGCATACAAACTCAGATTTGAGTGTTGTTTGCCACATTGGAATTAGGACAATGAGTTCTTTGTTCTAGTTTTGGTTTTGGCGAAATTCGAAGAATTTTATTTTTGAGTCTTTCTGGAGCCACCTGGAACACTTAGCCCCTTGCTAAGATTTGGAACCAATTAGTCAACCTCTCTCTTGACGACCTCTTCTACCATGGTTGTCATGAGGCATGATGAGAAGTGCAAAGCAAGTATATGATGTGAAGCAGACATCAAGGTAATGCCCTGCATTGAAGTGAGCACATAGGGTGATATAAGCTTTGAAGGGATAGTTACAGGGAGGAAAGAGTCCCATTAATGCCAAGATGTCTCTAGTTGTGATAGACAAAAAACCAACAAGAGTGGACCAATCCAAAGAAACTCAAGAAATCTTATGGAAGTGTTTCCCTATTGGGGGATACCAATTGAGAGATACCAAGGGTCATAAAGCTGAAAGTTGTTGCCCAAACCTTGTGTCCTTTCCTTAATATAAGTAATCATTTTTTAAGATAAAATGAATTCAGCTAAGTCACTCTATTAGGAGGTGCCCAATAGAGTAATTTTCTTCCATTCATGAATGTGAATGGCAAGCATCCTCACATACCATCTCATTAATTAGTACATGTGTTAGGTCTATTATAGAGTTGCTAAGGGTCACCTTGATCTACATGGTGGATGAGGGCCAATGGGACTTGGCCTTAAGATTCCACCCCAACCTCAAGGGGCCTATCCTCCCTATCATCCCATATATATATAGTAGGAGAAAGTTTGCAATAATTAAGGTTGTTGTTTTGACCTTTGTTAATACAATATTAAAACGTTGACATGCAACATCATCACTTGTAAATAAAACCTAATCACCTAAAATAACCAATTGGTAATCTATAAGGTAATGGACTTCCACTGACTAAACTTGTTTAGGTCTAAAACAAAATTACCCTATTTCCTTAAATTTAAAGAAGAATAAAAAGCTATCCACTAATACCTAATACCCTATTTACTCATTATTGAAACTACTAATCATATAATATGTGAAAAAACATATAACCTTAACACTATATATAAAGCCTAAATACTAAAATTGGATTACAATTTAACCTCGTATCTAAAATAAATATATATTTTTTAATGTTATAAACATATATATATATATAATTTCAAAGAAAATCATGAAGAGTAGTATCATAATCTGTGCTTTTTTTTTTAAATATTAAATAGAATTGCAACCATTCTTTTTACAGTTCTCCTTTAAAATCATATTTTTTCCTTTTTCCTTATTCTGTTGTGGCTTACCATATGAAGAAACTCCATATAATTATATCCATCTCTCTCACTGAATTTAATGGATATATAATTATATCCATTTCTCTCTCACTGAATTTAATGGATATAGTTGAATAATATCCATCTCTCACTGAATTTAATGGATATATAATTATATCCATTTCTCTCTCACTGAATTTAATGGATATAGTTGAATAATTATATTTTCTTTGGAACATTCAATCTGTCTCACTGATTAGTTGAAAACTAATGGTGGATGGACTCCTTGAAAGGGATTCTGGAATTGCCTTCCACCCTTCTTTTTAGCTACAATACATCCACTGATACTGATACTGACACTGACACCAGGCCATGTGATGAAAACGTAATCCATCCACTGAAACCAAGGCATGTGGCTGAAAACATAATCCATCCACTGAAACCAAGGCATGTGGCTGAAAACAATGTTCAGAGAATGAGAGCAACTAGACCTTGAAATGTGGTGAGTAGGGCATGAAATGTCAAATGAAGAGGAAGGACAAATTGAAAAGCTAACGGCCTCACGAACGGCATTGAAAGCTTTGTTAATCTGGCAGGGCATTTCACGGCGTCGGTGCAGTGGGATGTTCTATCAACTTTTTCTATGTTGGCGTAACCGCCCATGAATATAACATTAGCTCACACTTGATTGAGAATTGATTTGCAGGTAGTTTTATTCGTGGTCTCAAATACTTGTTTTCATTTTGCAGCTGAGATGTGCACATCACATGCATTAAGTGAAAAAAACCAAATTAATGTGGACAAAGTTCATAAATAAGATTCTATTTCAACATACTTGAATCGTAACTTTTTTTAAACATACTTTTCAATCAAATTTTGTGCAGTAAATATTTGCTAATTTTGTCTAGTAAATATATGCTACAATTATAAGTTGAACTTGTGTAGTTTATACAATCCAATTGCTAATATTTGCTAATTTTGTCTGGTAAATATATGCTACAATTATAAGTTGAACTTGTGTAGTTTATATAATCCAAGTGCCCAATAGAATTTTCAAGTTATTGAATCCATATATAGACACACATACATATCTATTTTAACCATGGATCTTTTATAGATCAAATCTCTCGAAGTGCAGAATTTTTTTCAAGTTTTGCACTTAAAAGAGATTTTCACCTTAAGGAATTTGATCATTTTTTACACTTGCTAGATCAATGATTAAGATGGATTTATAATGATAATAATCTTGTTTACAGAACAAAAAAATCCCACACAATAATTTTATTATTAAAGTTTACCAAGATATATTACCAAAAAATATATGACAAATATTAAACAAAAATCTAATCTAACAACACGAACAATAAGGAAATCAAAGCCACATAGAGAGAAAACAATCCTTGTCGTTCAAAGCAATTTAATGCCAAGACTTTGGTTCAACGTAGGCTATCTGTTAAACTTTTTGGAGGGTTTTCCGACCTACTTTCTAGCCTATGTTGCCTAGAATCCAACAGAGATTCATTGGAATCACATATTTGAAGTGTCACAACTTTCACAATCCAAGTTCCCCAGGGCTTTTTCAGGGCGTTGAATCCATATATGCAGTTAAAAAACGAGTTTAAACAACATAAATCAAGATTCGACCCAAAAAAAATCGCCCAAAAAATCCAAAAAGTCTAACAATTAGACAACGCCTTAAGTTCTCTTCAACTCACATAGAATTCATTAGTGCCATGCATAATCAGTATAATACAGAATTTGAAAATCCATATGAACTGTTGAAAGGAATCTTAAGGTTTCACTCATTAATTAGATGCTTGCAACATACAAAAGTCGATGCAAAGAAGCATTATGAGAGAAACCTCCTGTGACAAGCCCAACCATGTTTTCTCTCGTGAAATGTAATGTAATATCTTTACCAAAAAAATGGGCTAAGTAATGGAACACAAATTCCAGAGACTAAGGAGGTTGCTTGCTTGGGATGTTTAAGTTTTCTTGCTGCAAGAAAATTTGAACTACTTATAATAGCCATTAAAGGCTGGTTGGTACAAATTTGATGGCTTAGCATTTTCAGGATTAATGAGACTGAAAGAGAAGTACGCAAACCATGTTGCTATGGAAAACATTACAAGGCAGGAAGGATAAAGAAATTAATGGGTAATGGACTACGTTGGAGCTGGGGGGGGGGAGAGAAAGAAAAAGAAAAAAAGTAGTCAAAATTCAATCACTGCGCAACAGAGAACAATGAGAGAGGAAAGGGAAAGCTCATTTCGAGAAGGCTCATCTAGCAACATAGTAGGAGAGAAAAGGGGATACAAGAGAAGAGAATCCCACGATGATGGAAAATGAAGGAGCCTTGCAGAAAAAGGAGGAATAATTGTGATATCAGTTTCGGTTGGCAAGATTGGCAAGAAGAAGATCTCTTCCAAGCAAGGAACAATAGCCTCTCGATTCCTTCTTTAGCCAAAGGGTGGAAATGGTCTTTCTCTGGAGTCCTTTGATGTTTAGGGTGGAGGTTTGTTCCTTGGATTCCTGAAAGGAGGATATTTGAAGCCTTTCTTGTTGTGTGGATGTATGGTGGATTATGGAATCCCCAAGGTAGGTGGAACCACTGTGTTGTTGTTTGAAGGGTGGAGACTTGTTTCTCTAGACTCCTTGGCATTCTTGGGTGGCGAGGAAGTCTCTAGATCGCCTAAAACTATTGGTTGTTGATCAACTAAAGGGTGGAGGCAACAGGCCTTTGGATTCCCTGAGATTTCATTGACTTTTCTGATAGTTGGTGGATGGAGGTGGGTGAATCTTTGGAGTTCCTATTCCAATTGGCAATCATATTTTAAATCCTTTGAGCAAAACCCCTTAGTCTCTGGAATCTGGCTCATGGGTGACAACTGCAAGTGAGGACTAGTTGCAGTTGTCTATGGTTGGGTGGAAAGTCATAGTCCCTGACTCAGTTTCCCTAAAATCTTCAAGATAAGAGTTCTTGTGTACTTACTTGCATTTAGTAACTATATGTTTCATTTCTGAAATGAAATGGTATTACTAATTGAAATACATGATTGTTTGCTGACTCTATAACAATAAATAGCATATTGTGCAATGTATTTGCAAGATAATGAAAGTATGTTGCATTCCGGGTTCGAAATGGTATATTGTGAGAAATACATGATTGTGTTTCTGATATGATATACATGAAAAACATACGGTGCAATGTTAAAGGAATTGGAATGATCTGTGAGAATCAAGATCAAACCATAACATCGATCAACATAGGAACTTGTTTTATCACAATTCAATGATTACATTGAAGACAACCTATTTTGATAGGGTCTGTGTGGCTACAAGCCCACATTGCAATTTATGTAGCATTGTGTTAATGTTGAGGATTACCTCCTCTCTTAACTTTAATAAACTGCGCCTTTACATGAGGGGTTTTATCATCATATTGTGATAAATGCCTTGGTGTTGGGTTGCATTGTTCACTTTAACTAGGATTTGGTCCCAAAGATCTATGTGATTTATTTAATAGAGCACAACCTCATAAGAGGGATTGGCTAGATTTCCATCCCTTTACTCACTGTAGGATGCATTCTGCTTTGTTTACATCAATGTTGAACCTTTCTAGACTAGGTCATATCCTAAGTAGCATCTCGATATTGAGCGGATGTGGTCGCTTATGGTTTAAATGGTGGATAGTAGCCATGACGACTCGAGGTGATAGTATCTCGTCCTGCAGGGAGAAAACCCATGTAGAAATCATCGAGTTCAAGATCGAGCATATAGCTCATGATCTGAAAGGATTTCCCTAATCGAACCATGGTGAAATTCTATTGTGAGTGGCATTGTGGCGAATTCAGGCTTGGAATCAACTTATAGCTTTGATCAGATAAACCTTACCCAACGCCCTAATGAAAACCTCGCCATGGAAACCATGAATTGGTTGCCTAGATTACACCTTATCACCATTGGGTGAAGGGAAAGGTGACATGGCTTGGAGGCCACATCGTGGAAACTTTTAATTAGCAACATAAGGAAATGGTTAGGATGATTGAGCATCCAGCCAACTAGGCTTACAACGTGTCGGTAGAGAGCGTTCTCATTAGCCATAATGGAGCCCATACGATAGCTCATCCCAGAGGTTATATTCATGTAACTTCAAGTGGGAGCTGACTTCGGAGGGGCAGAGTGATGTGGGGCCAAGACATGGTGGTCTCCACGTGATTCGGGTTGCAAATCGCATAGGTGCAAGGTGGGCCCTGAGACAAGTCAACCTGTCACAGCTTTCCCAGAGTTTAAATAAGAAATGTTAGAGGAAAATCCAAGAGAGGAAGGTAGGGATGACGTGTCCCGAAAGTTCAAGGCAGATCATGCAACAGGAGCATCAGGATGACAAGGACCGAGACAGAGTGGAGGACCTGATGACGTGTAGAGGATGATGACGTGGGATCGGTGTGACATGGTAACATATTATAGGTATCATGGATATACGTATGGTGCAGACCCCAACTTGTTGTGATACCTATGTCAGCGAAACCGAAAGTGGTTTTGGAAACCTGATACCGCCTTTTTTGACACCCCCTGCAATGGTTTCAGAAAAGGTGATGTAGGGGTGTCAGAATTGATCCTAATCGTAGATCTGGAGATGGGCGGTTTTGATAAACCGCTTTGTGTGCCACCTTGCCCTTGTTAACATCCGTGCATGTTGACCGTTAGAATTCGTTGATCTGGAGCATGAGCATCGTGGACCGTTGTTATATATATATATATATACGGTGGAATTTGGCGCCACCCTGCCCTTGTTAACATCCGTGCATGTTGACCCATTAAAATTTGTTGATCTGGAGCATGAGCATTGTGGACCATTGATGTAATTATATATATGTATGTATGTATGTATGTATGTAATATAGCTACGGTGGAATTTGGCATTAGGTGGGAGCCACTGCATCGATTAGACAGTGGTGAATCACTGCTGGAAATCAACGATATGTGTGGCCCCTCTCTTGTGATATCAGCAAGGAGGCTACCCCCCACACATACCATTGATCTAACTTTTGGGACGGACAACCAAGATCTCAGTAGACTCCTCCTCCCCTCTTCCCCCTCCTTGTGACGTTACTGGGGAGGGTACCCCCCGCACAAACAATCAATCTACCCAATCATTTATGACCATCGAATTAGTGTATAGTGTGGGGTCCATCGTGTATGGATGATGGTATACATTATGCTAGCATATGGTTATTATATCCGTCGATGATGTGCAGTGTTGGCATATATATATATATATATATTGGAAAGGCTTAGCTCCATATAATACCCCCCGCACATACCGTCTATCTAACTTTTGGGATGGACAGCAAGGATCTCGGCGGACCGCTCCGCCCCCTCCTTGTGATGACGTCAGCGGGGAGGGTACCCCCATGCAAACAATCAATCCACCCAATCCTTTATGACCATCGAATTAGTGTATAGTGTGGGGTCCATCGTGTATGGATGATGGTATACATTATGCTAGCATATGGTTATTATATCCGCCAATGATGTGTAATGTTGGCATATATATATATATATATATATATATATATATATATATATATATATATATTGGAAAGGCTCGACTCCATATAATGTTAATACATATGTAGATATACATAATGGGTCAAGATTATGAATACTTTGGTGTAGGAGAAGAGTAGGAATAGTAAACTTCATTAAATAATCCAAACCCTTGAAAGGAGAATTGATAAGGAAAATGGATATAAGAAGAAAAAAAATCCCATTTTTCTAACAATACAAGAAAAATTGGATTAAAATTGGATTAGTAAGTGGACGTTCCACTAAGGTAAGTAGGGTGTTTACACTTCCTATGTAATGGAGGGTTTGGATCGCGTTGTACAGTTCACTTTGCACTAAGTATATGTAGAAATTGACGAACCCCACTTGCTAATCTTCAGACCAAATCTGCTCCTTCTTACATGAAGGTCCACAATAATCATGAACATGTTTTGGATGAAGATGCATGCTTCCATATCCACTACCACAAGTTAATTTCTCAAAAATATCATTTTTTTCCTAACAATTTGTGGACGTGCTCTGGAATGGCAAGCAAATATTGTTAAATGTTTGACAGAAATACGAGTCAAAAATATCATTTTTTACTAACAATTTTCGTAGTGACCTCACTGCTGGCAGAGATCTCCATGGCCTTTGTAACAATCAGATAAGGTTATCAGTCATAAGACATAAAACTTTGTTTTCTAGTTTTGGTCCATCAAAATACTCTTAAATATATTGTAGTAGTCGATGTAATTTGACTGTGGATATGAACGGTGTGAATTTACAGAGAACATTTACAACTTTGATGAAGGATGCCCATGTACAATTCTACACTCCTAACTGTCCTTAGTGGATGTTACAATGGCATAATTCTATAGAGTTGTGCCAATATACTCACAGGAATGAATTGGTAGCTCAATTGTTTACAACCAACAATAAGACGCATCGTTTCAAACATGAAGATAGTAGCTTTGAGTTCTATTATCATAGAGGCAAATCAAAACAGAAGCACATCCAACTTGTGCAGGAAGGCAGGAATTTGCAGAGCCTTCTCAAGACAAACTTGATTGAAGATTTAGGAGAAACTTAATTGTAGGAATTTTGACATTTCCAAGATATTAATCACAACAACATATTTTGATCTGCCTTTGGCCTAATTACCCTATAAATATTTTCCATCTAATGTTTTAGTTCCATATTTCTCTCAATTTTTAATCCTTGATGCTATGTCTTGTCCCTTGCCCAGCAATTTTGTTCTTTATCACAATAACTTATGAAACATGGAAATTGGAATTTAATTCATTTATAAAAGATATTAAAAAATAAAATTTAACATAAAGGGAGAGATATCAAAAGAAAGCAACTCGTTTAAGACAATATTGATTTGTCCCAATTATTCCTCTTTAACCTGTTGATGAGCCTCACTGGCCACATACTATATCTTTTAAGACATTGCCATATTTTCACAATAGTATGATCAAATACCACAAATATAAATATCAATATTTGTGAGTATTGCAGTCCATGGAAATACTGCTTCTCAATTTCACACATTCAGATAACAGAACGAGCATCTGAATACCAAAATAATAGTCATTGCATATCCAACAACTATAAAAATTCTCATTTACAAATGGAATCAGCCACATACAGATATATAAAGCATAATTTGCTCCACTAAAAATCTTCCTCACTGCCATCTTACAACCTAAAGTGAAAGCCTAAGCAAAAACTCAGGCTTTTAAGTCCGCCTGAACTTTCCATTCTTCCCCTAAACAATCTACACCCCCAAACTCCTCCCACCCCAAAAAGAAGGCTACGACATAGACGATTATCCCTCCTGCCCACTCCCCAAAATCTAGGAGATGGAAAAAAAATATCATTATTATTACAACAACCAATTAGCTATATGTTAGATTACATTCACATGACAATTTCTGGCTTGAGAATGTTGGATTTGATTTCTTTATGAGGAAGGACCACACCTCCATTGCTATATACCTCATCAGATACATGGACATCCTCCCCCAATATGGTCATGTTTTCAACGCGAGCCCATTGACCAACAGTAGAATGCCAACCAATGATACTTCCAGACACACAAGCGTGTTTCTTGATGCGCACTCCACGCATGATGGTGCACCGTGACAGTCTCACTCCTGCCTCAATCACAGAACCTGGACCAATGGCCACATCTGGCCCAATCAAGCAACCTTCACCAATCTGTGCAGTGCTGTCAACTATCACATTTCCAACAATGTTAACCCCAGTTGCTAATTTATCCGAGGTGTTTCTTCGAAGGGAATCTAAGTAGAGCCTTAGGCCTGAAATATAGTCTCTGGGTTGCCCAATATCCATCCAGAAACCAGGTAAAACCATAGCATAGAGCTGTTTCTCCTGTGCAATTTTTGGGAACAGTTCTTTTTCAATGGATGTAGGTCTCAGCGCAATTCGGTCCAAAACACTGGGTTCAGAAGGTAGATTCCTGCATTGATCTTGTTACCCACAAAGACCTTGGGCTTCTCAACGAACCTCTCTACCTTTCCAGTCTCCTCGTCAAGAATAACAACACCATACTTTGAGGGTTCATCAACCTAGTTCAAGAGATCAATTCTTTAGTGTTTACCTTCGCAACCATGAAAAAATTGAACTAAGAGAGAATTTACATAATGAAATTATGAATACCAATTCCCTTGCAATTGCAAAGACATGCCCTCCATATAAAACTCAGGAAAGTGGTTCCAAGTGAGAAGTTGTTTGAGGTTGGAAAACAAACTGTACCTTGGTCACCATGATGGATGCCTCTCCTCCATGTTTTGTATGAAAATCAACCATTTGCTTTAATGGGTACTCACTGATCACATCACTGTTGAGAACAAAAAATGGCTCCCCAGATCCATCTATCAGTTTGTCCCTTGCAAGAGCTAAAGGCCCAGCAGTGCCCATGGGCTCTGTTTCCTGAGAACAGGTAATCTTAATCCCAAGTTTCGTTTCAAACGCCTTCAAGAAGCTCAGCATAACCTGCATCAAATAAAATGACCTCAGAAATCTCTTAGTGTCTTCCTTGAGCTTAGTTTTCAGGGGAAGAAACTCAATGTACCTAGATATGAGAAAGAGTCTGTAACTTACCTCAGGCTGATAGTTAATAGCTAGCACAACTTCATCAACACCGATAGCTTTGAGTGCTTCAATCTGCTCAAAAATTGAAATCATTTTTGTTTAATTTTCCGTACAAGAAACAGACAACCTCCTTCATCACTGCTACTGTTACAAGTTTATTAGCTCTACCTGATGCAAAATCATTGGCTTATTCGCAAAGTCAACCAGAGGCTTAGGGACACTCAGCGTCAAAGGGCGCAGCCTGGTTCCGAAACCGCCGACCAATATGAGGGCCTTCATGATGTCCTGTTACTTCTCCTAGCTGTTCTGACCTCCTAGAAAATAGACAATCTGTGAAAAGACAGAGTTATAAACTTCCCTTCCATGCAATGCACAGGAATACAATTACATTGGGCATCCATATTGTTACCAACTTAGCAATGAATGAAGGCAAATTAATCTGCTGGGCTAAGATCCAAAGACAAAATTTATCAATCTCCTATGATCAAACTATGTAAACATATTTGCTTACTGTAAACAGTTTCTGCAACTATGTATTCATCTGCTTCAATTCAATATTTTACAGAAAGCAACTGGCACGCTTAAATTAGTAAAATTAACAAGCAAACAGCTATGGAAAAAATTTCAGTACCATCTCAGCTCAAACTATGATATATTAGACAAGCCCAGAGACCCTGGATACCTTGATTTTATCTTAATTTACAGTGTGTCCAAGAAAAGACTGAAGTATATGAATTATGGTATCAGCAGTGTGCTAGAGTGCCAAAATTAGTTGTGTATGACCACCCAGTGTTTGACATTACACGTGTAACAAAATACCAGATTGGTAACAAATTCAAACCAAATCACGCAGACTTTTGAAAAAAGAATCCTCTGACATAATGCCTCAACGAACTAACTGCTGCCCATGGAAGAAAACAGTGGATATTCCGGCATTCAATCAATATTCAGTTACTTACTCACGTAGCCCACAAGCTCCAATTCAGTCCTGAGCTGAAGCAGCTACAGATTGGCAGATTTTACGCTAAAAGATCTGCTTTATGAAACAGAATTTCTGCCGAAAAAAGCACCCAATTTTGCAGTTTTTGAGGGAAATATTGAAACCTTCAATCTGGGCACCTGCTGCAAAGAAATGGAGGCCGAGATCTCAAACTTATAACGCCCACTAAGGCGTGGACGAATTCCGTGGGCTCTCCTTCACTGTAATTCAGACGAATGAATCCCAAACACAGCTGAGGACACCTGCGTTAACGCAATATATATAGAGAATTTTAGATTCCGCCGGCAGAAATAAGATCCCGCCGCTGAACGGAATATTATCCCGGCAATGCCACGTCGTATACTAAAATCTGTTACCTTATTTTATGGCATGAAGAGTATTATGGTAAAAGAAAACGGTAAGTCTAATGTTATCATGGTGGGTTAAACCTATTTTTCTAAAGCGTGTGTAGGGAGGGAGACCCTTATGCCCGGCATGTACTCGTATTTCACAAAGTGCTCTTAATAGTCACCTCTTTATATATATATATATATATGAGTATTTAATTAATGTCACGTTAAGTGGTATATATCTATGAGTATTTAATTAATGTCATGTTAAGTGGTATATATATATATAGTATTTAATTATGTCATGTTAAGTGGTATATATATGCTAGATTTGGATATAAATTCAATGATATATACACTAACCCATTTAATGTTGTAGTTAGTAATACTATTTTTAATAAACTTATTTTATATGAAATCTAGTTATAAATTTGGAAAAAATTGTGATTTGAAATTATTTCATATATATAATATAAGTCGGTTATTTAAATATATATATATATATATTTATTTATTTATTTTTTGGTATATATATATTTTTTTAGGAATTGGTTTTAATTTTAGAGAATTGTAATTTGAATTCATTGAACATGGATAATGTGAGTGAGGTTTTTATATAGGTTTTGTTTGGTTTATTTGATTTGAATTTGGTTTTAAAATTGGAAAATTGTAATTTAAAATTATTGAGTTCACATAATTTAATGTAAGTATGGCTGATATATTTTTTTGTTCTGGTTTATAAAAAAATTGGTTTTAAATTTAGAAAATTGTAATTTAAAGTGGATTTTATATATTTATCTATATAACTATATATAGTTTAAAAGTAATACACCCTATCTTATTCTTCTTATAGAAGCGGGTCTTTCCCCTATTGAGAGCATAGCTATGATTAGGTTTTCGTTGTACAAGCACAAACTTAATAACATAGACGATCATAGACTTCCTAAGCTAGCTTTAAATTCCAGCCAAAACCACCTAAGGCTCAATCCGGGGGGCATAAAGACACAAGGGCCTATTGGGAGATCAACGAGAATGATGCATTGCAAAACATTAATAACATTAAAGATATTGTTACTTCTAAGTTCAAAGAAAAAATGTGGTGTGAGAAAGATTTAGCGGCTAAAAGAAAATTAAGTTATTATAAGAAGGTCATCAACCCCAACCTAGAAGATCAAAAGTATCTCTCTATTTTAACTAGCTCAAAGAAGAAAATTAATATAGCAAAGATTAGAACAAATTCATGAGCTACATAGTGAAACAAGTCCTTGGGTTATTCCTAAAACACCATGGATGGAAAGGATCTGCCATATATGTGAGAATAGGAACATCGAGGATGAAAACGTTGGGCTATTCCTAAAACACCATGGATGGAAAGGATCTGCCATATATGTGAGAATAGGAACATCGACGATGAAAACCACTTCCTCTTAGAGTGCCCCGCGTACAACAACATTAGATCTCAGTTTCACAATCTTTGTTACAATATTGACCTTCCTAGCATTTTTACAATGTCAAAATTATAGTGAGCTCGGCCCGCTTCTCTCCAAGCTTGGTGAGCATAGGAATAAAATCTTAAATCAAAATAAATAATTTGTTTCTTTAGTTCCGATAGACCAAGTTTGGTCTCAGCGAACGTTAACCACCATCATCATCATCATCATAAATTTGGAAAATTGTAATTTTTTTTATAGATTTAATTTAGGTTTATTTTATCTGAAATTTGCTTATAAATTTGGAAAATTACAATTTTAATTAATTGAGATATGCAGATAGGTTTTTTAGATTATTTTGGTTTATTTCATCCGAAATTTAATCATAAGTTTAGAAATTTTTAATTTAAAAACATACTTAAAGATATTAAATCTACATAATACAAGTGGTTATACCATACAAATATATTTTTTAATAAATTAATTTCATTTTTACATTTAAAAATATAATTTTAATGAAAAATTATATTCTAATTAGAAATAATTTTATTAAATTATATTGAGAAGCACCAAAAAAAATAGTCTCTTTACGCATATTCTCCTTACACATATTATATATGAAAAAGAAGATTCAATATAAATAGAAATTATATAATTTTATATAAAATATTTTTTATAATAATTATGAGGAATTTTTAAAATATTATTTAGGTTAAAAATTAAATATTTAATATTAAAATTTAAAATTTTTAAAATATATAATAAAATGAAAATTTAAGTTTTAGTTATAAATAGAATTAATAATTTATTACTTACGATCAGAAAAGAAAAATCAAAAACAAATTTAAAAACTATACATAATATTTATATATAAAATATTAAAATTTATAATTATTTTGTTCTGAGGCTTGGTGAAAGAGTTAAAACCATACTTTATATATTCTTCGCAGAGTTTCCAAACTTGGTGAAAGAGTTAAAAACATACTCTATATATTATTCGCATATATTCTTCGGTGAAAGAGTTCGAGGCTCGGTGAAAGAGTTAAACACCTACTTTATATATTCTTCGCATATATTCTTCGGTGAAAGAGTTCTGAGGCTCTTAAAAACATACTCTATATATTCTTCACATATATTCTAATAATGTTTAATATTAATTTCACCGTAGTTTTTTCAACTTAATATTTGGAATAGTAATGATATTTTTTTTTTAAATCTCTCATTATTAAATTTATGTATTGTTTTAAAGAATGGGTAATTATAAGGAATAGTCTAGTTACTAAAATTAAAGTTATTAGAAATATTTTAGAAATAATATCAGTTACTAAAATTAAAGTTATTAGAAATATTTTAGAAATAATATCAGCCTAAATTCATCTTAACTACGAATCTAATGAGTTGAGAGGGATCAAATTCATGAGGTGAGAGGTATATTTTTTCAGTTACAAATTTATTTTAGAATACAAAAAACAATGTGTAAATTTTTGAGAGATTCTTCAACGTAAATCACATAGAATATAGCCGTTGGGGGTCTCTGCTCATACTATTTAAATTGCATAGCTAGATCTATTTCTTCAACTTGTCCTGACGATGAACCACACTAGTTGGTTCGAAACGCCTCGACAAATGATATAGTTGGTTCGAAACGCCTCGACAAATGATATTCTATGTGATTTACATTGAAGAATCTCTCAAAAATTGATATGGATCACAGAAGCCTCAATTCGACAATGTGTAAACTTTTATTGTTTAAATTGTATTTCTTAATGTTATAGAATTGTTTTTTTTGTTATTAATATATTTTTAAGTATAGGTCAATATTAATTCATATTAAAATGTTTTATTCATATTCCACATAGGATATTTTATTTTATACAACATTAAAATACTTTTTTAACATTTTCTTTCTATATTATAGGCCATATGGACAACTAATTAAATATGCATAACATATCTTTTTTTCTTTTCTTGATAATATCTGACATTGTTTTTCTATTTAGAGATTAGGAGAATATTTTATTTTTATTTTAAGAGGGACGGACATACTTACACGTGGCCTTCACACTTGGCAGCTCAATAATGTTCAATTTATATTCAATTTAATTAATAATGATAATGATGATTAACACCTAGTAAGATCAATATGGTTTATTGAACCTTAACAGGGTAAGAAAAACAATAAAAAATTATTTAACATATTATTTATATGCTCGAAGAGAAGTGAGAGAAGCCTTCCCACATCACCATAATTGTACTGCCTTAATAGGTCAAGAAGGTTGGTAGTGTGACACATTTTAAAAATTAGAAGGGATTCAACTATAAGCTGAGAAATCTACGAGAAAGTGTGTTTTATCTTCAACCCTCTAAGAGAAAGTGCATTTTATCTTCAACCCTCTTAGTATCGCACATGTAAGACTCTTTCTTCCAATGGTATTTTAGGAATAGACGAACGCTAAATTTCCCTATGAAGCTCATGAGAATTAGTTCTTATCTTAGCAATGGTCACCCATGAGAATTAGTTCTTACCTTAGTATCGTTCATTTTCTTCTTAACACTACGCAAGACAAATATATAATTCATGTTTTCAAAATTGGGGTTGATCTCCTCCTTGTAATATCTTAGTTTCCTTTTTCCCTCTATTACTTTATTGACATTTTGGGAATAGACCAACACTCAATTTCACTATGAAGCTTGTGAGAATTAGTTCTTATCTTAGCAATATTCATTCATGGAATTAGTTCTTACATGAGCAATGATCATTTTCTTCTTAACACTAGACAAGACAGATATATAATTATGGTTTTCAAGATTGGGGTTGATCACCTCCTTATAATATCTTAGTTTCTTTTTTCCTTCTATCACTTTATCGCTCCATAATTTCTCCTTATTTTGGAAATAATTATAATTATAATATTATATTTATTCTGCAAGATGATCTCCTCCTTTACCCCCCAATGGTATAATCAAGATTGGGCATCATTATGCCATCCTTGCTTGAGTCGAAGGTGGGGTTTGGCTAGATTTAAAAGCAATTTTAGGAAAACTTTTGGCTTCCTTGTTATATAACTTCTTCATATACATGATATGCATGGTTATAGCCATGCTTTCCAAAGGGGAAAGGCTAGCTTCAAATGGGAGGATAGGGTAGGGATTACATCCTTTAATCATGAGGTTGTAGGTTATAAAATGTTTTTGGATCTACTCAATCTCTCTCCATGATTCTCTAGATATATTGCAACACCAAACCTCACATCCATTTAAAATAATAGGGGTGATCTGAGTCTCAAAAAGGAACTTTTTTTTACCCCAAATCTAAAGATTCACCAACTTACAATTGTTTTCAAACCCATCGTAAGTTTCCCATCATCCACTTATCGAAGTTTTCTCAATGTTATAATTCTAATTATGTTGATGATTAATGTCAATTCCCATATATTTGTATGAAGGAACTTCCTCCCAGTAGCTATTATCGTAAATGAAATTGTCATAGAAAACATTTTTGGATTTAATTATCATGCCTTTTGTCTTGTCAGTGCTAACTGCCATCACCATCTTGGAGGATTCTTAGTTGATTGTGAAGATCATCATGGCTACTTTCCAAAAGAACAATATCATCAACATAAACAAGAATACTTATGATGTTAACAATGTGACAACCCTTTTTGTTATCGCCCTTGTAAATATCACTATGAATCAAAATTCATGTAAATAATATGGAAAATGTGAAAATACAGTTGAGTTGGAGGAGAGGACATGGATTCGGAGACTGGGGAAGAGGAGTTGCTTATGATGAGTGAAAACCCAGGCCAATTCATTTATTACCAACTTAGCTCCCTAGAAAATCAAATGGTTTGTTGGTGTAGACATTGAAGTTGTGTATGGGAACCCTACAACAAAGGATGTGCCCATATTGCCCCTAATATCGTGAGACATGTTGAGGAAGTCAACATGCAAGAGAGGGACAAGTGAAAGGGAATAGAAAAGTGGAAAAGGGGGAGTTGTTGAATTAACGATCGAGGGACGCATAACAAATTTTAGCAAGGAGAGATTGCTCCTATGATCATTTTCTAATTTCCCCGCATGACATAAGTGGGAGAAGTTGGGTCATCCCATGAGAAGATTGAGTGGTGAAAAGAAAATCACATGTGTAGGGGCAAGAGTTCTTAGGAGAAGTTTCATTGTAGAAAAACTTTGTGGGGAGCTCAAGGAAATATTGATTCACTTGATGCTTTCCTTGGGGATTGAGAAAAAACCCTTTGGAGTGAGATTAGGTTCCTAGACTGAGAGAAATTTCCCTAAATCTTGGTTGAGTTTCATGTGATTATTAGAGTGAGTCATTATGGTGCTTACTGCTTGGGAGCAGTTGATAAACCACTTGAAAAGTGGACTCCTCCTCTTGATTACCTGTCTTATTGATTATTGGTGTGAATACCATTGATCACTTAACCCATTAGACTCTGAATTGGCTTAGGGTGGTCAACTACAAGAAATATTGTAGTGTAGTTGGCCTATGGTTGGGTGGAGAGTGGAAGCCCCCCCTTCAATTTCTAGCTAAATCAATATATTTAGATAAGTATTGTTGGTTATGCATATTAGCCTACAAGCTATTGTATGCCCTACTATGCATATGACCAATGACTGATTCTGTGTCATTTATGTAAGAATGTCTGATTTATTATCTAAGCATGGTTGACCAACTAACTTGTATAAGTATGGTGTTTATGAGGTATGTGGTTGTGGCATTGTTTGTTATTTTCATGATTGTCTAATGTGTCCCTGAATGTTGATATGCAATCACTCAAGACTAATTGTGATATCTTAAGTATCATTCGTCTTTATATGGTTGTAACTTTGGGCAACTCATTATTGTGACCATGTGTGTGAGCAATCTCATTAGTAATTCAATTTATGTGCTATGTATATGGGATATTCCTAGCTCAAAGTGGTTGTTGAGATATTTGTATAGTCATAGTGAGTGCTTTGCTTTATATTCCTTTATGGTCGTGATAAAGTTAAGGATCTATAGGTTGTTATCATCCTAATGGTCTACTAAGTTATATACATGAGTATGCATGGTTTCTTGATATGCATCATTACTATTAATGGAGGAATGTGATTATGTAGAAATTTTGAATAATATGACACTTATTCACAGATATTATCCCGATTATACACTATTGCGGAATGCATGCATAATACATAACCTCCTCTACGTTGATCATCAATTTTGCATAATTAAAAACAATGAAACATCAATCGCATGCGCACATTAACACAGTATGTAACCCGGGGAAAGCATACAGCTGAAAACCCCACACTATCTGTATATTATAATGATAGAGAACATGTAACAATACATAGTACAATACTCCTCTCAATTATTCAGTACTATCTCCACCTGTTACACACAAACTAGCTCCGATCTGAATCAAGTCACAGGTTCAAATCTCCTCTGTTGTCTGCCTGCCTCTACTGCGCAATCCAAAGTGAGTATGATTACTTTCCAAGCCCGTTTTACTTGGTTTTTACTGTGCAATCCTCATTGGAAATCTCTATCCATGCATGTGCAAATCTCATGCACAACTATATTCACAAATGATAGCAATCTCAACCTCTAACACCTGTCTCCACTGAACTGTCCATGCACTGAGTTAACTGATGTATTCTTTAGTTTCTTTATGAGTTAATAATTAGTGAATTAATTAAAAATTAATTCACATCACTCATCACTAGTGTATTTGCAGTTAAACTAAATACAACTAGTTCAACCAAGTCAAACTGAACACAACTCCATCAACTCCTCAATCAACTCCACCAAACTCAATCACTTGAGTTCTAACTGAAGTCCACCATGCAATAGCTCAACTGACCCATAAGAAAAGCGTATTTCCTTCTGACAGCTGCATGTGCCACATCTGTAGCTCAAACAGAAGTGCTCCAAGAGGATAAGATAATGTTTATAGTCCAAATATTATCATGAGCTAATAATATTCGACCGTTATATTTTTAGCCTGGCAATATAAAAATAGAAACCGCCCATATGTCTAAAAATAGAATTCCATCTATTTTTACCAACATCACCAATCATCCACAAATAGCATCCTGCAACTCATAGACCATGATCCATATGTCTAAAAATAGACTTTGCGCCAAAAATAGCCTGCGGGCCCACTTAGTGAAGGCGACTCCTTTCCACTAAGCTCCATCATCTTGTTGCATTCTCAACACTCCCTCTCAACAAGATATGGATTATCAGCAACCCCTATCCTACCTCAGTGGTATTCGAATTTTCTCCTAGTGAGCGCCTTCGTCAAGATATCAGCATCCTGATCCTCCGTTGGAATGTATGAAAGTAACATGATTCTCCGCTGCACACAATCTCTTATATGATGGTACCTGATGTCGATGTGCTTGGATCTATCATGAAATACTGGATTAGCCAAGAGTTTAATGCAACCCTATTTATCACAATAAATCATTGTAGGCTCCAAGTGAGAACCGAACAACCCGACCAGGATCTTCCTCATCCATATAGCCTCGCATGCAGCCAAACTTGCTTCCATATACTCGGCCTCTGCTGAACTGAGTGCCACAAATATCTGCTTCCTATTGTACCAAGAAACTTCTATCGACCCGATACTGAAGATCCCTCCAGATGTGCTCTTTCTGTCCATTGGGCTCCCTGCTCAATCTGCATCCATGAAGCCACATAGCTTCACCTCATCCTCCTGTCTGTACCACAATCCATATCATGATGTGCCTCTGAGATAATGCAATACATGCTTGCCTGCCTTCCAGAAGAGCTTGGTTAGCTTAACCATAGCTTGTGAAAGCTGGTTAACATCATAGCATATATCGGGTCATGTATTGACCAGATACATAAGCGACCCCACCAACTTTCAATAAACAATGGCATCCACTACCTCCGCTGAAGTAGCATCCTCCTTCCTCCAACCTCTAGGAAGACGAGTATCAACAGGCTTGTAGCCATGCATGTTGAACTTCTCCAATATCTCTCGAGCATACTTACCCTGAGAAACAAATAGTCCATCACTGCGCTGCCAAATTTCCAATCCCAGGAAATAATGAAGGAGGCCCAAGTCCTTCATCTCAAACTCCTTAGCAAGATCATCCTTGCATGAAAGTATCAACATCTCATCACCTGTCAGAATCAAATCATCTACATAAAGTACAAAGATAAGCAACTTACCCTCCACCACAATCTGGTATAGGTTAGGATCCGCCTCACTCTTGGAGAATCCAAGTCCAGTGAAATAACTGTCTATCCGTGTGTACCAAGCACGTGGTGCTTGTTTCAAACCCATACAACGCTCTCTTGAGTCTGCACACATGCGACTCGCTGCTGAAGATCTCAAAACCTTCGGGCTGCTCTATGTACACCTCCTCCTCAATGACTCCATTGAGGAACACAACCTTCACATCCATCTGATGAATGTGCCACCCCATCTACGCTGAGAGAGAAAGAATCGTCCGTATGGAAGAATACCTTGCGACAGGTGCAAAGGTCTCCTCATAATCGATCCCCTCTATCTGTGAAAAGCCTCGGGCAACAAATCTTGCCTTGTACTTCTCCACACTCCCGTCAGTTGCCTGCTTCACTTTGTAGATCCATCTCGAACCCACCACTAATTTCCCTTCCGGTCTTGGGACAATCTCCCATGCACTGTTTCTAACAATCGAATCATACTCTTCCACCATGGCATCTACCCATGCGGGGTCCTCCACAGCTTCCTCGAAAGAGGATGGCTCAGTCACAACACATTTTCTCACAAGAGCCATGTATCCAGTGTACCGATCAGGTGACTGTCTCTGTCTACGTTGAGCTGTAGGTGGTCCTACAACCTTCTTTGCATCTTGAGTCAGTCGCTCAGCTTCTGTAATGCGCTTTCACCCTCTGATGGTTGGCGCTGCATGAGTGGTCTCTTCCACTCCATGAACTTTGTCCTGTGGCTGATCCACGTCCTGAAGCTCAACCTGAGGAACTAATAGCTCCTCATCTGCATGCAAGTGTGGCTCCCTCTCAAGCGAACACTTCATGGCTTTCTCCTCCTGAAATTTTATATCCCGTCGCACAATAGTCTTGCAACTGTCTGGCAAATACACACGATAGTTGTGGGGTGTATCAGTGTACCCCACAAATATCCCAACCTCTGCGGTCGGCTCCAGCTTCTTCTTAGCATCCTTCGTCACATGCATGTAAACGTTAGAACCAAAAATCCTCAAATGAGATATATCAGGCCTCTTACCAGAATAAGCCTCCTCGGGTGTGCTCATGCCAAGTATCCTGTGAGGACAACGGTTCTGCACATATACTGCAGTTTCCATGCTTCCGCCCACAAGTGAAGGGGTAGGCCCTGATCATGCAAAATTGCCCGTGCAGTACCCACGATCGTTCTGTTCTTCTGCTCAGCAACCCCATTCTATTGTGAGTTATGGGGAGCTATGAGCTCTCTTCAAATCCCTTCTGCACTGCAGAAGTCCTTGAACTTGCCAGAGATGAATTCACCACCATTGTCGCTCCTAAGAGCCTTCACCTTCTTCCCCGACTCCTTCTCGACCAGTGCTTTGAACTCACAGAACTTTGAGTATTTCTCGCTCTTCTTCTGCATGAAGAAGATCCTGTTGTGTGTGGAGCATGATTGTTCAGAGGTCTTTGTTTCAGCCGGATGTATACCCCAGGAAGTTTGTACACCCCTCCACGCGGGGGGGTGTGGGGGGGACTTGTCCCCCCCCGCGGGGGTCCGAGGGGGCTGATCCCCCCCGGCTGGGGGGTCCGGGGGCCAGCGGTCCCCCTGCAGGGGCTCGGGGGCAGCGCCCCGAAGCTAAAAACAAATGTAAAATTGCCTTGTAAAAGTATAGTAATTTCTAGTCAATCTGGGCCGTTCATTAGGCGGATGATCTGACGGTAAAACTTATGTTTAGTTTAGGGTTTTTTGCCCTAGAAGGCAACCCCTCTCTTTGTATGAGGGTATTGTATTTGAGGCTGTGAAATAGATGTGTATTTTGTGAGTGAGAAATAGAGAGGTGAGACTGTGAGACAAAACAGAGGATATTATAGAGGATTTGTTGTAGGTTGTGTCTCTTCATTTTGCTGGATAATAGAAAGGAAGGACTGGCTGTTCGGGGTGGATGTAGCCCAAACTGGGTGAACCACGTATATCTGTGTCTCTCTTGTTTTGTGCGTTCTCTGTGTTTATATTTCTGCAATATTTTATGTGTTCCATTGCTCTGTAATATATAATTTTCTAACAGATCCAACACTTCCGAGAGAAATCATCAACAAAGATCACATAGTACCTGTGCTTTGCTGTCGAAGCAATTGAGAAAGGTCCACACACATCTGTGTGAACTCTCTCAAGGATCGTCGTGGCGCGACTATCCTTCTTATGAAAGGTGGCTTTCACAAATTTTCCTAAAGTACACCCCTTGCACTGATCTGACTGCGCAAGAGTTCCTTTAGGAAGCCCAGTAGTGATCTGTTGCAGTATCTTCAAGGTTCCATGGTGAAGGTGGCCCAATCTCTTGTGCCACAGCTCGCCATCATCCCGGCTCACCAATCCTTCTGCCTTGCATGCCATTGCTGCATAGCCATCTACATGCAACTGATAAAGGTTCCTGACTCGAACCCTTATCTTCTGGGTTTCTCCAGTTGTCTTACTACACAGGAAAGCCTTTCCCTCGCTGAAAACAACATCATATTCCTTGTCTTCTAACATTGCCACAGAGATAAGATTCTTCTTCAATCCTGGAACATGCATCACTTCCTTCAATACGAAGGGTTTACTAGACTCCCTCTCAAAGGAAATGGTACCGATACCGGTCGCACTGTATCTACCATCATCGCCCATCTCAATGTGCACTCCAAGATCTTTCTCCTCCAGATCAGAAAACAATTCTTGATCTCTTGTCATGTGAAAAGACGCACCACTGTCCAATAACCATACTGATCCCATCACACTTGATACCAAGCATGTGATCAATGAAAAATCAATCTCAAACTGTGAGGCAAAGGCCTCTCCTACTGCAGATCCAGCAGCTTGCTTATTTTTCTTCTTCTGCGGACAATTTGTGGCATAATGTCCATGCTGGTGACAGTGAAAGCACTTCACCTTGGACATGTCTTGCTTCTTTCCTTTCGCACTGGAATGAGAAGCTTTCTTGTTCTTCCCCTTCTTTGCTTTGGCAACCAAAGCGCAATTTTCTTCATCAGTTGCCTTTGATGAAGATCTGTCCCTAGTATTCCGCCTGATCTCCTCCTGCACAAGATCTGACCAAAGTCTCTCCCATCCTGGCAATTTCTTCTGACCATTGACAGAGTCCTGATAGGAATGCCAAATCTTCAGAAGACCAAGAAGAGCCAAGCTCACCAAGTCCTCATCATCGACAGTCACCCCCACACTTCCCAGCTCATCCCTGCATTGAGTGAACTTCGTGAGATACTTGGGCATACTGTCTCCTTTCTCACACTTAATGTTTCTGAGTTTATCCTTGAGCGCCAACTTCCTCTGATCACTCTTGCTTTTGAATAGATCTGTCAATGCTTTCCACATCAAGTATGGAGAAACCTTTCCATGCAGGCTGGACACAATGTGATCCTTCACGCCCTCCAACAGAATCCTTTGACACTTTGCTGTCTTCTTTTTCTAAGAATCAACTTGAGCAGTATCAGTAGGCTTTGGGACCTTAGCCTCTATGAACTCCTTCAACCCATTATCATCTAACACCGCCTCCATCCTGTCTTTCCATGAAATATAATTCGAGCTGCCCTCAAGAGCATACTCCAATCGCAATCCGTTGAAAGACATTTCAACTTTGACACCAAGAAAACACTGCTGCAAATTCGAATTCCACCAACTCAAAACTCAACCGCTTTTGATCTAAAATTCGTGAGAACAAAGTATTTCTCGTACAGAGATTGACTGTATGGGCTTTTACCGAATATATCACCTTCCAAAGGAAGGATGAATCCAGAGGCTACCTGGCCCGATTACAGACTCTGCCTGAAGAAATAAAATGTAAACACTTCCTAAATAATAGATCTGATGATCAACAGCTCTGATACCATGTAGAAATTTTGAATAATATGACACTTATTAATAGAGATTATCCTGATTATACACTATTGCGGAATTTTGCATAATTAAAAACAATGAAACATCAATCGCATGCGCACATTAACACAGTATGTAACCCTGGGAAAGCATACAGCTGAAAACCCCACACTATCTGTATATTATAATGATAGAGAACATGTAACAATACATAGTACAATACTCCTCTCAAGTAATCAGTACTATCTCCACCTGTTACACACAAACTAGCTCTGATCTGAATCAAGTCACAGGTTCAAATCTCCTCTGATGTCTGCCTGCCTCTACTGCGCAATCCAAAGTGAGTATGATTACTTTCCAAGCTCGTTTTTACTTGGTTTGTACTGCACAATCCTCATTGGCAATCTCTATCCATGCATGTGCAAATCTCATGCACAACTATAGTCACAACTGATAGCAATCTCAACCTCTAACACCTGTCTCCACTGAACTGTCCATGCACTGAGTTAACTGATGTATTCTTTAGTTGCTTTATGAGTTAATAATTAGTGAATTAATTAACAATTAATTCACATCACTCATCACTAGTGTATTTGCAGTTAAACTAAATACAACTAGTTCAACCAAGTCAAACTGAACACAACTCCATCAACTCCTCAATCAACTCCACCAAACTCAATCACTTGAGTTCTAACTGAAGTCCACCATGCAATAGCTCAACTGACCCATAAGAAAAGCGCATTTCCTTCTGACAGCTGCATGTGCCACATCTGTAGCTCAAACTGAAGTGCTCCAAGAGGATAAGATAATGTTTATAGTCCAAATATTCTTATGAGCTAATAATATTCGACTGTTCTATTTTTAGCCTGGCATTCTAAAAATAGAAACTGCCCATATGTCTAAAAATAGAAGTCCATCTATTTTTACCAACATGACCAATCATCCACAAATAGCATCTTGCAACTCATAGACCATGATCCATATGTCTAAAAATAGACATAGTCTAAAAATAGACTTTGCGCCAAAAATAACCTGCGGGCCCACTTAGTGAAGGCGACTCCTTTCCACTAAGCTCCATCATCTTGTTGCATTCTCAACAGATTATCTATGATGAGATGCTTAGGTGAATGGTTTGAGGGCTAAGAGGGGCTTGGAGGCCTTTGATTTTTCTGATATGTTCCTGAACTATAGAGTTAATTATAAGCTTGAATCTAATTGTTTGACATAATTAGCTCATTGTCACTGTGTGTGTTATTTTCTATTGTTTAACATGCATTGAACGTCATAAGACGCCAGACTCGTATTTAGGATCGGACAAGTCCTTGAAAGGAATGGTGTCTGCTTTTCAAGCTTAACAGATGAATTAGGGAGTCTAGACATCTGGGCCAGTTGCACTTGTGCACTTTTGTGAGTGCACCAAATTTGAATTAACCTGAATGACTTACAAGGAAGTAAGGGAAAAGATTAAATTTAGGGTGGGACCTATTTGGGAGTTGAGGGCTTGGAGTCGGATTTGCACGCAATTCAGATTTCATTCAAATTCTAGAGTGGGGCCATTTGATAATTGGTTGGCACAAAGTCAGATGTTTTCACATGAGACAGATGTATCTGGGAATCCAAGACATATGGGGGTGAGGGCCAGGCGCGAATGTAGAGCCCATAATGTGGGTCAGGTTTGGATATGGTCAAGGAGATGTTGTGACATGGATGTATCGAAGGATCTTGACATTCGAGAGGTTTTCCAGGTGCAAACTTTATGCACACTCGAATCTTTGGTGTGGTCGAATATGAGGGAAATTCATGACTTGTGCGAAGAGGTTGGGCCTAGTGGGAGCCACGAGTAAGCTGATGTAGAAAGCGCCACAGATGTGTCGATGAAGCTACACAAGCACCATGGAGGTGTTTCAGTTGACGTGGAAAGGCCACGTGGATTTCATATGGGTGTCACATGGCGGCCTCTTGCTGATGTGGCAGGAGTTAAATGGTTAATCTTTGAAAGGGAAAATATTTTAATTCAAAGGTCGAATTGAGATAAAATATATATTGCCAGAAAGCTCTCTATCAATTGGATGTGATGGTAATATCCAAATTTGATTCTGCTAACTTTGGTGAAGAAGGAATTTTGTAACCCCATTTCCATAGTGCGACCATAGAGGTCGGGTTAATTAAAAGTAACACCTCACATTTGGCCTAGGAAGTCCAAGAGGATGGGAGGGAATGTTACAAAGTGGTATCAAAGCGCCCTGGTTCAATACTTAGACTAAATGGGCTTAGGAGGATAAGTTTAAAGTTCTCTTACATGGTAATATCATAGCAAAGGTCACTACACTTGACCTTTGAGATAAATGTTTGCACTATGTTACATAGTGTGTTATGAAACCAGCTCACAAAAGATAGAAAAGATAGATCAACGCCTTAGAAATCAGCCTCTTCAAGGTGGAAACCTCCTTTACATTACACAAAGGAACAATTCTTGGATGCTTCAAATGACTAAACTTCCTTTCTATATATAGGAGTCTACGGGGTCACAATATAATCAAAGCCGACATAACAATAACAATATAAGGGCACAACAATAACAATAGTGGGCTTCTATGGGGCACACTAACAACAATATGGGGACAATAGGGGCACAATAATAATAATAAGGGCTACAATGACAATAGTAATGGGGAATCACTAGTATTATAGGGACCTAACATGCCCCTCCCCTTCAAAAAAGTGTTGTCCTCAATGCTTGAGTAGTTCTGGATGCTTCTGTATAAAATTCTTATCCTCCCATGTGGAATCTTCAGCGGATAAGTTCTTCCACTTGATGAGATACTCTGAAATTGATCGATTCCGTAGCTGTCAAGTTCTTGTTTCTGTGGCTGTTTCAGGTTCCAATATGATTTTTCCTTCCTCATCAAGTTCTAGCAATATTGTTTAAACTGGGAGCTTGTCACCTATAACCTTCTTTAAACATGAAACATGGAAAATTGGGTGCACTTGGGATGCTGTAGGAAGATCCAATTTGTATGCCATAGTACCAATCTTTTGCAACACCTTGTATGGACCATAATACTTTGGTGATAATTTTTTATCCTTCTTAGCTTGCTTGAGGGACATTTGTTTATATGGTTGTAGCCATAGGAATACCCAACCACCTACATCAAAACTTCTTTCGTTGTGATGTTGATCTACCTATTGTTTCATTCTATTCTGCACCAAAGTACGGTTATCCTTTAAGAGTTGGAGAACTTGTTGTTGATGCTCGATGTGATCTTCCACTGCTTGAAACTTAGAATTTTCTCTTAAATATGATGTGATGGATGGTGGATGATATCCATAAAGTGCCATAAATGGGGTCATTTTTTGTTGCGGTATGGAAGGAAGTGTTATACCACCATTCAGCTAGAGGCAACCATTTGACCCATTGTGTCTGTTTATCAAAGACAAAGCAACGAAGATATCCTTCCAAACATTTGTTTACTATCTCAGTTTGCCCATCAGATTGAGGATGATAAGATGAGCTATGAGCTAACTAAGTACCAAGACAAGAAAATAATTTTGTCTGAAAATTTCCAATAAAAATGGGATCTCTGTCACTTACAATAATCTTTGGGTTTCCATGTAGCTTTTGAATTATTTCCATAAATGCAGCAGAAACTGTACTGGCTATAAATGGATGAGGTAATGCACAAAAGTCTGCATAATTGGTAATTCTTTCAACTACCACCATGATGACAATATTTCCTTTAGACTTGGGTAAATCTGTGATAAAATTCATTGAAACCTCCTTCCAACGTTGGCTTGGAATGGATAAAGGTTGTAATAGACCAGTGGTCTTAATTGTTTCAACTTTATTTTGTTGGCAAACCAAACATTCCGCCACAAACTTTTGAACATCTGATTTAAGGCCATCCCAAAAAATTCCTTCTTAACCATGTGGTAAGTTTTTTAAAATCTTGAATGCCCTCCTAAGGGAGAAGTGTGCAATTCCATAAGAATCATTTGTTTGAGTTGGGAATTCTTACATAGTATAAGCGATCTTTGTACCATAACGAATCATTTTTCCAGCTAAATGTATCAGATGTACTAGGATCTTGTTGTAACTTTTGAATGAGTGCCCACACTTCTTCGTCATTCTTCTATTCATCCCTTGCTTCATTTATCCAATCTGGTTGGATAATAGAAATGGTGCAAAGCAATGCTTCCACATCCTCATCCTTTCTTGAGAGTGCATCTGCCACAACATTTTGCTACCCTTTTTTATAGATGATTTCAAAGTCATAACCCAACATCTTTGCGACCCATTTTTGTTGCTCTTCTGAAGATAATATTTGTTCTAAAAAGTATTTAAGACTATCATGATCCGTTTTTACCTTGAAGTGTCTTCCCATTACGTAGGGTCGCCATTTCTTAAGTGTATGTAGTATTGCCAACATTTCCTTCTCATAAATAGTTTTGTGTAAATACTTTCCTTTGATTGGAAGACTTTCAAAAGCAATGGGTCTTTCTTCTTGCATTAAAACAACACCAATTCCATTTCCTGAGGCATCACATTCCACAATAAAGGTTTTTGTGAAGTCCGGCGTAGCTAAGACCGGTGCTTGGCACATTGCCTCTTTAAAATGTTCAAAGGTCTTCGTTGTTTCTGGAGTCCATGAAAATGCATCTTTCTTCAATAATGTTGTTAGAGGTGCTGCTATTCTCCCATAATTCTTAACAAACTTGCAATAATACCCTGTTAACCTAAGAAATCATTGGAGATGCTTTATGGATGTGGGGATTTTTCATTCCTTAATGCTTTTAATTTTGCTAGGGTCTACCTTAACACCTTCATGAGATACAATATGACCCATATATTCCACCTCTTATACTCCAAAGAAACATTTGGATATTTTTGCATATAACTATTTCTCCTCCAATAGTTTGAGCACCCTGTCAACATGTTGAACATGATCCTTCCAAGACTTGTTGTAGATTAGTATATCATCAAAATACCAACACAAATTTTCTAAGGAAGGGTTTGAAAATGGAATTCATCAAACCTTGAAATGTAGAAGGTGCATTGGTAAGGCTAAAAGGCATGACCAAAAATTCATAATGACCCTCGCGAGTTCTAAATGTTGTTTTCGAAATGTCTTCAGTCTTCATTCTGATTTGATGATCTCCTGAACGAAGATCCAACTTGGTGAAGTAAATTGATCCATGCAATTCATCCAATAATTCATCAATGACAAGAATGGAAATTTTATCTTTAATAGTGAGCTTGTTGAGCTCCCTATAATCTGGACACATGCCTCATGATCCATCCTTCTTGTGCACCAATACTACTGGAGCAGAGAAAGAACTTTGACTAGGTTGAATTATACCAACCTCTACAATTTCTGCAACCTGTTGAGATTGCAACAAGATGATGGAGCTTAGTGAAAAGAGTCGCCTTCACTAAGTGGGCCCGCAGGCTATTTTTGGCGCAAGTCTATTTTTAGACTATGTCTATTTTTAGACATATGGATCATGTCTATGGATTGCAGGTTGCTGTTTATGGATGATTGATCAAGTTGGGAAAAAATAGATGGACTTCTATTTTTGATGAAAGTGTGAGTGATCACAGTGTGAGTGATCAAAGTCTATTTTTAGACTGGCTGTCAAAAATAGAAAAGTCAAATATTATTATCTCACAATAATATTTGGACTATAAACTTAATCTTATTCTCTTGGAGCACTTCAGTTTGAGCTACATAGGTGGCACATGCAGCTGTCAGAAGGAAATACGCTTTTCTTATGAGTCAGTTGAGTTGTTGCATGCATGACTTCAGTTAGAACTCAATCAGTTGAGTTTGGTGGAGTTGATTGTGGAGTTGATGGAGTTGTGTTCAGTTTAGCTTTGTTAAACTGGTTGTATTTAGTCTAACTGGCAAATAGACTAGAGATGAGTTGGGTGAATTAGTTATTAATTAATTCACAAGTTATTAACTCATAATACAACTAATGAATACATCAGTTAACTCAGTTGCATGTCAGTGCATGTTCAGTTCAACAGGGACAGGTGGTAGGGAATCAAATTGCTATCATTTGTGACTATAGTTGTGCACCAGATCTTGCACAATCAAGGGATTGAGTATGCCAATGAGTTTGCTCACGTATTTTCCCACATTATAGCTTGTGCTCACGTCCAACAAAGGGTGAGTGACTATTTTGCAGGTGAAAAACGAGTTTGGTGAGCCATTCTCATCAGTTCTTGAGCAGGTATTGAGCAGTGGAGGCAGGCAAGTAGTGGAAGAGATTTGGAGATCAGATCTGAGCTGTATTGTGTGTAACAGAGGTGGAGATACTTGTGAGAAGTATTATGCTGTGTAATGTTACATGACTCAATCATTAATATACAGATAGTTGGGGTTTTTTTTTAGCGAGATGCTTTCCCCGGGATACATATTGTGTTAATGTGTGAATGCTCTTGATGTTTTATTGTTATTGATGCTACTATATTGATGATCAACGTAGAGGAGCTTATGTATTGTGTACGTATTCCGCAATAGTACATGATCAGGATAATCTCTATAGAATATGTGTTAAATTATTCAAAGTTTCTACACAACCATACGTTCAATTTCACTCTTTTGGGCATAGGGATATCTGTAAGGCTTGATGTTTAGAGGAACACTTCTTGGAATCAAATGAATAGCATGATCATGATCATGAATAGGTGGGAGACCTTTGGGAGTCTCAAATACCTTGGAATGATTGTCAAAGATTGTTTGGAGATCTGGAGAAATAGATGACTTCAATGTGGGAACCTCTAGAGAACATAATTGTGCAATTACGCCTCATTGTTTTTTCTTTAGAAGCTTTGTCATTCCATTAGAGCTGATTATCTTTCCCAGTTTCCCTGTGATACCCCTTAATTCAGCTTCCTTTCCTTCTGAATGAAATTTCATGAAAAGTTCTTGAAAATTAAAAGCTATTTTACCCAAGGATTGTAGTCATTGGACTCCTAGTACAACATTAGCACCACCAATTGGAAAGGAAATCATTGCGCTATTCAATACATATTCTCCCATGGATAGCTTGATATTATGGCACTTTCTAGAGCAATTTATGGTTCCTCCACTTGCAACCGTCACTTGACACTTTGGTGCTGGATATAGGAAGCAATTCAATTCCTTGGCTATCTTACAATGAATAAAATTATGGGTATTGCCGAATCAATCAACACTATTAACTTTTTCTTCTTGATATGTCCTTCTATCATGATAGTTTGAGGAGTGGTGATTCCAGCCAATGCATTACAAGATATGGCCAGATTCATTTCTTTTTTCTCTAGGGTTTGTTCCTGGTGTATATCCTCTTCTTTTGACATTTCTTGTTCCTTTTCTTCCTCCTCTTCACAATCTATGTAAAATAATTTCTTGTTAAATAATGAATCCATACAGGTGAGGATCGTTTTATAGATGAGGAATGACCTGTTATAGAGTTTTGTGAACCCAACATTTCGGACTACCAAGTGAGTCCATCATCAGGGGATGCGTCAATAGATATTCACCAGAGTTTAATGATTTATCCAAGAGCTCTATTTAGGGTATATATAGGTTTTTAAAGAAAAGATATATGAAATTTGGTCGGCCATTATCTTATTAATTTTTCATTTTATTATTATTATTATTATTATTATTATTATTATTATTATTATTATTATTTAATTTGTTTAATTAATTAGTTAATTAATAAGTTAAAGGGAATTTTTCATTTATTATTATTATTATTTAATTAATTTATTAATTTGTTTAATTAATTAGTCAATTAATAAGTTAAAGGGAATTTTTTCATTTATTATTATTATTATTATTTAATTTATTAATTTGTTTAATTAATTAGTTAATTAATAAGTTAAAGGGAATTTTTCATTTATTGATGATGATGATGGTTAACGTCCGCTGAGACCAAACATTGGTCTATCGGACCTAAAGAAACAAATTATTTATTTTGATTTAAGATTTTATTCCTATGCTCAAAAAGCTTGGAGAGAAGCCTCCCGAGCTCACTATAATTTTGACATTGTATAAGGCTAGGAAGGTCAGTATTGTAACAAAGATTGTGAAATTAAGATCTAATGTGGTTGTACGCGGGGAACTCTAAGAGGAAGTGGTTTTCATCCTCGATGTTCCTATTCTCACATATATGGCAGAGCCTTTCCATCCATGGTGTTTTAGGAACTGCGCAACGACCTGTTTCACTATGGAGCTCATGAGAATTCATTCTAATCTTTGCTCTATTAATTTTCTTCTTTGAGCTAGTTAAAATAGAGAGATACTTTTGATCTTCTAGGGTGGGGTTGATGACCTTCTTATAATAACTTAATTTTCTTTTAGCCACTAAATCTTTCTCACACCACATTTTTTCTTTGAACTTAGAAGTAACAATATCTTTAATGTTATTTATGTTTTGCAAAGCATCATTCTCATTGATCTCCCAATAGTTTAACCGGGTCCTTGTGTCTTTATTCCACCCCCGATTGAGCCTTAGGTGGTTTTCGTTGGAATTTAAAGCTAGCTCAGGAAGTCTATGATCGTTTATGTTATTGAGTTTGTGCTTGTACAGCAAAAACCTAATCATAGATAGGCTCTCAATAGGGGAAATACCTGCTTCTATAAGGAGAATAGGATAGGGTGTATTAATTTTAATTTTCAGGTTATAAGTTATAAAACGCTTATGGATTTGCTCAATCTTTCTCCATGGTTCTATGGAGATGTTGCAACCCCAAACCTCACAGCCATATAAGATAATAGGAGTGACTAAAGTTTCAAAGAGGAACTTCTTTTTATCCCACATTACGAGGTTTGCTATTTTACAATTATTTTCAAGACCAAAATAAGCTTTCCACCCCCCATTAATCCTTTTCTCAATGCTATGGTTCCAGTTGAGCTTGTGATGAATATCAATTCCTAGATACTTGTAAGAATACACTTCCTCCAAGTTATTATTGTCATACATAAAATTAGCGTAAGTGTCCTTCTTGGATTTGATAATCATAACTTTTGTTTTGTTAGTGTTAACAGTCATACCCATGGTAGAGCAGAAATCCTTAAGAAGCCTGAGTTTCTTATCAAGATCAGATGGGCACCTTGCCAAAAGAACAATATCGTCAGCATAGAGAAGAAGGATGACGACTATCCCAGCTAAGATCGTGCCATCACATCCTGCTTCCTCTAAATAGCCTTCGAGCTTATCGATGTAAATGCCAAATAGGGTAGGGGAGAGGGGGCAACCTTGTTTAACTCTGATGTTACACTTAATATCTTTCGACCACCCCTCATTGCTCTTTAGCTTGGTAATTACATTCTCGTATAACCTTATAGCGGCAACTCTCAACTCGAGAGGAACCTTTAGCTCTTCTAATCTATTCCAAAGGTTGTATCTAGGAACCGTATCGAAAGCCTTTCTAAAGTCCACAAAGCAACAAAATAAATTGGATTTATCATTACGACATTCCTCCACAATGATCCTAAGCGTAACGAGGTGGTCTATTGTTGAGTGATGCCTTCTGAAACCTACTTGGCCTTTAGCCCACTTACCTTCACTTTCAAGCCATATGCTTAACTTCTTTTCCAAAATACTACCATATAACTTGGCTAAGAGAGGGCTGATCATAGTTGTTCGATAATTAGAGGGGTTATTTGTATCCCCACTTTTAAAAATAGGGATAATAAGGCTCTCAGTCCAAGGTTTAGGGAGCCCTTGCTTGACTACTTGATTGAAAAGCTTGTGGATGTGGGGGATGAGGACAGGACCTCCAATTTTTAAGATTTCCGCCTGGTAACCTTCAATGTCCTTAGCTTTCCCATTAGCGAGGCGATTAACCCCAAACTTAATGTCTTCTAAAGAGAAAACTTCTTTGGTTGTGGGCAAGGTTTCCAAATTATCCATGACATTTGGAGATTCATAAAGCTTTTTAAGATAGGAATTCCAATCGTGAAGAGAAATTTTATTATTATCTTTAGTCTTCCTAGTCAGAATCTGCCTCCAAAATTTCTTAAGAGCTACCTTAGAGAGGTGTAAGAGATTCTCCTGTCTTTGACGAATGTACTGCCTCTTTTTCCTTTTAGTTAGGGCTTTGTATATTTTTATCTTGTCCACTTTAAGAGATTCATCAACAGCTTCCTTAATTGCTCTCCTCGCACTTTTACAATCTTTGCCATACCATAGATTGGTTTTGCTATTTCTTTTATTATTTGAAACTTCAATTGAGAACTTTTCATAGAATATGAGAGGGTTGTAGTAAAATTATGATAGAGGTCTTCTATTTTGTCTATACTAGATAAAGGAAGCAAATTAGTTTTTAATTCATTTAGAAAGAGATCATTTTTATTTCTATCAAATATTAAGTTCTTTTGGCTGTAAGTATTATTTTCTGTGGGAACTCTATGCATGACAAAATTGAGAGTTATAAGTAAAGGCCTATGATCAGAGTCAGGTTTGTGGTCGTTTAAGATGTCAAAATTTATTATTTCGTTGTATAATGGGAGATCGGAAATAACGTAGTCTACCACACTGCTACCAAGTCCATGGATGCAGGTCATCTTGCTGGAATTGGGCCACTTCTTTAGACCGTTTCAAATTATGAGATCCTGAGCACTACAGAGCTTGATTAGCTCCGACCCAAACAAATTTTCCCCGAGGTCTTCAGAGCTCCTTTTGTACCTACTAGCCAGAGTAGGGTCTTCGTCTAACCAAAGAGGATTAGGGTTGGAATGATTGCTTAGAATAATAGCTTGGTTGTTTGAAGTTTGAGCATTAAAGTCACCTATTAAAAGGATATTACCGTCATTCCTTAGGCTAGAAATATCATTCTCTAAACCATTGTAAGGGTTATTTTTATCTAGATTCTTCTTCTTATATAAGTTAGAATTGATGGGGGAAAATAACATATTGCTATGTATGACTTTTTATTATTAATGTCTCTGATCTCTATCCAACTGTATTGGTTGTGGGGGTCGTTTTTATAAATCCTAGCATGGGGGGAGATGTTCTTCTTAATGTAACAAGCTATTCCCCCAATGCCTCTACGGGAGGATCGCTTGTTCCAGGTAGACCATAGCGTAAAGCCATCTATGTTAGGGACCTTAGATTCTTCGTGCTCCCAAGTTTCAACAAGCAAATAATATCAACATCATTTGAAATCCAACTTAGCTTGGGGCCTTTGTTCCATGGGAAGCCTCGACAGTTCCAAGAAAGGATCCAGTGCATGTTTAATTGCTATTGATTACTATCTTTTTGGTTTCTATCTTGAATAAAGGCTTTTCTATTTCTGATTATTGCCCATTTTCCTTCCTTTCTAGCTTCTTTTACCTTTTGAACCTGCTTTCTTAATTCTGCTTGATCTTCTGGAATGAGATCTTCATTTATGAAAATTCTCGTTCCTTTTAGACTTGAGGCTTTACTAAGTATGTCGTACTTATGATCAGTGGAGCTCACCTTTATGCGGATTAGTCTTCCTTTATTCTCGGTTAATTTCCCCAACCTTGTTACTTCTGTGAGACACACTGTTTCAATTTGTAATCTATTATGTAATTCTATCTGGGCTAAGGCTAAAGTATCCTCATCTACTTCCTCTTTTAAACCGAAGATTATAAGGTTCAAGGCCCTTTTGTTACATTCGTGGTCTAATTCTATTAATTTTTCATTTCATCTTTAATTGGTTTGATATCTAACTTATCTACCACATTATTTAGGGTGAGGCGGCTATTAAATTTTTCTTCTAATTCTTTAATCATGTCTTTCATTTTAAGACTCTCTAAAGTATCAACATCTCCTTGCTGGGATGGTTGGTTAGTATCTTGGTTTTGTTTTTCTATAACCTGCAATCTAGTCTCCATTGCCTCCATTTTATTCTCCAACAGTTCTATTTTATTTTCTATTTGTTTTTGGATCGTGTCTTCAAGAGATGCAAATTTATTTTCCAGCCTGGCTTCTAACTCTTTTTGTAGCTTGGATTCTCTTTCTTCTCTACGTTTCTCTAAAGACTCTATATACTCATAAAGGCCTTGTAGAGTAATTGTGCTAGGTCTGCCCTTGGTAATCTTTGGTAACTATGGTGAAATATTCATACTTGAAATTATATGAGCAAATATGTGTTAGAAAAAGAAAAAGATAAGGAATGTATGCACCTAACATTAGCAAACCTGACTACAGATCGCCCGTGCCAACCCCAGCCCGCAGACCAAAGAATATATAGAGTATGTTTTTAACTCTTTCACCGAGCCTCAGAACTCTTTCACCGAAGAATATATAAAGTACATGTTTAACATTTTCACCGAGCCTCAGAACTCTTTCACCGAAGTATATATAGAGTATGTGTTTAACTCTTTCACCGAAGTATATATAGAGTACGTGTTTAACTCTTTCACCGAGCCTCAGAATTCTTTCACCGAAGAATATATAGAGTATGCTTTTAACTCTTTCACCGAGCCTCAGAACTCTTTCACCGAAGAATACATGCGAAGAATATATAAAGTATGTGTTTAACTCTTTCACCAAGCCTCAGAACTCTTTCACGTAAGAATATATGCGAAGAATATATAGAGTAGTCTTTCAGAGAAGAATATATGCGAAGAATATATAGAGTACTCTTTCATTTATTATTATTATTATTATTATTATTTTTAATTAATTTATTAATTTGTTTAATTAATTAGCTAATTAATAAGTTAAAGGGAAATTTTCATTTATTATTATTATTATTATTATTTAATGAATTTATTAATTTGTTTAATTAATTAGTTAATTAATAAGTTGAAGGGAATTTTTCATTATTTATTATTATTATTATTATTTATTTAATTTATTAATTTGTTTAATTAAGAAGTTAAAGGGAATTTTTCATTTATTATTATTATTATTATTTAATTAATTTATTAATATATTATTATTATTATTTAATTAATTTAGTAATTTGTTTAATTAATAAGTTAAAGGGAATTTTTCATTTATTATTATTATTATTATTTAATTTATTAATTAGTTAATTAATAAGTAAAAGGGAATTTTTCATTTTATTATTATTATTATTATTTAATTAATTTATTAATTTGTTTAATTAATTAGTTAATTAATAAGTTAAAGGGAATTTGCACGTGAGTGCACGATGTGGTGGCTGGGGCGGTTGGCTTTCGCACCCCCCAGCCGCGTTCGAATCCTGCGGGATGGTATCTCTTCACGCTACGGCGGTATTTGTAAAAATCTGTTTCCATGACACGCTTCGGCGGTATTTGTATATCTGCTTATCTGCTCGCTTCGGCGACATTTGTTGTATCATGATTCTTCAGCGGGGAGTTTCTCCCCCACTGAAAAAAAGTTAAAGGGAATTTTTCATTTATTATTATTATTATTAGTATTAGTATTATTTAATTAATTTATTAATTTGTTTAATTAATTAGTTAATTAATAAGTTGAAGGGAATTTTTCATTTCTTATTATTATTATTATTATTTATTTAATTTATTAATTTGTTTAATTAATTAATTAATTAATAAGTTAAAGGGAATTTTTCATTTATTATTATTATTATTATTATTTAATTAATTTATTGATTTATTGATTTGTTTAATTAATTAGTTAATTAATAAGCTAAAGGGAATTTTTCATTTATTATTATTATTATTATTTAATTAATTTATTAATTTGTTTAATTAATTAGTTAATTAATAAGTTAAAGGGAGATTTTCATTTATTATTATTTTTATTATTATTAATTTATTTATTTATTAATTTGTTTAATTAATTAGTTAAAGGGAATTTTTCTATTATTATTATTATTTAATTAATTTATTAATTTGTTTAATTAATTAGTTAATTAATAAGTTAAAGGAAATTTTTCTATTATTATTATTATTATTATTATTTAATTTATTAATTTGTTTAATTAATTAGTTAATTATTAAGTTAAAGGGAATTTTTCATTTATTATTATTATTATTATTTAATTAATTTATTAATTTGTTTAATTAATTAATAAGTTAAAGGGAATTTTTAATTTTTTATTATTAATTAATTTGTTTAATTAATTAGTTAATTAATAAGTTAAAGGAAATTTTTCATTTATTATTATTATTATTTAATTTTTTAATTTGTTTAATTAATTAGTTAAAGGGAATTTTTCATTTGTTATTATTATTATTATTTTATTAATTTGTTTAATTAATTAATTTGTTTAATTAATAAGTTAAAGCGAATTTTTCATTTATTATTATTATTATTATTATTATTATTCAACTAATTTATTAATTTGTTTAATTAATTAGTTAATTAATAAGTTAAAGGAATTTTTCATTTATTATTATTAAATAATATTATTTAATAATAATATTAACTAATTAATTAAACAAATTAATAAATTAATTAAATAATAATAATAATAATAAATGAAAAATTAATAAGATAATGGCTGACCAAATTTCATATATCTTTTCTTTAAAAACCTATATATACCTTAAATAGAGCTCTTGGGTAAATCATTAAAATCTTGTGAATATCTATTGACGCATCCCCTGATGATGGACTCACATGGTAGTCTGAAACGTTGGGTTCACAAAACTCTATAACAAGTCATTCCTCATCTATAAAATAATTTCTTCTCAGCACACTTATGACCTTTAGTGTATTTGTTATTACAACTATAACAAAGCCCTTTTGCTCTTTTTTCTTCCAATTGTTGTGGTGTCAACCTTGTAGGTTGTGGAAAGCTAGGGGAAACAGCACTTCCATCTTTATAGTTGTGAGTGGTAGGCTTTCTTGTTGCCATAATTTTTCTTTCCATTTTTCTTGCCAACTTGAATGCCTTCTCCAATGAATCAGGTTCCCAAAGGCGAAACTCATGTTGGATGTTATCCTTTAAAGTCCCTATGAACGCATCAATCCTATGCTCCTCTGGAATATCTTTTACCCTTATAATCAATTTTTGGAAGTCCTCAATGAACTCCATCATTGAACCCTTTTGTTTGAGATTTATCAATTGGCTAAAAAAGGTGTTGTTTTTTGTATCCTCATAATGTGTTATCATTTCTTCCGTGAAAATTGCCCAATTGACAATTTGTTTATGAGAGCAAATTCATCGATACTATACAAACTGATTTGGTTCGGTTTATAAAGTTGCAATGTGTACATTTTGTGTGTTTTGCACATTGTGGAGATCGAAATATTGCTCCATCTGTAGTATCCATGTTACATGATCCTTTCCATCAAACTTCCTTATATCGATCTTTGGAACATGATGGGTCTTCAATCCGACGTTAGAGTCTATGAAATCATGATTAACATTTATTTTTTCCTCATCATGAGTTTCCTTTACTACCCTTTCATCGTTAGTAAACATTTCTGGTAGCAACTTTGTCAAATTTGTCTTCAAATCTTCCATTTTTCCTTCCACGTCTTTCTTTAAACCATCCATCTTAGCATCCACGTCATTCATCTTCGCTTCCATGCCTTTATTTAAACCATCCATCTTATCTTCCATGACTTCTGTCTTAGCTTCCACGCCTTTCTTTAAACCATCCATCTTAGCTTCTGTTACTTTTTGTGAGAGTGAATTTTGTTGCACTTGGTCTCATAATTTTGATATATCATGTTGCATTCCTTCCTTTTCTTCATGAGTCATGCTATAACTTTTAGATTTCTTACTAGGTGTCACCATTTTATTTCTTCGGGATATCAATTAATGATAATTATGCTTCATTATGCCCTTTGAATTCCTTCAAACTAATTTTTCAAACCAAACTTATGCAAAATTTAAAAAAAAAACTACACGCACTTTTTCACTTTGTAGGATCTCGATATTGAATCTGATGTATCTCTGAAATTTCAGATCTCCAAAGTCTGAAATTGCAAACTGTGGTAGCCCTCTGAATCCTCTTTCCAACGCCACTAGTCTGATCAAAATTGGATTCTCCAAGAAAGATTTATGCCCAATCTCCCAAGATGACATGATTATACACTTTTTCAGTAGAGTGAACTTGTACGAAGTGCCACGTGTCATTGTTTCAACCTTCAGACCTGAAAATGATGCAAAGAAAACCACAGTTTGTCCTCTTTCTGTAAATTCTTACAAAATTTCAATATGATACTCAGAGAAAGTTATGATGATTTTCCCAAGGTCACCTGTTTGGGATGTAATTCGGGAGTTTGCAAAAACCCTAACTTCCTTATATCATATTGCCAAAAATATAGCAAGACAAGATCTTAAATTTGGACCCGAGGATCATCGTGTTGAAAAGTGTGCAACAAGAAATGCTAAAAATAGAAGATGCTAAAAATAGCAGTGCAACCATTGGTGATCTTAGCAACAATGGGTGAAAAGTGAAAGCGCTAAAAATAGCTTTTCTAAAAATAGCATTTCAGGATCCCTTCTTAATTTAGTCAGTCCCTGAACTAAACATAGGAAGTAAAATTCAAATTTGATATCAATAGCAGTTTGAAAATTAATTAATTAATTCATATTGAGTTAATTAGTTAAGGAAAATCAAACTTGAAGTCTATATGAGGACATGCAACAATTTCTCCTTTGATTGAGGAATTTAACCTTCAGTTAAAGAGATAAGAGTGAGTTGTAATATTGAGTTGTAATCAATTGACTTAGTTTAACTTAGTCAAGTCTAGTTAGATTAATTTAACAGTTTTTTAAATTAATTAGAGTTCAGTTAGTTAATGCTTGCATGCATGCAACCACTCTATTTCAGATAACTGAGTATTCACTCATGGATAACTCATGCATGTCAGTTCAGTCAGAGACCCAGTTGAGATCAGATGGAGGGACAGTGTACTATCAGTTGCTAGGATATTCTTTGGTGTATATTCCTTGCATGCAGAAGGAATATTATTCCTTATGGATTGCGCAATTGGACCTGAGGTTACAGTGAGTGTGATGAGGCCAATTCACACATGTGATATCATTGGACCCCAATCAAAACTGCGCAAGGAAATAGGAGGCTTGGAGGGCTTGAGGAAGATATATTCTATGTCTATTGAGTCTGTAAATTGTATTGTTTGATTGTAGAGAGAGCAAGATAGCTTGAGAGCTGATTCTTTTTGTAACTTGAACAAGATTCCACTTATATGATAATACAGAGTTTGGGTTTTAGGTTGGTGCTTTCCCCAGTGATATATCTTTTGTGTTATGGTTGATTACTTCTCATTTTCAGTTATATCTGTTCATACTTGATGTGGCTCATGTTCGATTAAGCTTCTGCTAAATTGTTTGTAGAAGTAGATCAAGTGTTTTGCTTTAGTACATTGCATTACCAGGTGATCTACAATAGGAATTTCTACATGGTATCAGAGCAAGGGTGATCAAGGAAGAACAGTATACAAGTAGGGAAAGTTCGAAGTTTGATTTCTGAATATTGAATTGAGTTCTTATCACATCTATTTCACTGATGGTGTTCAGTGATTTAAGACTCGAATATGCCCTTCATGGTAGTTCGAATTATATAGCCTGGAAGGATCGCATGGAGGTAGTATTAGAAGATAACGGCCTAAAGGAATTCATTGATCAAGAAGTCTATAATCCGACTGATGCTACTCAACTGGCAGAATGGAAAAAGTGTGTGGCTAGAGCAAGGAGAATCCTCCTGGAGGGAGTTCGAGATCACATTGTCTCGAGCCTCCATGGGAAGGAGACTCTGTTTTCGATGTGGAAAACATTGAAAGATATTTACTAGAATAGCAATGATTAGAGGAAGCTGCCGCTAAAAGATAAACTTCGAAAGATCAAGTGTGAAAAGGGCGACACAATCTCTACGTTATTAGCTCACCACCTGCAGGGATGAGCTTGCAAGTGTAGGGGTCGTGACTGCTGATGGCGACATGGTGAATCTAGCACTCCTCGGTCTTCCAAAGAGTTGGCATAACTACTAGGACTCGGTTGATGGAAGAGAGAAACTGCCAGATTGGGAATGACTTTGGTCGGACCTAATGCAGGAGGAGATAAGGCGGAGCACCAAGGATGGATCTTCATCAAAACAAGATGATGAAGAAAATCTAGCTTTAGCAAGTAAAGATAAGAAAGGGAAAGGGAAGGCATCCCAATCCAAATCTTCTCATGGTGGGAAGAAGGTTGACAAGTCGATGGTGCGATGCTTTCATTGTCATGAAGTGGGCCATTATGCTATGAATTATCCACAGAAGAAATCCAAGAAGGGTTCCTCAAAGGGATATGATGGTGATGCACTAGCTTCATAGTTTGAGCTGGATTTCTCACTTATCTCATGCATGGTTTCATCCATGGTGGGATGTGTTTGGTACTTGGACAATGGAGCTTCTTTCCACATGTCGGGTGACAAGAATCTTTTCACTACATTAGAGGAGAAGGATCTCCAGATGTGGATTGAGATGGGCGATGATGGAAAGTACTATGTTTCTGGTGAAGGTACAGTTGTGTTTCAGAGGAAGCATGGTGCTCCTCTCACCGTATCTGTTGTTCAGTACGTACCAAGTTTGAAAAAGAATCTTGTGTCTATTGCTATTAGAAGATAAAGGCTATGATGTAGTCTTTAGTAAAGGAAAAATTTTCCTGAGGCATATCGGCACTAGACAAACCAAGCGAATTGGGATTCAAGTAAAGAATCTCTACAAGCTGGAGGTAGAAGACTGTGCTGAACTGAGTTCCAAAGAAAAGGTAGTGCAAAGCCAAGATGTTGGCGAGCTGTGGCATAGAAGACTGGACCACTTGCATCACGAGGCCTTGAAGATCATGCAAAAAATTTCTACCGGCTTACACAAGGAAAAACTAGAGCAAACAGATACATGCAAAGGATGCACCCTGGGTAAGTATGCAAAAGATTCCTTTCAGGATCGGGATAGTAGAGCTGGAGCAATCTTGGAGCGAGTTCACTCAGATGTATGTGGACCATTCTCTACAACCTCCACCGCTAAGCAAAGGTAATATGTTATTTTTATTGATGATTTTTCTCGTAGATGTTGGATCTACTTTATGCAAAAGAAGGATCAGACCTTCTTGAGGTTTTATGAGTTTAAAGCCTTGGCAGAGAAAGAATCTGGAAAGAAAGTAAAAGCCTTGTGTAGCGACAATGGTGGAGAGTATGTTTCCCAGTAGTTTAAAGACTTCTGTGCTGCAGAAGGAATTAAACGGGAACTGACAGCACCTCATAACCCACAACAGAATGGGGTGGCCGAAAGGAAGAACAGATCTATTGTGGGAGCAACTCAAGCGATGTTGCATGACCAAGGCCTACCACTTCATCTGTGGGCTGAGGCATGCAATACAGTAGTGTACCTTCAGAACAGAATTCCTCATCGTATCTTGGGGATGAAGACACCTATGGAGGCTTTTTTGGGGAAGTGACCAGTTGTGAGTCACTTCCGCATCTTTGGATCACCAACTTTTTGTCATGTGACCAAAGATGCTCGGAAGAAGCTAGACCCAATAACTGAGTTGGGGATACTTGTGGGGTACACAGATACACCCCACAACTATCGTGTGTTTATGCCTGCTAGTCAAAGGACCGTAATGCGCAGGGATTTGAAGTTCGACGAGTAGAGAGCCATGCGAGTGTCACTTGAGAGGGATCTCAAGTTGCATGGTGATGAGGAACTTTCAGTTCCAAAGGAGGAGGAGCCTCCTGATGATGTGAATCAACCACATGTAGAGGATCCAGTAGTGGAGACCACCACTCCTGGAGAGTCTTCCAGAGAAGGGAAAAAACGCTCGCAGGAAGCTGGCAGATTGATGCTAGATGCGAGAGAAAATGTGGGGTAGCCATCCTCTCAACACAGACAGAGGAGATCTCCCAAAAGATACACTAGCTACATGGCCCTAGTTGGGGAGTGTGTAGCGACCAAACCTTCTTTTCAGGAGGCAGTGCAACAACTAGTCTGGGTTGATGCAATGGTAGAAGAGTATGATTCTATCATATGGAACAGTGTGTGGGATGTTGTCCCTAGACCTGGGGACAAGTCAGTGGTTAGTTCCCGATGGCTTTACAAGGTAAAGCAAGCAACTGATGGCAGTGTTGAAAAACACAAGGCAAGGTTTGTTGCTCGAGGTTTCTCACAGGTTGAGGTAATCGACTACGATGAGACCTTTGCTCCCGTAGCAAGGTACTCATCTATCAGATTGATGCTAGCTCTATCAGCACAGATGGGTTGGAAGATCCATCAGATGGATGTGAAGACGACGTTCCTCAATGGGAAGATTGAGGAAGAGGTATACATTGAGCAGCCCAAAGGATTTGAGATCTTCGATTGCGATTTGCATGTCTGCCGACTCAAGCGAGCACTGTATGGGCTGAAGCAAGCACCCCGTGCTTGGTATACCAAGATCGACAACTATTTCACTAGGGCTTCACTGAGAGTGAAAAAGATGCGAAAAGATACCACATCATGGTAGATGGTAAGCCATTGATTATTGTACTGTATGTCAATGATCTGATTTTGATAGGTGATGACCAGCTGATATATTCTTGCAAGGAGGACCTTGCAAGAGAATTCGAGATGAAGGACATGGGCCTCATGCACTACTTTATAGGCATGGAGGTGTGACAGAAAGATGGGGAAGTATTTGTGTCTCAAGGCAAGTATGCCAATGAGATACTCAGGCGCTTTCACATGGAGAAGTGCAAGCCCATGTAAACTCCTCTAGCTGGGAACTGGAGGAAGGAGGATGCTACTTCAGGTGAGGTAGTAGCTGCTACTGTTTATTGGCAGTTGGTGGGTTCACTTATGTATCTGGTGAACACACGACCCGACTTATGCTTTGCAGTGAACCAGCTGAGTCAAGCTATGGTTCAGCCTACCAAGCTGTTTTGGAAGGCAGCAAAGCATGTGCTGAGATATCTCAGAGGCACTACACAGTATGGATTATGGTACAGATGGACAGAGGGAGTGAAGCTGCAAGGCTTCACGGATGCGGATTGGGCAAGTAGTCCATTAGACCGGAAGAGCACTTCTGGAGGAATCTTCAACCTTGGTTTAGCTGCAGTTTCTTGGTATAGCAAGAAACAGAGATCAGTTGCACTTAGCTCAGCAGAGGTTGAATACATGGCTTCCATTTAGGTAGCATGCGAGGCCATTTGGATGCGGAAGATTCTAGTGGGATTGTTTGGTCAGATGATGGATCCTACAGTGATATACTGTGATAATCAGAGTTGCATAAAACTCTCTGAGAATCCAGTGTTTCATGATAGGTCCAAGCATATAGATATCCGTTACCATCATCTACGGGACTGTGTGGTCAAGAGGATCATGATGTTGCAGTATGTTTCGACCGAGGAGCAAGATGCAAATATTTTGACTAAGGCATTGTCAAAATGCAAGTTCGAGTTCCACAGAGACAAGATCGGGGTTACTGATAATCCCTTTCTTGTTGAGAGGAAGTGTTGAGAAGTGTGCAGCAAGAAATGCTAAAAATAGAAGATGCTAAAAATAGCACTGCTATAAATAGCAGTTCAGCCATTAGTGATCTTAGCAACAATGTGTGAAAAGTGAAAGTGCTAAAAATAGCTTTTCTAAAAATAGCATTCCGGGATCCCTTCTTATTTTAGTCAGTCCCTGCACTAAACATAGGAAGCAAAATTTGAATTTGATATCAACAGCAGTTTGAAAATTAGTTAATTAATTCATCTTGAGTTAATTAGTTAAGGAAAATAAAACTTGAAGTCTATGTGAGGACATGCAACAATTTCTCCTTTGATTGAGGAATTTAACCTTCAGTTAAAGAGATAAGAGTGAGTTGTAATATTGAGTTGTAATCAGTTGACTTAGTTTAACTTAGTCAAGTCCAATTAGATTAATTTAACAGTTTGTTAAATTAATGAGAGTTCAGTTAGTTAATGCTTGCATGCATGTAACTACTATATTTCAGATAACTAAGTATTCACTCATGGATAACTCATCCATGTCAGTTCAGTCAGACACCCAGTTGAGATCAGATGGAGGGATAGTGTACTATCAATTGCTAGGATATTCCTTGGTGAATATTCCTTGCATGCAGAAGGAATATTATTCCTTATGAATTGCGCAGTTCGACCTGAGGTTACAGTGAGTGTGATGAGGCCAATTCACACATGTGATATCATTGGACCCCAATCAAAACTGTGCAAGTAAATAGGAGGCTTGGAGGGCTTGAGGAAGATATATTCTATGTCTATTGAGTCTATGAGCTATATTGTTTGATTGCAGAGAGAGCAAGATAGCTTGAGAGCTGATTCTTTTTGTAACTTGAACAAGATTTCTTCTTGTATGATAATACAAAGTTGGGGTTTTAGGCTGGTGCTTTCCCCAGTGATATATCTTCTATGTTATGGTTGATTACTTCTCATTCTCAGTTATATCTGTTCATGCTTGATGTTGTTCATGTTCAATTAAGCTTCCGCTAAATTGTTTGTAGAAGTAAATCAAGTGTTTTGATTTAGTACATTGCATTACCAGGTGATCTACAGTGGGAATTTTTACACATCGAGATTTTGGCTCAAATGTGTTTTTTTTTTAGCTTCTGAAACATCGCATAAATAAAGTTATAGCGAAAATTCCACGATGACCTGTTTGGAGCAGCGAAACCCTATAATCCAAAGCTTTGATACCAAATATTATGAAACCAGTGCACAAAAAATAGAAAAGATAGATCAACGCCTTAAAAATCAGTCTCTTCGAGGGGGAAACCTCCTTTACATTACACAAATGAACAATTCTTGAATGCTACAAATGACTAAACCTCCTTTCTATATATAGGAGTCTATGGGGTCACAATATAAGCAAAGTTGAAATAACAATAATAATATAAGGGCACAACAATAACAATAGTGAGCTTCTATGGGGCACACTAATAACAATACGGGGACAATAGGGGCAAAATAATAACAATAAGGGATACAATGAAAATAGTAATGGGGGAATCACTAGTATTATAGGGACCTAACATAGTGTGGTATTAAAGTCTGAATATTTGTTGTGTGCAAATGTGTGTTGATTGTAAAATTTCACTGGTGATTATGTTGATATTAGAATTGGTGTTGACTGTATGCATGTGTTTATATTAGAATTGTTAAAGGATAAGAATGGTATATTCTCATATGTTAGTTTTTCTCTTATTGGCATACTAAACTTGCAGATGTCATTGTTGCTACTCTTGGTAAAATGTTGATTTCAAACTTAATAATGATATGGTTATAAACATGTTGATATGCACCTTTTAATTTTGGAATATTTGGCTAACATGAGTTCTAGATATGTGAACAACAACATATCATAATGCTTCAAATCAACATGCTTGGTGTTGGCACGGCAAGATAACAAGTCAATTTGTTTACGTTGATATAACTAACAACTATGTGTATGTAAAAACAAATAAGAAGATCCATTTGCAGTAAGAAATAAAAACATGGACAGTAGTACAGTGCAACATAGCTTGGACCAATTCCATCATGATTAGGAAAGGGAAAGTTTCCCTGATACGTAATAAACCTTCAGGAGTTTGAAGATTGAGTTGAAGACTAGGCAAGGTTGAACACAATGCTACTACAACACTTGTCATACATGTAAGAATTGTGACAATAAGCATTAACCTCTAGAGATGTAGAGGAATGACATGCTATTAAGGCCATGGAGGAACATCACAAGATTGGAGAGAAAGTAAAGCCAATTTCATGTTAGCACTGTGGAGAGGCACATCTATAGAAAAACTGCCCTAACGGACAGTGGAAGAAGAAGAATAGTTCATGTGATTCTAAGCACATGAACCGACAACCTGTATTGTAGAAAGAGGGGAGGGAGCACCCCTGCAATGATCCAGACTTAATCATTATATTGTTTGTAATTCGTCTCAATGCTTATAGAGTGGAAAAAGTGGAGGAATCATCTCATAGGACCATTTTTATTGACATGACCTAGTTTGGCAAATGGGGGTCTGAAACCTTATGGTGGAATTTTCAAGCATCAATTGACATTTTTTTGTGGGAAAAACTTTTCTACTTAAGTGAAACACCTTTTCTTCATATTCTACATATAAAGAATTTTTCAAAGGCGTAAGAATCACCTCAATTGATGTCTGTATGCAAAAGTTATGCCACTCAGAAGTTAACCTTTTTTATTTGACCACCATAATTTGAGAGGATGCCACATCAGCTCCCATTATTCATGTAAAAGGAGCTAGCCACATGATTATGATGAAGAAGACTCTAGGAGAGTCTACATTGTAACGCTGGTTGAGAATTGAGGTAGTCAAACCTAACCACTAGTAGGCTATAAGGTTGTGTTATAATCGAACCACTAGGAGGGAAAGGGGTCCCAATTTTTTCAAGTGCATTTTTTGCATAGATGAGTTAAATAGCCGATAGGGATAGGGGATAAAGCACATAGTGAGAATTCGTGCATTGTTATAGTAGTTCACATGCCACAATGCATATTTTTTTGTACTCATAGTCATTCTCTATTCAGATAAAGAGAGTAAAGCGACCTCACCTTGTAGTTGGGTTTTCTCCTGAAAGGGTTTCCCATATTATATCTTGTGTCAAATCGTGGTTTGTGAGTCTTTATTTCATTGTTCTCTATTTTATGTGTAATTTTGATTTGTATGCATACACAACCAATAATAATCTACATATCCATAAATCCAAAGAGAAATTAAACTCTAATAGTTTGGATTTCATATTTTTAAATATAGTTTTATCAGATCTATTGTGATAAACTATCTAATGGAATATCCATGACAATTTACAAATCATATTAGTGTTAGAGCAAGATTGCTTGGGTATATTGTGGATATTTGTAGTGGATCTAGATTGGCTAAGCCAAAAGTTGTAAAACCCTAATCATGGCTGATGAATCTGTGAATAACCCTCCTGATCCTACAGAGGATAGGTTTTTGTGGCTAAAAGAAGAAGTTGCAGATATAAGTCACAATTTCAATCTCCTCATGTCGGCCCTTAACAATAAGCTCAACCTACTCGGAGAAGATGGTGGTTCTAACGCAGACGACAAATAAGACGGGAGACCAGGAGATGGGGAAGAAATAAAGAACCAGTTGAAGAAAGGACCACAAAGAGATCAACCCGGTTCGAATGCCATGAACTATTCACAATCCCTGTTCAAAATGGAAGCGAAGGTCGATATCAAGTCGTATCAAGGTGAGATCAATGCTCTGAAGCTAACTCATTGGTTGCAACAATTAGAAGTGTAATTTAGTGTCCATCATATTGAGGAAGAACATAAGATTTCATTTGCACCACTAGAATTAGAGGACCATGCCTGACTTGGTAGGAAAGCCACATGGAGACCTTGAGGTTAGAGGTCCTCCAATGACTAAGTGAGAGGACTTTAAAACCCTCATAAAGTCACAATTTTACCCTAGCAAGTTGTAGAGGACCAGTGGATTCGGTGACACTATTTTAGGGAGAAGCAAGGGCAGAGTGTACAAAAGTACACCACATAATTTAGAAAAATGACCATAATGTTGGGTATTTCCCCAGAAAACCCAAATGTACACCTCAAATATTTGGAGGGTTTACATAGCCATCTGCGTAAACAAGTGATGTTGTTCAAGCCAAGATCGGTGGATGATGCTTGTGTACAAGCATAGTACCTGGAGAACATAGGCATGAAGAGCAACAAGATGCTTCTACCACAATTACTTGTGAAACATGGAAATTGAAATTTAATTAATCTAGAAATAAAAATTAAAATAAAAAACAAAGAAAGGGAGAGATGTCAAAAGAAAGTAACCATTTAAAACAAGATTGATTTGTCCCAATTATTCCTCTTTAACCTATTAATGAGCTTCACTGGCCATATAATATATCTTATCAGACGTGAGCATATTTTCACAATATTATGGTCAAATACCACATATATAAATATCAATTTTTCTTAGCGTTGCAACTCTCAATGTCAAATAACAAGATAAACATGTGAATACCAACATAATATCATTAAATATTAAATAACTATTGAAATTCTCATCTACAAATAAAATCAACCACATAAAAATATATAAATTATAATGTATAGTGCAAACTATAAATTATAATGTATAGTGCAAACTATTATTGACTAATTTACTCCACTAATATGCTGAACTATCTTCCCTCACTGCCATCTTATAGCGTAAAATGCAAGCCTAAACAAAAACTCAGACTTTTTAGTCAGCCTCAACTTTCCATTCCTCCCCTAACCTCCAAAAAGAGAAATAGAATACAGTCTACACCCCCGGAACTTCCCCGAAAACAACATAGACGATTATGCCACCTGTATCATTAATATTACAATAACCAATTAGCTACCAGGCCTTCTCCATCTTTCCAATCACATGACAATTTCTGGCTTGAGAATGCTGGTTTTGATTTCTTTATGAGGAAGGACCACACCTCCATTGCTGTATACCTCATCAGAAACATGGACATCCTCCCCCAATATTGTCATGTTTTCAACGCGAGCCCATTGGCCAACAGTAGAATGCCAACCAATGATACTTCCAGACACACAAGCGTGTTTCTTGATGCGCACTCCACGCATAATGGTGCACCGTGACAGTCTCACTCCTGCCTCAATCGCACAACCTGGGCCAATGGCCACATCTGGCCCAATCAGGCAACCCTCACCAATCTGTGCAGTGCTGTCAACTATCACATTTCCAACAATGTTAACCCCAGTTGCTAATTTATCCGAGGTGTTTCTTCGAAGAGAATCTAAGTAGAGCCTTAGGCCTGAAATATAGTCTCTGGGTTGCCCAATATCCATCCAGAAACCAGGTAAAACCATAGCATAGAGCTGTTTCTCTTGTGCAATTTTTGGGAACACTTCTTTTTCAATGGATGTGGGTTTCAGCTCAATTCGGTCCAAAACACTGGGGTTCAGAAGGTAGATTCCTGCATTGATTTTGTTACCAACAAAGACCTTGGGCTTCTCAACGAACCTCTCTACCTTTCCAGTCTCCTCGTCAAGAATAACAACACCATACTTTGAAGGTTCATCAACCTAGTTCAAGAGGTCAATTCTTTAGTATTTACCTTAGCAACCATGAAAAAATTGAAGTGAGAGAGAATTTACATAATGAAATTATGAAAAGCAATTCCCTTGCAATTTGGCTTTTGCAAAGACATGCCCTGCAAAAACCAAACCAAGGAAAATGGTTCCAAATGAGAAGGGGTTTGAGGTAGTACAACAAACTGTACCTTGGTCACCATAATGGATGCCTCTCCTCCATGTTTTGTATGGAAATCAACCATTTGCTTTAATGGGTATTCACTGATGACATCACTGTTGAGAACAAAAAATGGTTCCCCAGATCCGTCGATCAGTTTGTCCCTTGCAAGAGCTAAAGGCCCAGCAGTGCCCATGGGCTCTGTTTCCTGAGAACAGGTAATCTTAATCCCAAGTTTCGTTTCAAAAGCCTTTAAGAAGCTCAGCATAACCTGCATCAAATAAAATGATCTCAGAAATCATACTATTGTCCTGATGATCAATCACATGGGCTAGTTTGAAATGTTTGCAAAAATAAATTAATGTGATGGATCTGAAATGTTGGCAAAAATAAATTAATGTGATGGATCTGGAAAAGATAAATCAAAGTTTTTCAAATCACAGAAGCTTAAACTAAGAAATCTCTCTTACTTTCCTACTTGAACTGGGTTTTCAGGAGAAGAAACTGAAAGTACCTGGATATGAGAAAGAGTCTGTAACTTACCTCAGGCTGATAGTTAATAGCTAGCACAACTTCATCGACACCAATAGCTTTAAGTGCTTCAATCTGCTCAAAAATTGAAATTCAATTTGTTTAATTTGCCGTACAAGAAACAGACAACCTCCTCCATCACTGCTACTGTTAAAAGTTTATTAGCTCTACCTGATGCAAAATCATTGGCTTATTCGCAAAGTCAACCAGAGGCTTAGGGACACTCAATGTCAAAGGGCGCAGCCTGGTTCCGAAACCACCGACCAATATGAGGGCCTTCATGGTGTCCTGTTACTTCTCCTAGCTGTTCTGACCTCCTAGAAAACAGAACAATATGTGAAAAGACAGAGCTATAAACTTCCCTTTCATGTAATGCACAAAAATACAATTGCATTGGGTATCCATATTGTTATTAACTTAGCAATGAAAGAAGACAAATTAATCTGTTGGGCTAAGATCCAAACATAAAATCTATGAATCTCAAATCATAAGCAGATAGACCATATGTCAATTATGACATATTTGCTTACAGTAAACAGTTACTGAAACTATACATCCATGTGTTTCAATTCAATCTTTTACAGAAAACAACTGGCATGCTTAAATTAGTAAAATTAATAAGCAAACAGCTTTAAAAAAAAATCAGTACCATCTCAGCTCAAACTATGATATATTAGACAAGCCCAGAGACCTGGATACCTTGATTTTATCTTAATTTACAGTGTGTGAAAAGACTAAGTAGATGAGTTATGGTATAGCAGTATGCTAGAGTGCCAAAACTAGCTGTGTATGACCACCCAGTGTCTGACAAACACCGTTAGACGTTTCACAAAATACCCAAATTGAATTTAGCCTGAATATGAAGTTCTGGAAACATATTCAAACTATCCTCACCAAATCACACAGAATTTTGACAAAATTCCTCCAGAACCTACTGCTGACATAATGCCTCAACGAACTAACTGCTGTCCATGGAAGAAAACAGTGGATATTCAGGCATTCAATCGATATTCAGTTACTTACCCACGTAGCCCACGAGCTGCAATTCGGTCCTGAGCTGAAGCAGTTACAGATTGGCAGATTTTACGCTAAAAGACCTGCTTTATGGCACAGAATTTCTGCCGAAAAAAGCACCCAATTTTGCAGTAATTCAGGGAAATACTGAAACCTTCAATCTGGGCACCTACTGCAAAGAAATGGAGGCCGAGATCTCAAATTTTAACGCCCACTAAGGCGTCGACTAATTCCGTGGCTCTCCTTCACTCTAATTCAGACCACTGAATCCCAAACACAGCTTAGGACACCTTAGTGAACGCAATATATATAGAGAATTTTAGATTCCGCCGGCAGAAATAACTTCCCGCCGTTGAACGGAATATTATCCCGGCAATGCCACGTCGTATATTAAAATCCGTACCTTATAGAGGGCACCAAGAGTAGTATTATGTAAAAGACAAAGGAAGGTAGGTGTAATGTCATCATGGTGGGCCAATGTCATTTTTCCAAAGCGTGTGTATGGAGTTCCTTATGCGCGGCATGTACACGTATTTCACAAAGTGCGGTTAATAGTTACCTTTCTATATTTAATGTCATGTGAAGTGGCACTAATATATATATCATGTAACACATTTAATGTTAGTAATACAATCAATAAAATAAAATTAATAGTATTTTTAATAAAGTAAAGATAAAAATAATATGATAGTGTATATCTAGTTGATTTTTTTTTTATCTATTTTATTTAAGATTGATTATTTAAAAAAATGTGTAATTCAAAATTATTGAATGTGGATAAAATTATCGTGTAAATGGTTTTTTTTTTATTATTATTGGTTTTTGGTTTTTTTTGGAAAATTATAATTTAAGTTATTGATTCTATATAATGTAATGTTAGTGGTTTTTTTAATATTTTTTTGGATCCTGAGCAGGCTCTTTAGCCATTGCCATTATTTGAATGGTGAGTTCTTAGGCAAGTGAGTTTTTTCTTCTTTTTTTTTAAATTGGTCCATTTAATTTGAATTTAATTTTAACCTTGGAAAATTTTAATTTGAAGTTATCAAATCTATATAAGGTAAGTGGGTTTTTCATGAAGTTGAATTTATTTTTGCATTCAAAATTGCAATTTGAATGAAAAATTATACAAATTAGTTTCTTTATAAAAAAAATTCGTCTATTTTATTTGAAATTTAATTATAAATTTAGAAAAAAATAATTTGAAATTATCAAATCTATGTTAGTGGGTTTTTCAAAAAGTTTAATCCATTTTTACATTCAAAATTGCAGTTTGAATGGAAAATTATAATTTAACTAAATCATATTCCATTAAAAAAGCTAAAAAATAATCTCTTTAGACATATTATATATAAAGAGATGATTAAGTATAATTAGAAATTATATAATTTTATTTTAAAACAATTTTTATAGTGATTATAAAGAATATTGACTTTGTTATAAATATTATTTGCCTTTAAATATATATATGTATATGAAATAAGATTAAAAAAAATGTTTATTAATTAAAAAATCAATTTTCTAAAATTATAGAAAAAGTCATAAATATACCATAAAACTTAGTTTATTTTTTCTTCATAGGTAAATATATTACATAATGATTATTTTTAATATGAATTTTGAATTAAATTATAATAAATTTTATCAATTTTGATTAAAACAAACTATATATAATATTTATATTTAAAATTTCATAATAATGGACAACACTAATTTCATCAAATCTCTTAGACATAGCTTTTTTTTGGCAAAGCATGTTAGAAGAATGTCATGTAAATTATGAGATTTTTTTCTAATTGACATAATTATCAAATACATGTGGATTCTTAAGAGCTGAGGTGATTATAAGGATGAATTATAAGGATGAAGATAGTTAAAAATAATAAATAATTAAAAAAAGCATTAATCTTGTTCTTTATTTATTATAAATATTTTAAAAATGAGCATGTTCCTAAATTAGTCTTTAGAGGTATGAACAATTTTCTTATTGTTCCTCCCTCTAACGAAGAAATTAAGCAAGTTGTCTTCTCCTTTCACCCGATCCTCTTCTTCCAAAAATTTTGGGATCTTATTGACAAAGATTTGATGAGGATGATTGGATACTCGCTCAAGCAACTTTGCATGGGAAGAGGTATCAACTCCTTCCTTGCTCTCATTCCCAAAGAAAACAACTTGTCGTTCTTTGCCAAATTCTGACCAATTTCATTATGTAATGTCTCCTACAAAGTAATCTCCAAACTTTTGGCTCTAAGACTCAAAAAAATTCTTCCTCAGATCATTAATGAAAATTAGGGAGGATTTATCCTAGGAAGAAAAATACTTGACAATGTGATCATGATCCAACAAGTGATTGATTCTAGTTGGAAAAGGGGGCATCAATGTATGGTCATAAAGCTCGACATGGAAAATGCATTTGATAGGGTTCACCACAAATTTATCTTCAAGGTAATGAAGAAAATGGGATTTCATGAAAAATTCATCCAATGGATTGGCCTTTGTATTGGTTCTCCTTGGATTGCCCCGTTGATCAATGACAAAGGAACTCGTTTCTTCAAAGCATCTAGGGGTCTAAGGCAAGGCTACCCTCTGTCTCCTTTCCTAGTACATTATTATGGCAGATTCTTTGAGCAGAAGATTGGAGTATGAAAAAAGTATTGGGCATCTTCTGGGAATTTGTTTCTCTGTTAGAGTCAAAATCATTAACCATGGGTAGTTCGTTGATGATACAATCCTTTTGGGGGGAGGGGGGGAATCTATGGTGATTTCCAAATGACATAAAAATATATTGGATAACTTTCTAGCAGCCTTTGGAGGTTCAATCAATGAGACCAAATCTCATATCTACTCATGGAACATTAGCATAATCCGACAAAAGAAAATTGAAGATGTTCTTGGTTTTAAAGAAAGCAAGGGCTGAACTAAATTTAAATATTTGGGAATTCCTATCTGTTTAAAGAGGTCCTCTTTAAAATCCTGCCACAAAATTCTTGAAAACATTAAGAACATAATTGAGAATTGGGGTGCTAGATGGCTCAATCTAGTAGGAAAGATAGTCCTATCTAAGGTCATGTTATCTTTCATCCCTTTGTTTCGATTCTCAGCCTTATTGGCTCCAAAAAGGATTTTAAATAGGGTCCAAATGTATTTGAGAAAATTAATATGGGAAGGAGGTAAAATAAGCTCAAAAAAGTTTCATTAAGTAAAATGAATGTGGTCAGAGCGCCTAAAATTCATAGGGGCCTAGGTACCAGAGATCCTGAAATAATGAATATTGTGAATGGTGCCAAAATTGATTGGAAGATTCAGACTAAACCAAATGCTTGGTAAGTTGAAATTCTGAGGGGAAAGTACTTCCATACATCCTTAGCAGAGCTCCTCCCTAGCCAAGGCTCTCCTATCGGGAAACTTCTTCTTGCAACCTCCCCTGTAATTTGATCTCACCTTTGTTGATTCCCATGGAACATAGATAATATTAAATATATGGTAAGACTCTATCCTCAAATTTCCCCCACTGGCGAATGAAGAAGACTTGCGGCCCTTGATGATCTTCATGCACTCTCAGGGTATCTCCTCTTTCGCCAACATATCTTCATGGAACGCGGATGGATTATGGAAAGGTTGTAATCTGGGGAATCTTCCTCACCATTTAAATCCTCCATGGGAGGAATTAATTAAGAAATTGGTTGGAAGGGCTCCCATCAATCAATTCTAGCAAGATAAGTTGGGTTGGAAAGCATCTAAGTACATTATCAAAGAAGGGTATATGGACAAGCTATTTCACTCCCAGATTCCTCCCAAATCCTCCCTCTAGAATAAATTTTGGAATCCTAATGCTATACCTAAAGTAAACACCTTCTATTGGTTTCTCCTTCATAAAAGGATCACGACTTCTCAGAAACTTAAGAAGAGAGGCATTTCAGACCCCTCAAGATGCCTCCTATGTGAGAAGCACGAAGAGACTATTTTGCATCTATTTCTGAATTGTTCATATGCTAAGTTGGTATGGTTTCTTGTTCTTGGTCCTATTTTATCTAGAATAAGTTGGCCTCCTAATATCCAAAAATTCTTTTCTTCATGGCACAAACAGTATGCAGGATCCCTTCAATCCAAATCCTCCTTTAAATCATTTTGGCTTGCCCTTCCCAAGTATGTTTGTTAGCAGTGTTAGACAATTGACATTGTCTGAATCATTGTTGGAACTTTGTTTGTTGGCATTGATGTCAACTAGAATAGCATTAAGGACAGAGGCATCAATTGTTGGCATTGAGAAACATGCAGTTCAAGGCGAGTCCCATAGTTATTGGAGTTTCCGTAGAGAATCATCATAGTAGCAGGCTTAGTAGAGAAGTCATAAAATGTTAACTATGTTGGCCGGGGAGTCCCAGACTTTGGAGAGGATATGTCTCAAGAGATCAACTTTGTTATTCCTGAAATTGGCATAGTTGGTGAGTGCCTAAAAATATCTCTCCAATGGTATGTGGAACTCTGCAAAATGCCTCAGACGAGCAGGTTCCAGGCACAACAAGAAGGGTCAAGGTGCAAAGAATACCAGAGAGTTTGAAGCCATTTTTCAAGTAGAAAATGGGCTCAAAGAGCACATCGGACCTACTCAACTAGAAATTTCTCTAAAATATCTTTCCAATGGTATAAAAAAGTCTGCAAATGGCCTCCTGGATCAAAAGTATGAGGCATTCAAAGTTTGGCCTACAAGAGTCAAAAACCCGGAAGGTCGGGATCCCCAAACGCCCTGAATCTCGAAAGGTTGGATCCCAGGTGTATATTCAAAGAGGTTGTGGGATTACAATGAGTGGGGGAAGTGGGAAGACTGGAAACTAGGAAAGCATGGAATACCGGAAGGTTGGAGCCCAAAGATTTATTTAAAAGGGCCACAAGAATACAGTGAGTCAGGGAAGCAGAAAGCCTGGAATCCTGAAAGGCCCAAAAACTTGGAACCTCAGAAGGTTAGAACCTCATAACCTCTTATTAATTCAATTCCTTAAAATCACTGTGGTTACGGGGAGCAAGGATTTACATAGGAAATTACTTGCAAAACCGAGGATCGAGGGACCCTTTCTCTCTCCTCCGATAGGACACATGGCAACATTTGATTGTCTCTCAAGAGCTTATGGTGGTAGATGATGTCAACATGACATAGTTGTACGAGGTACATGTGGCAATCAAATTCAACATTTTTGGCGGCTTAATGGGGTAAATCCATGTGACACGTGTCACCAATCAGGAGATGTCATGTGGGGATGATGACATAAGCATGATGTCACCCTAGTAGTATATCCCAGAGGTCAGAAGTCCCATAACTTCTTTATAATTTCATTTTGAGAAAGTACCGAGAGAAAGAGCTTTGGGCGTTGTGTTGGTGCTTGGTCATGTAATATTGAGAACTAAGGGCATAGAGCATTTACACATGGAGATAGGCCCATGATAGAACCTTAAAGGGCTTAGCACCTAAGTTCTCTGTCGTCAGTCATAAGACCCAGTCCTATGGTGGAAAATCAATAGGAGTCGAAGCAAAAAGGGTTATAGGCCAAGCCTGAAACCTGGTGAGCTCGTAAGAATTTGAAAAACTCTATTAATAAAAGTTACAGGATGCGAGGATCTAGGATTGCAACACAATGGTGTATGAAGGATGAATGAGTAGATAACTAAGAGTAAATGCGCATAGATGACTTGGTGTCACTAGAGTAATGACGACTGCATAGATTATTGAGCCAAGGCAACAACGATCACATTTTTTCATAGAGGATTAATGGGTTGGTAATTAGATGAAGCAAACCATCCCTAATATTGCATACACACTTCATTGAATTAAATGAAGAATAGAGCCCCAAGGACATCAGATTGATTATAGAAAGAATAGAGCCATGTTGCAGTACATTCTTAGCATTGCAATAAAATGAATAAGCATGGAGAGCCTCGTTGGAGTGTGTAGGTTGACTGAGGATTTATTTCTCAACATGGAAACCCTCAGGAGCCCATTCCCAATGTTTAATGTGGTTGAAGAGATCAGGGAGTTTGATCCAACAGTAGCATGGATAGAAATGCAGGAGTACACTTGGGTAGCATGAATGACAGTGTGTAATGCACAAGAGAGAGAAGATCGGTCCTAGTGCAACAGAGGGACAAAACAATGAAGCACAATTGAGAAAATTGGGTAAATACAGTTTTGTTGAGTGAGCCAAAGAGAGCAGCGTTGTGAGTGTGAAAGTAGAGTGAGTGGGCCAAGTGTTTGATGGAGATATAATGTTTTAGAGGGTTGTGATTAGAGCTTGATGAGCAACAAGGAGAACAATTGAGAGGAGGTCTCCAGAGCTAAAGGGAAGAGGCTAATATTTCAGTGAATCAGATTTATATTCCTATGTATCTATATTTGCCTCTGTTTTCAGTTTGAAAATTATATGAAATGTAGAAAAGTGGTTGGGACAGGTAGTGGCCTGCATTCATAAGAGGTTGGTGCCTCTTGGAAAGTTGTGGCTTGCTATATAAAGGGGGTTGGGGCCTCTTGTGAGTGGGTGATCACAAAAAACTTGATGTAATTAAGTGGGTGCTTAAATTACATCATAATAACAAACAAATTGGTGGTTTTTTCCCTTTGGGTTTCCACGTAAGAATACGTGTGTCCATATGTGTGTGTGTTTTTCAATTGATGTATGTGAATATTTTATCTAGTTGCTTATGTCTATTTTAGTATGAATGCTCTCTCAAATAATTGGCAGTAGTGAAAATAATTGAAGCTTTTTACTTAAAGTTTTAAGAAACCCCATAATTACTGTTTCACCTCCCCCCCCCTTCTTAGTAACTCCTTATTCCAAAAATTGGTATAAGAGCCAAGTTCCTTTAGGATTAGTCTAACCACTAGAAGGTAGATCCCTAAGGAATTATGTCTGGCAAGAGAGTCAGGATGCTTATTTAAGCAAGATACTAGACTTTGATGGGACAAACTATTCCTTTTGGAAAGTTAGAATGGAAGTCTATCTTATGTCCATGGGAGTAGATGTTTCAAGCTTTGTACTAGTAGATTATTATGTCCATGATGTCCCTCCCACTGATTGTGATGGTAAAAACTTGTATGGAAGTAATGCTAAAACCAAGAATTCCATTCTCTTTGGCCTTAGTCAATCCGAACTTGTAAAGATTATGCATTGTAACTCTGCCACGGAAGTGTGGGTGAATCTCAATTAGAGTTAGGAAGGAGATAATAAAGTCAAGCAGGCCAAACTTCAAACCTTCAAAATGAGGTTTGAAAACTTAAAATTAAGTGAATTAGAAAGCATAGCAAAATACTTCCTCAAAGTTGATGAAGTAACCAATATGATTAGAGGACTCGTTGAAGAATTCAAAGAAGATATGATTGTTCAAAAGGTCTTATGGTCTCTACCCATGAGATTTAATTCAAAAGTCTTTGTCATTGAAGTGATGGTTGATTTAAATAATCTCAAGATGGATCATCTGCTTGGTACTCTCACATCCTATGAGATGAGAGTAGGAAAAGAGAAGTTTGAAACCAAGGAGTTAACATTCAAAGTGTCCAACAAGTCCAAGGAGCACACAGATCATCAATATTGCTCCAACTGCGAATATGATCAAGAGATGGCTCAATTTTCTAGGAAACTAAAGCATGGCTCAAGAAAGTATAAAGGGAAGTTGTCGTTTATATGCTTTGACTGTGGAAGATTTAGACATTTTTTGTCCAAATTCCCTTACAAAGAAAGGACAGAAAAGGAAGATGATAAAAAAATTAGAAACAAATCTCAAAAACATAAGAAGAATAAGCTCTTTAAGAAAAAGGGTCTCTACTAAAGAGGATAGCTCAACACCAGAGTTAGACAGTAAAAACTCTTCAGAAGATGATTCACATGAGTATTTACTCATGGAATTTGGAGCAGACTCCAAGAAACAAATTATTACTAACTCTGAAAAGGAAGAAGAGGAAGTATGAGTAGTGGACTTTGAAGGGGAACTCATAAGTGCTCTTGATGAGTTAAAGAAGGTCGGGAAAAAGAATAGGCAGCTAAAAAAGCAACGGCATCGTGTTGAAGAAGGTATGTACAACTCAGACAATGGGGAATTTATTTGTCAAAAAGAAAAACTTGAAGAGGCCATTAAAAGAAAAGATAGCTTAGCTCTCCTACTAGAAGAAAAACAAGGAACATGTGAGAAACTAGAAGAAGAGAACAAGCATATAAAGCAGGATATGTTCAAGGTAAAGAGGGAAATGATCTCACGAACATGCAAAGATGAAATTTTGTCCTTGAAAGACAAATTAGAAGAAGCTAAATGAAAAGAAAAAATTCTTAATGATTTGATACATGAATGGGAAGAAAAATGTCAGAGTCTTGAGGAAGAGGTCGTCTGTCAGGAGAATGGATCTTGAGAGATTGAAGATTGAGAAGGGTATAAATGAAAAATCTGTAGAAGGTACAAGGAAGCTAGATTAGATTTTGAACGGTCAATGGTTTTCAGGAAACAAAACAACCACGGGATATTCTAGACCACAGGAATATTCGATGGGAAACATGAACTTCAGGTCTGCAAGATTTGAGGAACCTTAGAGTGATGAAAAGATGTATCAGAAAGAATAAATGAAGAGGAGAAGGTAGCAAGCTAGAGAGGATCACATCATTAGAATAATAAATCCAACCATCCCAAGGAACCATACCATTGGAGAATGAATCAATCAGCTAGACAATGAAGGTACCTTCATGCACAAACTCATGAACTTTCCAACTTTAGGTACTCTCATTTATTTTATGGTCATTGTTATAAATGTCACATCTTTGGAAATAAGGTTGTTGATTGTAGAACGATCAAAGTTGAAAGAGATGAAAATTCCAGGTACAATAGGTATCATAATTTTAGATCTTGAAAATCTCCTCTCAGAGCTTGAAATCCCTTCTCTCCCCTAATGAATGATGTTGAATGCTTCAAATGTAATAATTTTGGTCACAAGGCAAGTGAGTGCATAAGCATGTTTGAGTAACCATCTAAGTCCTAGAACTCTTGGCAGCCAAGTTTTCAAAAGGATAAGGAGAGTTGGAAACGAAAATCTGGAAAGAGCATGGAATTTGGACTTGCTATGTTAACACATAATCAATAGAATAGATGGTATGTGATAGTGGTTGTTCCAAGCATATGACTAGGGATAAGAGAAATTTTTTATTGCTAAAAGAAAATGACAAAGGGAACAATGTCACATTCAACAACAATTCCCCAACAAGAATTAAGGGTAAGGGCATAGTCAATCTTGATCAAAGGACTAAAGCTCAAAATGTGTTGTATGTAGAAGGTCTCAAGCACAACTTGCTTAGTGTAAGGCAGATGTGTGATAATGGCTATAATGTGACCTTTTGATCTAGGAATTGTGAGATCTAAAATGAGGAAAATGGAAACTGGTGGGAAAGGAGGTCAGAACTCACAATAATGTATATGTGTTTGATGACTCCAAAGTAATTGGTTATTTAAGCAAGAAAAATGAAACCCAGTTATGGCATTAGAGACTTGGTCATATGAATTTTGACAGTTTGATTAGAGTCAAAAAGCTAGGATCTGTGAGAGGATTAATGCCAAGACTATCGAGGCCTGTAATTCAACCTGCAATTCATGTAAATTTGGTAAACAAACTAGGACTCATTTCAACACAAAAGAATTTTCTTCATCTAGACCAATGGAGCTAATTCACGCAGATATCTGAGGCCCAACAAGAGCTAAAATCCCAAGAGGAGAAAGGTATTTTATGTTTCTTATCAATGATTTTACAAGGGCCACATGGATTGCACTCTTAAAAGAAAAATCAAAAGTGTTTAAACATTTTAAAAGGTTTAAATCTTAGGTAGAAAATAAGAAATATCTAAATATAAAATTATTAAGATTGGATAGAGGAGGAGAATACACTTCAAGATATTTTGAAGAATTCGATGAAGAACATGGCACAAGGAGGCAATATTATGTGGCTAGAAATCTACAAAAAATGGAGTAGTTGAGAGGAAGAATAGAACAATCCAGGACATGGCCAAAACTGTGATGGATGAAGAAGATGTACCTCACATCTTCTGGGGAGAATCAACACAAGCAATGATGTACCTATCAAATAGAACACAACTCAGGCCTAAAAGTGATAAAACTCCCTATGAGTTATGGAAGGGAAGATCTCCATAAGTTAAAAACTACAATGTATTTGGGAGAAAATTATTCATAAAAAGGAAAGATAAAAATCCTAGAAAGTTTGATTCACATGTTGATGAGAGTATTTCTCGGGTACTCTACTCAAAGTAAAGGATACAAGTATTACAAAAAAAGGACAAGGAGGGTTGAGGACTACATTGATGTAGTAGTAGATGAAATAACTCCACAATTTGAGTCCTCCAAAGGAAACATGAACTCAGATGGAGAAGCGATTTCATCCATCAAGCCCTCAGAGCATGAAGAAACAGAATCAAATAATGAAGATGTAGAAACAAGAACAACTCAAAGGCCCAAAACACCTTCCAGGTATGTATAGAAAGAACATCCAAAGAGTCAAATTCTTGGATATCAAATACATGGTGTTCAGACTAGGAGGAAACTTGTTGGCAGTTCAAGGTGTGCAAATCTTTTTATGTTATCTCTGCTTGAGCCTAAAAATCTCAATTAGGTAAGTGAGGACAAGTCCTAGGTGAGAGCTATGAATGAAGAACTTAACCAAATTGAGAAGAATGACACTTGGGAGATTATTCCAAGACCCAAAGAGAAAAATGTCATAGGCACAAAATGGGTCTTCAAAAATAATCTAAATGAGTAGGGTCAAGTAATCAAAAACGAGGTTCGCTTAGTCTGCAAAGGGTATGCCCAAATAGAGGGGATAGATTTCGACGAAACCTTTGCACCAGTAACTAGACTAGAATATATCAAAATATTTATTTCCTTTTTTGGTCATAAAAACATCAAGGTATATCATATGGATGTGAAGTCAAAGTTTCTCAATGGATATATGGAAGAAGAAGTTTACACTAAGAAACTAGAGGGGTTCATGCTCACCAGAGATGAAAGGTTTGTGTGAAAAATGAAAAAGGCCTTATATGGACTCACGTAGGCCCCTAGATCATGGTATGCAAGACTAGATCGATACCTTCAGCAACAAGGCTTTAAGAAAGGAACTGTAGACAACAATTTGCATATAAAATTTGAAGATGGTCATCTACTAATTGTGGTAGTGTATGTGGACGACATAATCTTTTGCAACGACTTGGAATGATTGGGACATCAATTGGAAAATTGTATGCATACTGAGTTTGAGATGTCCATGATAGGATAATTTTCCTTCTTCTTGGGATTGCAAATTTCTCAATAGAAAAATGGGGTATTTATCTACCAATCCAAATATCTATGAGAAAATCTGAAGAAATTTGGGCTAGAAGATTGCAAGCCAGTTAACACACCCATGGTTATGGGTTGTAGATCGTGCAAAGGAGATGAGACACCGCTACTAAATCATATTGGCTACATATCAATGATAGGAAGCATGTTGTATCTCGTAGCATCAAGACCAGACATCATGAAAGCAGTGGGTCTGGTGGCTAGATTTCAAGCCAGCCCCTGTGAAATTAATGTCATCGTTGTCAAAAGGATTTTCAAATATCTTCAAGGGACAACAGATTATGGACTAGGGTATGTTAAAAGAAGAGAGTTTAAGGTGAAGGCCTATACTGATGTTGATTGGGCAGGAAATATTGATGACAAAAAGAGAAACTCTAGTGCATCATTCTTTTTGGGAAACTTCTTAGGGTCCTGGGTCAGCAAGAAACATGACTCCATTTCTTTATCAATTGATGAAGAAAAGTATATTGCAGTTTCCACTTGTTGCTCACAAATTCTATAACGGATGAGGTAGACCTTGAAGAACATTGAGGTAGAGTTGACTGATCCCACTCCTATCATGTGTGATAATACTAGTGCCATTAGTATCTCTAAGAATCTTGTTATGCACTCAAAGACCAAACACATTCCTATCAAGTTCCATTTCTTAAGAGAACGAGTTGTAGCTCGTGTTGTTCAACTTGAATATGTGGCCACTAAAGACCAACTTGCAGACATCTTTACTGAGCCAGCTGCAAGATATCCCTTTGTGTATCTTCGGAAGTAGATAAGAGTTGTGACTCCTCCTCCCAAATGACTAGATTATAATGTGTGTTGGCAACTGCTCAATGTGTGGGATCAGTTGAAGAGTAAGTTGTAGCGATTTAGGGGGGGTTTTCATGATAATTATTTGCCCCATTGATGACAAAGGTGGGATAAGATTACTAATGTCAAAGGGAAGAAAAAGGATGAAGGAAACCATGCGTGGTCTCAAGGGGGGCTTAGTTTTTTGTTATTAATGCCAAAGGGGGAGATTGTTGGACAATTGGCATTGTCTGAATTGTTATTTTCACTTTGTTTGTTAACAATGATATCAACTAAACTAGGATTAAGGATAGAGGCAAAAATTGTTGGAATTGAAGAGCATGCAGTTCAGGGAGAGTCCCTTAGTTGTTGGAGTATTCTGTAGAGAATCATCATAGTAGCAGGCTTAGAGAAGAAGCCAAAAATGATGACTATGTTGGTTGGGGAGTCCTTGAATTTAGAGAGGATTATGTCTCAAGAGATCAATTATGTTATTCATGAAAGTGGCATAGTTGGTGAGTGCCTGGAAATATATCTCCAATGGTATGTGGAACCCTGCAAAATGCCTTAGACGAGCAGGTTCTAGGCACAAGAAGAAGGGTCAAGGTGCAAATAATAACAAAGAGTTTGAAGCCACTTTTCCAAGTAGAAAATGGGCTCAAAGAATACATTAGACCTACTCAACTGGAAATTTCTCTGAAATAAATTTCCAGTGGTATAAAGAAGTTTTCAAATGGCTTCTTCGATCAAAATTCTAAGGCAATCAAAGTTGGGCCTACAAGAGTCAAAAAATCAGAAGGTTGGGATCTAGGAAGGCCTGGAATCCTAAAAGGTCAGATCCTGGGAGCATATTCAAAGAGGCCATGAGATTACAGTGAGTGAGGGAAGAGGGAAGCCTAGAACCCCGAAATTCCCAAAATCCTGGAAGGTCAGAGCCTGAAGATTTATTTAAAAGGGCCACGAGAATACATTGAGTCGGTGAATTCAAAATCTCAGAATCCTAGAATGCCCGAAAACTCAAAACCTTGGAAGGTCAGAACCTCATAACATCTTATTAATTCAACTCCTTAAATGCGCCAATTTGTGGGGAGCATGGATTTACAAAGGAAAATGCTTGAAAAAACAAGGATCAAGGGAGACTTTCTCTCTCCTCTGACAAGACATATGGTAGCATTTGATTTTCTCTCAGGAGTTGATGGTGGCATATGATGTCAGCATGACATGGTTGTACGATGGACACATGGCAATCACATTCAACATTTTTGGGTGGCCTAATGGCACAAATCCAAGTGACACATGTCACCACTCAGGAGACGCCATGTGGGGATGATGACATAAGAATAATGTCACCCTAGAAGTATATACTAGAAGTCAGAAGTCCCGTAAATTTTTTATAATTTCATTTTGAGAAAGTTTCGAGGCCAGGAGCTTCAGGAATTATGTTGGTGCTTGGTCATGTAATCTTGAGAACCAAGGGCGTAGAGCATTTACACATGGAGATAGTCCCCCAAAAGGACCTTGAAGGGATTAGCACCTAAGTGCTATGTTTCCAATCATAGGACCCTATGCTATGGTGGAAAATCAATAGGAGCCGAAGAAAAAGGGGTTAGAGGCCAAGCCCGAAACCTAGTGAGCCCATAAGAACTTGAAAATGCTATTAATAAAAGTTACGGGATGCGAGGATCCAAGATTGCAACACAGAGGTGTATGAAGGATGAATGAGTCGGAAACTAAGAGTAAATGTGTGCAGAGGATTTGGTGTCACTGGATTAATGGTGACTGCAAAGATTTCTGAGCCAAGGCAATAGGGATCACATTTTTGTAGAGAGGATTAATGGGTCGGTAATCAACTGAAGCAATCCATCCCTGATCTTGTGTACACACTTCACTAAATTAAATCAAGAACAGAGCCCCAAGGATAGGAGATTGATTACAGAAAGAATATAGCCATGTTGGAGTACATTCTGAGCACTTTTATTAAATGAATAAGCATGGAGAGCTTCAATGGAGTGTGTAGTATGGATGAGGATTTATTTCTCGACATGGAAACTCTCAGGAGCCCATTCCTAATGTTTAATGTGGTTGAAGAGATTAGGCAGTTTGATGCAACAACATCATGGAAAACCATGCAGGAGTACACTTGGGTAGCATGAATGGTAGCGTGTAATGCAAAACAGAGACAACATCGTTCCTAGTGCAATAGAGGGACATAATAATGAAGTGCAGTTGAGAAAATTGGGTGAAGACAATTTTGTTGAGTGAGATGAAGAGAGTAGCACTGTGAGTGTGAAAGTAGAAGGAGTGGGCCAAGTGTTCAATGGAGATATAATGTTTTAGAGGGTTGTGATTAAAGCTTGAGGAGCGGGAAGGAGAACAATTTAAAGGAGGTCTGCAGAGCTAAAGGGAAGAGGTTGGTATTTTAGTGAATCAAATTTGTATTTCTATGTATATGTATTTGCCTATGTTTTCAGTTTGAAAATTGTATCAAAAGTAGAGCAATAGTTGGGGTAGGTAGTGGCCTGCATTCATAAGTGGTTGGTGCCTCTTGGCAAGTTGTGGCTTGTTGTCTAAAGGGGGTTGGGGCCTCCTGTGAGTGGGTGCTCACAAACAACTTGATGTAATTAAGTGGGTGCTTAAATTATATCATAATAACAAACAAATTGGTGGTTTTTTCCCTTTGGATTTCCACGTAAAAATACCTGTGTCCATATGTGTGTGTGTTGTTCAATTGATGTATGTGAAAATATTATCTAGTTGTTCATGTCTACTGTAGTATGAATTCTCTCTCAAATAAATGACAGTAGTGAAAATAATTCAAGGTTTGTACTTAGAGTTTTAAGAAACCCCATATTTATTGATTAACCCCTCCCTCTTAGTAATTCCTTATTCCAATAGGTAGGTTTGGATTTCTAGAAATTAAACTATCAAGTTAAATCTACTCAAATTTATGCCATAACTACATATCTTAAGGCTCTCTTTGTGTCTAAATACTAATCCCCTAATTTTGGATCCTCCCTTAGATAATTTGGAGGCTTTGTGGGTAGGTTCTCTTTCTCCCCGTCATTGTTCAACCTTGCCTCCTAAGCCTTCTCTCCCAAATTAGAAACTACAGTTCTCCCGAAAGAGTGGAACAAATGGAAACCCCAACAATAAAAATGGATCCTACATTTTGATGGGGCTTTGAAGAAAAATCTAGGGGCTGCAAGAGGGGGAGGGATTTTAATCAATCACGATGGAATCAATGAAATTAAGTTTGCATGGGGATTGGGAAGGAAGACTAATAATTAGGAATAAATGTATGGCCTCCTTCAAGGCTTATGTATCGCAAAGGAGAGAGGGATAATTGATATCATCATCCTTGGAGATTCACTAATCACAATTCAATATCTCATAAAATAATACACCACAATGGATAATTCTCTCCCTCAAATCTTTCATAGAATCAAAGGATTGACAAAGTTTTTCCATTCAAGCGAAACTTATCACATTCTTAGAATTAATAATGTGGAAGCATATTCAGAAGCAAACAATGCTCGCTCATCGATGAAGACAAGCTATCCAAGTCAATGATAATGTTAGTTACCATCCCATTCCCTAAGTACTCATGTCTTTAAGGGTTTGGTTTTCTTCTTTTCTCTTCCATAATTTGAGTCTTTGGTTTGAATTTTGGTCTTGCCAGCCTCCTCCTTATAACAACCCTCCTGAAAATTCCATGTAATAAAAGCTAGCAAAGGCAAAATAATAACCACAATTATGGGACACTTATTCTAAGTTGAATGTTGGGAAAGACATCCTAGTGTGGGTGTTCATTTGGTTTATGATGGCTAAGGAAATTGGCAAAGGTAATGGCAAAGGCTTTGGAAACACATGAGGCATTAATTGGCATTTTATTTATGAAAATAATGGAGATTAGGATTAAAGGAAGTTGAAAGGTCACAGGTTGAATGTGAGGAGGAAAATGAAGGAAACTAATGGAAAATGAAGAAAATAGAGACCTCATTAATAAAAAGGCTTCTGGGGATCAGTTCATAGAATTTTTTTTCAATTCAGTTTTAGAGCTCTCTCTCTATTCTCTCTCTCTCTGATACTCTTGGAAACTTAGAGTTTTCTTGGAGAACGCTAGCATTGGATCAATAAAAGCAAAGAAGGCAAGAGGAAGAAAAGATCAACCAAGGGAGAGCAGGATCAAATGGATACAATGGAATTATTTGCAAGTATCGAGTTGCATGTATGATTTCCTTGCTAGTTTTGGCATGTATGGTTATGCATGTGTGTTCTTGGTTCTCTTGTTGTCATTGACATGGGTTTTTCCAAGTGACAATGTTCTTCAGCCTAGCCTTTCCATTTTCAGGATAGCCATGGTGTGATGGTTTCTCATGTTTTTGGTTGAGCTAGATTGCTGGATGGATTCAAATCTAAGTGAGGTGGTCTTTGGAAGAAAGAACACATGGCCTAGTGACCCTTGAACATGACTGTGGGTTTCGGTAAAATCGGATTTTGTGTTACCTCGGTGGGCCTAGGGATCCTCGACCGGTGAATGACGAGATATACAATAAAGATTAGAGGTGGGTGATCTCCGTTAGGCCTATGAATCCTTGGCCAGTGATTGGTAGGATATGCAATAAAGTCCGGAGGGTGGAGTCTCTTTTAGGACCTAGTGATCCAGCGTTGATTGCGGTAAATCCTAGAGACTAGGAGACATGAAAATTCCTCACGGTGTAGGTGGAGAAATCTGGTGGTATCCATGCTCGTTTAGGTCCTAGTGATCCTGTGGGGATTGTGGTAAATCCTGGTTCTATTGATGAGGGTGAGGTGGTTTAGCCTCGGGAAGCCCTGGTTGATTTTTGGTTATGAGTCCCACATTCATGCTTAGAATATGGCACGGGGGTGATTAGTTGAAAGAAATATTTGGTTCAACCAATCTATGGTTGGGTGGTTCGTGGAAGTCCCAAACCTAGTTGGCTTTTGCATTCATTAATAAGATTTCCTTCTCCTTGGTATTTCATGTGTAAATGTATTGGTTTATATGTGGAATCTACGGTTGTTGTATCCTTATTATTTATGTTGTTTATATGTTGGTTATGAGTATGTTTTATGATAGTGATGTTGTATGTGTTGGGTTGTGTTATATTCTTTCCACGACTAGCCCATGTAGTTAACCGGGGGGTTACAGGGGAGGCGAATCCCCCCTTCGTTGCGCCGATTGTGTAGCCGGGGGGGTCACAGGGGGTTTGAGGCATACCCTAACCCCACTTTATGGGCTCTGGGGCAATGCCCCAGAAAATTTTGGTTTTGGACCCTATGTTAGGTTGGGCGGACCCACCTATGGTTTTGTGCATGTTTTTCACACATGTTTTTTGGACGCAATGGTTTTCGATCCATGGTATTGGATGCTTCAGCATGTATAAATATGTATTATAACATTGAAAGGAACATAATGAAAAATCAAGCTGGTAGTCCCGGTTTTGGGATCCAGGGGAAAATCTCTGTGTATATGTGTTTTATGTGTTATGCTCTCGCATTGTTTATTTTCTGTGTTTTAGAATTCGTATGCAGGTAATTTCTGTATGGGGTTAAAACCTACATTTGGTATTAGAGCAATTTTGGCTTCAAGGGGATGCCTTTGTTGCTGAGGGGTTTCTCCCGGGCCTGTGGTAGACCCTGTTCAGTGGGAGATCTGCGAGATCGATTCTCGTGGTGAAAGAAGATGGCGAGCAGTGGAAAGATAGAGATCGAGAAATTTAATGGTCGGAGTTTTGAGTTGTGGAAACTCAAGATGGAGGATCTTTTGGTGGATAAAGATTAGTGGATCACGGTAGATCCAGGTACTAAACTAGCGGGAGTGTCCGATGAAGAATGGAAGAAGTTGGATCAGAAGGCAAAGAGCACAATATGATTGTGTATCTCAGATTCAATATTATTGAACGTATCAGGGGAAGCTACGGCGAAGGCTTTGTGGGACAAGTTAGGGACTTTGTACCAATTTAAGTCTCTAGTGAATAAACTGTTCTTGCGGAAAAAGCTGTATAACCTGAGGTTGAAAGATGGAGACTTGGTGATAGAGCATATGAATGCATTTAATGTTGTGGTAAGTTAGTTAGCATCTGTTGATATTAAAATTTTAGATGAAGATAAGTGCATCAGTTTTTGTGTTCTTGTTGAAGCCTCGAAAATCGGGTCGACAACAAGGGGGATACCCGCCTGGTCCGGACCTTGGTTGGCAACTCCTTATCCATTTGGTATAGCGGGTCCGACTGGGGATAATGGGACCAGTTTTTCAATCTATTGGTGTGTGTGTAGAATTGGATGTTGCTGATCTAACAGTAACTATCTAAGCTATTCTAATTCAAACTTTAATCTAATTCTACGCTATTGTAATATAATAAAAACAACACATCTAATCTATGCTAACCCGGGATGTAACTCTTTTATTATGCGATCTAAAGAGATTTCAAATAAAAATTGGTAATAAAGATCATTCAGCGATTATAAGAAAGGAAATCAATTAAGATGAACTATTTTGCATAAAAAGTTAGGCAAAACAGTTGTGAACAGAATATCGCATAATAAGCTATTCATACATCAAACATAAATAAATAGCCACCACCGTACAAAAGTGCCAAATGTTAACTCAAGCATTCATGCAATAACATATAAACAACTAAAAATTATATATCACTTTACCGTATAAGCAGAAATGGTCAAGAGATAAAAGTACCATTTATGACTAGTTCTACTCATAAGCTTCAAGCAACAATGATTTATCTCTCCTTGCTCTAACATCTACTAAGAGTACAGAAGTGCAACATCAGTAGCAGATATCAAATGCAAACATCAACAAATCTTGATCCATTCATTCACCAAAACCTCCTCTGAGGGTGCAGAAGTGCATGTTCTGAGGACAAGTTTTTGATAAATTTCTGGACCCTTCTCTAAATGCATGAGAAGGGTTTAAATACTACTTCCTAATTCTAATAATAGTTTATTTACAAAAATTCAGGATGTGGTTTTCAAATGACCGCCCTTTTTCTAAGCAAAATTCAAAGCGAAAATTAAATTCAGAACTAAACTACTTTTGTATCTGGTCTTTAAAACTGCATGTATTCAACATTGGTTTAAGGAGAGTCGGCTGGCTGACTTCTGCTTTGTGTTGGGCTAAGAAAACGGAATCGATGAGTGCTGGTACCACATTTATGATACACTTCACAGTCATCCACTGACTATGCGGCTTCACCAAGTATGTCCAATAACATTCCCAATTTAACCTGTTTAGTGCTTGGATTGCCTTTCCCTTTTCTTGCGCTCTCTGCTTCCATTTCGCTTCTAGTTGTAGTTTGTTTGGTAAATACCCCGGGGTGATTTCTGCGATTAAATTTTCTTTGTGCAAATTCCCATTTACACAGTCAATAAGAATGCTTGCTATCATAGCTGTTGTTTCTGTCACTTGCTCTGCCTCCCTGATTTGATCGTCCCACTTGTTAAAGAGCAGCTCTTTATGATTCTCATTTATCCCGGGTGCACCTGCTCTTTTTCCCTCATCCTCATCCTGCCAAGCCAAGTACTTAGTCACTCGTTTGTTAATCAGATCATATTCACTTCGTAAGTCGACCACTTGATTGGTGATCTTATCACTCATTTCGCAATAATCATTCCACTGTGACATATTTTGTCCCAACACTTCTTGCTGCTATAGTAGTTGTTCATTCAAAGAAATAGATTCTGAAATAAACTTTGTAAGCTTAGGGGCGTCCCTATGCATTTCTTGTACATCATGTAACTGTTTTCCCTTCTCGTCCAAACTTCTCTGATAATTTATTTGCATTTGCAGGAAGTCTTCCTACAAATTTTCAAGCTGTTTGTGTGCCTCATTATTAGTATTGGCTTGTTGCAATTGTAGTTGCAGTACCTGTATCTGATCTTCTCGCTCTTTCAACAATTGTTGTACTTCTGAAGCTTTGTCAATAGTCGTAGAGGCATACGCTCCTGCGATCTGAGATAGTTTGGTGAGATTTTCAGTCGGATTACTAGTGGGATCTTTCCATAAGACATCTAATTGCTCAGCATCCTGAGAGAGTGTATTTTCTAACATCCTCTTCTTTCTCTGTCTTCTTACCACTGCTTTATGTTGGGGACTATAAAATATGTCCAGAGGGGGAATTTCTTCTACATTAAGTAGAAGCTCAGAAGACGGAGCGATAGGAATATGCTCTGTTTCTGAGACATCACTGACTATGGTTGGGATTACTTCCTGTGCTACCTGTGTATTTCTCACAGGTGTTTTTGGGGCTTTTCCTTCAAGATTGATCAGTTCGTTGAAGTTTTCCCATTCCTTATCTAATTCTATTGTGACGGGTGGTGCTTCAATGACGAGAGGGGGAGGATCTCTTTGCGGGAGGTAATAACCTGCCGTTGTGGAAGTTCCATTGACTGAGCAGTGTCCTTAGCTGACTCTTCTCTCCTATCTTGGTCGTTTCCGGATCTTTTAGAATGTTCAGGCATTTCTTGTACAAACTTAAATTTAGATCCGTTAGTGCTTGAATTCTCGCCGAGGCTAACGCTTGGAGTTGGTTCTCTGGCAGACAGTCGCAACTTTTCTAGAGGAACACTGGCTAGTCTTCTTTCCCTGTATACCATGAACTTTTGAAAGTCTTCTGGAGACAATTGCAATTGGGCTTCCCGCAAAATTTCTTGAAGTGAGCTTTTATTTTGGAATATATCATCAAATAAATCCTTTTTCCCAAAGAACACTTTTATCTTGACTGTAGTTGTGAAATTCTGGGCAACCTCATTTGGGTCAAATGGTCTTCCCGGGAATTTAAATAATTGTAGACACGTCATATTCTGTACTTCAGTGAACGCGTGACCTACATCGAACAGCGAAAAGGCCCCACAAGCCACGGGAAATTGTGGCCATATAGCCTTCTTTTTGTCCTTTAAGTCTTTAGTTAGGCCGCCTTCTGAACAGGTTTGATATGTAATTTCTTGAGCTAGGAGCTTATCAGGGATATACAAAGGTAGAACATGAGGGGGTACAGTACTTCCAAAAACTCTAACATAAGTAAACAATTCTTCTCCGAACCATCTTGCTATGGGGAGGATATCTATCTATGCTTCAGGTGAGCACCTCGGGGGTTCTTTATCATACAACATTCTATACAAGGGCAGCATGAGTCCGTGACAAATCTGGTAGAAATATGGAATGAACTAAGAGTCCCACAATATCTTATGATAGACATGGATACGTAAGGGGTCTTGAGTTGTCCACTTCCAACCCATAACAGGGAATTTAGACACATAACATATTGAATCCATAACATATGCGACTAGGTAAAAAGGAGGATAAATCCTTTGAGACGTAGATATTTTGGACCAGAAACTGACAATAGCCATGATTAGGTTATCAGATAAAATCTTGGCCCAATCTACAATAGTGGCATTTGTGGCAGCATCTAGTAATGGTAACCATTCGGATGAAAATTTGTTGATATCTGGCATTCCAAATAATCTATAGAGCATGGCAGTAGCAAAGCAATATGGGGAGGTAAGGGAACTAGTACTGTACATACCGTGTTTATCTTTCTTGAGTGGTTCATCTTTTCTGGACCAATCTTTGGTGGTCTCCGACAAGTTCGGGTTCTCCTCCACAAATTTTTCTATGAATTGCGTATTATAAGTTGCCTGCAGCTCAGTCAGATGATACATAAGCTTTAAATCTTGCACAGCGAATGACCCGATGAGCCCTTGACCATGAATCTTGAACTGTCTTTTTTTCATTTCTGCGCTATCAAGTATCCACTTGATCATGTCTGTGTATGGGAGAATTTTGGGCCTCGCTGCTATCCGATGTAGGAATGAGCATGCTAGCTCTTCTAGGGATGCTTCAGAAGAGCCTTGTGAGCCCGCGACAGCAGTAACCTTCATTACTCTGGGATTCTCTTCTTCAAGCAGTCTGTACATGCCTTCCCACGTTGATATTCCTGCGTCTCTGTTACAAGTTGTGTCTGTATATAAAGTTGCCATTTCCTTCACTTCGGAGCTCTGAGCCTTGTTTTTCTTCCCCATTTCAACCTGCGTATTGCCTTGTATCGTCCTCTGTTCTCCGTTCCTACAATTCACAAGTGAAATGGAAATGAATGACCCGGACGGGTGATGGGAGAGTTCTTAATGCCACAGACATACCAAATACACCACCTTACGTGAAGTGATTCTTTGAAAAGCACGCATCCATATTTTATTAATAACTGGCAACTAACTCCTGTATTAGCATTTAAAGCACGTAATTATGTGTCAGCTTATGGCAAGTAGCTTTTCTTGAATATTGTGCCCGAATGATCTGCGATGGAGTGATTTTGTGATTTGCTTCGCAACATCGCAGATCACACCATCGTAATAACGTAAAATCACACAAATGTAATATCGTAGTGTTGGTGTGGCTAGACATCGCAACCATCGCTATATCGCGATATCGCAATATTGCAGATCGCAGAAGTTTATGTATGACAAATTTATTTAACCTGTTTTCCTGCGATATGCAATCTTGCGATCGGCGTCATCGCAAATGGGTAAATCTTGAAGTTTTTCTTATAAGTTTTACTTATTGCAATGCGATAGTTGTTTAATACCACAATCTTTCACATGCCGGGATTGTACTTGTATGGTGGGGTTCTACTACCGTTATACGATGCGTTTTTAAAGATTTCTTCCTCATCATGAACTTTAGGTTTTAAGTATTCGAAGGAGTTTCCTAAGCTTATGATGGTAACTTTATTTTGAGGAAAAGAAAGCTAAGCCCTACTCTTGCTTTTCCTAAATTTTAACTAAGGGTCCCCACACATTTAGTATTTTGGATAACACTTAAGTGAGAAGGGGGGGGGGGGTTGTTGCTGGTCACAACAATTGGCGATTCACTTGGGAGAACCAGTTATCTCTGTTTTTTTTTCTATTGAATTTTTCAAACTTCCAAAACAGGAAATTTTTAGAAAAATAAACTTTATTATGGAAAGATAAAGCACATTATGCTCTAGACTGTCAATTATATTTTGTTTCAAGCTTCCTCTAGTTCGACTATTGGCTTTCTTAAGCTAGTCCTTGTATTTATATCAGTCATTACTTGGTTTTGTAAAGATAAAACAAAGTCTCCTATGTATACCAGTTTTAAATATGCTCATTTGTCGTAGGTAGAGCCTCTGCTGCCAGCAGGCGTTTATAGCCTCGACAGGGTTGCCTGTTACCCAGCAATGATCCTGTATCCTACTCATGGTGACCTACAACTTTCGAAGAAAAATCCATATCCACACTTATTGCTTTGATTTTCTTTTTTATTCATAAAGAACAATGTCTTGGTTTGGTGGCCAAATTATGACACAACCACTCACTTGATTCATAACTTTGCTGAACAAGTTGGCTCGTGATGAGACCCCTTGTCTTTTGATTGCAATAATCTTAAGTCATTTCCCTGTTGTGGTAGACAGTATTGGCAAAGTCAGCAAGTTATAATATCTGTGATCATGATAAGTCGGCTCGTGATGAGACCTATTATTCTTCAAGACATAGTGTATCCTTGGATTATTCCTCTGAAGGCTGCGATTTCCTTTAGCAGGGGGGAAGTCATTGTTTCCTCAAGATAGCTCTGGACGACAATAATAGATTTTTTTGGAAACAACTGTTCTACAGAGAATCTTCATTTTTTTATTGATACCTTTCATTGTACTGAGATAAAACTATTCTTCACTAAAGTTTGCTTTCATCAAAATTTTATGAAGTTGAAACTAGTATTATATCTAGGCTAGAGTCTTTAACTGTATCTATCAATAATAAAGATCATTTTTCCAAAAGATTTGCTCTTTATACAAGCGAAGGATTCAAAATCTGAAAGAGAGTTGGCCTCTTTTAGTAAATGTCAAATGCTGCCAACGACAGTAGATTTTATTAGGGAAAAACATGTTAAAGGAAATGAGAGGTAACTATTCCCTCGGATTATGTACATGATAGGGATAATTACTTCTCTTATTTTTCCTACCAACTGTTAAAAATAAACTACCAACCTAACAACCTAACTAAATTAATTCTACTCCTATTTTAACTGTTCTCAAAAATCGATTAGGTATAATGATATTTCCAGTGTAACCATCTTTCCATTTTTATTCCTACATGTGTATACCTTTCAAACATCAGTATTAAGACTAAATTTTTTCTTGGACTGAAAATGTTGAATGTGGAATTAGAAAGTGTAATTGTGGCCAGAATTCTGCCTGAAATCTCTTTCTCATGAAATCTTCTTTCCAATTGGATATCTATTGGATCATAAAAATCAAGATGAGTTTCCATTATGGGTTGGTAGTCGTGCAATAGGACAGATGACAGGCTGGGTTATAAATATGAGTTTTTGGTTTTAATAGCCTATATTTTATTATGTGTGAGAGTTAGGCCTTCGACTTTTTCTAATGAAAGGAAAGTTTCCAAATATATCTCACTGAATGAATCAATGAAGAATGGATGGAAACTCCTCAAAAGACAATTAGCAATTAACCTGAATTGCCAGCAATTCTTGAGAAATACCTTCTTTTTTTTATGTTGTTCTGGATAGGATAGAAGTTTTTCAAGAAAAGTTGATATTGATTGGACTTGGAATTGAAAAAGTTCTACATTTCCATGACACAATTGAATTCTCCAAAATGATAAAACATCACTCAAATGTTAGTCAGTAAGGTGCTCAGTATGCCATAGTAATCTATCAAGAGTCTGAAAATTGAAATTTAAAGCAAAATCCGATTTTATACAAAATGAGTGCAAGCAAAAAAGAATGCAATGACTATCTGTACAACTAGTGTTATAGCACAACTGGGATTGATTTGAAATATCTTCTCTTTCACAAGAATTGGCCATAATTAGGGGATTCGAGTAATTTTGAATTCCATCTTGTGAATTAGAAAACAAATTATGATTGGGAACAGGCGTAAAGGTTTGTTCATGATATAAATCATAGATTGGAATATTCTCTTGTGTAGTGAAATCATGTAAATGATCTGCCACTCTGGAATGAGGATTGGTTGAAATAATTCTTGAATTAGAATATCCCTCATTCTTAGATTTCTATTGATTTACTTGAGATAAATCAACATCTTCATCATCAAAGTAGTTATCATAAATGACTTTACAAGATTCCCTAGATTTCTCTTTTCTATCCAGTATATTCAAACAAGGGGGGTCAAGTCGTTCATGTTTGTAAATGACAAAAGGGTGTTCTATAGCTGCTTCTTTATCTTGAAAACCTAATGGTGATTCATTTGGATAATCCTCTGTACTTTCTGAGATATCATTAATACTGAGGGGGGGAAATTATCATCATTAAAAACATCAGGATAAAGAGAAAAATGAAACTCTGAAATAATGCATTTGAAAGTATCATCGTGGAAAAACCCTTGCTCATCACATTCATCGTAGATTTCAGGATTTAGATCATACCTTTGTGTGCTTATGTTTTTTGAAAGAGGATTACTTTGTTGTTCTAACCTTGGCATCTGCATTTGTTGACTTGCGATCATATTATCTGACTTTGTCTCAAAGTTGCTTTCTGGTTCCAAGGCAGGCTTTCTTCTAACATTCCCGCTTTCGTCTTCTTGTATTGGATCAGGCATGTCCCCTAAGCTTTGGGAAGTTTCTTCATCATGACTTATTCGCACGTCCAAATTGGAATTCTCATTCACATTAGAAAAAAATGGAACAAAGCTTGGACTAATTTCTACTGGATCGGGGATAGGAGGCAGGGAATAGTTATGATCAACACAATCTAATGATTCTTCATTCATGAATTCATTCTCAACATCATATTTCAAACAATTAAGATGAAATCGAATATTAAAATCTCTGACATACTCATCTTCTTTGTGTAGATATTCAATTTCATCATATACCTGATCGTAATCATAGCAATCAAATTTACAAATGAAAGTCGTGACAAATTGGTCCCAGCTGTCAATTGAGGCAACTGGGAGGGTTCTACACCAGTTTCTAGCTTCCGCTATGAATGTGAGAGTAAAAATTCTGCATAAAATGCCTTCATCAATTCCTTGAAAATTTGAATTTGAAACATTTTGAATAAATTGAAGGGCATGATTAAAAGCAGAAGAATTACTCTTACCATTGAATTTTACCTGAGACAAGAGTCTTACCACTTCGAGTGGAGTGTTGGAAGAGGCACGAACATGGATACAACTCCAAATGGGAAGTTTGAGAGAAGCCATCCTAATTCAAATGTCACAATTGCAAACAAACTCCAACAGACAACATGTTCAGGTCCTCCTTCTAGTGCCAAATATGTTGAAGCCCCGAAAATCGGGTTGACAACAAGGGGGATACCCGCCCATTCCGGACCTTGGTTGGCAGCTCCTTATCCGTTTGGTATAGCGGGTCCGACTGGGGATAATGGGACCGGTTTCCCAATCTATGGGTGTGTGTGTGTAGAAATGGATGTTGCTGATCTAACAGTAACTATCTAAGCTATTCTAATTCAAACTTTAATCTAATTCTATGCTATTGTAATCTAATAAAAACAACACATCTAATCTATGCTAACCCGGGATGTAACTCTTTTATTATGCGATCTAAAGAGATTTCAAATAACAACTGGTAATAAAGATCATTCAGTGATTATAAGAAAGGAAATCAATTAAGATGAACTATTTTGCATAAAAAGTTAGGCAAAACAGTTGTGAACAGCATATCGCATAATAAGCTATTCATACATCAAACATAAATAAATAGCTACCACCGTACAAAAGTGCCAAATGGTAACTCAAGCATTCATGCAATAACATATAAAAAACTAAAAATTGTATATCACTTTAACGTATAAGCAGAAATGGTCAAGAGATAAAAGTACCATTTATGACTGGTTCTACTCATAAGCTTCAAGCAACAATGATTTATCTCTCCTTGCTCTAACATCTACTAAGAGTACAAAAGTGCAACATCAATAGCAGATATCAAATGCAAACATCAACAAATCTTGATCCATTCATTCACCAAAACCTCCTCTGAGGGTGCAGAAGTGCATGTTCTGAGGACAAGTTTTTGATAAATTTCTGGACCCTTCTCTAAATTCATGAGAAGGGTTTAAATACTACTTCCTAATTCTAATAATAGTTTATTTACAAAAATTCAGGATGCGGTTTTCAAATGATCGCCCTTTTTCTAAGCAAAATTCAAAGCGAAAATTAAATTCAGAAATAAACTACTTTTGTATCTGGTCTTTAAAACTGCATGTATTCAACATTGGTTTAAGGAGAGTCGGATGGCTGACTTCTGCTTTGAGCTGGGCTGAGAAAACAGAATCGACGAGTGCTGGTACCACCTTTTCGGCCACATTTATGATACACTTCACAGTCATCCACTGACTATGCGGCTTCACCAAGTATGTCCAGTAACATTCCCAATTTAACCTGTTTAGTGCTTGGATTGCCTTTCCCTTTTCTTGCACTCTCTGCTTCCATTCCGCTTCTAGTTGTAGTTTGTTTGGTAAATACCTCGGGGTGGTTTCTGTGATTAAATTTTCTCTGTGCAAATTCTCATTTACACAGTCAATAAGAATGCTTGCTATCGTAGCTGCTGTTTTTGCCGCTTGCTCTGCCTCCCTGATTTGATCGTCCCACTTGTTAAAGAGCAGCTCTTTATAATTCTCATTTATCCTGGGTGCGCCTGCTCTTTTTCCCTCGTCCTCATCCTGCCAAGCCAAGTACTTAGTCACTCGTTTGTTAATCAAATCATATTCACTTCGTAAGTCGACCACTTGATTAGTGATCTTATCACTCATTTCGCAATAATCATTCCACTGTGACATCTTTTGTCCCAACACTTCTTGTTGTTGTAGTAGTTGTTCATTCAAAGAAATAGATTCTGAAATAAACTCTGTAAGCTTAGGGTCGTCCCTATGCATTTCTTGTACATCTTGTAACTGTTTTCCCTTCTTGTCCAAACGTCTCTGATAACTTATTTGCATTTGCTGGAAGTCTTCTTGCAACTTTTCAAGCTGTTTGTGTGCCTCATTATTAGTATTGGCTTGTTGCAATTGTAGTTGTAGTACCTGTATCTGATCTTCTCGCTCTTTCAACAATTGTTGTACTTCTGATGCTTTGTCAATAGTCGTAGAGGCATATGCTCCTGCGATCTGAGATAGTTTGGTGAGATTTTCAGTCGGATTACTGGTGGGATATTTCCATAAGACGTCTAATTGCTCAGCATCCTGAGAGAGTGTATTTTCTAACTTCCTCTTCTTTCTCTGTCTTCTTACCATTACTTTATGTTGGGTACTATAAAATATGTCCAGAGGGGGAATTTCTTCTACATTAAGTAGAATCTCAAAAGACGGAGCGATAGGAATATGCTCTGTTTCTGAGACATCGCTTACTATGGTTGGGATCACTTCCTGTGCTACCTGTGTATTTCTCACAGGTGTTTTTGGGGCTTGTCCTTCAAGATTGATCAGTTCGTTGAAGGTTTCCCATTCCTTATCTAATTCTGTTGTGACGGGTGGTGCTTCAATGACGAGAGGGGGAGGATCTCTTTGCGGGGAGGTAATAACCTGCTATTGTGGAAGTTCCATTGACTAAGCAGTGTCCTTAGCTGACTCTTCGCTCCTATATTGGTTGTTTCTGGATCTTTTAGAATGTTTAGGCATTTCTTGTATAGACTTATATTTAGATCCGTTAGTGCTTGAATTCCCGCTAAGGCTAATGCTTGGAGTCGGTTCTCTGGCAGACAGTCGCAACTTTTCTAGAGGAACACTGGCTAGTCTTCTTTCCCTATATACCATGAAATTTTGAAAGTCTTCTGGAGACAATTGCAATTGGGCTTCCATCAAAATTTCTTGAAGTGAGCTTTTATTTTGGAATATATCATCAAATAAATCCTTTTTCCCAAAGAACACTTTTATCTTGACTGTAGTTGTGAAATTCTAGGCAACCTCATTTGGGTCAAATGGTCTTCCCAGGAATTTAAATAATTGTAGACACGTCATATTTTGTACTTCAGTGAACGCGTGACCTACATCGAACAGCGAAAAGGCCCCACAAGCCACGGGAAACTGTGGCCTTATAGCCTTCTTTTTGTCCTTTAAGTCTTTAGTTAGGCCGCCTTCTGAACAGGTTTGATATACAATTTCTCGAGCTAGGAGCTTATCAGGGATATACAAAGGCAGAGCATGAGGGGGTACAGTACTTCCAAAAACTCTAACATAAGTAAACAATTCTTCTCCGAACCATCTTGCGATGGGGAGGATATCTATCTGTGCTTCAGGTGAGCACCTTGGGGGTTCTTTATCATACAACATTCTATACAAGGGTAGCATGAGTCCATGACAAATCTAGTAGAAATATGGAGTGAACTGAGAGTCCCACAATATCTTATGATAGACATGGATAGGTAAGGGGTCTTGAGTTGTCCACTTCCAAACCATAACAGGGAATTTAGACACATAACATATTGAATCCATAACATATGCGGCTATGTAAAAAGGAGGATAAATCCTTTGAGACGTAGATCTTTTGGACCAGTAACTGACAATAGTCGTGATTAGGTTATCAGATAAAATCTTGGCCCAATCTACAATAGTGGCATTTGTGGCAGCATCTAGTAATGGTAACCATTGAGATGAAAATTTGTTGATATCTGGCATTCCAAATAATCTACAGAGCATGGCAACAGCAAAGCAATATGGGGAGGTAAGGGAACCAGTACTGTACATACCGTGTTTATCTTTCTTGAGCAGTTCATCTTTTCTAGACCAATCTTTGGTGGTCTCCGACAGGTTCGGGTTCTCCTCCACAAATTTTTCTATGAATTGCATATTATAAGTTGCCTGCGGCTCAGGCAGATGATACATAAGCTTTAAATCCTGCGCAGCGAATGACCCGATGAGCCCTTGACCATGAATCTTGAACTGTCTATTTTTCATTTCTATGCTATCAAGTATCCACTTGATCATGTCTGTGTATGGGATAATTTTGGGCCTCGCTGCTATCCAATGTAGGAATGAGCATGCTAGCTCTTCTAGGGATGCTTCGGAAGAGCCTTGTGAGCCCGCGACAACAGTAACCTTCATTACTCTAGGATTCTCTTCTTCGAGTAGTCTGTACATGCCTTCCCACGTTGATATTCACGCGTCTCTGTTACAAGCTGTGCCTGTATATAAAGGTGCCATTTCCTTCACTTCGGAGCTCTAAGCCTTGTTTTTCTTCCCCATTTCAACCTGCGTATTGCCTTGTATCGTCCTCCTTTCTCTGTTCCTACAATTCACAAGTGAAATGGAAATGAATGACCCGGACGGGTGATGGGAGAGTTCTTAATGCCACAGACATACCAAATACACCACCTTATGTGAAGTGATTCTTTGAAAAGCACGCATCCATATTTTATTAATAACTAGCAACTAACTCCTATATTAGCATTTAAAGCGCGTAATTATGTGTCAACTTATGGCAAGTAGCTTTTCTTGAATATTGTGCCCGAATGATCTGCGATGGAGCGATTTTGTGATTTTCTTCGCAACATCGCAGATCGCACCATCGTAATAACGTAAAATCGCACAAATGTATTATCGCAGCGTTGGTGTGGCTAGACATCGCAACCATCGCTATATCGCGATATCGCAATATTGCAGATCACAAAAGTTTATGTATGACAAATTTATTTAACCTGTTTTCCTGCGATATGTGATCTTGCGATTGACGTCATCGCAAATCAGTAAATCTTGAAGTTTTACTTATTGCGATACGATAGTTATTTAATACCACAATCTTGCACATGCGGGGATTGTACTTGTATGGTGGGGTTCTACTACTGTTATACGATGCGTTTTTAAAGATTTATTCCTCATCATGAACTTTAGGTTTTAAGTATTCGAAGGAGTTTCCTAAGCTTATGATGGTAACTTTATTTTGAGGCAAAGAAAGCTAAGCCCTACTCTTGCTTTTCCTAAATTTTAACTAAGGGTCCCCACACATTTAGTATTTTGGATAACACTTAAATGAGAAGGGGGGGGGGGGGGGGTTGTTGCTGGTCACAACAGTTCTCTACCAAATTTGTGGGATAGTCTGGTTATTGCAATAGGTAGCAATGCAACTGCCATGCAGTTTGATGAAATAGTATCATCCTTGTTGACGGAGGAGATGAGACAGAAAAATATGGAGAGCCAGAATTGTGATGCCTTGTCTGTACGAGGACGGTCCCAGAACATAAACAAAAATAAGTCATCAAGTGGGAGATCTAAATCTCCAAGAAAACCTATAAAGGTGGTGTGCTAGAAATGCGGAAAGGAAGGCCACTTCAAAAGGGACTGTAAATCTAAAGCTCCAAACAAAGGAAAGGGATCTAATGAGGCTCCTTCTGTAGAGGCGAAAACCACCTCAGATGAAGGTGGGGATGTGTACTTGGCTTCTTCAATTACACATGTAGATCATGAGGCATGGTTGATTGACTCAGGTGCATCCTTTCACTTCACTCCCCATAGAGAGTGGTTCTGTGAGTATGAGAAATATGATGGTGGTGATGTCTTCTTAGGGGATGACAGGAAGGCTAAAATCATTGGTCGTAGAAAGGTAAAGTTGAAGTTGCAAGGCGGAAGAGTTATAACACTTCCGGGTGTTCTACATATTCCTGCATTGGCCATAAATATAATTTCTGTAAGCAAGCTGGATGATGCAGGTTTAAAAACAGTGTTCGAGAAGGATACCTGCAATATGGTTCGGGGAGCACTAGTATTGATGCGGGGAGTTCAGATTGGAACTCTGTACAGGCTACAAGGAAGCACGATTGTTGATGGGTGCAACAATTTTGTGGTTCCTGAAAGTGAAGCAGAAAATCTATTGGTCTCTAGAGAGAAGACCATGTTGTGGCATAAAAGGCTTGGACATATTGGAGAGAAGGGCCTTCGAATACTTCATGGTAAAGGTATGGTAGAAGGTATGAGTAATAGCTCTCTGGATTTTGATTTCTGTGAAAATTGTGTTTATGGGCAGTAGAATCGGGTGAGTTTCCCCTCTGGTAGTAAGAGGGCAAAACAAATATTTGACCTTGTGCACAGTGATGTGTTTGGACCTGTGAAGGTTCTATCACTGGGTAAGTCTGTGTACTATGTATCATTTTTAAATGACTTCTCAAGGAATACATGGACATATTTCCTTAAGAAGAAATCTGAAGCCTTTAACAGGTTTAAATAATTTAAGGCTCTCATGGAAAATCAGATATAGAAGAAGATAAAGGTGTTGAGGACAGATAATGGTGGAGAGTTTTGCAGCAAGGAATTTGAAGAATTCTATAAGAAGTGTGGTATAGCACGACAGAAGACTACTCCATATACACCTCAGCAAAATGGAGTTGCAGAAATAATGAATAAGACGTTGATGGAAAGGGCAAGAAGCATGTTCAGTGGTGCCGGGTTAGGACAGGAATTCTGGGCAGAGGCAGTGGATACTACATGTTACCTAGTCAACAGGTCACCTTCATCAGCGTTGGAGGATAAGACTCCACAAGAGGTATGGACTGGTAAGAAACCCTCTCTCTCACATCTGAGGGTATTTGGATGTGATGCATATGTGAAAAGTGCATCTTTATTGGGTATAAGGATGGTTTAAAGGGCTATAAGCTTTGTAACCCAGTCACAAGGAAGGTTGTGTACAGCTGAGATGTGGTGTTCAGAGAGGTAAAAGATGTTATTAAACATGAAGTCCAACCAAAGGAACCTGAGAAGATAGAGTTTGAGCTTAAGGAGGAAGAATCAGACTCTACAGCAGAGGAGGAATCAAAAGATGAAGAGCCACAAACTTCGGGTGTGAGAAGATCAATTCGAGAAAGAAGGCATACAGAAAGGTATAGTCCATCTGCTTTCTATTCAAATTTTGATTTATCTATTACTGACGATGATCGCAGAACTGTGAAAGAAGCAGTAGATTCAGAGGATGGCAAACTCTGGAAAGAGGCCATGGTTGATGAAATGGCATCTTTGCACAAAAATGAGGCTTGGGATCTGATGGAGTTATCGGCTGGAAGGAAACCCATTGGTAGCAAATGGGTGTTCAAGAAGAAGACAAATGCAGAAGGAAAGGTGGAGAAATACAAAGCTCAGTTGGTAGCAAAAGGTTATTCCCAGGAGTTGGGAATTGATTTTGGTGATATTTTTTCTCCTATTTCCAAGGTAACTTCTATTAGATTACTTTTATCTGTTGTTGTTGCTTTTGATTTTGAGGTAAAACAGATGGATGTGAAGACAACATTTCTTCATGGGGATCTAGAAGAGGAAATATACATGAAGCAACCTGAAGGCTTTGCGGTGAAGGGTAAGAAAGAACTGGTATGCAAGTTAAAGAAGTCTCTGTATGCGTTAAACAACACCAAGGATGTGGTATCAGAAATTTGATACATTTATACGGGGAATTGGCTTCACCAGAATCAAAGCAAATCACTGTGTGTATTTTAAATTAATTGGTGACCGTGTTATTTATCTGGTCCTGTATGTGGATGATATGTTGCTGGTTGGAAATGACAAAGAAATTATCCAGGATTTGAAGACCCAATTATCCTCCAAATTCGACATGAAAGATCTTGGTGCTGCAAACTATATTTTGGGCATGGAAATTAAAAGAGATCGGGTAAAGAGGAAGCTCTAGTTAAACCAGAGGAAGTATGTCGAGACAATACTGCAGAGGTTAATATGCAGGATAGTAAACTGGTGAAGGTCCCTATTCCTGTAGGTGTGAGGTTATCTGTTGAACAGTGTCCCAAGACACAAGAAGAGGAAGAGGACATGTCCCGTGTTCCATATGCAAGTGCAGTCGGTAGCCTGATGTATGCAATGGTCTATACTAGACCAGACATTGCACATGTAGTGGGAGTATTGAGCAGGTTTATGTCAAAACCAGGGAAGGAGCACTGGAAAACAGTGAAGCTGGTTTTTAGGTATTTCCGTGGCACTAGTGATTATGGTTTGTTCTACCAAGGAAGATCAGGATTGGACATAATGTTGGATATTCGTGGCTTTGTTGATGCAAATTGGGCTGGAGATTTAGATAAGAGAAGATCTACAAGTGGGTATGTGTTTAACCTATTTGGAGGTGCAGTCATTTGGATGAGTAAGAAACAATCTGTAGTGGCACTATCAACTACAGAGGCAGAATACATGGCAACCACTCATGCAAGCAAGGAAGCAGTTTGATTGCAGAGATTGTGTTCAAGTATGGGGTTAGTACAGGGAGCTATAAGGATAGACTGTGACAGCCAAAGTGCAATTTTCTTGGCAAAGAACCCCACATATCATTCAAAGACAAAGCACATCGATGTTCAGTATCACTTTGTGAGGGATATGACAGAAGACAAAAAGGTGTTGCTGGTAAAGGTGTACATTTTGAAGAATACTGCAGATGCATTGACATCTGTGAGCTCTGAGAAGTTCTCTTGGTGTAGAGAGACAATGGGCATTTTAGGGCTAGAAAAATGACTAAGCTCTCTTGTGGCTCCCTGTGGAAAGAAAACAACAAGTGGGAGAATGTCGGGTTGCGTTATATTCTTTCCACGACTAGCCCACGTAGTTAACCGGGTGGTTAGAGGGGGGGGGGGGTTTGGAGCCCCCCTTCGTTGCGCCGATTGTGTAGAGGGGGGGTCACAGGGGGTTTGAGGCATACCCATAACCCGACTTTATGGGATCTGGGGCAACGCCCCAGAAAATTTTGGTTTTGGACCCTATGTTAGGTTGGGCGGACCCACCTATGGTTTTGTGCATGTTTTTCGCACATGTTTTTTGGACGCGATGGTTTTCGGTCCATGGCATTGGATGCTTCAGCATGTATAAATGTGTATTTTAACATTGAAAGGAACATAATGAAAAATCAAGCTGGTAGTCCTGGTTTTGGGATCCAGGGGAAAATCTCTGTGTATATGTGTTTTATGTGTTATGCTCTCGCATTGTTTATTTTCTATGTTTTAGAATTCATATGCAGGTAATTTTTGTACGGGGTTAAAACCTACAGTATGACTCTCATCATGTTTTGATTTGTAAATGAAGGAACAACGAATATATGACCTAATAGATGATAATGTAGCTAATGTGATAAGGCATCAATGCTTCTTAGCGAATCTCAGATAAGTATGAGATCCCTATACTCAGATTTGTTGTTATCACCTGTAGATTGCATGTTTGTGACATGTTTGACGAAATTCCTGTCATGGCTAGTAGGGGTCCAGACAAGTCTTTGTTCAGTATTTGCATTAGTATCATTGTTTTGATGTTACTTTTCATTCTTGAAGGTTTGATGGAGTTCTGGGTAGTGGCATGAGTCCTGGCCATGAAAAAGTGGCACAAAATCTAGGTCGCAGACTTAGAACTAGCTGAAGAAGACCCCAATCACTTGTATGTCCTTGCTGTGAGAGCGATTGGAGGGTCCCATTCGCATGCATGTCCATGTCATGGGAGTGACTAAGGCTCTAGGTCAGTAAAATGTTAAGTTGTCTCAAGGGTTGGTCACCTGGAATGGTTGGTTGGCTCCTAGAGGTTCTGTAGCATGTGTGGAACATCAAATTGGTTATGTGGTGTCGGTTCCACTTCCTTAACTATACATGGAGAGTTGAGTCAGATCATAGTAGTCTCTCGTCACATGGTTACCCAAATAGACCATTTAACTTGGGTAAATGTGGGAGGGTTTTACACTCCTTTCTTTTCTTTCCCTTGGCCTCCCCCTCTTTTTTTGATGGCCCTTTCCCCTTCCCCCGCTTTCTCCAACCCCATCCTCCCCTTTTCTTTCTTCTCCCTCCTCCCCCCTCCTCATTCTGCTCCCCTCTCATATGTCCCTTCCCATTTCCTTCTCATCATTTGTTTTTATGTCGCATCCACATGTTGTTGTCCTTTCCTCCCTGATTATTCATGAAAGGTTGATACTTTGGTTAATGTCACCCCACAGAAAATCTATGAACGTGGCATCAAATGAAATTTTCCGACATGCAGGTGATTATTACATCTTCTTGCACGCTTGTGTTTATAAAGATCCTTTGCCAACTTCTTGGAGTCACCTTCAACTCAGAAGAATGATGAACTCCCTTGGAGGTCACACATGTGAGATTAATGGAAATGTGATGTAACTTGTGTGGTAAGGTAAGAAGAGTGGTGTTAAATGGACTCTAATCCCATTTTAGGATTCATTCATGAAGACTTCGGCTCTAAGCATTTGTTATCCTCATCAATGGGTATTGGTATTTGTCTGAGAAATTAGCTATGGAATCTAATAGGGTTGTCTTTAAAAGGTTCTGTGAGGAGATTCTTCTTAGGCCCCTAGCTCTTTCGTTGGAAGTTGGGAAGTTGTGGGTTTGACACTACTATTCGTGGGTTGTCTGGTGTAAGGGGCTTTCAGGCTCACAATGCTCCTTGGAAGACCCTGGTCATTTCGTTCCAATTGGTTCCAGTCTAGCTTTCGCTCTTAAACTTGAAGGTAATTCTGAGACCTCTGTGTTGGAAACTCAATACAGATAGTGCAAGGGAAGGTTCAAGTTAATTAGTTTCTTTTCTGAGGGACTGAGTTGTAGTTTGAGTTACTTTCCTTTCGTCTACCCATGAAAGTCGATAGATCAAAAAAAATTTAAAGTATATTTGTGGTTTTAACTAAGCACTAGGCACTGGGAAAGAGGTTCTATTGTGCGTAATTTGGATGTGGCACTTTGGTCTCTTTTTTATGCACTAGTCGGTTATTTTCCACTCTCAATGAATCTAGGTTGGTTGGGTTTGCACAATCTATCCTATGAATATATCAATCATATGTCCTCCCCTCCCTTAGATTCCTCCTCTGAGGACTATGCTTATTCCAAATGTTTATCTGCCCATGAGGCCCTGCAAAGGGTTGACGACAACCTCCAAGCAAAACTTTGTCAAATGTATCATGCTCAGGTTGAACAAGAAGATCACATTTTGGCAATGCAACAACATATTTTAAGGTTGGAAGACGAGATGGACGTGCTCAGGATGATAATTTCAGACCTCCAGTTTTCCAAAGATTCTTCCAACATGCAAAATCAACCTTTGGAACAAGAAAATCATTCGAATATATATCTTAACCTACCAACTTCTGAATCTTATTGACCAATATGAACTTAATTTTTGGTTTTTTGTCCAAGATGCTTGTATGAAGGCCTCCCTATGGTTCAATTTTGATGTAACAATGTCGATATATCTATGTAGAAATTATGATGTAACAGTGTCGATAGACATTATCTAAGTTGTAATGGGCCTGTTGCTATTTCTCAGCTGATGTAATATGGATTTTAAATCGATGTACTCCCCAAGTATTTGTTGTGACCAGACACTGATTTAATCTAAATATTATTCATTTCTCTATAAAAAAATAATTTATTTTTTTTAGAAACAATATAAACTTTAATTTAATTTAATTAATATATCAATGTATTTAAAATATTTGGTAAGGATAACAATGATGCTTTTGAACATTCATTATAAATTATTTTAGAAATATATGATGCTTTTGAACAGTCATTATAAATTATTTTAGCAATGTATGTGTGGGGTATTTAAAATATCTGGCAATGGATAACATTGATCTTTTTGAACGTTCATTATAAATTATTTTAGTAATTTATATATGTATGGGGAGATGGATGGATGGATGGATGGTATTAATTTCTTTACATATTCATTATAATTTTTTTTTTAAAGAAATGGATAGCATTTTCATTAAACTAACTGGAAATGGGCTAGGTCCCTTACAAAAAACGGACTTGTTCTATCTACATCTTTCCTTTCATTACATTGAGTATGGACCTTCTTGCTATCCCTATTATTTACATATATTCTATTGGAAAGACTGTAGCTATATATTCTCCAAAAAGTTCCATTATAGACTATACAACGATATTGCATATATGTAAATAAAATAGATACTATCAGCTACTTCCAGTCTCGACGTCATCACCTGTAGGCTCGCCCATAGACGTGTTCAGGTCCTCTGGTTCAATCTCTTCTTCTTCATGGGCCTTCACAGCTGCGACATCAACAACATCTTCTTCTTCTACCAGAACCCTCACAACAACCTCCTCAACATAATCAGCGTTGGCGATCGATGAATTCCCAACCCCAAACACCTCCTTTAAAACTCCCACCGTGGCTGTCTCCACCTTGATTTCTATGTTGTCGAACTTTTGCTGGACACTCAGAACATCCACACGCAAACCTTCCATTGTTTTCTACATAAGCTCCCAATCTTTGCCCAACCCAAACAATTGGGCGTAAATTACCGCCATGTTTTCATTTAGATATTTAACAATTTCCTTTATCACTTGCTTGCAGTAGCCGTCAACCAGGCTCTCAACACCGACGTGCCCCGCTCCATGGCTAGACCCCGAGCTTCCAGGACCATAACCACCCCCACTACCATTCCTTGTTGATGACATTTTTACAGCAAGACGCTTCTGCACTATGAATATCTTGTGATTAATTGATCAGAGCCAACTGAGGTATATAATGATTTGATCCATCCCAACATTCCTCCCTTGCCTATCTTTCAAAAATGTGAAACAATGTAGGGCCTTATCAATTCCTATACTATCCATATTTTCCACTATCCAAAACCAGAATCGAGCAACAATGGTTCCATCATCCCCAGTTGAAACTATTATATTGCAGATTCTGATGAGAGTTCAATGCCTTATCACACACTTGTCGTTGTACATTACCTGCAGTCCGAGGTCACCACAATTGTGAATTAATTCACCACCTACTGACCCTATATCCAAGCTTCTACGAACATGCCTCGGGGAGCCATCCATCTTAACTACCGCCGCGTAGAGACGCCTAGGGGAGTTAGCCTCCATAACTGCTTCCTTAATGCTCTGACGGCCCATACCCCCAACATGCAACGTCGTCCTGAAGCCTTTAATCAAGGGATGGGACATAATGAAGTGTGAAAATTCTACCAAGTCCTAATATAACCCCCACATTTGCCTGACTGTCTGCCAATTGGTTGTTGGCTCGTAGCACATGGAACATTGTAACTTTATCAGTTTATTTTAATAGATATATTATTCTTACCATGATTGAGGAAGTTTCTTCTTCTAGCTGAGTGACATTCATGAGAAGCCTAATACATTTTTGAATGATTAGCTAGGAGTCACCCACTATATTCAAAGTTTTGACACCATTATCCAAGCATATTTTAACTCCTTGCCAAAGTGCTAGAGCCTCTGCCTGGTTGTTGGATGTGACCCGAGTCCCCATACTTGTTTTAATTCTGTTTTTTCTTCGAGGTTGATTATTACCCCTCCTACTCCAGCCTCCTCGAACATATTCATTATAAATTATTTTAAGAATAATAAAAAAAATATTTTATATTTAATTTGATAGGTTTATGAAGTGTTTAGAAAATTTAGTTTTTTTTTTTAATTATATATATATATACACACGCACACACTCGCTCCAATCTCTCAGAACATATTCATTATAAATTATTTTAAGAATAATAAAAAAAATATTTTATATTTAATTTGATACATTTATGATGTGTTTACAAAATTTACAGTTTTTTTTTTTTCTAGATATATATGAAAGAAAAAATATTCATTGATTTTCAAACATTCATTATTGATTGGCGTAGTCTAAGCTATAAACGAAATAGCTTTTTTCACCAGAATTCATCAAAATCTGGCAATACAATTTCAATATTTTTTATTGTTTAAATTACAGTTTTGGATGCATAAATGTCTTCAACCCCTGGAAAACCCTTGGGGCATTCAAATTATGTAGATCAAACAATTTAAACTCAAGTTTTTTAAAAATTTTGTCAGATTTTGATTAAAATTAACCAGGAAAAATAGTCGTGAAAAATGCCATTTCGTATATAAAATTAGACTAGGCCTTATTGATTGACTTATATATTTAATTAAATTATTACTAAGTATCATTTTAATTTGTTTTTAAAATAATTTATTTAAAAAACTGAAATTATTATAAATTAAATCTTAGTATATATAATGATAAGTAATATCAATTTATTAATTTGTTATTATTAAATTATTTCAAAATATGAAGCAAAATTCTTCGAGAGAGATCACATAAGTTTTTGGATCAAAAGATAATTTATTATTTCAAAATAACTAATTTATAAAATTAATTATGAACCTTCACTTCGACCCTCATTCATTTATTTGGATCGTTTCAAGTTATTTTGAATATTGTCGAGTGGGAATTTGAAGTAAATACGATGCGAGAGAAATCGAGTTATTTTTTAGTATTGTGTAGCGACCGACAATTTAGAGTTAACACGCTGCCCGTTAAATATGATGTGAAAGAAAGTAAGACATGTTTGTTTCAACATCTTCTAATAGTGACACCAAGGAGTTAAGATGTCCCTCTCTTAGATAGGGTGGGATATGTTTAGCTTCACATTTAAAGTGAGTTAAACCAGATGATTATTTATTTAAAAAAATAAATACATATGATTATTGAAATTTGGGAAATAATATGAAAGGGAAAAAAAATTACATAATTTATTTTAAAAATTAAAAATAAATAAGTATTATTATTAGAATTTGGAAAAGAAAAATAAATGTAAAAGGAAAATTTAAAGTGAATTAAATTAGATTATTGTTTGTTGAGTTTAAGTTTTTGTGATCTATATCAAGTTTTTTTAGAAGATTTTTTGGCTTTAATTACATTTGAATGCATTTGTTGACCAACGAGTGTGGTTCATTGTCAAGCAAGTTGAAGATTCAGATCCAGGTTGCATATTAAATAGACAGAGCATTCAAGATTATCCAGACTGCATGTTAAATAGACAGAGCAGAACATCCAACCACTAAATTTGACGAGGCAACGACTATATTGAATTGGTCAACTAGAATGGCTAACTACTATATTTGACTAGGAAACAGCTAACTGGACTTGACCAAGGGATATGGACAGGAGAATATAATGTTAAAAAAAAAAAATTAATGTCTATTATCATTTTTAAATCTAAATTAATTAATAGGAAATAATTATATATTGAATTGACTATTAAAAAAACAAAAAAGTGATTATTGAAATTTGGGAAAAGAAAAAAAAAAACAAAAAAAAGAATTACATTGTTTATTTTAAAAATATGAATATAAATAAATAAATATAGTTATTGAAATTTGAAAATGAAAAAGAAAAATAAAAAGAACCCCAGCTATTAATTTTAAAATGGAAACAGTTATAATTTTAAAATGATAAAAATTTGTATATTTTTTTGTATTTTTTAAATTAAAAAATAGTAAATAATAAATTATAAAAAAAAATTAATTTTAGGAATATAGGGCAAACTTCTTTCATAAAAACCAATGTAAATTTATTTTTAGTGTAGATTTATCAAATATAATTTTTTTTTAATATTATTTAAATTTATATCATGTATTAATCTTTTTATATTAAATGATAAAAAAATTAATTTTAATTAGTCCATTAAAAATAAAGATTAATTTATTTTGTAGTTATTAAGTAATACAAATTAATTATTTTTTTAATTTTATTAATAATTCATGCATATAAATAAATCTTCATTGTTTTTTGTGTTGGCTTGACTTATGAGAGATTTGAACCTTAAATTTCATAGTTTACACAATACATTATAACACATTAATTATGAAGTGAGCTATCTGGCGGACTCTTCATTGTTTTGTTTATTACAAGTTAATTAAGTACTCATTTTCTTTTTCCTATTTCACTACCAGTTCACTATAAAAAGTAAATTGCTATTATTATTATTGACATATGCTAAAATTAACAATTTGTTTTTAATTTTATTTCAAAAACATAAAATTTAAATTTATTTTGAATAATGTATTTTTAAATTTTTTTTTTTTTGTGAATTAAAACATTTATATTACTTAAAAATTGATATACATGGAGTTACAAAATATCCAAAATTATCATGGAGGACGCCATAGTCCAAATCCAAATCTCATCATTCTGCCCAGCCTAAGGAGTCTCAAAACACTGAAACTACATACAAATGTTTCCATAATTTAGATAATCCCAGCCATATTCTGGCTTGCATAAAAACCCCACAAACCAACAAAGGGACAATACATTTGCATAAAAATCACCAATATCCATAGTGTTATCTCTACCAAGGTACAACCCAACATGTATGACATAAGTCACACATAACACATGTTAGGTACAGAAAAACCAAACTAGGGACTTCATCCAAAATTTAGTGACTTGACCATCTGAGGAACACGTCGAACACGAGCCACAAACATTGCCTCATGCGCATCGAATTAGGCCAAGACCTTTGTCGCAGATTTCCATGCAATCGAAAGATGGAAGGAAATTCCACATGCCCATCCAAACAAACCAAGAGCCTTCACATGGCCCTTTACCTCACAAAGATCATTGGTCATTGTCAGAAGAAGAGATATTTGTCGAAGCCCTCGCACTGGAGCTTGGAGGGTCTACTTGCTCCCCACCATCAGATTCACACACAATGTGCCTCTCTATATGAGCCAAGTGAGAGTGAATTCTGTCTAAACAAAACCTCTATTTCCTGAACATTCTCTTGACATCTTCCAGAGATGCAAAAATGTTATATTGATCCACGTGTTTATCCTTAGTACCAAGCCTAGAAGAGTCTTCATTTGCTAATGAAGAGCCGCAAAATTGAGATATTGTTTCTTCTTGCTCCTAGTGTGCCTAAGTCCACATATCCTCCAAAATATCAGAGAGAGGTTCTCGCTCAACCCCCACTTTCATCTCAAGATTTTGATTTCTCTACGTGTTTCCATCGACACAAAATAAAAAAAAGTGGCAATCGGGTCATGAGCAAAAAGGCGAGCCCCACATTGCCCCATTTGAGCATGACCACCAACTCACTATCTACTCCTCCCTCTCTATGCAATGACATGGCTAAATTAGGGTAGAAATCCCAACAATTTGCATGGGAACCTCTACCTACAAAGAACAAAACACCAAACTAGACCCAAAATCAACACAAACCTAGGAACCATGATCCGGATTTAAGCAGGAACGCAATAGATTACAGAGATAACCATAAATACAGAGATGCGATAACCATAAAAACAGAAATGCAGCGGAAATAATACTTAATTTCATTAATGGATAATGCTGAAATATGCTTACAAATAGAAATAACCCAGCTAGGGCGATGGTAGCTTATCTCTGAGAAGAGATGTGTCGGCTACATGCCTCTGAACTGTTTCGAACTGTGTTTACAATGAGGCTCGAAGGCCTATTTATTATTGAGAAACAATGGAAAACCCTTAACATTCCAAAACCTAACCCTAGTAGATGAAACGCCAAACTATGGGCCCCGTTTGGGTAAATTGGTACATCAACTTCCCGGGGTCGTAACTTTGGCATACAATCTCCGCTTGACGCGCATGATAGCCCGTTGGAAAGATCTCTCCGAGGACTACAACGAAAAAGAAGTTTTTTTGCTTAAAAAATCACGGAGGTAGATTTCCCAAAAAACGTCGTTTAGGGCCTCAAAACGGCTCTGGAAGTTTAGGACCTAAAAAACTGCTAAAAATAGTAAACTGCGCTATAATTAAGGAAACTGAAAAACTGAAAGAGACAGTTGTGGGGGTCCAAATGGGATAGGTGGGTGGCCACCACATCCACCTGGATCAAACCAAAAGGCTAAGTTGTCACAGTTGTGTCATAATAGCTCCAAGCACTTGACCCCAACTTAGCATGTGACCCAACAATTGAAATCAAAGGAGCGATTAACTCCTCCACCAACTTATACCCAATAACCATTAAACCCTAAAGTGACCAAGCAGGAACTAACACATAATAAACCCATAAAGAGCATAATGCCCCCACAAATTTCATGCACCAAATTTTAACCCCCAAAGAAACATACCAAACCCTATTGAACACCGGAGGATTTTTCCAACCAAGACTCGCAACCCCGATCTTGAAACTATCCCTCAAATCACTAATTGAAACTTGACGACAAATGGACACTAATACTCGAATTAATACTACCACTTGAGAGCTATAGAGACCATGAGCTTCTAATTTAAAAAATCTCAGACCAAACCTACAATACCATTGAAAGAGATAAACCAGGGAAGACTTAAATAGTGCCTGAGAATTTGCTCCACAAAAGGGGGTGAGCATAATCTACGACCCTCCTGTAAAGCCAACCTCTATCTGTTGGCATTGATGTCGACAAGCACTTAGTATTGTTTGTCTTATGTTGATGTCAACCCATATTGTATCTCACTCTTAGTATTGTTTGTCTTCTGTTGATGCAACCTGGGTTGTATCTCACTTTTTGTGATTGACATAAGAGTTGCAGGAGGGTGCAGAGGTACCTAGAAAGGTGTAGACTTATGATGTTGTCTTAATACTTTGCAGAGGAAGACTGAATAGGTTTGGAGGATTTTTAATGATTATCATAGGCTTGACATGGGTTTGCAGAGGCTCTACAAGTTTAAGAGATGTTTGAAGAAGTAGATAGACAAGTTCTAGAAGTCTTAAATATGAGAAGATGGAAGTAAGGAGGCTTAGAAGGGGTAACTCAGGTAACATGAGGAAAACCTGCATTATAACATTGTTCATTAGTGTCCTAGGGTGTGTTATAACACAATTCTTGAATGGAGAACCTGCGTTACACTATGTAGGTGGTTTCTCTCAGATCATGTGCGTATTCAAGGCATTTCTAGGGGCATATACTTTGGATTTTGCACTTGGTAATTGGTCAAAGAGTCTGAGGAAGTTATATAGAACATGACTAAAGTTGATATAATATCTCATTCAAAGAAGACTATGGAGGATCAAGTCAAGGAGGAGAAATGGCAAAATGCCCGACCAATCATGAGCATGTGAACAAAGATGATTAGCTCTCCATCCCTCTAATTTTAGTTATTGTTTTAACCAATCTAGAAAACTAGTATTGGAGATTGCTTTGAGGAGTAGAGGTTGGATGAATTGTTAGTGTGTGAGAAGAGAAGTATATGCAAGTGGAGCAGAATATGAATTTTTTTTGAAGACTTATAGAGATAGAACAAAACTTGCAAAAGGTATCAAAGGCATGTTTCAATCATCATCTTGAGAAGAGAGCAGGGAGATGGAGCAAAGGGAGTTTTGAGGATCTATAATGTGTATTTTGTTGTTGTTGATGTATTTATTATATTGTCACATGCAATGCTTATTTTGATCATATTTATCATATTGTAGAGGACTAACATGTTCTTGTTGATTTGTGTAGTTCTCCTTGGTTTCTAGTTAGAAAATGAATGAAAGCATGGCTTCGAGAGTTTGAGGAGGTTGGGGCCTCTATTCAGTAGTGGGTGAACAAGAAAGGGGTGGTTTCTTCTCACTGGTGGTGGATGGAAAAATGATATATAGGGAGTTGTATCTCCATCCACTGGTGACTGGATAGTCTAATGGTGGTTGGGCGAGGCTTACTGGATGTGGTGACTTCCAACAGGTTGTGGTATGCAAAGTTGTGTGAGTACAGACTTCCGAGCTGCTGGTGGCCAGTAATATTGGTAAAGCGGTAGTGGCTCCTAGCTGGTGGTGGGAAACTGGAAGATGTAAAGAATTTATTCATATAATAATAAGAGAACGAGATGTAACACAGTAATAGTGGGTGATTTTTGTCCCTTTCGGGTTTCCACCAGAAATCATTAGTGTCTCATGTGTTGAATGTTTTTATGGTTTTGGGTTTATGTTTGATGCTCTGATCTCTCCTTATGTGTTTCAGATTGTAAATGGTGAAAGTATTAATCAATTGATGAAAATTTTATAAGTGTCATCACCACTGATTCACGCCCCCCTTAGTAGTGATCTACATTTCTAACACTATCGACCATGTATAAGAACGTTGAACCCTAAATTCTAGATCCTTCTGACTCGGATTGCGCCAACAAGCACACCCACCAACCACGCTTACAAAACCATACTCCCATCACATCTTGACAATAATTACATTCACAATTGCAACCAAAACACAAAACCAGGAGGCCAAAGCCCTATCCTCGGCTCCAACCTCTCTTCATTAGCTGATGCTTCCTGATGCCTCACTTCCCCACGCTATTATGTAGACACACTTTTACATCTGGAACATGCATGCAAAAGGATGTTGTGACCTACATCCATTAATGCACAATGGAACTATGGGGTGGCAGGCGCAACCTCTGAGGATGTGGGTGATAATACGTATTTTTTAAATTATAAAATAATTGCATATTTCTTATATTTTTAATTATAAATCATATATCTATATCTATATATATATATATATATATAGTTTTTTAAAAATATTTTATTATTATTATTATTAATATGTGGTGAAATTGCAATTTTGGTCGAGATGAATGGTGGCTAGGGTTTATTCAATTTCTTAATCCATGACGAATTATGGAGATTCAAAGAAGAAATATGTTGAAGGAATGGTAGCCTAGGACTCTGTGTCATATAGTGGCATATTGAAAATTGAATCTATTCTTCTGATTGCTCAAGAAGCTCTGACCCTCAATATTTTTGTGGAACAAGATGCTTTTGATGCCGATTTTTTTTTTTTTTTTTTTTTTTTTTTTTTTTTTTTTTTCAGAACAAGGTTTGGTATACAGATTTAATGGTTATTGCCCGCATTTGCCTGATCTACATAAGAGGATATCTGAAACATGGAAACCCTTATTGACGAATGAACTGAACATTCCTCTGGCTCAAGGTTTTTTTTTGTAGCTATTGATAATGTCGATGACAAGAGGAAAATTTGTGAATCTGGGCCCTAGTTTTGGGGTAGCGTTGGTCCTTTTATTTAGCCCTGACCTCCCACTTTTGATTTGGTAATAGAATCAATTTCCATGGCTTTGGGTAAGGCTTCTGAATCTTCCCTTGCGTGAATCTGCCAACGTTATATGCTATTGGAAATGCACTAGGGAATTTTTATTATTGTAGCCGAGAAGTAAAAATGTTTTATAAAAATACTTATGCACAAATATGCATGGAGATGGATTACAACAAGGGTTTTCTTGCTAAAATTAGCCTGTTGACTCCATATTATGTGTGGGCTTAGAAGATTACGAAATGTATCTTTTAATTGTAGAGCATGCTATGAAACTGGACACGTAATAAAAAACTTCCCAAAATGTTTGCAAAACAACAAAGTTCAGAAAAATTATTGGAGATCTATTTGGTGGGAAGGAGCCCAGAACAAGCATTACATGGTATATAAATCAAAATATTCTTAGGATGAGAAAGAAGCAAAGACACCCAAGAAGAAATTACTGATAAAGAGGATTCTTCGAAGCAAATGATAATCAGTTAGGAAGAAGTGAATGGGGACTCACCAGATTCAACGAAAACACAAGAACAACAAATTTTAGTGAAATATAAACATCACCCTAAATCTCCAAGTAAAAAAGATGGAAAATCCATTTCTTGGGAAGATCAGGCAGATAAGGAAGATATGGAAAATAACAATGTACACACATCAAAGGATTCACTAGATCACAACAAAAAACACAAATTGGATTAAAGTGGGGAAGAAAGGGAAAAATATTTCGCTAAGAAAAACCAGAAGTTAGTCTAAATTAAAGTATGGGAAAATGGAGTGTAAATGCACATTGATTTTAGGAGTTTTTTGGAAAATTTTCAGTTGGAAGTAGTCAATTTTTTTTCATGGGGTAACCATTTGAGGGTTTGGATTGAGTCTTTGTGCTCAATTTCAAACCAACAAAGAATATTAGCACTCTTGAAGAAATGAAACGGTTCTACAAAGGATCTTGACTCTCTTTTTAAATAAAATTCTCACACCCATTTCTTAAAAAATAAATACTATATGGTAAAATTAACAATGGTAAAATTAACAAATTTTTTATTTACAAAGTTAACTCAAAAACATAAATTTAAATCCATTTTATATTTCTTCTATTTTTTTTTGTTTTTTGTTTTGTAAGCTTGGCAAGACAGTTTCATTCATTTTCTTCAAAAAGGTTGGTTACAACCATAATTCAAATGGTTAGGTGGCCTCAACCTGCCTAGAGGGAAACCAGATTTGTTGGCCACCTAACTGCATTATAAGCCATCCAAAAACATAAAAGTTTAAGACTGTCTAGCAAAGCTATATATGTCTGGGTATCTTTAAGCCCTCTAAAATCTAAATAACTAAAACAAGATAGCATAGTTTGCAGATTCTTCATCTATATATAAAAAAATTTAAAGCCAAAACTAAGCCAAGCAAACTACTAGTCATTGAATGAATCCACTAGAGTTGGGTCTTTCACACTTGAACTAGGTAATTATGTCTGAGGGAGATAGGGAATATGTTTCTCAATGCGACTGAGGCGGACATTCTGTTGCTAGATCTGGAGCTGAATAAGTTAAAACTTCTTACGAATTTCCTGTAGTCCATGATCAGTCTTGGAAGAGCCAGCTGGAGGGTTTGTTAGGTCCCTATACTACTAGTGTAACCCCTTATTGTTATTAGTGCAACCCCCTTATTATATTGTTGTGCCCATGTAGTCCCCGTATTGTTATTATTGTGCTCCATAGAAGCCCACTATTGTTATCGTTGTGCCCTTACATTATTATTATTATGTCAACTCTGATTATATTATGACCCCTTAGACTCCTATATATAGAAAGGAGGTCTTGTCATTTGTATCGTCCAAGAATTGTTCATTTGTGTAATGTAAAGGAGGTTTCCCCCTAGAAGAGGTTGGTTTCTAAGGTGTTGATCTATCTTTTCTATATTTTTTGTGAGCTGGTTTCATAACATTTGGTATCAGAGCTTTGGATTTTAGGGTTTTGCTGCTTGAAACAGGCCTTCATGGAATTTTCGCTATAACTTCTTTTCTGCGACATTTCTGATAAAAAATAAACCCATTTGAGATGAAATCGTTCTGAACCTCGGGTCCGAATTTTAGATCTTGTCTCTCTATAGTTTCAGAGATTTGATTTGAGGAAGTTAGGATTTGGGCAAACTCCAAAATTCCATTGCAAACAGGTCATCGTAGAAGTTTCACTATAATTTGTTTTCTACAAAGGTTCAGAATCTGAAATTAAAACCCATTTGAGCTGAAATCGTGGGGAAGCTCGGGCCCAAATTTTAGATCTTGTTTCGCTATATTTTCGGAGATACAGTCCAAGACATTTAGGGTTTTTATTGGCTCCCGAATTACATCCCAAACTGGTGACCTGGGGAAAATCGTCATAACTGTCCCTTTGAGTATCAGATTGAAATTTCGTAAGAATTTACAGAAATAAGACAGACTGTAGTTTTCTGTGTATCTTTTTCAAATACAAAGTTCGAAAGAATGACATGTAACACTTCGTACAAGTTCACTCTTATGAAAATGTATATAATTAGGTCATCTTGGGAGATTGTGCATAACTCTTTCTCGGAGAATCCAATTTCGATTAGACTGGTGGCATTGGAAAGAGGATGCATAGGGCTACCGCATGTCGTAATTTCAGAATTGGGATATTCGAAATTACAAATTTACAGTCGTTTCAAGATCGAGCTCCTAAAATCCAGAAACGATGATATGAGGAAGTTTGATGGCAAGGATCTAGTAAATTGGATACTACAGACAAAGAAATATTTTGATCTACATGAGGTGAAACTGTTACAAAAGGTAGATATTTCATCTTTATATTTAGAACCGAATCAATTTTTATGGTATGAAGGGCTTTGTTCTGGTAAACCACTTGTCACGTGGTCAATTTTCACGGAGGAAATGATAGCACATTATGAGGATACAAAGAGAAACACCTTCCTTAGCCAATTGATAAATCTCAAACAAAAGGGTTCAATGGCAGAGCACATTGAGGACTTTCAAAAATTGGATATAAGGGTAAATGGTATTCCAGAGAAGCAAATGATTGATGTCTTCATAGGGACTTTAAAGGATAACATTCAACATGAGGTTCATCTTTGGGAACCTGATTCATTGGAGAAGGCATTCAGGTTGGAAAGAAAAATTGAAAGCGGAATTATGGAAACAAGGAATCCCACCACTCACAACTATAAATATGGAACTGGTTTTGCTCCTAGCCTTCCACAACCTACAAGGTTTACACCACAACAATTGGAAGAAAAAAGAGAAAAAGGGCTTTGTTACATTTGTGATAGCAAATACACTAAACGTCATAAGTGTGCCGAGAAGAAATTATTTTACATAGACTGTGAAGAGGAGGAAGAAAAGGATCAAGAAACGTCAAAAGAAGAGGATATACACTGAGAACCAACCTTAGAGAAAGAACAAATGAATCCGACCATATCTTGTATTGCATTAGCAAGAATTACCACTCTCAAACTCTCAAGATAGAAGGACATGTCAACAAGAAGAAGGTTCAAGTAGTGAAATATCAGGAAGAAAAGGATCAAGAAACGTCAAAAGAAAATGATACTCACCAGGAACCAACCCCAGAGAAAGAAGAAATGAATCCGACCATATGTTGTAATGCATTGGTCGGAATTACCACTCCTCAAACTTTAAAGATAGAAGGACATATCAAGAAGGAAAAGGTAATAGTGTCGACTGATTCAGGTAGTACCCATAATTTTATTCATTGTAAGATAGCCAAGGAATTCAATTGCTTCCTATATCTTGCACTAGAGTGTCAAGTGATGATTGCAAGTGGAGGAACCATAAATTTCTCTGGAAAGTGCCATAATATCAAGAGATCCATGGGAGAATATGTATTGAATAGCCCAATGTTTTCCATTCCAATGGGTGGTGTTGATGTTGTACTAGGAGTCTAATGGCTACAATCCTTGGTACAATAGCTTTTCATTTTCAAGAACTTTTCATGAAATTTTCCTCGGAACGAAAGGAAGTTGAATTAAGGGGTATCACAAGGAAACCGCGAAAGATAATCATCTCTAACGGAATGAAAAAGCTTCTAAAGAAAGAACAAAGAGACGTAATTGCACAATTATTTTCGCTAGAGGTTCTAGCATCGAAATCATCTATTTCTCCAGATCTCCAAAAAGTCTTGGACAATCATTTCGAGGTATTTGAGACTCCCAAAGGCCTCCCACCTATTCGTGATCATGATCATTTTATTCATTTGATTACAAGAAGTGTTCCAGCAAACATCAGGCCTTACAGATATCCATATACCCAAAGGAATGAAATTGAATGTATGGTTGCAGAAATGCTAGAGGTTGGTATAATTATCCAACCAAATTCGATAAATGAAGCAAGGGATGAATGGAAGAATGACGAAGTAGGGTGGGAACTTATTCAAAACTTGCAGAATATCCCAGTTCAAACAATATTGCCAGAACTTGACAAGGAAGGAAAAATCATATTGGAACCTGAAGCAGTCACAAAACCGAGAAATCGATAGCTACAAAATCGATCAATTTCAGAGTATCTCATCAAGTGGAAGAACTTACCCACTGAAGATTCCACATGGAAGGATGATAATTTTATACAGAAGCATCCAGAACTACTCAAGCATTGAAGGCTACAATTTTTGAAGGAGAGCGGCATGTTAGGTCTCTATACTACTAGTGTAACCCCTTATTGTTATCAGTGCAACCCCCTTATTATATTGTTGTGCCCATGTAGTTCCCATATTGTTATTATTGTGCCCCATAGAAGCCCACTATTGTTATTGTTGTGCCCTTATATTATTATTGTTATGTTAGCTCTAATTATATTATGACCCCTTAGACTCCTATATATAGAAAGGAGGTCTTGTCATTTGTATCATCCAAGAATTGTTCATTTGTGTAATGTAAAGGAGGTTGCCCCCTCGAAGAGGTTGGTTTCTATGGAGTTGATCTATCTTTTCTATCTTTTTTGTGAGCTGGTTTCATAACAGGGTTCATCAAAGCTTTGGCCACGATATTCTTCATCAACCATTAAAGGTAGACAATATTCTTATGTTGAGAGGTCTGACCTCTGGAGTGACCAGGATTTGGCACTAAGTCTTGCCATTCTTCCATATCTATCTCTACACCTGCTGCCTATTGATTTAATTCTGCTTCCCAACCCGATATTAACTAGCGAACCTACATCGAAGTGCCTGTCTGGAATGACTGATTTGAGTCTCAAATGAGTCTTGAAGTGGATTTGCGGCCCCTGCCCCTAGCTTGGTGAGGTTGGGGTTGGCTGCTGCGAGGACATTACCCTACATTTCTACTGCGCCCATGACCTCCACTAACCGAGGAGCCTTTGTTGGAGGAGGGGCGAACCATATTGCTACTTAAACAAACACCACAATGATATGAAACCCTGAGATAAGAAGCCAAGACCTCAAGCTCGAAGCGGATAACAAGCTTAAGGTCCCGGTACACACACTGTAAAAGTAAACCTATAAGGATACCACAACATAAATCCATATAACAATGAGTATTAGGGCTATAAACCCAACAATTTCCCCTGGAAATGATTTGGGTTTGTCGCAAGAGGCCGGAAACATCAACCCAAGGCTCCCCGAACCATCTTAAGGCAAGATACAGAGTCAAATCAGGAGGGACCTTACCCAAGAGACCCTGATTCTTAACAACTAGCAAAAACAACAAGCAAACAAGGCAATAAACACAATCATCCATGCATGAGATATATATTGAATTCCAGACTAGAAAACTCAAGTACATCCCCATGCGAGATAACAAGATTCCAAAATAGATAGAAACAATAGTACAATATTCAAACAACCCATCATAAAAACCAACTTTTTCCTTCCAGAATTCACGGATGAAATTCCATTTGACTCTAGGCATCGAATTATAAACACTTCCCCATTGATAAATCAAATGAACTTGGCTCACAAGGGAAGGAATATAAGGGAGACTTAGAAAAATAACATACCTGCTGTCGTTAACCATAGGAAGAAGTTAGCTGTTTGCACTAGGGTGGCGGGCCGCGTGAAACTCCTTCATGTTTTGCCTCAAGCTTACCAAGAACCCTATAATGATTCCAACTACCAGAACATGAATACTCCTGCTTGAGAATTGAAAGCTACCGTCAATAAAACCCGGGCGAGGAGGCATCCCTTGTAACATTAATTATCTGCATGTGATGCCACATTGCAACACAGTTCCAATGTATGAGGGTTGTAACAAGACCACCCTCCATCCTTTCATATCATGGCAATAATCATGGCACCGATCCCAAAGAGGCCATTCTAATAGCTCGCACCCCGATCGTGGGATTTTATTTTATTTTTTAATATAAACATGTATTTTATTTATTTATTTGTTAGGAAATGTGAGCCCTAAGATGACTGGCACGTCGACATTTAATCCATCAAAATCACCCGAGTATTGTGCATCCACACTAACCCTTAGCATGACTAGATTTTTGCCAACAAAATTTCGAACCAACGACCTTTTCACAATAGAGTATCTTACACCATGTTACCCTCTATTCTATATTCCATAAACTATTATAAACCCTTATTATTATATATTTAACTAATATAAATTTTTATTATTTAATTTAACCTTATTTAATAATATGTAACATCATCTTTTCTATACGAACTTTAGAGGATTTGAATGTTCATTATTCATTACACCAGTCATCGACGATTAGATTTTTTTAATAACCCACAATTAAATGAAAAGACAATATATTTAACATTCTTCTCACTTGGTGGGCACTGCATTGACGTACATAAGTACTCTCCTGTATTTATTTTGTTTTTAATTTGGTGGAAGGAATCACGCCATCACCATGTCATGGATCACATGTCATTTGTTGTTAGGTGTGCACTAATATCGTCCGGTGTGAGGGTGAGCTGTCATTGTGTGTATATATATTTTAATATATGTGCAAGTGTCCAATTTTAATGCTTTAAGGTTAGACTTTACAAATCCATGAATAATTAGTACGCTAATTTTAGCACTCCCATGTGTGAAAAAGGGATTATGTTTGGACTTAACAGTATTTAAATTAGATTAAGGTTGTATGGAGCATGTGTATTTTGTGGAAATTTCATATTTTAATATAATTTTATTAAAAGATTATATAATAATTTGGCCTTATCACGAAAAGAATATGTCCTTTTCTTATTTTTAAGTGTTTTTACTTTTTCTTCGTGCAATCTTTATCACGAATAGTGTCATGCCATGTGATTTGTCTGTACGGAATCTTGCTGGTGACGTGTCATGGAATCTTGTTCGATACGATATCTCTGTCTCACCAACCACTTTCTTTTTCCAAATCTATAAATTAAATTTGGAATTTCTAGAAATATAATAAATAATTGAAGTTACATATAACTTTTTTTTCCATAGTATGGAAAAAGCTAGATTTGTATTAATCCAAAATGAAGTTACATATAACTTTAACTTAAAATATTTGACTAAAATATTTTAATGTTACACTAATTTACATCATGGACACGGTTAAGCACTGAAAGGCCGTAGGCGATTGACCGGGGGTGAGTAAATTCAAGAAGAATGACTTGTATGAGTGAATATTTATTTACATAATAAATATTTTCGCGGAAAAAAAATATGATGATGATGATGGTAGTGGTGGTGGTTAATGTCTGAGACTAAACATTGGTCTATCGGACTTAAAGAAACAAATTATTTATTTTGATTCAAGATTTTATTCCTATGCTCAAAAAGCTTGGAGAGAAGCCTCCCGAGCTCACTATAATCGAAAAAGTAACATTGCTTTTGAGAATATATATATATATATATATATATATATATATATATAATCAAAAAAGTATCATTGTTCGAGAGTATATATATATATATATATATATATATATATATATATATATATATATATATAATCAAAAAAGTATCATTGTTCGAGAGTATACATATATATATATAATACTTAATATTATTATAAAAAAATTCAGGTGAAATACTTTATGAATGGCTAAGGTATAACGTTCTATCCAGGGCATGAAACAAACAAGACTAATAGGGCTTTGCACATGTAAGTGAAGCATGTCTTGAGAGGGTGGTAGGAAATGAGAGTAATGGTAATAATGTTTGCATGAGGATATACTATAATTGTAATATATAATATATCTTGATTGTATGAATACGTTAATGGAAAATATATTGTATAGTGTATTTTTGTGGGTTCTAATTTTACTATAATTATTGAGCATTGGCGATTATAGAGGGTTGTTATCTTATTTATAGGACATCAATTATGGTTTTCTAGGTACAACACATTTCTTAGCATACTCTCTAATTGTATAATATTCAATGTTCTCTTTATTTGTCACACATTTTTTGTAAACAACTAGGGAAAGTCTAGCCAATATGTTTATCAAATCTTTTTTACTTGAGAAGTCAATGCTTGTAACTTGTGGTATATTTTTCCATAGGTTAAAGGACCTTGTCATGTCACGATCGATTTGGGCCCTTGGACTATATGCTTACTCAAAAAAGATTATTTTTTTCTCTCAAAAGTCCCATTGATTCCATGTCTATCGGTGACCCTTGTTACAATGTCTAACTTTTAGTTTCTAATCCTTTTGTCATTGCTGTCCTGGTTTCTTCCTTGACTAACAATGCTCGATTGTGCAGACTCCCCCTTATCCCTTTTTTATTCCATCTCCTACTTGTTCTTAATCCTATGTCTAGAAGCCATGACAAGGAGAAGGGGTGGTTGCAGCGATCATGGTAGTCAAGGTAGAGGTGGTAGATGCCAAGAAGGGCCTTATGATTCGAGAGTTTAGGAGGTAGCATAAGAGTCTGCAAATATATATTAGTAATAGACACCTCCAAATATATGTGAGCATATCTCCAATGGTGAGGACAAGATCCAACTTCAACTTGATCATGGGGTGATGCATGATTGGGACATTAATGATGAAATTGGAAATTGGGTGCTAAATGTATGCCACTCAAGGGATAGACACATTAAATACAAGAAAAATTTTGAACTATGCTTGCATACCAAAACAATGATAGGAAAAGTTCTTCAAGACAGGGATGATGCAAAAGAGGAGGTTCTACTCCAATTAGATGACTTGCTACTCTAATTGAAGGACATCAAGGTGAGACTACTAACCTTTTCTTCTTAAGCACCAAACCACTCCACTGCAGCCTATGCAAGCCCCCAATTAATCCTTGATGACAATCTTTGCATCATAGATTAACTTTTCATGAGTATATCTATTTCTTTTCATAACCTACTAAGATCTATTAAATATCATAAGGATACATATCTTATCTACTCTATTGTTTTTTATGATATAGTTGGTAATGTATTGATTCAAAATCCAATAAAGACATTATAAATAGACAACTTGTTTTTATGTGATTGTTTAGGTATTAAATATACAACTTGTTTTTGTGTGATTGTTTAAGTATCCCAATTGATAAACCAACTAAAATCATATTATATATAATGTAATATATTTTTATATAATTAAATTAATATAATTTAGTTTAAAAAAACATTATGATAAAAATTGATTAATTTTTTTATTTAAATTATAAAAAAATATATTACATAATAATTAATAACTTATTTTAAATTATAGTGAAATATTATTTAAAAATAATAATAATTTATATATTTATGTCAGAAACGTAGATAATGAAATACAAATATGTTATTAATTATAATTCAATTAGATTTATTCCATTCAAAACACATATTCATGCGAATATTTTTAATTTTAATATGACTGAAGATTAAATTGACTATTTTGAGAGAATGGATCATTATTTTTTTGATTTAAATTGAAATTTTATGTATTAATACGTTAAAATTTTCTTAAAAAAATTCTCTTAATTATATAGTATATTTTTTTAAAATATTAAAATATTAAATTGTTTAAATATTTATTCTCCGATAAAAGTAGCGTGAAAATTTTGTTTTCTAGAATTTTCACTTAAATTTTTGTTATAAACACTTTATATCCTCATTAATTTATGATTAATATATCATTTATGATTTATATTTAATGTATTCAATTTCCAATATTTCTCTTTCAATCTACTCTTGGATTTGTAAAATTCTAATTAGTTATAATATATAAATCTATTTTGTAATGACAATTTTATATTATTATTAATATTTAATATAAATATATTAACAAATTATTACCATATTAAATGCAAACACTTAAACTATTATCACATTAAATATAAATGCATAGTTTAACTACAATTTGAAGAATAACTCACATACATTGAAAACTTCACATTCCTACCATTTAACATTCTATTTTTTTCAAAATATTTAATATATTAAAATTTATATTATATTATTCATAATTGTTATATTACATTGATAAATTTCATTTTTATTTACGTATTTATCTAGCCTAAAATATCTTATTTTTATATTTTTTTTTATTCTTAATTAAAAATATTTTCATCATTACTAATATCATGCCATGTAAATATCATTATTATTATTATTATTAAATACAAATATATTAACAAGTTATTACAATATTAATAGGAAACACTCAAGCTATTATCAACATTAAATACAAAGGCATAGTTCAATTACAATTTTGAAGAAGAACTCATATACATTGAACAAACTTAAATTGACGATGATACGTCTTTCTTCACATTTATTAAGTTACAAGTTTATATTTCTCAAAATGTCTATTATATTAAAATATGTATTATATATATATTTTTTCTATGTAAAACTGATCTATTAATAAAAACATAATGTACAAAGAGGCACCGGCCTCTGCGGTACTAGGTCAGCTATATGACCAATTTAAACAGCAAGTCTTGACATCGCGATTGCCCTAGTTGGGGAAACTAGTCCGAGAACGAGATAAGAAAAGTTCATTTTACCCACACAGGGGCTATAGTTCCAGAATTCAAAATTTTTAACCAAAAGACTGTAAAATTCAGAAAGACAGCCATAGTGAAATCCATAGTATTGTTCAAAATAAACCATAGTGTTATGCTCTTAACCTGCAAAATAATACCCAGATACAAAATATGCGAAGAAAAGATACCCAGAACACAGAATATGCGAAGAAAAGATACCCAGAACACAGAATATGCGAAGAAAAGATACCCAGAACACAGAATAGCAATGATTTTATTATTCAAAGAGCAATGTTCACATGCCTCTTCGAGGGGGCAACCTCCAATAGAGCAGAGCTTGATTACAAAATAAGACACGATGCTCCTCGCAGGGAGTCTCTATCCTTTATATATGACTCATACATGCAATACCACGAGCCAATACCGTGGGTTTTATTAATACCATCTATCTAATACTACGACCCATTTGCAACTAACTGTGGTCCCGTCATTAATTGCGGGTTAACCACTTACAAATATTAATATGGGCTTTATTGACTCTTGACTATGATGTGATCCCATGACATAAATAAGGGGGTTAGGGTGGGACCCTAACATGCCCTCCCCCTTAAGACTAGCCTTGTCCTCAAGGCTGAAGTTGCGGAAACTGCTGAAGAATAGTGGCTGGTTCCCAAGTTGCATCTTCCGGAGAGGTGTCTTTCCATTTGACGAGGACTTCCTTAATCATGCGGCCGCGCAGGTGCTTGTCTCGTGTGTCTAGAACCTGTTCGGGTTGAAGCCAGATTGACCCTTCTTCGTCCAATTTAGGTAGACTAGTTTGAACTCGGCAATTGTTCCCAATCACTTTCTTGAGGCACGATACATGGAAAACTGGATGGATTTTTGCCGTAGGTGGCAAAGCCAACTTGTAAGCCACTTCTCCAATGCGCTGAAGTACTTGGTATGGTCCGTAGAATTTTGGAGAGAGCTTTTGACAACCCTTGTCTTTGAGTGATGTTTTCTTATATGGTTGCAGCCTCAAAAAGACCTGATCCCCTTCTTGAAATTGGCGCTCTGAGCGATGTTGGTCGGCCTGTTGCTTCATGCGGTTCTGAGCTTGATGAAGATTCTCGCGAAGATGGGCGAGCATGGTTGCATGGTGTTGTAGGAGTTGATCCACTGCTTGTACTTTGGAGCACCCCTTGAGATAAGAAGTAGGGGAAGGTGGAAGTTGACCATAGACTGCTTCATAGGGAGTCATTTTGGTGGTGGCATGATAGTTGGTGTTATACCACCATTCAGCCAGAGGTAACCACTGTGCCCAAAGGTGTTGCTTTTCTGAAGTGAAACACCTAAGGTAGGTTTCTAGACATTTGTTGACGACTTCGGTTTGACCATCTGTTTGCGGATGATATGAAGTACTGAGTTTGAGTTGAGTGCCTTGTATTCTGAAGAGTTCCTGCCAAAAATTGCTGGTGAAGATCGGGTCGCGGTCGGACACTATAGAAGTGGGCATGCCATGTAATTTGAAGATCTGATCCATGAAAGATTGAGCAACCAAAGTTGGTGTAAACGGGTGGGGTAGGGCGCAGAAATGAGCATACTTCGACAGTCGGTCCACAACCACCATGATGACTGACTTGTTCCCTGACTTTGGAAGACCTGTAATGAAATCCATAGAAACCTCCGTCCAAATTGATGCCGGAATGGGTAATGGTTGTAATGTGCCTGGTGTGTTGACGGTTTCCCCTTTGTGGCATTGACAGACCTCACATTCTGCTACGAAAGTAAGGATGTCCTTTTTCATGCCTGTCCAAAAGAATGATCTTCTGGTGCGAGCATACGTCTTCTGAAAGCCCGAATGTCCTGCAATGGGAGATGAGTGCAATTCTGCCAAAATGCGACTTTTGAGGGTGGATGTTGGTGATATTACGACTCTGTCCTTGTAGCGAAGAATATCATTCTGCCACGATTAGCCCTTGCTGGAATTAGGATCTACCTGCAATTGAGAAATGAGTTGGGAGAGCCCTGGGTGTGAAAACCATTCCCTACGAGCCTCTTCAATCCAGTCTGGAATGGGAAGGGAAATTGCGAGCATAGTACTTTCCTCCTCAAATTGGCGCGATAATGCATCTGCTACACTGTTGTCTTTCGCTTTCTTGTAAATGATCTCATAATCATATCCCAACATTTTGGATAACCATTTATTTTGTTGTGGGGAGGATAGGCGTTGCTCCAAAAAATATTTAAGACTGTGATGATCTGTGCGGATTTGGAAACGTCGCCCCAATAAGTAAGGTCGCCAGGTCTCGACTGCATGTAAGATGGCCATCATTTCCTTCTCGTAGGTAGATTGGCCCAGATTCCTCCCACTGAGTTGTTGGCTTGTGAAGGCCAATGGTCGCCCTTCCTGCATTAAGACCGCCCCAATACCTGTACCCGAAGCATCACATTCAATGACAAAGGATTTGGTGAAGTCTGGTAGTGCTAAGACTGGAGTGGAACACATGGCATTTTTGAGAGCGGTAAATGCCTGTTGTGCTTCCTCGTTCCAGAAGAAGGAATTTTTCTTTAGGAGTTGAGTGAGGGGCTTCGCTATGCAGCCATAGTTGCGGACAAATTTACGATAATAGCCTGTGAGACCCAAAAATCCTCTCAAGCTCTTCAAGGTCTTAGGTTGAGGCCATTCTTGCATTGCCTGGATCTTTTTGGGGTCCACCTTGACACCTTCACGCCCCAAAATGTGGCCCAAATACTCAACTTCTTCCATGCCAAACGAACACTTAGACATCTTGACAAATAATTTATGCTTGCGGAGCAGTTGCAAGATTAGATCTACATGCTGAAGATGTGCCGCCCAAGTGCCACTATAGATGAGAATGTCATCGAAGAAGACAAGGACAAATTTTCTGAGATATGGTTTGAGGATGTGATTCATAAGACTCTGAAAAGTAGAAGGGGCATTACAGAGACCAAATGGCATGACCAGGAACTCATAATGGCCTTCATGAGTTCTGAAAGCCGTCTTGGGAATGTCGACTTCCTTCATGCGAATTTGGTGGTAGCTGGAGCGAAGATCCAACTTAGTGAAGAATTAAGCCCCATTGAGTTCGTCCAGCAAATCGTCAACCACCGGGATGGGAAATTTATCTTTGACTGTCAACTTGTTGAGGGCCCTGAAGTCGGGACACATCCGCCACTCCCCATCTTTCTTGAGGACCATGACCACTGGGGATGAATAAGGACTAATGCTGGGACGAATGACACCTGCTTCCAACAATTCCTTAATGATTTTTTCTATTTCATTCTTTTGGGTGAACAGATATCTGTATGGCCGCACATTTGGGGGTTGGGCCCCTGGAACCAAGGTGATGCTATGATCATGTTCCCCTCGCGAGGGTGGATGCTCATGAGGCTTGTCAAAGACCGTCCGATGGTTATTTAAAATCTGCTGCATCTCAGGATGAATTGGCAGAGACATGGTTTCGATTACCTGGATGGTATTAAATTGAGCTACCACTCCATGATGGCCCTTTTTTAACAATTTTTCCATCCTATGCGAGCTGATGATAGAGGGGGCTCCCGCCTGGAGTCCACGGAGGGTATGTGTGGAGTTGTTCTGCTTAAAACTCATATATAACTCCTGGAAATCCATTGTGATTGGCCCAAGAGTGCGAAGCCATTCAGCGCCTAGGACAATGTCGCAACCCCCCATGTGTATGGCAAACATGTGGGTTTTCAACTGATAATCCCCCATTTGAAGTTTGACATTTTCACAGCGGCCTTCACATTTCATTGTGCCCCCATCTGCAATTTGGACTTGGAAGTTAGAAACTGCCCGTACAAAACAATGCGCTGCTTCGGCGATTTTTTGATGGATGAAATTATGGGTACTTCCACTATCAATCAAGACTACTACTGGGCGATGTTTAAGAAAACCCCTGATTTTGAGAGTTTGAGGGGAAGAAATTCCTGCCAACGCATTTAGCGAAATAACTGGTTCGTCAGATACAAGCTCCTTTTGGTTGTCTTCTTTGATCGCCTCCATTTCCTCAAGTGGTGGATCTTCCTCGGTGGAGCTGTAGTCAGTGGCATCTATTTGAAAAAACTTGGGCTCCTTGCATTTATGACCCGGGGAATATTTTTCATCACAGTAGTAACATAGTCCTTGCTTCCTTCTTTCGGCCATTTCCGCAGGTGACACCTTTTGAACCTTAAGTGTCTGATTCGTGTGGGGAGCCTGTGGAGGACGACCTTTAGCGGGGAAGTTGGGGCGGCTGGATTGGGCTGTTAATGCACGTTCCACCTTACGAGCTACGGGCAAGCCTCTGTCCACGTGGGAGGGTGGTGGAGTAGAACTTGAGCTTTGATGGCTTCTTTAAGACTGTTGATAAAACATTCCATGTAGAACTCATCTGTGAGACCCTTAGTGCGGAAGGCTAAGGCTTCAAAAGCGGTAATATATTCATCCACTGCACCCGTCTGTCGGAGCTTAGTGAGACACCCCAAAAAAGAGTCTTCCTGTTCAAAGCGATTTCGAAGAGCTTTGGTAAATTGGGCCCAATTCTGAAAAGCTCCATTGCAACGCTGATGCCATTCCCCCCATTGCCATCGTTCATTGTCCAAGTACATGGTCCCCACCATAAGCTTAGTCCCCTCATCTAGGATATGATTCAATTGGAAATACTGCTCCATTTGTGCTAGCCATGTGGACGTGTGAGAACCGTCAAATTTATGCTTATCCAACTTGGGAGGTCGTTGACTGGGTGGTGGATGGGTGTGCCAGACGTGAGGAGAGTGGCTAGACTCACCCTCATGGTATTCATGGCCCTTATACGCCGCCTCGTGGGTGGGCTCCTTGCCCTTCGAGAGTGCTAGCTGTACCTGGAGACTTATTCCGCGAATCTCAGCTTCGATGTTGTCCATCTTAGTTTGGATGGAGGTCACAGTGTCTTCAATTTTGTCCATCCTTTCATTGGCCATCGCTTGAGCGCGAGTTTCTACCATACACCAACCTGATGAAAAATTGGGACCGCCTAAATTTTTTTTTTACTAATAAATTGAATGGTACCACCTTGCTCAGCTCGTCGTCCTGATTCTGATGGGCTAGATCACCAATAAGCGCCCCGGAAGATCTCAGACTTTTTTTTTTGGAAAACTCCTAACGGAGTTTTACTCCTTGATCAATACTGCAGTCGCCAAATCCTCAAAATGTCAATGCTGCCAAAAGTCCTGCGAAAAGTATTCCCCTGTATAGGAACCCTGCACAACAACTCCGATCTGGTGGATCTGAGAGATCTGAATGGTGGAACAACTGATGTTGCGGATTTGATGGAGCTGCGGGACTGATGTCTGCTACTATAGCACGTCTTTGCACACGCGGATCTGATGTGTGATCCCCGATAGAAAAAGGAGCTATGGTCTAGAGGAGTGTCAGGTGCTACAGATCGCAATATACATAAGGGTCTGACAGTAGTACTCGGCCCAATGTTTCAGGGCTCTAACTAAGGAGGATCGACCGTACCCTTAGCCATACAACCCGACTACCCTATCGTACGGGTGAGTAATCTCTCCGAGTGCTGTTCTCGGTGTACTGTAGCCACAAGACGGCTGAAGGTTTATCTATGGCGAGGTTTCAAGGGATCCTAGGGGGCTTCCTATATACCCAGAGGGTACGTGGAAGACAGTCCATGCGCGGTTCTGTCTAATGCGCTACTACTCGAAGGGGTACCCACAGGGGTTACAAGGGAGTCCAACAGACGTGACCACCTCTTGTATTTCCTGCGTGCATGCCTCCCCAAATCCACAGGTTTATGCACTTAACGACAGATCCCGTGGTTTAAAGACGTCGGAACACATCTCTAGCCAAATTTTTTTTTGCTAAAAATTGGAGATCCCACCGAGCCCTGGAAAGTGCTCTGATACCACTTGTTATGCTCTTAACCTGCAAAATAATACCCATATACAGAATATGCGAAGAAAAGATACCCAGAACACAGAATATGCGAAGAAAAGATACCCAGAACACAGAATAGCAATGATTTTATTATTCAAAGAGCAATGTTCACATGCCTCTTCGAGGGGGCAACCTCCAATAGAGCAGAGCTCGATTACAAAATAAGACACGATGCTCCTCGCAGGGAGTCTCTATCCTTTATATATGACTCATACATGCAATACCACGGGCCAATACCGTGGGTTTTATTAATACCATCTATCTAATACTACGGCCCATTTGCAACTAACTGTGGTCCCGTCATTAATTGCGGGTTAACCACTTAAAAATATTAATATGGGCTTTATTGACTCTTGACTATGACGTGATCCCATGACATAAATAAGGGGGTTAGGGTGGGACCCTAACACATAGTAAAACAGTCCAAGAGAACCAAAACTCGGAACTTGAGTTGGACGCGAGATTCAAGAATGACCATAGTAAAACGAAAATGAAAAAAACCGAACTTAGAACCCGACACGTGACTTGGCATGCAACGGCTAGGTGGCTTATGTTGGTGGCTTCTCTTCCACGATCGGACACCAACCATATTCTTCTGAACCAGTTTCCACTGATTTCCTGCCACCTGCAGTGTCCTGTGGCTCACGGTCCTCCACGTGAATTCCTTTGTCTTTACGGGTGGTGTCGCCTCCCAGAGTCTGCTGACGGCTGCTGGATGGATGGTCCATGTCTCTCGGCGGGTGGTTGGAGCTTGGCTCCCCCTGAAAGTTGACGAGCGATGGAGGAGCCTGGTTCATTTCCAGGTTGAGCTCAGGTTCGGGGCATGAGTCAGTTACCTCTCTGAAATCCACCGTGACAGTGGCAATGATGACTGGCCTAACCATGGAGCAGCAAAACTGGAATTTTGCTTACTGGGAAGAAACAATGGAAGTGGTGTGCTAGGCGTTTCCGCTTGAACGCCGAATTTTGCGGGTGCCCATTCTACCTCGGCCGCTGCGGGTGTTCGGGTATCTGCCAAGGAAGCAGGAATTGGAAGGGCTAGGGGAAGGGGAGGCGGACGGGGAGGTGGAGACAGGAGGGGGCAGAGACGAAGGGCGAGTGGCACCACCCTGACTACCACCTCGCCTGCACCTCATTCTATGGTGATGGCACATGATTCTCTAACTAGAAAGCTGCAGTGAGCGATGAATTTCAGGGTCAGGAGGTGGGGCAAGAATGGCGGAGGGGTTGATGAGAGGAACAAGGGAATTCAAATCCAGGCTGGAGAGAGGGGCTGAGACCTCAAAATGCAGGTTGCAGAGAAAGGATTGAGAAAAATGATGACCATTGCCCAGGTCGACGCAACAGAGGAGTCTGCAACATCTTCCCGTAGCGGTGCGAAGGCTCAGCTCTGCTGCAGAGGGGTGGCAAGAGAAACTGAGAGGCCGAATGGGTGATTGCAGGGAGCTGTGCTCCATATTTATGAAATTGCAGAGAATTTCTCGGTTTTCACAATTGGTTAATGGCGCCAACCGAGGAGCCAGGACCTGCCTTAATTTCCCACAGGGGAAGGTGCAAGTTGCCATAAGGATCAGCCACCTGCTTGTCCGGCGGCCGATGTGCATTAATTGCTCATATAACACCCGCATCCGGGGAAAATATGTATTATATTAATTCATAATTATTATATTATATTGGTAATTTTTATTTTTTATTTATGTATTTTTTTAGGGTGGTTCATAGACACTGTGTGGCTACTACTTCCATAGGAAAATCCATGTAGATCAACCCAAAGGAATCTACCCAACCAAACTAGCAAGGCCTAAACCCATGGGCGTCGTGGAGATTTGACCCCATCACCTCCCAATAGGCGAGGTACTTAGCAATAAGAACTCAACCAACTTAGCTATCCCTTGGGCTTTTATTTATGTATTTATCTAATATAAAAATATCTTATTTTTACATTTTTTTATTCTTAATGAAGAATATCTTCATCATTACTAATATCCTGCCATGTAAATCTTATTAATACAAATCTCAATTACATATAATATCCTATGACATACCCGAGATCTAGGTGTCAGACAACCAACACTTAGCATTAATTGCCTTCATGCATATAGTGCATAGAGCAAAGGTTATGGTTCTTTAGTGGCAGCATTGGCAGCCCCTCCACTGTATTCTGGGTCTGGCACAAGGATATGGTATTAATTCAACCCTCCTCTTGCATTCAATGCAGATTAAGCACAAGTTCCATCACCTTGCCATCTAGCGAGATAGAAACAATGTTAAATCACTTGATGTACAAGGTAATGGGCACCCATTTCCTTTGTTGTTCAAAGGTGAATTTGCAGTTCAAAACCATAAAATTTCACTTGACTCACTGTTATCATGGTTTGGGAATGTGGGTGAGCTAGCAAAGGAGGTTGAGGAAGAGGCAGACCTCCCCTCCCTCCTTGGTATGGGAAATGGGACGAACACTTCGACTGCAACATCCCTCATCATTATCAATGGATGGTGGTTGATGTGGAAGCTTAGGAGCTCAGAGTCACAAGTGAACACCTTTGGGCTTTACGCAACCTCCTTGACTGCCATTACATATATCAGGAAGATGTCAACGTTCTTCTGGGGGGGAGTGTCCTCAATATGGAGTTTCATATCAACCATGCTAAAGCGTCTTACCTTCATATCGTCGGTCTCCTAGGTTGGAGCTCCAGGGGTTTGAGTCCCCCTCCGCTGAAAACATGAACAATTCACCCTCCCCCTCTCTAGAGCACATGGAAGCACACCACGTGAGACCTCACAACCCTTCACCTAGGAGACACCAATATCGCGATGAGTCAAAGTATGCCTCAACTAACTTGAGCCCCTCCAACTACAAAGGTAAACATGTTATCAATCAAGGTGGCAATGTGTCCTACCTCCTCCATCTAGCCAACATCCACAAGGTTCCCTTTGCCTAATGAACCTAACTATTACAAGCCAAGCCCCGTGGTCCAGGAGGAACCTCCAGATCAATAGCTAGGCTCTGTTGCTCTTCAAGGTAGCCTCTTTTGTAGCTCTAATGTATTTCTGTTCCATGGCTCTAAGTTCTCTCTGTTGTTAGCTCTAGTTATGATGCTGCTTATTTTGTTGCTATGTTACTACTAGGAGTCTCTCTAGTTTCTCCTACAAGAGTAGAGGCCTCCTCATACTTGTCTCCATATTTTTCTCTCTCAACTTCAGGCCCATGTCCATGGCCAATTTCTGCTAAGCTCTAAAGTTCAGAAGTCTATAATTTTTGTGCCACTTACGTAATACAAAGATCTTTTACTTATAGAATAAAAAATCCTATAACATATCCATATTCTTATCATAGATTTTTTTTTTGGTATAGTATCCCTCTTCTCACTATCCAATTTTTAAGTAGTTTCTATGTAAACATTATTTTTTCCATTTTTTTTAATGTTTTATATATTTTTTATTTGATTAAAATTTTAATAATAAATAGCTGGTATTGAATTTTTTTTCTAAACACTTTATATCTTCATTAATTTATGGTCAACATGTCATTTATGGTTTACATTTAATGTATTGAGTTTCCATAGTATTCTCCATTGATGGAATTCAAATTGCTTGAGATCGGGGTTAGGGACCACTTCTCTGGCCGTATGCTTCAAAGGGAAAATAAAAAATGTGAAGGGAATTCGAAGATGGATCCATTCACATTCCTTATGGAAAAGGTCCTCCAAATACTTTCTTTTGAAACCCCTAGAGGAGATCGATTCAAATAATGAAAAAATCGCTCTTTGAGCCACCTTATAAGGAGCCAAAATTTCATTTTTGAAGATCACCTTATTTCTCGCTATCCAGATGGACCAACACAGATACTTGGGAAAGGATTCCCATCATCTCATTGGAAGAGAGGAAAATCTTCTAGGCAAATAATATTTTTCTATCCAATATTCAAACATTTCCTCTTACAATCCAAGGATAGAATCCATGAAATAAATTGAGGAAAAAACAGTGCACCAAATCTCAATGGAAAAGGAGCATGTTTTGAAGAAGTGAGGAATATCTTCCTCTGAGTTGGAGCATAACACACATTACAACAAGTGTTGAATGTTTTTTTCCTTAATATTTTTAGTTGTGAGAACTTTCTAATGAACCAAGGTCCAACAGAGCAAATTCACTTTTGGAATGCAATATGAATTCCATAATTTTGTCCAAAATCTGCATGAAATTGGATGTCTGAGCTTCTTTTTCAAGTGCATATATCCCATTTTTTCCGAATAATTATGTTGAGGACATAGGGTCCAAGAGCGATGATCCTGATATGAAATTGATATGGGAGCCAAGCCTTTTAATGAAGTTAACAAATTGTCCCAATTTGGCTTTAGGTGAATCGGTAGCTCGAGATTGAGCCAACCCTTCCACACCCCTTTGACGTCCCATTTCGAAATGTCCTTTAATTTTTTGAAACCATGATGTTGCATCCACTGGGAAAGATCCCTGAATTCTTCACATTCACCCAATGGGATGTTAGATATTATACGATAATAAGAGGGGCTTCTTCCTTGCATAAACTCTAAATGGAAGATCTAATACCCGACCAACAATCATATTCTTTCGTGAGTAGATGGTTCTTGCTGAAATATTTTTGCAAAAAGGTTGATTTCCACCATTCCTTGGAGTCTGAAACAAGCCTCCAAACAATTTTAGGGCCAAAAGACCAAAGAAGATATAGATAGGAAGGGATGACAAAACATATTTTACCAAAACTACTCGGCCAACTGAAGAAAGCCATTAATCACCCCAAGCTTGAATTTTCTTCCTAAATTTATTTATTGTGTTGTTCCATCTCTCTAGAATAGAGGCACCAAGTGAGATAGGAATTCCTAGATAGTTAAAGTATTGTCATTATGAATCTAAATGGAATCCCATAACCTACGATTTCATTAAGGGTTTATAAAGGAAAATTCCATCCAAATATCAAGCTCTTATTTTTATTAACTAGGCCCCTTAATAGGTCTACATATTGGTCCAAAACCCTTTTGAATCATTGAACAAATAGCTTTGAGGCACCCCCTAACAACAATGTATCATTGACAAAGTGGGAGTGGTTAACATCCTCAGTGTTTCTAGCCATATTTAGACCTCAAATTCTCCTCTCCCTTCTAGAAATCTCCAGATTAATGCTTAAGCTTTCTACCACAAGAATATAAAGAAGTGGGGAAAGAGGACACCCCTACCTCAAATCCCTAGATGTAGACAAGAAATTACAGGGGAATCCATTTATCAAAGGAGTGATCCAAGGGTTTCTAATATAGGCTCTAATCCAATTGATAAACTCATTGCAGAAACCCAATTTTTCCATCACTGGAAATAAATAGGAATGACAAACTCTATCAAAATCATTTTCCATGTCAAGCTTGATAATTATACTTGGATCACTGATTTTCTTGTTGGAGTGAATCGCCTCCTAGACAAGAATGATGTTGTCAATGATTTTCTGATGCTTCATGAAAGCGCCTTGGTTTTTTGAGATAATTGTAGGGAGAACCTTTCGAATGAGCCTATTGGCTATTGTTTTTGTTAAAATATTAGTATATGTAAAATTAAATAGAGAAAGTGGTTAGAATCAAGGGAATGATGATGGATTTGTCTCTTTCAGAATTAGAGCTAAAAAGGATGAGTTGGTATCACCTCCCAGCTTTCCTTTGGATCTGTAGGAGTTTAGCATTCGTGTGATGCAGGAAAGTGTTCCCTCTATGGACAGAGGCAACCCCTCTAGTCCTAGAGTGGGTCTAGTCACAAACAAGGACAAATCAAAAATGGCTTTCCTTAAATAGTCATGGTTGGAGGCCTACCTCAACCGGTGGTCGATGGACTTCTGTTGTGCTGCTCCAGCTTCCGCTTCCTTCTCCTAATAAGTAATCAACCTGAAACAATGCAAAGGAAATACAACAAAGCACGTAACCGGAACAACAATGATATATTTTCTCACAAAGTCAAGAAGTCATGAGCTATCAAGTACATTACATACGAGACATAGGAAAACATCATTGATTGCATTAATTATGAAATAAGAGTAAGCTTACAACCAAAGTCTTGACGTCACAAGCCTTCTTAGAAGGGATCCAGCCGGCATGTTCCTCAAGCATTCACTCTTTGAAGATGGATCTCCCAACACACAAGTCTCTCTCACTCACAAGTTTTACACAAGATTAAAGGCACTTCACAACCTTCCTCAAGCTATCAACAATCCCACACTTGTCACACTCACACCAGCTATCTAGCAAACTCACAAACACTAATAGCACTATCAGCAACCACTCCAAAGACTAAGAACTCCAAAACTAGCAGCACATAGCAATGGTGGGAGTTTAAATAGGAGAAGGGGTCTCCATGAAAGGTGGGAGAGTGAGCTTATCTCCAAGGAAGGTAGCACAAATGACGGAACAACCACGCCAGAGAAAGGAGGGCAACATAAACTAGGCCAAGAACCAGGTCTGGAGTCATTTGGAAGGTCGACTGTTGGAACAAATTCACCCAATCTGGATCATCGTGGGCACATGACTGGTCTTCCGTGCTGACATCGCTATTGAATAACATAGCTAGTCAAGTCATTGCTGAACGTTACAAGCGACAACCACGCTGGCACATAAAATCGGACCATCGCGGGAATCAGGTGTACTTTCGCGATGACAGCGCTTGTGGACTGTTTTGGAGCACCCTTCAGCGCGTTTATTTAGCCAACAGACGCGATGATGCAGAAAACTTTGGAAAAGTGGGTCATTTGGCAACATCAGAGAGCATTTGTCTAACATGAGCATGAATGACTTGGACACATGACACAGTAGGAAGGCTGGGATGAAGACAGTGACAAATTACTGTGTAACAGATGCCCCCTAAAGTATGAAGCCCGAGAGGGTGGGAGGGGTGAAATGCTTTACGAAACTGGCTGAGTTGTAACACCATTTGGAAGAACCTACATGCGAGTATAACTGATATCTTTGATGATGAATTACATGTAGTCTAGGCATGGGCGCAGCCATCCAAGAGACATACGAAATAGGTCTGTGGTATGGACACAGCCATCCAGCTAATGAGACCATGATGATGATAAAGGTATGGTCGCAACCATCCATGAAGACTTAGGTATGGTCACAGCCATCCATCAATGAGTCATGTAATCATAAACCAATCCACGCAACCTGAACATGTGTAATCTGAGTTCGGGGTCTTGAACCCATCCGATCATAGTACAAATCCTAACATGTGAATAGATGTGTTGAGGTCGAGCATGATAGAAAATCGCTTGATTACCGGTCAATGATGAAAACCATTAAAAAGCGCGAGAGAAACCACCAAATGCCAATGGCTCTCAAGGTACTGTCTAGCACAATCCACGAAGTGTGAAGAAGGAGCTGAAGTTGAACACTCGTGGAATCACCCAATCAATGACCAATGATGAAAGTCGACCGTTAGGTGCAAAGAAATTGCCATTGAGGCATGCAAGATCTAAGGTACCAAAGGGGATCTCTAGATCAATCTCCTGGATAATGAGCTGATGTCGACAGGAGACGACCTGTCGCAGGAGGGCCATAATGCTTCCCCCATCAACGACATGAGACAAGGAACAAGTGGTAGATGGTGAAACAGAGTATCAGAGGAGAAGGCGAGGGTGGAAATTGCAGAAGGATTATACTCTTGAACATGTCGGTGACATGACTCCAGAGGGTGGCAGCATTCAGATACCAAGGGATTAGAGGCTCGATCGAGACGACATGAATCGAATGGAATGAGGCTAGAATGATAACCCAAACCCGCGGAAGGCCAAATGATGATGTATGGATGTCCCAACCCGACAAAAAGCAAAAGTGTTGATGTTCAAGAGTGACTAGCTGCCATAGACAACCAATGATAAACCTGTTTTTTGAATCCAACTTAGTAATAATTTAACGAGCCCTAGGAAGGAGAAGCTCGAGTCCCATCATGGTGACGAGTCAAATGTCGTCAGGGTTTAACGAGTCCGACATAGGTAAAACTCGGAGTCTTTTTCATATTTAGAGAGTTTGAAAAAGACATGGAAAAGAAAACTCTAGGGGGTCCTTTTTCGTAGGTTTGTGTCTTTCAAGCTCGAAAAAGTATAAAACGATACTCGAAAGAACTCCCCGACCATGACGATCGAGGAGTACTTTTCATAAGTAGTGACTTCGACTCGAAAAAGTAGAAAAGCGGTCAGAAGCACGTCGTTTTGTAACTGATAACGAACTTGAAACGATAAAAGCCCGACAATCTTTTTTGTGTTTAAACGATTGGAAAAGAACTTAAAGGCGATCGCTTCTTATTTCTTTTTAACGAGTCAAGAGGAAAACTCGGCAATTTTTTGTCTTTAAACGGTTAGAAAAGGACTGAAAGCAGACCTCCATTTTTATTCTCTTTAACGAGTCAAAAAGGGAAAAATACTCAGCAATCTTTTCATATTTTACGAGTCAGAAAAGAGCTTAAAGGAGACTCGTCCTAGAGGAACGAGTGGTATAAAGGGTAGCAACTGGTTCCGACAATGGTGGAACTGCTCAAAACATGTAATGGTCAAGAGGCTGGCTAATAAAACCACTTATCGCTGCAGTTCCTCAGGAAAGGATAAACAACCAAGTGAAAGCATATGATCAGCCAAAGAGATGGTGGCGATGGAATAAAACAACCAAGGCTCATCTAGCAAAATTTAGCGGATAAAAACGACAATCACGAGATGTAAATCGGGTATGGGTTCATTTTTACACAAGCTTGAACCATGGAGAACTCTGCTTGGATTCGGTTTCATGTTTACACAAGCTTGAAACGAAAAACTATGCTTGTTATAAGTTCGCATGCCCCCAGCATAATGACACAAATCGAGGTACATGCCCCCCAAGCTTCATTGCATTCAACGAGGTGGATGGAATGAAGGTTCACATTCGAGATCTTGGAAACACTCGACTTGGATTTTACGAGATCTTAATCAAATACTCGATTTGGAAAGGGAGGTGTTTCATTTTTTAATGAGGTTGACACGGTAAAAGAACCATCCTCATAACCCTTGTTTCATTTTTTAACGAGGTTGACATAAGATCAAGAACTTTCCTCAAGACTCCTTGTTTCATTTTTTAATGAGCTTGACATAAGGTCAAGAACTATGCTCATGACACCTTGTTTCATTTTTTAACGAGGCTGAAACAAGATCAAAACTATCCTCGGGCACCTACTCATGGGCCATACGAGAACATGGCTCCTAAGAGGTCTGTGCGGGATGGAAGAAACATACTCTGGGAGGAATACATATCATGATGCACCAATGACAGATCGGGTTCCAATGCCCCCAGTACATGATGTACAAGACCATCTGCATGATCGTCAGCAGAGGTGGAGACGGAACGGGTAGCCACATAATTGACCTGTGGCAAGGAAGGTACTGCTTGTGAGCAAGAACCGAGAGGGGATGACAGCTGCGCAGGAGGCACCGGGGGACTAAAGAATGATAATTGATCTATGCCCACCACTCTTCCGTCGTGTGGAAAACAAACCACACGGAAAAGTGAAGAGACAAGGGCCCCCATGGCATAAACATAGTCACGGCCAAGGAGAAGACTGAAATCTAAAGCACCTTGGACAACCATAACGTCTATATAGATGGTTTTACCTCCCAAAGTAATCGGAAGCTACGGGAGGATCCCTAAAGGTTGACTGGTTCCTCCGTCAAACGCTAATAGATTTTGTGCAACCGGCACAAGCTGTGGGGAACCCAAAGCTTGCCAAGTAGTGGAAGGCATAAGACTGACAGATGCACCCTCATCCAAGACAGTGCCAGGTACTGCCTTATCATAGGCATGTACTATAATCTAGAAAGGCACATGGGATGGAAGGCGGAAAGTAGTCAAGTGACTCCAGTCGAAGGAAACGACCGAACTACTTGGTGGGGGAATCGTATGATTGCCCCCCTGCTCTACAAGAACCGAAGAAGGACTCTCCAAATCAGCTGGGATAGGAGTGTCGTTCTCGGACTCAGGAGAATCTGACGAGACGAGAAGAACATGAGCATGATGCTCTTCTGAAATAGAGTGATCAACAGGTGGTGAACCCAAGTTGACACTCTCTCTGACCAATGGTTGGTCTGGAACAGCGTTAGCAAAGCCAGGCTCGGAAGGAGGAGGATAGACAAGAGAAGAATCTAAGTCAATCTCTTTGTCAAATGGGAGAGGGTCTAAAGAGAGCCTCTGATAACCAACAGGAAGTTGGGGTGAAGAAGCTGTAAGACTTTCCAAAACGGCGGAAGCGTTATCCATGAGTGGACAAAGGTGAAGGGGATGGTTGCCTTCACATAGCCTATAGGGGAATCGGATCTTCCCTTTCTTCTTACCATTGCCAGTTGATAGGGTAACATCGCCATGAGCTTCAGAGGATGATGAGGGACGAGCCGGATCGTGAGACCATGCTTCTAAGATCCTAGGAATGCCAGGACAATCATGAAGAAGATGGTCACCCTTGCACAATTTACAAGGAAACTTAACCTTCCGCGGAGGAGCAGAAGGTGTTCCGACCTGAGATGGACTTAGAGCAGTAACTACACAGGTGGCCTTGGATTTATTGGACTTCTTCTTCTTCTTCGTCTTCTTCTTCTTCTTCTTAGTCTCCTGGTTACTAGGTGTGAGACTTTCACTAGGCGAAGGAGGAGAGGAGGAGGAAGAAACAGGGGAAGAAGGCGCAGGCTCCACCTTGGAATCAACATGTCGTGGTTCGGACGAAGGGGACGGTGGAACAGGAGTCATGACACTTGGGACCACCGAGGTGGAAAACAACCATATGGTCAAACCGATGGTTAACCCAGGCAAAGACAAGGTTGCCATATACGGAGAACCTGCATTTCCAAAGGAAGGAAACGGACCAGGATTTCCATCTGGGGGAAAACCTTGGCCGGTAGACTTGGGGAACGTTGCCATCGAGAACGAGAAAGAACCTTACTCAAGCTAACGCAAACAAGATCTAACAGGGTAAATGTGAACGTGGCCGAATAAATTTTAAGACACAGGAACAAAACTGGACCTTTTCAGCTTTAAAGAGTCGAGAAAAGGAAAAAAATGATGACTCTAGTCACCTTCGAATATTTAATGAGCCTGAAGTGACAAGTGCTTAGATGGACCTTTTCTTTTAGGGAGTCTGAAAAGGAACGAAAGTGACTACTCTGGAGAACTAGGCAAAAGGTTTACCAGACAAATTCGTAAAACTGCATATACACCTTGGCAGTCATATGAAAACCAAGGACTTTCCGTACGGCAGTCAATATTCTCGAATGATGTGTTCGGTGCGTTACGACTTGTAAGGCGGTAGACATGGCTTCCTATGGATAAAGGATGATAACCTAGTGGGGTCTCCCAACATATACTCGACGGTACATGGGAGCACAATTCCGTGCTAGACCACTATTGAGTCACAGAAGGAGGAATCACCCAACCTTGAGTGGAAACAAAAGTGACTAGGTTTAACGACGCCGGAGCACGTCTCTAGCCTAGACCTCTAAATGTGTGCATTATGTTCCAATGCATTGCTAGATTTATTCAGTTCATTTTAGAGTTGATCTTGGATTAAGTTTCAGTTTTCAGGCCTTACCGTATGTATATAACAAGTCCTAGGATGCAGCTAGAATGAATGAAATATCCTTTTTTTCGATGAACACCTACCTATGGGAGGGTAGAGAGATCATTCCCAAACCAAGAAAACCAAGACAACAAAGCAGTCACTCAATGCAAACAGACATCAATTCCTAAAGTGCACGGATACTACTAATGAGAGATTTAAACATTTGCTTTTCAATATGCAACTTGAAATGCAAATTCACTTTCACTTTTGCATACTAAATGAAATGCAATCCTTTTGATTTTGATGTCTCTTAAATCTAAAAGAAACTAATAAGAAAAAGACAAATGTGGAAAGACGGTTGATCCAAACAATTGTAATCTATGTCCGGGTAGTGAAGAGAAATCGAATCAATGCCGAGATTGGTCCAATAACAATCACTAAACAATCAACCAAAAGTAAGCAAAGGGGAAGGCTTAATCAAACCAACAACAAGCTGCAAACGAATCTCTGCAAACAAGCAACCAAGACAAACTGATCCAAAAGACTTGAAACAATGACACTAGGTCACAAAGCAAGAAAAAACAAGATTCATTCAACAAAGCTCATGAGAGAGTGCCTCAACCTATAAACAGTGAAAAACAAGTTATCAAACAAGTGAGAACAACAAGGGACTAGCAAGACTGATGGATTCAGGAGGTAGAATTGAGAAAATCAATTCTACAGCAATCAGCACGGGTGATACACAAGCAACAAGCGCTGATAAAGAGCACACCGCAGCAACAAAGCGATGTCAGCGCGGAAGTACACGACTTTCCCGCGATGGGCCGATTACAGAACCATCGCGACTGTTAAGCGTAATTACGCGATGAACAGGATACTACAAAAGGGGTGATGCGATGACAGCGCGACTGTTAGATTAAAATCCATGATGATGTTCAAAACAGTAACAGGCGAACCAAAAACTCCCAAATCAAAGACAATCAATCTTTAATCAAATAAGGGCATTTCCCAGATCAGGCCAAGAAACTCAGAATATTGGTAACTAATCCCCAAACTTCAAAAGAGACCAAAACAAAAATCAAGACAAGAGTAAACAAGAAAAGAACAAAGGCCAAAACTCCCCAGCGGAATCGCCAATTTATGATGCAGGAAAGTGTTCCCTCTGCGGACAGAGGCAACCCCTCTAGCCCTAGAGTGGGTCTAGTCACAAACAAGGACAAATACACAATGGCTTTCCTTAAATAATCATGGTTGGAGGCCTACCTCAACCGGTGGTCGATGGAATTCCGTTGCACTGCTCCAGCTTCCGCTTCCTTCTCCTAATAAGTAATCAACCTGAAACAATGCAAAGGAAATACAACAAAGCACGTAACTGGAACAACAATGATCTATTTACTCACAAAGTCAAGAAGTCATGAGATATCAAGTACATTACATACAAGACATAGAAAAACATCATTGATTGCATTAATTATGAAATAAGAGTAAGCTTACAACCGAAGTCTTGACGTCACAAGCCTTCTTAGAAGGGATCCAGCCATCATGTTCCTCAAGCATTCACTCTTTGAAGATGGATCTCCCAACACACAAGTCTCTCTCACTCAAAAGTTTTACACAAGATTAAAGGTACTTCACAACCTTCCTCAAGCTATCAACAATCCCACACTTGTCACACTCACACCAGCTATCTAGCAAACTCACAAACACTAACAACACTATCAGCAACCACTCCGAAGACTAAGAACTCCAAAACTAGCAGCACATAGCAATGGTGGGAGTTTAAATAGGAGAAGGAGTCTCCATGAAAGGTGGGAGAGTGATCTTATCTCCAAGGAAGGTAGCAAAAATGATGGAACAACCACACCAGAGAAAGGAGGACGACATAAACTAGGCCAACAACCAGGTCTGGAGTCATCTAGAAGGCCGACTGTTGGAACAAATTCGTCCAATCTGGATCATCGCGGGCACATGACTGGTCTTCCGCGCTGACATCGCTATTGAATAACATACTTAGTCAGGTCATCGCTGAACGTTACAAACGAAAACCGCGCTGGCACATAAAATCGAACCATCGCGGGAATCAGGTGTACTTCCGCGATGGCAGCACTTGTGGACTGTTTTGGAGCGCCCTTCAGCGCGTTTATTTAGCCAACAGACGCGATGATGCAGAAAACTTTGGAAAAGTGGGTCATTTGGCAACATCAGAGAGCATTTGTCTAACATGAGCATGAATGACTTGGACACATGACACAGTAGGAAGACTGGGATGAAGACAGTGACAAATTACTGTGTAACAATGCGCATAAGGTCTTTTTTGATCAAACTCAAAAAATGCCTATAGAAACATATAGAGAAGCCATCTGGTCAACTTTATTCGAATCTAGGGACCAAATGAATTCTACTAAATCATCTTCCTTAATCAACTTTACAAGTCGATAGTTTTCTAGATTCGAAACAATGGAGGGAAGACAAGAGATGAAGGGATTTTCCACATATAGGTTCTTAATTATGTCCTCCATGTATAGATTCTTGAAAAAATGAAAGGCCTCAATCTTGATTTCCAGAAAAGAGCATATTTTGGAGCAACCTTTAGGAGAAATATCCTTAATCCGATTCCTTATTTCCCTGGCTTTAGACTATTTATGGAAAAATGAGGTATTCCTATCACCCACCTTTAACCATAAGATTCGTGACTTTAATCACCAACAGTGTTCTTCTTGGCTGTAGATTTTGAATATTTGACTACTAATTTTTTTTTCTTCTTCTAAGTGCTTGTCGGTAATTGGACTGGTTTCCATCAATTATTGGTGGGATTCAAGTTTATTTATTAGCTCAATTTTCTCTTTCCTAGGGGTTTGGAATTGATTTTAGCCCAAGTTCTAGGAACTTGCTTCACCACCTTTAGTTTAGTTTCCAAAACGAAGGTAGGAGACCCACGAACCAACGTAGCACAAGCCTCAATTATTAAGTCGGAAACCCATTCCCTTTGGAGCTACACTAAATTAAACCGGAAATGAATCATGTCTAAGTATTCTGGAGGATCTAGATCTAACTCGATGGGTTTATGGTTAGAGTCCCCTTGATCCAGAATAGAAGATAGAAATTCAGATCAGTTTACCAACCAATTGTTGTGGATGAGAAACAGGTTTACCTTGTCATGATATGGGTAGTGCCACTTCTCTAATTTGTCGAAATATACTTCCCCTTTTTTGGGACCACATCTAAGAGATCCCACTCACTGATAATATCTTTCATTCTTTCATGAAAAGGATCTATTACATTAATTCCACCACGTTTCTCAGAGGCGAATAAGACTTATCCAGATCTCTCAACTACCAGAATTAACCAAGATATTTACTTCTGTGATGTTAGTAGAATTGCATGTGAAAGAGTATGAGAAACTACATGTGCATACTTTAAATAAGAGGAAACATAAAGGAAACCATCAAATGAAAGAACACACACAACTTGATAATGAATTTCATCCAATGTGGACTATGTCTACGACCTCGTTTCAAGAGTGGGGAGGCCGCTTCATTAGGTGTTGCAAGAAGATGATAAGTACATGATGCAATCCTTGTCAAAACAAATAAGAACTCCCTTAAATAGAGTGGCATGTCTCTCTCCCAATGGAATTTCTTATATAATAAATCTTACTCATAAAATCTCTCATTCTACATGAAAAAATAACATCTCTCACATAAAGTGGCATACAAAGATCCTCTCACAACATGACATACATGGATCTCAGAATCAAAACATCATCTCGAAAAAACCAAATAAAGAAAAAATAACAATGCACCTTATACCTCCAAGTCTAGGGACTGTCTGAAAATTATCTACTTGGATGAAGGAAATACTTTCTCCATCACATTCCTTGCAAAAAATTGTGAAATCTAACTGTAAACTCGACCCATTTCAGACTCAGTGAAATCTGGGCTCCCGGGGAATTTTTTAGATTCCTCACAAGATTCTCTTCTGGACATGGTCAAAAAATACACTGCTCAGATGAAGAAATAAACTGCGTCATAAAACTCCTGGTGAAAAACCAGTTCAAATAAGTATAAACTTTACATATTTCTAGCACCTTCAAAACTCTACCTCAGGGAATCTTAAAGATTCTTGAAAGATTCCTCATAAAGAATATTCTTTGAAATATTCCCTAACATATGCTCTAACTATATTCCTAGAATATTCTTGAGATTCATTTTTTCATTGGCCTTCCTTTTCCCTCATCTCTCATGTCTTCTCCGTGGTTCCCTTTGAATCATTTGAATGACATTTTATAACAAAGTGTGGGGGTAAATAAGATAGTGTGTGGTTAGCATAGTCATATTAAGTTACTTGTTGTTATGGAGGTATGTCCATATTGTAACAACTCCCTAAACCATTAGAATAAGACAAAAATGTAGGTTTCACCATGAAAAGGTCACTTGGGCTGAATTTGAGGTGCCATGTGGCACCATGTGATAGGGCCATGTGGCAGGCTTTCATTGATCCACATCATATGCCACTTCTATCACCTACATGACATGTGTCAACTTGTAGTATTGCCACATCACCTACTGTGGTCCACTTGGTTTGCTGATTAGGCTGCCACGTGGCAACTTGTGGGAGTGCGACGTGGCACCCTTTGGTTAACTTTTGACTTTGACTTTTTGTTGTTGTTATTTGGTACACACTTCAAACTGTAATAACTTTCTCATACAGACTCAGATTTCAGTGTCATCTGCACTGTTGGAATTAGAATGATGAGCTCTTCAAATTAGTCCTAGTTTCGATGAAATCTGAGAACTTTTTTTTTAATCCTTTTTGGAGCAACCTGGATCATTTCTCCCCACTGAGGAGCTTTTTGTCCTTTAAAAGAATGAACACTATTTGCAATCTATTGTAATCCGTTGTCTGCATGACAAGTGCCTTAACAAGTTACACTTCCTTCTCATTCACCTTTGTTCTTCGAAGCCATAAGTGATGAAACGACACCTGTACTCTTTGCAAATTTGTAGTACATCTTGAAAAATACATGTTCAAATTCAAGACTTATCATGAACCAAGTAATCCCCATACTTTCCAAAATTTTGTAACACACTCTTTGGTCAAGTTTACATTAGAATCATAACAAAAACCAATACCCTAACTATCAACAAAAAAGGCCAAAAGGATCACTATGTTGCATTCATAAGTGATGGAAAACACTTCATCACTTTTACAATCATTTCACAACATGTGATTTACAAAATGTGGCCATGACAAGCTACTATCTCTAATAAAACCATCTCTCACTCATCAAAGTGAATGGGTCATCATTCTAGAGTTGATTCGCTTGTTGAACGACTTCACTGACTGGTTCCTGCAAAGGTGCTTTTTCCTTCTTAAGGCACTACTCTGGATGGAGCTCCCAACATGTGGCTCTTTGATGTCCACCTTTACTGCAATGGCTGCAAAAATTATTTTTCCTCTAGACCCACTTAACCTTCTTCCTTCCCTTATGTGGAGAAGGCCTTTCACGTATTGTCCTCTTTCTTGCTACCATTCTCTTCCAATACTCGACAACCACATGTTTATACAAGCCACAAAAACTACATGGTTTTCTATGCAATAAAATTTGCTCATCATTAGCAATCTACTTGTAGTCAAAAGGAACATTAGTATACTGAGACATTTTATACCTCACTTGGTTGTCTCTAGTGCAATCCTGACAATGAGAACTTGCCTTAGATCTTCTTTTGCAATGTGCACTATCATGGGAAGATGGTGATGTTTTCCCATCATCCTCTTTCCTTGATGATTTCTATAATGGCTTGGTTTATTTGCCTAAGGAACCCCTTTCTTCTGTGACCTTTAAGCATTCTCCTTTATTGTACCCCAATATTGAAATGGGTACCTCAAGGATTCCAACATAAATAACATCATGTGAAAATGAAACTGAAGAACTATCAACACTGTTTACCTCTGAAGTAGGTGTTGATGGCTTCGCTAAGCCCTAGTTTCCCTTAAACCTTTCCAAGGCCTCTTCCATGGCTTGTATCTAAAGCTGCAATATCTGCTTCTCCTCTTCTACTTCTTGTAGAAGTCTCCTCAATTCAACATTCTCTACTTGAAGGCTATCATTGATCTCTTAATTTGAATGATGAGAAGAAGATGAAGAAGCATATTCACTCGAAGATGGAGATGGAGCATCGTCTTATGCTTTCTCTTTCTTTGGTTCCTCGTTTTCCATTTTCTCCTCATAATATGCATACATTATATTTACCATGCTTTCCATCCCATAGAAGGCCTTGTAGATATCTTTGTGATCCTCCATTTTATTTTTTGTTTCACGTTCAATCTTTGGTTATCATTCACGCTCATAATTCACATAAGCAAGAAGACCGCTATGATACCAAACTTGATCTAGATCTCTTAGCTACCATAATTAACCAAGATCTTTTACTTATATTATGTTAGCAAAATTGCATATGAAAGAGTATGAAAAACCACATGTGCATACTTTAATGAAGAGGGAACATAAAGGAAACCATCAAATCAAAGAACACACACAACTTGATAATGAAGTTCATCCAATGTGGACTACGTCTCCATGATCAGTGTCAAGAGTAGGGAGTCTGCTTCATTAGGTGTTGCAAGAAGATGATGAGTACATAATGCAATTATTGTCAAAACAAGGAAGAATTCCCTTAAATAGAGTGGCATGTCTCTCTTCCAAGAGACTTTATTCTATAAGAAATATCACTCATAAAGTCTCTCCTTCAGCATGAAAAAATAACAATATAACACATAAGTGGCATACAAAGATCCTCTTACAACGTGGCATACATAGGTCTAAGAATGAAAAAATCATCTCAACAAAACCAAATAAAGACATGGCAATAATGCACCTTATACCTCCAAGTCTGGGGATGAATTGAAAATAGGATACTTGGATGAAGGGACTACCTGTGCCAACGCGTTCCTTGCAAAAAACTGTGAAACCTAACTGTAAACTCGACCCCTTTCTGACTTGGTCAAATTTGGGCTCCTAGGGAATCTTTTAGATTCCTCACAAGATTCTCTTATGGACATGGCCAAAAAATATGCTGCTCAAATGAAGAACTAGATTGCGTCATTAGATTCTTGGTGAAAAAATGGTTCAAATGAGTATAAACTTGACATATTTCTAACACCAAAATTTTGCCCCCAGGGAATCTTAAAGATTCCTCAAGGATTCCTCATAGAGAATATTATTTGAAATATTTCCTAGCATATGCTCTAATAATATTTCTAGAACCTTCTTGAGATTCATGTCTTCATTGGCCTTCCTGTGCCCTCATCTCTCATGTCTTCTCCATGGTTCCCTTTGAATCATTTGAATGACATTTTATAACAAAGTGTGAGGGTGAATAAGACGAAGTGTGTGGTTGACATAGTCATATTAAGTTACTTGTTGTTAGGGAGGTTTCATTGTTAGGGAGGTATGTCCATATTGTAATGACTCCCCAAACCATGAGAATAAGATAAAAATGTAGGTTTCACCATGCCAAGGCCACATGGGCCTAAATTAAGGTGCCATGTGGTACCATGTGATTGGGTCATGTGGCAGGCTTTCATTGGTCCACATCATATGCCACTTCTATCACCTACATGCCATGTGTCTGCTTGTGGTGTTTCCACATCACCTATTGTGGTCCACCTAGTCTGTTGATTGGGCTTCCATGTGGTAGCCTGTGGGCATGCCACGTGGCACCCTCAGGTTGACTTTTGACTTTGACTTTTTGTTGTTGTTGTTGTTTGGTACAAACTTCAAACTGTAATAACTTTCTCATACAGACTCAGATTTCAGTGTCATTTGTATCATTGGAATTAGGACGATGAGCTCTTCGAACTGGTCCATGTTCCAATGAAATACACAAACTTTGATTTTTGAGCCTTTCTAGAGCCACATGGATCAAAGACTGTATTGAAGTCACCTCTCACCACGCTATCTACATTCCATTGGCCCTCTTTCAGGATAGATAAGGAGTCACAAAATTCTCCTTTTTCAATGTACAAAACCGAGGCTTAGACATTGATAAGAGAAATTTTCTTTTGTCTCTTTGTGCTCTAGTTTAACAACCACCCAAAAACATGATTTGGCACTAACTTTTAGTTTAAATAGAGCTTATGACTAAAGGGTGCAAATTCCACCAGAAGCTCCATGGGAACTCTGCGTTATACCCTAACTATTTTTCCCAATTATTCTTGGTAAGGCCATGGCCACTTCTTCAATTAGCTTTGTTTCATGCAGAAACAAGACTTGTGGTTTTCTCAAATTCACTAAATATTTTGCTACATTGGGTTTGATAGGGTTTCTCAGTCCCCTAATATTCCATGAAATGATTTTCATTTAAACTTTGAGGTAATAGAGCTATCTCCTCCAAACTTGGAACTCATGTTTTTTTTATTGCTCACATTTCTAATATTTTTGTAATCTGAGGTTGGTTTCTAAGTTTAATATATTGTTTTGCCTCAACCTCTCTTACATGTTTCTTAAATGGTTTACCTTTTTTAGAAATTTCTAACTAGTGGCTTGTTGAGCCGCTACCCCAGTCCAACCTCTGTTTTTCACTTCTTGTCAACATTTCCCCCCTCCCCCTCTTTCCTATGAGTTGTTTGTATTAGGAGTGACTTCTCCTTCTCGATTCTATGACCTGTTTGGAATGGTTGGGTTTGAAATGCTTTGATGGAACTGGAGCTCAGTGTTTCTCGCCGTGGTAGTATTAATTAGAGGTTCTTCTTCATGACTTTCCCTTTCAACTACTTCATCTTGTTTGCCTCTTGATTTTAGGGTTTCTTCCACAGCTAAGGGATCCTCTTGGTCCTTTTATTCCTGGGAAAGAATTACATACAAGTTCATCGATGTGGAGGCCACATGCATAGCCAAATATTTTAGGTTTTTGGCATTACCTTTCCCTTTTTTTAACCATGTTTTTTGAGCTTTCCAATGGTCCTTAGCTTTTGAAGTCGAACCATTTCCATTTCCAGCCAGAGACTTCTTGTGATAATGTGCAAAGTGCCCATATTCGTGGAAACTCTTACACTTAAATGAGATTTTCTCATAGTCTAGGCGTTGAATATGCTTCCACACTCCTTGAGTTAATATGATTTCTGAGGAAAATCCTTTCTCTAAATGCACCCCAAAGCAAATTTTTGTGTAGGAAAATTGCTACCCTTTCAGTTCGACTCTATCTAGGAACTATCCCACTCCATTCCCAATGGCCTTCAAACAATCGTCACTCCAACAAGAGAGAGGCAATCGGGGAGGCTTAACCTAAAATGGAACAACTGCGGGATATCCTCATCTGGGTTAAAAATATAAAGGTCAAACATTCAAATACATACCCCTGGAGAAAAAAATATAACCCATTCCTGAAAATAATGTCCACATACTATTTGCATTTGAAAAGGAAAGAATAGAAACCATTACTAATCGAATAAACACCGAGAGTTTATTTCATCATAGGCTTCCAAGCTCTGTCAATCCACTGTTCAATTGAATTTGGAGAGGGACAAATGCCCATAAACTTGCTAACTAACACCCAATCATAAAAGGTTAAGGAGGTCCTCTAGAAAGCAGACGAGAGTACTACCATCAGAATATTCTTAGTTTTCTTCACAAATTTTGATTGTGCATATTTTGATTGGGGGTTTCTTTTCAAAGATAAAATGATTGCATGAAAGGCGAATTCCTTTTCATGAGGAGGAGGAGGGGCCCGCAAAGCAATTACTGATCAACCAAGCAAGTGCTGATGGATTTGAAGGATTAGGGTTTAAAAACACTAGTTATGGCATACTCAAGTTATTATCAATATTAAATACAAATATATTAACAAGTGATTTCAATATTAAAAGCAAATGCGCAAGCTATTATCGATTATTTTTTTGTAAGTTCAGCGATGGTAAGGCTACATCATGATCATGTCCAAGAATAACACCCAAATAGAGCGGGGAATTGAACAATTGATTTAACATCTAAGATTGCCTTAACAACGAAATCGATCACAGTGTATTGAAAACCCCATGGACAAGCTATTATCAAAATTAAATACAAATGCATAATTCAATTACAATTTTGAAGAAAAAGTCACATATATTGAACAAATTTGAATTGATAATAGTTTCTCTTTTTTCACATTCACACAATTAAACATTTTATCTTTCTCAACATATTTAATATATTAAAATATATAATATGATAATTCATAATGATTATATTATTTTAATAAATTTATCTGTTTATTTATATATTTATTTACCATACAAACACTCTATTTTCACATCTTTTTATACTTAATCAATAACATTTTAGTCATTACTAATATCATTCCATGTAAATATTTTTATTATAAATACTAGTTACATAAAATATCCTACGGCATATCCATATTCTTATCATAGAATTTCTTCTGGTATAATATCCTTCTTCTCAGAATCCACTTTTTAATTAGTTTCTATGTAAACGATATTTTTTTCATTTTTAAAAAATGTTTTATATATCTTTTAATTTGATTAAAATTTTACTAATAAGTAGATGATATTTAAACTTATTTATCCATTTAATCTAAATTAATTTAGATTAATTTTAATAAAATGTTTACATTAGTATGATGCATGTGAAAGGAAGAAGACACACAAATTAAAAAATAATCGAAAATTTTATATATCTATACATGAATTGCACAATTAAGATTATATTATGAATTCTTTCTATAAATTAAAATTTGTTTTTTTTTAATAATTTTATTTGTAAGCTATGTGGTAATCCTTCCATTAATCATAATATATTATAGTATCCAACTCATATGTTAGAAAATTATATATTATGGAGCAATGGAACACATAAAATATTGCAGAAATATAAACACAGAAAACACACAAAACAAGAGAGACACAGATATACGTGGTTCACCCAGTTTGGGCTACGTCCACCCCGAACAGCCAGTTGATGAGCCCCAATTTTTGGTACAATTTGGGCTCATATTGGCCTACTTACCTTGCTCAACCATTCATATTTTACCACTTATGCATTCATTTCTTAGTATATTCGTGTTGTTTGTAGGAAGAAGGGCAGGCATTATATCTATGTGACTAATACATGATGATTTCAGGTTCTTGGCATTAAAGAGAGCAAAAGACCACGCAAAAGGAGACAAGGAGACAACAAAGGTGACATTGCGGGTTCATAGGGAGGTTGTCCACAGTCTTGTTGACCCTCCTCGTGATTTTCACCTTCACTCCGAGCTCTAACAGCTCTCCCCACCAAGCTTAAAGGCAGCCAACACGTTCTACAAGATCAACAGTTTTACAGCAGTTTGACTTTCAGTTGGACAGCCAAGCTCCACGAATGGAGGAAGCCAGCTTGATCTTCATTTTGTATAAATATGAAGGCCGTAGCCTTTGTTAGGAGCTTTTTGAACTTTGGACTGATATTGTAATTTTTGAGCATAGCTCGGTGTTTGTTTTTGTAAGCTAGTTTTGGCATGACATTAGACTTTTGATTATGAATAAAGGCAAGCAGATTTGGATCTAATTCTGAGCTTTTAAGGGAGCTATAGCTCTCAGGTTAGGGCCCAACTTGACAACAATAGATCTCCTCTTCTTGTAGTGTTATTTACCTTTCTTTCCAGCACTTTGTTTACTTGTTTTGATATGCATTTCAAGAACACAGTTTGCTGATTTGATCTCTTTAGTAGGATTGAGTAGGATTGGTTTATGATTAAATTACTTTCAGCTGTTTAGATTCGGATAGGAGGTTTGTAATCCACTGGAGCTCCAAGAAAAGGTTGTTAGAGATCACTGCCATCTCTGTTTAGGGATTGGGGTGCAGTCTATACCAACCACCAAAAAAACGCAGTCTTTTCTACCTTCATGCAAGCTGCAACACAGTCGGTTTAATCGTGGATCCTTCCATGCACTTTTTCTCTTGAGCCATACTTCGTCATTGCAATTCCATGCATGACTTTTCTTCATGATTTACATCACTGTTTATTGATTTAATAGCACAGGTAGCACTGGTTAATGAATTCTCGTTTTTGGTGCAAGACATAAGTCATTTGTTTTATTTACACTGCTCCATATCATTCTACTCCCTTCTTCTTCTTCTTAACCTCTCCTCAAGCCACCTACTCGACCTCTGTTCAGCTCGTTTACCTTCCAACTCATCCATTGCCACGTAGCTTCATCTTTTTGACCTTTTGTTGCTGCCATCCTTCTATCCACCAACCAACTCCGTGCACTCTCTCTCCATCTTGTTCCTCTGCCCCTGAGCCATCACAAGTTCCATCTCCACCTTACCTATCCACCCAAACCATTCCATCACTTCACCATCACCCAAAACTTCCACTTACAGCACATCCTGTAGAAGTTAGCAGACTTCCTGTAGAATTCCTTAGTTTCCTGTAGGATCCCCTGCAGACATCCTGTAGAAGCCTGCAAACTTGGTTGCCGAGCATCTGAACGGTGTAGACTTCTGTGGACTGATGCTAGGGACCCTCTGGGACCTCCCCTAGCCATCCTGACCTTTCCCAAGCTTTCTCTCCCTTCGCACCACCTCTGCACAGCCAAACCCTAATAAGGAACAAATTCATAATCACTCCATCCACTTAAGCAAAAATACAAAAACAATGTTCTTTTTCATAGAAGTAGTTTGAGTTCATGCATTTCACATCATTAGAAGTAATGGCATCAGTTGTAGACATTTGCACTCTCACTATTGCACCATAGAGGTTAAACTAGTCAGATTAGGGTTTACTAGGGTTTCCATGCTTTGGTTGGCTTTCCGTTCATTGTTGCAAAGTAGATCAATTTCCCTTGAGATAGCCTTCGTCCATCATTTAGAAAGCTTCTTCTGAGAGCATATAGAAGTTGGCTTGAGCCCTAGCGGACTTGTGCCAGCTGACCAAGTGACAGCTACGACAAGAGCTAGTACTTGTGCATACAGCACCGTCGCTTCCAAGTTTGTACGAACTACCGGGTTGATAAAATTAGAGATAGGAAGCCCCAGGAGTTGTAGCATTATTGCTACAATACTGGAGCCCACCACCAGTCCTTCCTTTCTATTATCCAGCAAAATGAAGAGACACAACCTACAACAAATCCGCTGTAATATCCTCTGTGTTCTCTCAGAGTCTCACCTCTCTGTTTCTTGCTTACAGAATACACATCTATCACCCAGCCTCAAATACAATGCCCTCATACAAAGAGAGGGGTTTGCCTTCTAGGTCAAAAAACCCTAAACTAAACATAAGTTCTACCGTCAGATCATCCGCCTAATGAACGGCCCAGATTGACTAGAAATTACTATACTTTTACAAGGCAATTTTACTTTTATTATTGGCTTCGGGGGCGCTGCCCCCGGGCCCCCGCCGGGGGGGATGGGCCCCCTCGGACCCCCGCGGGGGGGACAAGTCCCCCCCGCACCCCCCCGTGCGGAGGGGTGTACAAAACTTCCTAGGGTATACATCTGGCTGAAACAAAGACCTCTGAACAATTATGCTCCACACACAACACCATAAACTACAGATAGTCTCAACTTGCCCAGTGAGAACCCAGGTATGTTGACTATTTGTTTATTGAATAACCAATCCAAAATTGAAGTAAAATCAAAAGGTGCGGTATCACAAAGGAACTTAAAGTCTAGATCAAAACATGAGGCCAAAGCATTAACATAAAAAAACTAGGAATTTGGAGAGTTGACAGGTGTTGGGTCTCTTTCACTAGAACTCAGAGGGGATGCAAAATCCAGACATGAAATGTGTTGCTCAATATTGGAAAGTCCACTGTCTATTTGCTCCATATGAAATCTCATGTTTTGTTTCTCCCTCTTTACATTTGTCAGGTTGGAAAATATATTGCACTGATCAACATGCTGCTTCATCAGAATTAATGCCATTAGTGATTTAATTTTCCATTACAAGAATAGGGCTTGGATATATTGTTTCCTTCTTCTCCCACTGTGGCTAGGGTCATAAACCGATTGGCCAAGTTGTCGCACCAACTCAAAATACGACAATGAATTCTTTTTTATTTGCCGTATCCTCTAGGTGGTGTAGCTCATTACGAACATCAGGAGAGGTTGTTTCATAGAAAGTGTTTGCGGCCTCTCTAGCCTGATTATGGTATCGAGTTTTCCCCCGTGGGCCTCTGATTACTCCCCCACCTCTACGATAGTGCAGCTAGTGTCGCGTGATTAATTTCTAGCCCCCTTGATCCTTACAAATTTCCAACGGTCGCTTGCCAATAAAAACACCAAGGATGATTGAGTATCTCCTCTCAAATTTTGACACCCAATCATTGTGGTTGATAACAATGTAAACTTTGAAACGGGAACTATAAACTAAAAACGGGAACTCTGGCCAAAAAACCCCGAAAAAACATCAAAAACAATGCTAAAAATGAAAAGTGTGTATACTGGAACGATGATTTTATTTTTTAGGGGTAAATTTTGAACATGTTTTAAAAATGGCAGTGACTACGAAATTTACTACGAAATTTTCGTGCAAAATATAGCTTGAAAACGAAAGTGATGATACTGGAACAATGTTTTTTTTTTTTTTTAGGGTCAATTTTCAAACTTTTTAAAAACTGTTAGTAAAACCAAATTTTTATATGCCAAACAAAGTTGTTTATGAGGAAAAAAACACATTAATGTTTTTGGTAGGATATCATTTTTCTTTCCTAAGTATAAATTAAAAATGTTTTCAACCATAACATGCTAGATAGAAAAGAAAAATGATTCTAGGAATTGCCCAGCCACCATCCGGGTGGGCGGGCGGGCCACCAGGGTGGCGCCAGCCCAGGCCGCGCCACCCCGGTGGCCAGCCTGCCCACCCGGCTGCTGGCTGAGCAATTCTGGGAATCGACCAGCCACTAGTTGGGCGGGTGGGCAGGCCGCCGGGGTGGCACGGCTGGTGACTGGGTGATTCCCGAAATCGGCCAGCCATCAGGCGGGCGGGCAACCGGTGTTGCGCCAGCCCAGGCCGCGCCACCACGGCGGCCCGCCCGCCCGGTGACTGGGTGATTTCCGGAGTCGCCCATCCACCAGCCAGGCAGGCGGCTGGTGGCTGGGCAATTCCCGAAATCGCCCAGCGACCAGGTGGGTGGGCAGGCGGGCCATCGGGGTGGCGTCAGCAAAAGCTGTGCCACCTCGGCGGCCTAGCCGCCCGCTCAGCTGGTGGTTGGGTGATTCCCAGAATCGCCCAACCATTATCCGGGTGGGCGGGCGGGCCACCAGGGTGGCGCCAGCCCAGGCCGGGCCACCCTGGCTACCTGCTTTCCCGCCCGGCTGGTGGCTGGGTGATTCACGCCACCCCACCTGCTCGGCTGGTTGGTGGCTGGGCGATTTCGGGAATCGCCCAGGCACCAGCTGCTCGTGCTCGCCCGACTGGTGGCTGGGTGATTCCGGGAATCACCCAGCCACCAGCAGCCCGCCCGGCCCAGCCACCAGCCAAGCAGGCGGGCGGGCACCTGGGTGGCGCCAGCCTAGGCCGCGCCACTTGAGCAAAGTAGATTAGTTCTTTCCTGCTTTCAGTTTAATTCTGCATCTTTATAGTTAGTTGTAGATCAATCTGTTTCAGTTTTGCAGGTACCAAAAAGAAAAAAAAGCAAAAACAATCAAAAAAGAAAGTCTTTTCCATTTCATGCCTCGTAGGAACCGAGATAAATCAGGCAAATTCCTACCCAACACCCCCACCACATCACTGAGTCACCCTTCTCTCTTCTTTGGTGACAGTGACCCAGAAGAACCTATAGGTGAACATCCCGAGATATACAAAGATCCTATAGTAGAAGAAGAGTTAGAGACCACTCCATCTGAAGCTATGGCTGACAATAGAAGAGAAGATGAGAGAATAGAAGGTGCCTTCCCCATCCGAGAGACCAATGGAGAGATGAAAATGAAGAACATTAGCCCCTCCGCCTTACCTCACTTCCATGGACTAACTACTGAAGATCCTGATACCTTCCTGTTTGAGTTTGCTGTCCTTTGTAGAACCTATGACTATATTGAAGATGAACAAAAGCTGAAACTCTTCCCTTCAACTCTTAAGGATGCAGCATTACGCTGGTTCATGGGCTTACCTGGGAATAGTATCACCACTTGGGCTCAGATGCAACAAGCTTTCAATACCAAGTACAGGGATTATTGTAGGTCTAAGGAAACCAAGGGAGAAATATTTCGGATGACCATGGGAAATGATGAGTCCTTAGAGGATTATGAGGAGAGGTTCCAACTAAGCTATAAGCGGGCCAGGTGCACACTTGACCCTGAATCCCTCAAGTTGGTCCTGCTCCGAGGAGTCCCTGAAGACCTCTTAGATACCCTTCACATGTTAGCTGGGGGGGACATTTACCAACTGCCTTATGAGGACATCAAGACTGTGTTTAGAAACCACTCCAGGGCAGCTCGGAAACGAGGTAGGGGAAACCTCCTCGCAACTAGTGTCCCTTTCTCCAAACATGAGCTTGCAAATCAATTAGAAGATCTCAAGAGTGAGGTGAGACATACCATTGCCATGCAACTGGACACATTCAGAATCCAGCAGAAGAAATAAGAAGCTGAGAGAGCCTTGGCTGTCTTCTGCCCTAGGTGCACAAGGAGACACCCTAAGAACGAATGCCTATTGCATTCGGTTGAAGTATGATTCGTTTGTGAGGAGGACCATCCCACAAATCAGTGTCCAACCTTACCTGGGTTTAAAGCCATGTACCAAGGGACAGAAGCTCCCACTGAACCTCTCTATTACCTCAACCAAAGGAGGCCACAAGGATCTAGACCTTATCAGCAGGGAATGCAAGGGGTACCTCAAGCTTATTACATCCCCAACCAATCGACTCCTATGCCTTCCTGGGGCCCCCCTGCTCATCCTTCCTGGTCCATGCCTCCTCCATGGTCTTATCCACCTCAGTACCCTACTCAACCTACTTCTCATTCATATCATTCACATGCCCAGCCACAGCCTCAGTGGAATGCACCTCAGTCGGGGTGGAGGCCCCAGTACAACACTCCTCCTGCCATTTTGCCTCCACCACCGGTTCAACCTCAGCCATTACCTCCTGCTCCTCCAAGGCAACCTCAAATGCCTGCTCAACCGAACCCGAACCCCAACAATAGGCAGGCCCAGCAGGTATACACTGGGGAAACCTCATGCCCTACCTATGCTGTGGAGATCCAGGAGATCAACCTTCGATCTGGAAAGACTCTACCAGATCGCCAACCTCCTCCCCCAGAGGATGAGGAAGATAAACAGGAAAGTGAACCAAAGGCTATTCCACCCTTTCCTGAGAGACTAACGGCCACCACACAACCCAACCCAGAGGAGGATGAGCTTCTGGGTGAGCTCAAGTAGTTGTGTGTAAAAATACCACTTCTCCAAGCCATCAAGGATGTGCCAATATACAACAAACTGGTTAAGGAAAAGTGTTTCAAACACCCAGGCAGGCGGAAGAAAGATGCTTCAACCATCAATGTCATAGGACAACTGTCTGACCTTATGTTAGGACAAGTCATTTGCCCAAAGTACCTAGATCCTGGAAGTCCTGTAGTAGATGTCCACATCAATGGCACCATCATACCTCACACCTTGATCGATCTGGGGGCTGCCATTAATGTGATGACCAGGGTTACCATGCTCAAACTCAATCTTCAAGGTTCCTTGAGGAAGACCTCGACAGTACTGCAATTAGCAGATCGCTCCACTGTGACTCCCGAAGGGATTGTGGAGGATGTCTTGGTCTCTATCGACTCTTGGGAATATCCTACAGATTTCTTGGTTTTGCAACCCAAGGCAAAGCTTACTGGATATCCTCTCATTTTGGGAAGGTCTTGGTTAGCCACTGCAGATGCTTACATAAGTTGTCGTGCAGGAAATATGACCATCAAAAATGGTCCTATGTCCAAGCAGCTAGTCCTATACCCTCCTGCCCAACCCTCCTTAGAGCATGACTTACCACTCTGGTTAGAGGAAGGAGAGGAAGACGAGGTGTACTCAGCACCTCTGTGCACCTTAGAGACCACTAGAAGAGACCCCCCAACCGAGGATGACTTGATTGAGACCTTGATCCGGAATCCACCTTCCAGTACACTATCCTTAGAGAAATTGGTGGAGGATGCCCAAGCTAGCACTTTAGTGGATCTTTGTACAACCAACCCTGTCACTCCCAGAGTCAAGAATGTGGAGTTCGGCCCTGAGAGAACGTTGAAGATCAGCTCCTCCCTATCTCCTTCCCAGGAAAAGGAGCTGTGTAGCCTGTTGGCCAGTCACCTAGATGCTTTTGCTTGGAGCTATAAGGAGATGAAAGGAGTCCATCCTTCGGTTTGTACCCATCACATATACATCAAAGAGGATTGTAAGCCGGTTAGGCAACCCCAGAGGAGAATGAATCCAGCCCTTAAGGACATCGTCAAGGAAGAATTGCAAAAACTGTTGGATGCCGGATTCATCTACCCCATCTCAGATAGTGAATGGGTGTCCCCTCTGGTGTTGGTTCCCAAGAAAAATGGGAAATGGAGAATCTGTGTGGACTACTGAGAACTGAGCAAAGCTACCAAGAAAGACCATTTCCCTCTACCTTTCATAGATCAAGTGTTGGATGGACTGGCAGGAAAGAAGTTCTTCTCTTTCCTGGATGGGTTTAGCGGGTACAACCAAATCCAAATCAGCCCGAAAGACCAAGATAAGACCACCTTCACTTGCCCTTGGGGTACCTTTGCCTACCGAGTCCTTCCCTTTGGGCTATGCAATGCTCCTGCTACCTTCCAGAGAGCTGTTTTGAGCATCTTCTCGGAGCTGGTCCATGATGCAGTGGAAATCTATATAGATGACTTCACTCCTTATGGGGCCAACTTTCAGGAAGCATTGTCCAATCTGGGAAAAGTCCTAACCAAATGCATCGAGATGAACTTGTCCCATAGTCCTGAAAAATGTGAATTCCTAATGACTGAAGGGACCGTGCTAGGCCATACCATTTCTTGCCAAGGGTTGCAGGTGGATCCTAACAAAATTGCTCTCATCAAGAAGGTTCCACCTCCTAAAAAGGTAAGGGATGTTCGAAGTTTCTTGGGATTAGCAGGATACTACCGGAGATTCATTAAAGATTTCAGCAAGCTAGCCTCGCCATTGTTTGGCCTGTTGGCAAAAGATGTGGAGTTTAAATGGACTGACGATTGTCAGAGGGCTTTAAATGAATTGAAGGACAAGTTGGTGTCAGCCCCAATCCTGAGAGGTCCAAACTGGGCCCTACCTTTCCACATCCACACTGATGCCTCGAACAAAGCCATAGGTGTAGCTTTAGGACAGGTTGAGCAAAAACTTCCATATGCCATTTACTTTATTAGCAAAAACTTGTCCAAAGCTGAGCTGAATTACACTGTAACCGAGAAAGAATTCTTGGCTGTGGTCCATGCACTGAACAAGTTCCGACATTATATTATTGGTTATCAAACCTTTGTACATACAGACCATGCTGCAATTAGATATTTAATGAATAAACCAGATGTGAATGCTCGTATTATTAGATGGTTACTTTTATTGCAGCAGTTTGATTTGACCATTGTTGACAAACCAGGTAGAGAAAATGTTGTTGCTGACTTTTTATCTAGATTGGATTTGTCTGCAGATGAGGATGGAACGGTGGATGACCAGATGCCCGATGAACATCTGTTTGCTATTTCAGTACTCTCTCCATGGTTTGCTGATATAGAAAACTACCTTGTTTCAACACAGTTCCCTCCGCACCTATCTTCCAGAGAGAAGAGCAGAATCATCAGAAAAAGTGCCTCATTTACTTGGATCGGGGGCAATCTGTTCAAGCTTGGCCCTGATCAGATCTTAAGGCGTTGTGTGAGGGAGGAGGAAGTCTTTGATATCCTCCTCACTTGTCATGATGGGCCTTGTGGAGGACATTTTGCAGCAAAGAGAACTGCCTTCAAGATCCTGCAGGCAGGCTACTATTGGCTCACACTTCATCAAGATGTCAGAAGATATGTCAGTCAGTGTGACCAATGCCAAAGAATGGGGAAACCGACCCAAAGGGATGAGATGCCTCTCCAACCTCAGGTGACTCTTGAGCCATTTGAAAAGTGGGGTATGGACTTTGTGGGCCCAATCAACCCTCCTTTGAGGCAAAGGTCTTACATCATTGTGTGCACTGACTACCTGACAAAGTGGGCGAAGACCAAAGCAATCAAAGCAGCAACAGAAGAAAAGGTGGCCGAGTTCCTAAGAGAAAACATCTTCTATAAGTTTGGCTATCTAAGAGAGCTGGTCACCGATCAAGAGAGCCAGTTCACCTCCAACCTGGTTGAAGATCTACTAGCTCATCACAAGATCAAGCATAGGACTTCCACCCCCTATCACCCTCAAGCAAATGGGCAGGTAGAAGTCACCAATAGAGCATTAGAAGGGATCTTGACTAAGGTGGTGAGCAGCAGCAGAAAGGACTGGGCAGATCGCCTGGTTGAAGCCACATGGGCTTACAACACCACTTGGAAGACCACCACCGGCTTCACACCTTATGAGCTGGTCTATGGGAAGAAAGCTTTGCTGTCCATTGAGTTTGAATACAACACTTTGAGGATGGCAGCTCAGCTGGACCTAGATCTCAGCCATGCACAACAAGAAAGGCTATTGCAGCTGAATGGCCTGGATGAGCACCGAATGCAGGCCCTCCTTCACTCAGAAGTGGTTCAACTTTAGAGAAAGGTGTGGCATGACCAACATCTCCATGACAAGCAATTTCAGCTGGGAGATTGGGCTTTGTTGCATGACTCCAGATACAAATATTTCAAGGGGAAGCTGAGAACCAGATGGCTAGGGCCATATTCAGTGGAAAAATGTCATGACAATGGATCTGTGCTTATTAGGACCATTGATGAGGAAGCCATCCCCATGCTTGTCAATGGGCATCGATTGGAGATCTACAGGAAGCCTCCCTCAAGACAAGAGTTCATCAAAACTATGGAGAAGGCAGTGTTGGTCATAGAGAAGGGTTCTGCCTCTGCTTTGGGCATACCCTGAAGAATCTAAAAAATAAAAAAATAAAATAATAATAATAATAATAATAATAATAAAGATCCTTGGGTGAAAACCTTTCTGAGGCGCCCAAGGCAGGTGGTAGGGGTGAAAACCTCAATGAGGTGCCCCTATTGTCTTTTCAAAAAAAGAAAAAAGAAAAAAGAGATTGGAAAAATATCCTTGAGTGAAAACCTCTTTGAGGAGCTTAAGGCAGATGGCAAGGGTGAAAACCTCAATGAGGCGCCCCTGTTATCTTTCAAAAAAAAAAGAGAAAAAAAAAAAACAAAAGAAAAACAAGGTCAGTAGATTCATTATGTAAAATTGCATGCAGGTGTTCTATGGAGGAGAGGAAGCCTCTCAACTCAAAGCCAAGGGTCCTCATCATGCAGCCAGGACACCTCACCAGCACCTCCTCCAAGAATCCTCATTTTCTCCAAGGTATGTGCAATTTTATTACAGCTTGAGTCTTCTACAGGAAGACGCAGATTTTCTACAGGAAAATGCAGATCTTCTACAGGAAGGTGCAGACTCTCTACAGGAACGCATCCTTTCTACAGGAAGCGCTGTATTTCTACAGGAAGCTTCCTGTAGAAGCTCAGAACGGGCCAGAATTCATTTCATGAGGAGATCTAATGGCTAAGGATCGGTTTGGACGCATGCATGCCACTGTTGTCAACCATGCACATTGCTGTTATCTTGTTCCACCATCCTTGTCGACATGCAACAAAGTACCTGCACCAGCAAAGCAGATCGATGAGTCTCGAGGAAAAGCAAATTGTAAATGGAAAAAGCGCTAGAGATCTCACACCATATTCATCACAGTCAGCCCGAAGCTCCGAGAGCATGATCGTGAGGCCATCCATCGTCGTGCAGCATGCACCCAAGGAGGAAGAACTGTTCCAAGACATCCCGCGGGAGTCCTGTAACAGTTAAGCCTGCTGGAGTGGATACCATTCACCGCGCAGGCCATATGAGGTGAAACGTGGGCACATGCAACTGAAGCATCCCATCCATCGACGGTAGCTCATGAACATGGACCTCCGGGCCTGTGTAAATTCGCCAGCAGCAGGTAAATCGACTCATCAGCGTCCAAAGAGCCGAAACATCGTGTGCAGCCACGCAGGTAAGTGTCTCGACCCTTCCTTCCATCAGATTGCATGAATGTTACTTTGATTGATTGCTTAAGTGTAAAGGTGAATGGGTTGAGCGGCAGTATGGTCAGTTTGCCGGCCACGTCGGCTAGTCAATAGTCTAGTTGGATGTATGGGTGGCGGCCGTGACAAAAAGAATGGGCAGCACGCACGTGAGAGAAATCCCGTCGAGAAAACGAGTTCAACAGAAGGGGCGGCGGCAGATCCGCGGGAATTGATGCGGCAGCAAGTGAACGCACAGTTGAATGATGGGGTGACGTCACCCAACGGTCCGGCGGGGACAGCTCACCCCCGCGCCACGGATTCCGCCGAATTCAAAATCTAATCGGCTAGATTGCATTCATGCATTTAGCAACCACCGGTTTGAACTCGAGCGGCCATCCTGATCCTTCTGCAGTGTGATACGCCGAGCCTTTGGCTATCAGAGCGATTGAGAAGCACACCCAAGGCGCAGACCGACTGCAGTCTCTCCCGAAAATCACGCGCTGCATTTTACAGGAACGCTGTCATTCTACAGGAACGCTGCATGCTACAGGAATGCTGTCATCCTACAGGAACGCAGTTTTCTACAGGAAAGCGGGTGCCTCACGTAAAAAGGTGGCCAATTAAAGAGGTAACCCTGAACTCTTCATGCAACTGGTTATTAAAGGTGGCAGAATTGTCGTCCACAGTCTGGTCATAGAGAAACGGTGAAATTGTTGTCTGCTGCGCCTATACTGTCATTCTACAGGATGTCAAGTAATTAAACTGTGTTAAGTCCTCAGGGATAAGTTTTGTGGGTTATGTGCATGACATTCTATGCTCTGTCTCAGTAAACCAAAATCTCTTCCACAATCACCACCTCTGGTTAAGAAACTTGTTTTATCATGCCGGGTGGTTTTATAAGACGATAACCCATTGATTCAACCAAATTAAGGGAAAACCAGGAAGTGGTAGAGCTCTTCACACGGGTTCAATGGATATCTTTTTGTGACAAATTGCAGGGGTACGATGATGAAGTGGCAGAAGAATTTTTGCAGGCTCTGAAGCCGAAATCCAAGACACTGGCCACAGTGAACTTCAGAGGTCTAAGCCTCAAGCTCACCCCACAATATATCAGTCGGATTACTGAACTTCTGATGGGTTTGCCATGGGATAAGGAAGAAAGAAAGTTGAGCCAGCAAGCCAAGAAAGAATTCTTTCCACCTGAGGAAGAATTCTCAGAGGACAAAAATGGGGTGCGAAGAACCAGCTTGCTACCACCATGGAATGAAGTCAGCTTGCAAATCATGAAATATATAACTTGTGAAGGCCGTTTTAGCATCGTGTATGCATATCACTTTCGGTTGCTCACTGAATTGAGGCACCGGATTGATCTTCCTATAGAACAAAAACTGAGCATTCCTTATTTCCTGTTGCAGTCTCTAATTGAGTGTGCCACAAAGCTAAAAGAGGGCATTCCAGATCAGATAGCCCACCATGGGTTGATCAAGCTTCTTGTGGAGGATGCGCTGCATTCATATAAGGTTCCCCTCTCATGGGAATCATTCCGGAATTTGACAAGAGATGGAGACATTAAAATGTTGATTGAAGAAACGGGTTCCTCCAGCAGTGAGGAACAAGAAGAAGTGGCCGAGGGAAAGAGAGAAAAAGGCCAGAAGACCCCGACCACAGTGCAAAAGAAAGAACAAAAGAAGAAGCATGAGGAAAAGGATGACAAAGAAAAAGGTGGCACACCCATCTTGTCAGCAAGAGAAAAGAGGTTGAAGAGCAGAACGGACAAAGCTGAGGTGGTCCACATCAGCCCAAGTACCTCATCAGCACCTGCAACCAAGGCAAAAAGCAAAACCCATGCGGCTAAGCAAGAAAAGGTGATGACACCCGTGTCTACAGGAAAGCAGAAACATGCTTCTATAGGAAGCCCGAAAACAGAAACAAGGGCTTCTACAGGAAGCCCGAAATTGGCAAAGGGGGCTTCTACAGGAAGCCCGAAAATCATTAAAAAAGAGGCTTCTACAGGAAGCCCAAAAATTACCAGAGCAAGGGCTTCTACAGGAAGCCCGAGAGTGGCTAAAGCAGGGTATTCTACAGGAAGCCCAAAATTGGTAAAGAAAGGATCTTCTACAGAAGGCCCGGAAGTGGGCCAAGCAGGGTTTTCTATAGGAAGCCCGAAATCTGAAGAGAAGGGGCCCTCTACAAGGAGCTCTGAGAAAGCAAAATGCAAGAAAGAGAAGGCTGGTATTCTCGAAAAGGAGGCAGCAGCTGCACTGGCCGCCCTCAGTACACCTCCAAAGCTGAAGGAGAAGAGAGAGAGGGAGATCCCTCTACCATTTGAAGCCAGGAGAAGTAAGAGAATAAACACGGGCAAGCCGCAGCCTCAACCCAGCAGCCAAACCATTTCAGGGGGTGTCCCTACTTCGCCCAGTAAAAGATCCCCCTCTAAAACATCGGCCACCCCCGAGAAGGGAAGCCCAAAAATAACTTCCTGGACACGAAGGATAGGCCAATCGGCTTCCGAAGCCCGTCTCAAGGAAACGGAAAAGGGGGAGGAAGCGCCACCCTCGTCACCGCCAGGGGCAGAAAAGGCAGGGCCACCAAGAACAGGAAAGGTAGAGCATGCTCCGGGCTCTAGTTCTCGGCCAAGGACGAGGAGCCGGAGCAAAGTTGCTCAAGGATGAGCAAATAGTTTAGCTGGGGGGTGATGATGAGCCCCAATTTTTGGTACAATTTGGGCTCATATTGGCCTACTTACCTTGCTCAACCATTCATATTTTACCACTTATGCATTCATTTCTTAGTATATTCGTGTTGTTTGTAGGAAGAAGGGCAGACATTATATCTATGTGACTAATACATGATGATTTCAGGTTCTTGGCATTAAAGAGAGCAAAAGACCACGCAAAAGGAGACAAGGAGACAACAAAGGTGACATTGCGGGTTCATAGGGAGGTTGTCCACAGTCTTGATGACCCTTCTCGTGATTTTCACCTTCACTCCGAGCTCTAACAGCTCTCCCCACCGAGCTTAAAGGCAGCCAACACGTTCTACAGGATCAACAGTTTTACAGCAGTTTGACTTTCAGTTGGACAGCCCAGCTCCACGAATGGAGGAAGCCAGCTTGATCTTCATTTTGTATAAATATGAAGGTCGTAGCCTTTGTTAGGAGCTTTTTGAACTTTGGACTGATATTGTAATTTTTGAGCATAGCTTGGTGTTTGTTTTTGTAAGCTAGTTTTGGCATGACATTAGACTTTTGATTATGAATAAAGGCAAGCAGATTTGGATCTAATTCTGATCTTTTAAGGGAGCTATAGCTCTCAGGTTAGGGCCCAACCTGAGAGCAATAGATCTCCTCTTCTTGTAGTGTTATTTACCTTTCTTTCCAGCACTTTGTTTACTTGTTTTGATATGCATTTCAAGAACAAAGTTTGCTGATTTGATCTCTTTAATAGGATTGAGTAGGATTGGTTTATGATTAAACTACTTTCAGCTGTTTAGATTCGGATAGGAGGTTTGTAATCCACTGGAGCTCCAAGAAAAGGTTGTTAGAGATCACTGCCATCTCTGTTTAGGGATTGGGGTGCAGTCTATACCAACCACCAAAAAAACGCAGTCTTTTCTACCTTCATGCAAGCTGCAACACAGTCGGTTTAATCGTGGATCCTTCCATGCACTTTTGCTCTTGAGCCATACTTCGTCATTGCAATTCCATGCACGACTTTTCTTCATGATTTACATCACTGTTTATTGATTTAATAGCACAGGTAGCACTGGTTAATGAATTCTCGTTTTTGGTGCAAGACATAAGTCATTTGTTTTATTTACACTGCTCCATATCATTCTACTCCCTTCTTCTTCTTCTTAACCTCTCCTCAAGCCACCTACTCGACCTCTGTTCAGCTTGTTTACTTTCCAACTCATCCATTGCCACGTAGCTTCATCTTTTTGACCTTTCGTTGCTACCATCCTTCTATCCACCAACCAACTCCGTGCATTCTCTCTCCATCTTGTTCCTCTGCCCCTGAGCCATCACAAGTTCTATCTCCACCTTACCTATCCACCCAAACCGTTCCATCACTTCACCATCACCCAAAACTTCCACTTACATCACATCCTGTAGAAGTTAGCAGACTTCCTGTAGAATTCCTTAGTTTCCTGTAGGATCCCCTGCAGACATCCTGTAGAAGCCTGCAAACTTGGTTGCCGAGCATCTGAACGGTGTAGACTTCTGTGGACTGATGCTAGGGACCCTCTGGGACCTCCCCTAGCCATCCTGACCTTTCCCAAGCTTTCTCTCCCTTCGCACCACCTCTGCACAGCCAAACCCTAATAAGGAACAAATTCATAATCACTCCATCCACTTAAGCAAAAATACAAAAACAATGTTCTTTTTCATAGAAGTAGTTTGAGTTCATGCATTTCACATCATTAGAAGTAATGGCATCAGTTGTAGACATTTGCACTCTCACTATTGCACCATAGAGGTTAAACTAGTCAGATTAGGGTTTACTAGGGTTTCCATGCTTTGGTTGGCTTTCAGTTCATTGTTGCAAAGTAGATCAATTTCCCTTGAGATAGCCTTCGTCCATCATTTAGAAAGCTTCTTCTGAGAGCATATAGAAGTTGGCTTGAGCCCTAGCGGACTTGTGCCAGCTGACCAAGTGACAGCTGCGACAAGAGCTAGTACTTGTGCATACAACACCGTCGCTTCCAAGTTTGTACGAATTACCGGGTTGATAAAATTAGAGATAGGAAGCCCCAGGAGTTGTAGCATTATTGCTACAATACTGGAGCCCACCACCAGTCCTTCCTTTCTATTATCCAGCAAAATGAAGAGACACAACCTACAACAAATCCGCTGTAATATCCTCTGTTTTCTCTCACAGTCTCACCTCTCTGTTTCTTGCTCACAGAATACACATCTATCACCCAGCCTCAAATACAATGCCCTTATACAAAGAGAGGGGTTTGCCTTCTAGGTCAAAAAACCCTAAACTAAACATAAGTTCTACCGTCAGATCATCCGCCTAATGAACGACCCAGATTGACTAGAAATTACTATACTTTTACAAGGCAATTTTACATTTATTATTGGCTTCGGGGGCGCTGCCCCCGAGCCCCCGCCGGGGGGGATGGGCCCCCTCGGACCCCCGCGGGGGGGACAAGTCCCCCCCGCACCCCCCCGTGCGGAGGGTTGTACAAAACTTCCTAGGGTATACATCTGGCTGAAACAAAGACCTCTGAACAATCATGCTCCACACACAACACCATAAACTACAGATAGTCTCAACTTGCCCAGTGAGAACCCAGGTATGTTGACTATTTGTTTATTGAATAACCAATCCAAAATTGAAGTAAAATCAAAAGGTGCGGTATCACAAAGGAACTTAAAGTCTAGATCAAAACATGAGGCCAAAGCATTAACATAAAAAAACTAGGAATTTGGAGAGTTGACAGGTGTTGGGTCTCTTTCACTAGAACTCAGAGGGGATGCAAAATCCAGACATGAAATGTGTTGCTCAATATTGGAAAGTCCACTGTCTATTTGCTCCATATGAAATCTCATGTTTTGTTTCTCCCTCTTTACATTTGTCAGGTTGGAAAATATATTGCACTGATCAACATGCTGCTTCATCAGAATTAATGCCATTAGTGATTTAATTTTCCATTACAAGAATAGGGCTTAGATATATTGTTTCCTTCTTCTCCCACTGTGGCTAGGGTCATAAACCGATTGGCCAAGTTGTCCCACCAACTCAAAATACGACAATGAATTCTTTTTTATTTGCCGTATCCTCTAGGTGGTGTAGCTCATTACGAACATCAGGAGAGGTTGTTTCATAGAAAGTGTTTGCGGCCTCTCTAGCCTGATTATGGTATCAAGTTTTCCCCCGTGGGCCTCTGACTACTCCCCCACCTCTACGATAGTGCAGCTAGTGTCGCGTGATTAATTTCTAGCCCCCTTGATCCTTACAAATTTCCAATCGTCGCTTGCCAATAAAAACACCAAGGATGATTGAGTATCTCCTCTCAAATTTTGACACCCAATCATTGTGGTTGATAACAATGTAAATTTTGAAACGGGAACTATAAATTCAAAACGGGAACTCTGGCCAAAAAAACCCGAAAAAACATCAAAAACAATGCTAAAAATGAAAAGTGTGTATACTGGAACGATGATTTTATTTTTTAGGGGTAAATTTTGAACATGTTTTAAAAATGGCAGTGACTACGAAATTTACTACGAAATTTTCGTGCAAAATATAGCTTCAAAACGAAAGTGATGATATGGGAACAATGCTGTTTTTTTTTAGGGTCAATTTTCAAACTTTTTAAAAACTGTTAGTAAAACCAAATTTTTATATGCCAAACAAAGTTGTTTATGAGGAAAAAAACACATTAATGTTTTTGGTAGGATATCATTTTTCTTTCCTAAGTATAAATTAAACATGTTTTCAACCATAACATGCTAGATAGAAAAGAAAAATGATTCTAGGAATTGCCCAGCCACCATCCGGGTGGGCGGGCGGGCCACCAGGGTGGCGCCAGCCTAGGCCGCGCCACCCCGGTGGCCAGCCTGCCCACCCGGCTGCTGGCTGAGCAATTCTGGGAATCGACCAGCCACTAGTTGGGTGGGCGGGCAGGCCGCCGGGGTGGCACGGCTAGTGACTGGGTGATTCCCGAAATCGGCTAGCCACCAGGCGGGCAGGCAACCGGTGTGGCGCCAGCCCAGGCCGCGCCACCACGGCGGCCCGCTCGCCCGGTGACTGGGTGATTTCCGGAGTCGCCCATCCACCAGCTAGGCAGGCGGCTGGTGGCTGGGCAATTCTCGAAATCGCCTAGCCACCAGGTGGGTGGGCAGGCGGGCCGTCGGGGTGGCGTCAGCAAAAACTGTGCCACCTCGGCGGCCTAGCCGCCCGCTCAGCTGGTGGTTGGGTGATTACCAGAATCGCCCAGCCATTATCCGGGCGGGCGGGCGGGCCACCAGGGTGGCGCCAGCCCAGGCCGGGCCACCCTGGCTGCCCGCCTGCCCGCCCGGCTGGTGGCTGGGTGATTCGCGCCACCCCGCCTGCCCGGCTGGTTGGTGGCTGGGCGATTTCGGGAATCGCCCAGGCACCAGCTGCTCGCGCCCGCCCGACTGGTGGCTGGGTGATTCCGGGAATCACCCAGCCACCAGCAGCCCGCCCGGCCCAGCCACCAGCCAAGCAGGCGGGCGGGCACCTGGGTGGCGCCATCCTAGGCCGCGCCACCCCAGCGGCCTGCCCGGCCGCCTAGCTGGTGGCTGGGTGATTCCCCCCGCCCGACTTGTGGCTGGGTGATTCTAGGAATCACCCAGCCACCAGCTGAGCAAGCGACTTGTGGCTGGGTGATTCCCGGAATCACCGAGCCACTAGCCGGGCGGGCGGCTGGTGACTGGTTGATTCGAGAAATCACCCAGCCACTAGCCAGGCGGGTGGCTGCTTGATTCTGGGAATCACCCAGCCACCAACCGCCCACCCGGCTGGTGGTTGGTTGATTTTGGAAATTAACCAGCCACCAGCCGGGCGGCCAGCTGGTGGCTGGTTTATCCCCAGAATCAACTAGCCACTAGCCGGCGCTGGTGGCTGGTTGATTCCTGGAATCAACCAGCCACTAGCATGCGGACGACTGGTGGCTGGTTGATTTCGGGAATCAACCAGCCACCAGCTGCCTGCCCGGTTGGTGACTGGTTGATTTCGAGAATCAACTAGCCACCAGCCGGGCGGCCGGCTGGTGGCTGGTTGATTCCCGGAATCAACCAGCCACCAGCCAACGGCCCGGCTGGTGGCTGGTTGATTCCGGGAATCAACCAGTCAGGGCCACAACCAGCCACTAGCCGCTTACCCGGCGGGTGCTTGGTTGATTCCCGGAATCAACCAACCACCAGATGGCTGCCCGGGTGATGGCTGGTTGATTCCAGGAATCAACCAGCCACCTGCTGGCCGCCTGGGTGGTGGTTAGTTGATTCCGGGAATCAACTAGCCATTAGCCGGGCAACCAGTCGCCCGCCTGGCTCGTGGTCGGTTGATTCCGGGAATCAACCAGCCACCAACCTGGCAGCCATCTGGTGGCTGGGTGATTTAGGGAATCAACCAGACACCAGCCGGGCGGGCGGCTGGTGGCTGGTTGATTCCAGCCCGGCTAGTGGCTAGTAGATTCCGGGAATCAACCAACCACCAAGCGAGAATCAACCAGCCATCAGCCACCAGATTGTCGCCCGGGTGGTGGCTGGTTGATTCCCAGAATCAACCAGCCACCAGCTGGCTGCCCGGGTGGTGGCTGATTGATTCCGAGAATCAACCAGCCACCAGCAGGGCGCCCAGCTGGTGGCTAGTTGATTCTGGGAATCAACCAGCCACCAGCTGCCCGCCCGGCTTCACCCAGCCACCAGCTGGGCGGGCGGCCGGTGGCTGATTGATTCCCGAAATCAACCAGCCACTAGTCGAGTGGTGCTTGGGTGAAGCTGGGCGGGCGGCTGGTGGCTGTTGATTCCCGGAATCAACTAGCCACCAGCCGGGCGGCCAGCTGGTGCCTGGTCGATTCCGGGAATCAACCAGTCAGCGGCCATCGGCTGGTGGACGGTTGATTCCGGGAATCAACCAGCGACCAGCTGGCTGCCCGGCTTGTGGCTGGTTTATTCCGGGAATCAATTAGCCACCAGCCGCACGCCCAACTTCACCCAGCCACCACACGGCTGGTGGCTGGTTGATTCCAGGAATCAACCAGCCCCAGCGGCCCGCCCGGCTGGTGACTGGGTGAAGCCAGGCGGGCGACTGGTGGCTGGTTGATTCCCGGAATCAACTAGCCACCAGCCGAGCGGCCAGCTGGTGGCTGGTTGATTCCCGGAATCAACCAGCCACTAGCCGGGCTGGAATCAACCAACCACAAAATGGTCACCCGGGTGGTCGCTGGTTGATTCTCGGCTGCTGGCTGGTTGATTCCTGGAATCAACCAGCCAGCAGTCGAGTTGGAATCAAGCAGCCTGGTGCCTAGTTGATTCCCGAAATAACCCAGCCACTAGATGGCTGCCAGGCTGGTGGCTGGATGATTCCCGTAATCGTGGCTGGATGATTCCCGGAATCACCCAGCCACCAGTCGGGAAGACAGCTGGTGGCTAGTTGATTCCAGGAATCAACAAGCCACCAACATGCGGGCGACTGGTGGCTGGTTGATTTCGGGAATCAACCAGCCACCAGCTGCCTGCCCGGTTGGTGACTGGTTGATTTCGAGAATCAACTAGCCACCAGCCGGGCGGCCGGCTGGTGGCTGGTTGATTTCGGGAATCAACCAGCCACCGGCGGCCCGGCTGGTGGCTGGTTGATTCCGGGAATCAACCAGTCAGGGCCACAACCAGCCACTAGCCGCTTACCCGGCGGGTGCTTGGTTGATTCCCGGAATCAACCAACCACCAGATGGCTGCCCGGGTGATGGCTGGTTGATTCCTGGAATCAACCAGCCACCTGCTGGCCGCCTGGGTGGTGGCTAGTTGATTCCGGGAATCAACCAGCCATTAGCCGGGCAACCACTCGCCCGCCTGGCTCGTGGCTGGTTGATTCCGGGAATCAACCAGCCACCAACCTGGCAGCCATCTGGTGGCTGGGTGATTTAAGGAATCAACCAGACACCAGCCGGGCAGGCGGCTGGTGGCTGGTTGATTCTAGCCCGGCTAGTGGTTAGTAGATTCCGGGAATCAACCAGCCACCAAGCGAGAATCAACCAGCCATCAGCGACCAGATTGTCGCCCGGGTGGTGGCTGGTTGATTTCCGCCCGGGTGGTGGCTGGTTGATTCTGGAAATCAACCAGCCACCAGCTGGCTGCCCGGGTGGTGGCTGATTGATTCCGAGAATCAACCAGCCACCAGCAGGGCGCCCAGTTGGTGGCTAGTTGATTCCGGGAATCAACCAGCCACCCGCTGCCCGCCCGGCTTCACCCAGCCACCAGCTGGGCGGGCGGCCGGTGGCTGATTGATTCCCGAAATCAACCAGCCACTAGTCGAGTGGTGCTTGGGTGAAGCTGGGCGGGCGGCTGGTGGCTGTTGATTCCCGGAATCAACCAGCCACCAGCCGGGCGGCCAGCTGGTGCCTGGTCGATTCCGGGAATCAACCAGTCAGCGGCCATCGGCTGGTGGACGGTTGATTCCGGGAATCAACCAGCGACCAGCTGGCTGCCCGGCTTGTGGCTGGTTTATTCCGGGAATCAATTAGCCACCAGCCGCACGCCCAACTTCACCCAGCCACCACACGGCTGGTATCAACCAGCCCCAGCCGCCCGCCCGGCTGGTGGCTGGGTGAAGCCGGGCGGGCGACTGGTGGCTGGTTGATTCCCGGAATCAACTAGCCACCAGCCGGGCGGCCAGCTGGTGGCTGGTTGATTCCCGGAATCAACCAGCCACTAGCCGGGCTGGAATCAACCAACCACAAAATGGTCACCCTGGTGGTGGCTGGTTGATTCTCGGCTGCTGGCTGGTTGATTCCTGGAATCAACCAGCCAGCAGCCGAGTTGGAATCAAGCAGCCTGGTGCCTAGTTGATTCCCGAAATAACCCAGCCACTAGATGGCTGCCAGGCTGGTGGCTGGATGATTCCCGAAATCGTGGCTGGATGATTCCCGGAATCACCCAGCCACCATTCGGGAAGACAGCTGGTGGCTAGTTGATTCCAGGAATCAACAAGCCACCAGCATGCGGGCGACTAGTGGCTGGTTGATTCAGGGAATCAACCAGCCACCAGCCGCCCGCTCGTCTCGTGACTGGTTGATTTCGAGAATCAACTAGCCACCAGCCGGGCGGCCGGCTGGTGGCTGGTTGATTCCGGGAATCAACCAGTCAGGGCCACAACCAGCCACTAGCTGCCTACCCGGCGGGTGCTTGGTTGATTCCCAGAATCAACCAGCCACCAGATGGCCGCCCGGGTGGTGGCTGGTTGATTCCGGGAATCAACCAGCCACCTACTGGCCGACCGGGTGGTGGCTAGTTGATTCCAGGAATCAACCAGCCACTCGCTGGGCAAACAGTCGCCTGCCCGGCTGGTGGCTGGTCCAGGCTGGTGGCTGGTTGATTCCCGGAATCAACCAGACACCAGCGGGACGGGCAGCTGGTTGATTCCAGCCCGGCTGGTGGCTAGTTGATTCCGGGAATCAACAAGCCATCAGCTGCCCGCCCGGCTTCACCCAGCCACTAGCCGGGAGGACGGCCAGTGACTGGTTGATTCCCGGAATCACCCAGCCACCACCCGAGTGGTGGCTGGGTGAAGCTGGGCGGGCGGCTGGTGGCTGGTTGATTTCGGGAATCAACCAGTCAGTGATCGGCTGGTGGCTGGTTGATTCCAAGAATCAACTAGTCAGTGGCCACCGGCTGGTGGATGGTCGATTCTGGGAATCAACCAGCCACCAGCTGGCCGCCCGGCTGGTGGCTGGTTGATTCCGGGAATCAACTAGCCACCACCTGGTTGATGGCTGGATGAAGCTGGACGGGCGGCTGGTGGTTGGTTGATTCCCGGAATCAACCAGCCACCAGCCGGGCGGCCCGCTGGTGGCTGGAATCAGCCAGCCACCAGATGGTTGCCGAGGTGGTGGCTGGTTGATTCCGGGCACCTGCTGGCCCCCCGGGTGGTGGCTAATTGATTCCAGGAATCAACCAGCCACTAGTCGGGCAACCAGCCGCCCACCCGGCTGGCGGCTGGTTGATTCCCGGAATCAAGCAGCGACCACCCGGGCAGCCAGCTGGTGGCTGGTTGATTCTGGGAATTAAGCAGCCACCACCCGGGCGGCCATCTGGTGGCTGGTGGCTGATTGATTCTCGGCTGGTGGCTGGTTGATTCCTGGAATCAACCAGCCACCAGCTGCCCGCCCAGCTGATGCCTGGTTGATTCCCGAAATAATACAGCCACCAGATGGCTGCCACGCTGGTGGCTGTTTGATTCCCGCAATCAACCAGCCATCAGCCGGGTGGGCGACTAGTTGGCCGACTAGTGGCTGGTTGATTCCTGGAATCAACTAGCCACCACCTGGGCGGTCAGCAGGTGGCTGGTTGATTCCCGGAATCGACCAGGCACCACCAGGGTGGCCATCTGGTGGCTGGTTGATTCCCGGAATCAACAAGTCACCAGCCAAGTGGGCAGCTAGTGGTTGGTTGATTCTCGAAATCAACCAGTGACCAGCCGGGCGCGGGCGGTTGGTGGCTGGTTGATTCCCGAAATCAACCAGACACCAGCCGCATCAACCCGGAATCACCCAGCCACCAGCCGGTGGCTTGGTGATTCCGAGAATCAACCAGCCGCTTGCTGGCCGCCCGACTGGTGGATGGTTGATTCCGGGAATCAATGAGCCACCAACCGCCCAACCAGCCACCAGCTGGCCGCCCAGCTGGTGGCAGGTTGATTCCGAGAATCAACGAGGGACCAGCCGGGCGGCCATCTGGTGTCTGTTTGATTCCTGGAATCATCCAGCCAGCTGCCGGGCTAGTGGTTGGTTAATTCTCGGAATCACCCAGCCAGAAGCTGGGCCACAGGCTACTGGCTAATTGATTTCGGGAATCAACCAACCACCAACCGGGCGGGCTGCCAGCTGGTGGTTGGTTGATTCTGGGAATCAACGAGCCACTAGCTGAGCGGCCAGCTGATGGCTCGTTGATTCTCAAAATCATCCAGCCACCAGCCGCCCGCCTAGCTTCAGCCAGCCACCAGTCGGGCGGGCGGTTGGTGGCTGGTTGATTCCCAGAATCGATCAGCCAGGTGGCCAGCTGGTCGCTGGTTGCTTCTCAGAATCAACCAGTCACGAATCGGGCAGACAGTTGGTGGCTGGTTGATTCTCCGAATCAACCAGCCACCAGCCGCTCGCCTGGCTTCATTGCCCGGCTAGTGGCTGGGCGAAGCCGGGCTCGCCTGGCTTCATTGCCCGGCTAGTGGCTGGGCGAAGCCGGGCGGGCGGCTGTTTGATTTCCGGAATCAACCAGCCACCAGCCGGGCGGCCGATTTGTGGTTGGGTGATTCCGGTAATCAACCAGCCACTAGCCGGTCGGTGGCTGGTTGATTCCCGAAATCACCCAGCCACCAGCCGGGCGGGCGGCTGGTTGATTCCAGGAATCAACTAGCCACCAGCCGCCCGCCTGGCTGGTGGCTGGTTCATTCCATGGATCAACTAGCCACCAGCCGCCCGCCCGGCTGGTGGCTGGGTGATTTCGGAAATCAACCAGCCACCAGTCAGGTGGCCAACTGGTGGCTGGTTGATTCCCGGAATCAACCAACCAGGTGGCCGGATGGTGGCTGGTTGATTCCCGGAATCAACTAGCCACCAGCCGGCCACCTGGTTGGTTGATTCTGGTGGCTGGTTGATTCCGGGAATCAACCAGCCACCAACCACCCGCTCGATTGGTGGCTTGGTGAAGCTAGGCGGGCAACTGGTGGCTGGTTGATTCCAGAAATCAACCAGCCACCAGTAGGGCGACCAGCTGGTGGCTGGTTGATTCCTGGAATCAACCAGCCACCAGTCGGCCACCTGGAATCAACCAGCCACCAACCACCCGCTCGATTGGTGGTTGGGTGAAGCTAGGCGGGCAACTGGTGGCTGGTTGATTCCAGAAATCAACCAGCCACCAGTAGGACGACCAGCTGGTGGCTGGTTGATTTCTGGAATCAATCAGCCACCAGCCGGCGGCCCTCCCAGCTGGTGGCTGGTTGATTCCCAAAATCAACTAGCCAATAGCCGGCGGCCCGACTGGTGGCTGGGTGTTTCCGCGAATCAACCAGCCACTGGCTGGGCAGCTGGCTGGTTGATTCCAGGAATCAAACAGCCACCAGATGGCCGCCCGTCATGTGGCTGGTTGATGGTTGATTCTCGGAATCAACCAGCCACCAGCCGGGCGGGCGGCTGGTGGCTCATTGATTCCCGGAATCAACCAGCCACCAGCCGAGCCAGTTGGTGGCTGGTTGATTCCGGGAATCAACCAGCCGCCCGCTGGCCGCCCAGCTGGTGGCTGGTTGATTCCGGCAATCAACCAGCCACCAGCCGCCTGCCCGGCTTCACCCAACCACCAGCCGGGCGGCCAGCTACTGGCTGGTTCATTCCCGGAATCACCACGCCACCAGCCGCCCGCCCGGCTGGTGGCTGGGTGATTCCAGGTTGATGCGGCTGGTGGCTGGTTGATTCCGGGAATAAATCAGTCATCAGCCACCTTCTCCCGACTTGTGACTTGTTGATTTCGAGAATCAACCAACGACTAGTCGCCCGCCCAGCTGGTGACTGGTTGATTCTGAGAATCAACCAGCTGCCAGCCGGCCGCTGGTTGATTCCGAGAATCAACCAGCCACCAGCCAGCTGGTGGCCCGACTGTTGGCTGGTTGATTCCCGAAATCAACCAGCCACCAACTGGGCGGCCATCTGGTGGCCGGGTGATTTCGGGAATCAACCAGGCACCAGTCGGGCGTGCGACTGGTGGCTGGTTGATTCCCGCCCGGCTGATGGCTGGTTGATTCCGGGAATGAACCAGCCACTAGCCGCCCGCCCAGCTGGTGCTTGGTTGATTCCCGGAATCAACCAGCCACCAAATGGCAGCCCGGGTGGTGGCTGGTTGATTCCGGGAATCAACCAGCCACCAGCTGGCCGCCCGGGTGGTGACTGGTTGATTCCACCAAACGGCCGCCCAGGTGGTGGCTGGTTGATTCCGGGAATCAACGAGCCACAAGCTCGCTGCCCGTGTGGTGGCTAGTTGATTCCGGAAATCAACCAACCACCAGCTGGCTGCCCAGATGGTGGCTAGTTGATTCCGGGAATCAACCAGCCACTAGCCGGGCAACCAGTTGCCTGCCCGGCTGGTGGCTGGTTGATTCCAGGAATCAACCAGTGACCAGCTTGGCTGCCATCTAGTGGCTGGGTGATTTCGGGAATCAACCAGGCACCAGCCCGGCGGGCGGCTGGTTGATTCCAGCTCAGCTGGTGGCTGGTTGATTCTAGAAATCAATCAGCCACCAACGGAGAATCAAACAGCCACCAGCCACCAGATGGCCGCCCAAGTGGTGGCTGGTTGATTCCGGGAATCAACCAGCCACCAGCTGGACACCTAGCTGGTGGCTGGTTGATTCCAGGAATCAACCAGACACCAGCTGGCCGCCCGGCTGGTGGCTGGTTGATTCCGGGTTGTGGCTGGGTGAAGCTGGGTGGCCGGTTGGTGGCTGGTTGATTCCCGGAATCAACCAGCCACCAGCTGGGCGGCCAGCTGGTGGCTGGTTGATTCCGGGAATCAACCAGCCACCACCCGGCGGCCAGCTGGGGGCTGGTTGATTCTCAGAATCAACCAACCACCACTTGGGTGGCCATCTGGTGGCTGGTGGCTAGTTGATTCCGGGAATCAATCAGCCACCAGCCGGGCGGGCAACTGGTTGCCCGGCTGGTGGCTGGTTGATTCCCGGAATCAACTAGCCACCACCCGGTTAGTGGCTGGTTGATTCCCGGAATCAACCAGCCATTGCTGCCCGCCCGGATGGTGGCTAGTTGATTCTGGGAATCAAACAGCCACCAGCCGCCCGCTCGGCTTCACCCAGCCACCAGCCGCCCGCCCGGCTTTATCCAGCCACCACCCGGCTTTATCCAGCCACCACCCGGCTGGTGGCTGTTTGATTCCAGAAATAAATCAGCCACCAACCGTCCGCCCGGCTGGTGGCTAGGTGAAGTCGTGCGGGCCGCTGGTGACTGGTTGATTCCCGGAATCAACTAGCCACCAGTCGGGCGGACAGCTAGTGGCTGGTTGATTCCCGGAATCAACCAGCCACGAGCCGCTCGGGCGGCTGGTGGCTGGTTGATTCCTGGAATCAACCAGCCACCATCCGGGCCGCCATCTAGTCGCTGGGGTATTCCAGGAATCAATCAGCTACCACCCTAGCGGCCATCTGGTGGCTAGTGGCTGGTTGATTCTCGGTTGGTGGCTGATTGATTCCGGAATCAACCAGCCACCAGCCGAGAATCAACCAGGCACCAGCCGAGAATCAACCATCCACCAACCGAGAATCAACCATGCACCAGTCGCCCACCCGGCTGGTGGCTGGTTGATTCCCGAAATCACCCAGCCACCAGATGGCCACCAGGCTGGTGGCTGATTGATTCCCGAAATCAACCAGCCACCAGCCGGGCGGGCCACTGGTTGCCCGGCTGGTGGCTGGTTGATTCCCAGAATCAACCAGCCACCAGCCGGGCGGCCAGCTGGTGGCTGGTTGATTCCCGGAATCAACCAACCACCACCCGGGCGGCCATTTGGTGGCTGGTTGATTCCGGGAATCAACCAAGCACCCCCCGGGCAGGCGGCTAATGGCTGGTTGATTCCGGGAATCAACCAGCTACCAGCCGGGCGGGAATCAACCAGCCACCAGACGACTTCCCGGCTGGTGCCTGGTTGATTCCCGAAATCACCCAGCCACCAAATGGTCGCCCGGCTGGTGGCTGGTTAATTCCAAGAATCAACCAGCCACTAGCCAGACGGGCAGCCGGGCCGCCAGCTGGCTGGTGGCTGGTTAATTCCCGGAATCAACCAGCGGCCGGCTGGTGGCTGGTTGATTCCCGAAATCAACCAGTCACCAGCCGGGCGCGGGTGGCTAGTGGCTGGTTGATTCCGGGAATCAACCAGCCACCAGCCGCATTAACACAAAATCACCCAGCCACCAGCTGGGTGGGCGGCTAGTTTCTTGGTGATTCCGGGAATCAACCAGCCACCAGTTGGCCGCCCAGCTGGTGGCTGGGTAAAGCCGGGTAGGCAGCTGGTGGCTGGTTGATTCCCAGAATCAACCAGCTATCAGCCGGGCGGCCAGCGGGCGGCTGCTTGATTCCCGGAATCAACCAACCACCAGCTAGCTCGGCTGGTGGTTAGTTGATTCTAGGAATAATTAAGCCACCAACCGCTCTCCCGGCTGGTGGCTGGTTGATTCCGAGAATCAACCAGCCACCATTCGGGCGGCCAGCTGGTGGCTGTTTGATTCCTGGAATCAACCAGACGGCAGCCCGCCTGACTGGTGGCTGGCTGATTCTCGAAATCAACTGGCCACTAGCCGGTGGCCCGACTGATGGCTGGGTTATTCCGGAAATCAACCAGCCACTAGCTGGGCAGCCAGCTAGTGGCTGGTTGATTTCCGGAATAACCCAGCCATCAGTCGGGCCACCGGCTAGTGGCCAGTTGATTTCGAGAATCAGCCAGCCACCAGTCAGGCGGGCTGCCGTCTAGTGGCTGGTTGATTCCGGAATCAACCAGCCACCAGCGGCCCGCCTAGCTCCACCCAGCCACCATCCTGGCGGGCGGTTGGTGGCTGGTTGTTTCTTGGAATCAATCAGCCAGGTGGCTGGCTGGTCGCCGGTTGATTCCGCGAATCAACCAGTCACCAGCCGCCCGCCCGGCTGGCTGGGTGAAGCCAGGCTGGCGGCTTCTGGCTGGTTGTTTCTCGGAATCAACCAGTCACCAGCCGGGTAGATAGTTGGTGGCTGGTTGATTCTCAGAATCAACCAGCCACCAGCCGCCCGCCCGGCTTCACTGCCAGGCTAGTGGCTGGGTGAAGTCGGCGGGCGGCTGGTGTCTGGTTGATTCCCGGAATCATCCAGTCACCAGCTGGGCGGCCGACTGGTGGTTGGGTGATTACGGGAATCAACCAGCCACCAGCCGGGCGGTGGCTGGTTGATTCCAGGAATCAACCAGCCACCAGCTGGTCGCCCGGCTGGTGGCTGGTTGATTCCCCGAATCAACCAGCCACCAGCCGCCTGGAATCAACCAGCCACCAGCCGAGCGGGCGGCTGGTGGTTGGGTGATTCTAGAGTCACCAGCCGCCCGCTCGACTGGTGGCTGTTTGATTCCTGGAATCACCCAGCTGCCCGCCCTGCTGGTGGCTGGGTGATTCTAGGAATGAAGTAGCCACCAGCCGCCCGCCCTGCTGGTGGGAATCACCCAGCCACCAGCCGCCCGCCTGGCTGGTGGGAATCACCCAGCGACCAACTGCCCGCCAGGCTGGTCACTGGTTGATTCCCGGAATCAAAGGAAAAAGGAGAGATAGTTAACATTTATCAAAAACCACAATTATTGATTAACTATCTTATAGACATTTGTTCAGATGAAGGAGATTGGGTTCTGGATTTATTTTCTGGCTCAGGTAAGTTTTATTATATGGAATTGAATTTCAATATGTTATTTTTTAATTAATATGCCATTGTACTAATTTAGTTCATTATTTATTTTGTGCTTGATAATTAGGTGCAACGCTAGCATGTTGCCTTCAAAAAGGAAGAAATTGCATTGCAATTGAAAAAATCCAGTACAGTGCAATTTCATTCAGCAAAGAATTAATGTTCTTCAATTTCTTCCAGATGCAATGCAAGAAATTGGGTTGAATAAAGGGGACTTTAGTGAATCACGTGTGGCAAAAAAGGCAAATGAACTCCAACCCCCATTACATGGAATGTTTGGAAAGACATACATTGGGAGATTCGCAGACATCAAAGACCCATTAGAAGAGGAAAGTGAGCAAAATGAAACAGAAAATATTGTGGAAGAAGACAATGATGAAACTCTAGAGGATGAAGAGTTTGGATTACGTGACATTGTTGATTAAATTTAAGTTATGCTTGTAAATCAAGCTTTGCAATGTTTTGACTTTGACATTTTATGAGAAGAATAAACACTCAATTAGGGTTGTTGTACGTTCAATATTTGTAATATGTGATTTTCGCATTGATTTTTAAGTTAATCATTATTTTTTGAAGAAAAAAGTGATTATTATTATTTTTTTGACATGAAATTCATAAAAAAAGCTATTATTTAACCATTTTTAGTTAAAATTATCGTATAAAAATTGTGATTTTGACATGTCAATTTTAGCAAAAAATTATCAAAACGTGTAGTTTTTTAGTTATATTTATGTTAAAAATGGTTATTTTTATGTCCATTGTTAAAAAATATTGTTTTTTAGAAACAATTATTTTATGTGGATTGAAAAATTAACTAAAGATGTATAAATATGTAGAATATCGAAAATTCTAAATATCGACCTCCTAATTAAAAATGCAAAACAATAAAAACCTCACTAAAAAAAAAGTTAAAATTAAAATAAAAAAACAAAAAGATGTGAAGAAAATGGCCACTTCAAAAATGATCAAATTTACAAAATAATTATTTACATTTTATACATTAGAAAATTTAAAGCCAAAACAAAGGTCTTTTAAAAAAATGGGGTGATGCAGAATACTCACTTTTTAAAATCAGCATGAAAATCACTATCATTCTAAAACGATTCTAAAACGTAATGTACATAAAAAGAATTAAAGTTCCAAAAACTATGCTCTAAAAAAAACATGTTCGTTCTGCATCACCCCTTTTCAAAATCAGGTCACTTTTTTGCTATCTCTACGAAATGGGTAACAGTATCAGTTCCCGTTTCAAAATTTACATTGTTTGATGCAATTCAATACCTCCTTTAGACCCATGAAGATCACAACAACAATAATAGTCGAGGTACAACAAAAAATTCCACCCATAACTACAACAACCTTTTGCAGCTGTAAATTTTTGTCTTCACTCAAGTGGACCAAAGCCTCACAATCCACAACTAGATGGTCCTACAAAGATCATCCTGCTTGATTCCTATGCTATAATCCCTTAGCCAATAGGTTCATAAAGATTCTGTTATGTTCCTATACCAATAGGTGTCATAAATTATGATTGACTTAGTTTATATCTGTAATATGTACATACCTTTGCTTTCCACAATTTTTTTCCATATTCAAAAAAATAAAAAAAATGTAAAGATGGTATATCCTAAAAGAAAATCAAAAGATAAAAAGAATAAAAAGAATAAAAAGAAAAGGTAAAAAAAGATGAAAAATGAACCCCAAGAAACAGAAGACCATGAAAGTGTGCAAGTCCAAATACCACTACTATTTACTTTGATAAAAAATAAAAGGTTGTGTGCAGCTTGTCACTTATGCCACAATCCATGAATGGTCAAATAGTGTAAACTTGGCTATTTTATGTTTTCAATTTCGATGTCTATAGATAGAGAATAAAATCTGACCAAACAGTGTAATCCTGGCAGATAATTAGATTAGGTAGAATGAATGAAAGGAGCTCAATTGTTTAATCTGAGCTCTTGGATGTAATAAGGTTAGACTTAGATAGATTTCCATTGTAAAAGAAAACAAAAGTTTGAGAAGAGTTTGCCAGTTTAAGTGCACCCTGATAAAGAGTAGAAAAAATGGTAGGATGTGTAGATGCGTAAGTAGAGGAATGGTTGCAGAATTGTGCATGATGAATAGTTAAAACTCATATCATTTACTTTCATCATCATGTGGCTTTAAAAGTATGGATAACAAGGAAACATCTACACAAAGTCAAGTATTTGATTTCCTAATTCATTTTACCCCTATTTCACTAATTTCCCACAAGTAACAGTCAAAGTGCCCAAAGCCTTAAAGTTAAAGGGGCTTAGAGAATTTCTCTGGCTTCTGGAGGGACTGGACCCTTGGCCTAATGACTTATAAGGTCTAAAGTGCTAAAACCCCACATCAACATTAACCCCCTTCATCATTCACTCATTTCCCCTAAAAACCCCTTTTCCTAGAGTAAATTTGCTATTTGCTTAGGAAAAATAGTTATCCTCATATAAAATTCCTTCTCACAAAAAACCCACAAAATGCACCTAAGCCTAAGTTATAATGTTTAAATATGAAATTGTGAATATATTTCGAAACATTTTACTTAACACATTCTTATCTCCGTTTCCATTTCATATTAACATTAATTTATTATAGTTAACTCCCGGAAAATACACCCCGTCCCCGTATATTATTAAAATCCCTTATATTAATATCCTGCCCCAATTTGAAATATAAACCTTAATAATGAAATAATTAGATAGATTAATTAATCTATCCACGATCAATTAAGACCTATAACCCTCCACTGCATTAAAAAGGAATTAATTAATCAACCTGTGATTAATTAAGAGCCTTCCTCCAATCACATCGCCCCTGACATCATTAATCACCCTAATCCGTAGTTATTATCCCGTTGGGCCCCTCCATTAAATCCTGATCAAGTCCCTTCCCTGACCACCGTACGATCTGACCCCTTCAGATCTAACGACTGATGCTCATATCGGGCGGCCTCCGATGCCGAACTTTACCCGCCCGATGTGAGCGGTTTTACTGTTCACCCTGCCACTACGTGTCGCTCGATGAATGGCATCGGGCGGACCTCTCCCAATACCGCCATACCCTCATAAGCGGTGCGATAGATTCCACTTACCGCCTCCGCTTACCACCTTTGCTAAACGACAAAACATCACTTCCATCAATTAGCGCCAACTGTCACTTTCCAGCGCCAAATGTCACTTTTCCATTATACGCGCCAAAAGCATTGACTTTTCCAATAAACCCAAAAATACTCATTATTTTTGTTTTACCAAGAAAAAAACCTTCTATTCTCCATGCACACTCAGAGTACGTTTGAGCCATCACCCTGCTTCCAATCGTCAACCTCCAGGATCCGCCGAACTCCAGATTTCCATTACAGACCCGTGCACTCCATGCAAACAATGCACCAGAGCCATTTGTCCCTCCAAGCAACCATAACTAGGTATTTACCCCGTTTCAACTGAGAAACCCTGTTTTCCATACTGAACTTGAACTAAATTGCTGTAAAAATTAAGTAATTTAGTGAAATTAAGCTGTTTGACAGTCTTGACACTCTCTGAGATGACCCATTTTTCCATAATTCCCTAAAAATTCTCTGCCCTCATCCTTGAATCCACAAGAACCAAGGATGGACGTCCCAGTTGCCTTAAATGTCATGCCAGTAACCACTCCCCACAGAGATTTAGACCATCTTCCCCTGGCTGACAAAGATTTCCAGATAAAAGACCTCACCTTTGACGAAACCCCTTTGAAATTGCATTGCAAATACCGAGATATCTACTTGAACCATGTAGATAAGATAGGTCTCTGGGAATCAAACCTACCCAAGTATCAATTCCCCAGTGTTCATGTCTTCCCGGAAATTATTCATTACTGCCATGCAAAATATGACCCTATTATGAAAGCTGTAATGTCCCCAGACCAGAAAATCCTATTCACCATTACAGCTGAGTCCATAAATGAGATGTTACAGTTGCAACTTGGTCAAGACCTCACCCCCTTGTCCATTGCTGATTTGCTTGAAAGATTCTCCAAGCTGTCTAGTTCCAAAAGTACTCAAATCCTCCAGACTTCCATTTTTGAAGAAAAGCACATGCCAAAGGATCCCCCTCCTTACATGTTAGCCTTTTTTTTAATCTAGGCAGAGACATCACAACAATTATCATGCAGACAAATGAATATGTAGATGAGATTATTTTTGTTGGCATGTCTATTTTTACCCTCGGTCAACCTCCTGCAGTGAAGTTTGATTATGCAAAATTCATTGCAAATAAAATGCATGATCAGTTTATGAGACTTGAAAATGAGAGGGTATTCAAGTATTCATCAGTCCTGTATCATTTGTTTCTCTACTATCAAACTGATAAGTTTCCCTTCTCTATCCAAAAGCTTGATACTAGAGGGAATTCTAGATCTGTCATCTTCTGGACTACTATATTCCATAGGTCTTGTTATTCTCACCATCCATACACAGCTTTTATTGACCTATTTGTACATCCAGTGACTACAATGTTATTAGGAATTCCTCCTCCCAGAATTAGTGCAGACATTAAGAGGGTTCTCCAGTTGTCCAAACAATACAAAGTAGGGGATTGGTACTTGTACCAAAACCATACTGAAATCAGAATTTATGGGTGTGAGCTTCCTCCTTACAAGTTACCTAGATATCTCCCCATGTGATTATTTGCTCTGGAGTACTATAGGAAAATGATCAATTCTGATGAGATTCACTTTGTCAAAACCAAGAAGAAGGCCCAGCTAAGAATAAAGGATCATCTAGGCCCATTTATTTGCAATAACAGAGAAGCAGGAAAGGAGGCAAATGAAATCCTCCAAAGATTGAAGTTAAAACAAAGTTTCATATGGGCCTATGACCCCCATGGATTCATTTGTAACAGAAGGCAGAAACATAAGCTATCTCCTTATATCCACCATAGGATCCCAGAAATTGAACAATATGCCAATCAATCAGAATGGGTGGAAGGCACTTTGATAGATCAAGATAGCACACAAGTTGAAGTTGACAATGTAATGGTGGACTTAGAAAGAAGGTTTGATGAAGATTCATTTGTACAGGTGTTTGGAGAAACTTCATCATGAAAGCAGTCATAGGAACACAACACACAGCCATCAGAGCAACAAGGAACCTCAGAACAAGCAGAAGATTCAGAACAACAAGAAGAGTCAGAGCAGCCTGAAATCTCAGAGGAGCTTGCTCAACCTGAACAAATCATGAGCAAACCTCTTGTTTTGTAGACTCCTCTAAATGAGGAGAAAAATTTAAAGAGAAGCTGAGATGAAGCCACTCCTTCTACTATGCCTATTGATCAAACTTTTGTTAAAAGGCAAAGGTTAAACCCATATGTAGAGGAGGAGTACAGTGAGGAAACAACAGGCAACTCAACAGCCGAAAGGAGTGACAGCAGGCCAACCATTCCAACAGGAGGCACACCATCTGTCTCATAGATACAAGCATTGGAAAGGCAACAGAGCATAGAGGTATCTTCTTTTAGAGCTCCCTCTGAACAAAGTCTGGACATTAAAGGAAAGTACAAAGAAATTAAAGCAATGAATGAAAAACTGAAAGCTCAAACCTATGCTCACTACCTCAAAATGGCTCCAACTAACCAGACCAGGCTTATGTCAGCTTTTGACATAAAGGAAGGAAAAATGCAGATGAGCTTCCTCAAGCCAACTGTGCAACAACCAAGATCCATGGCTGATTATTTAAAGACTAATTTTGAAGTTTTGGCAAAGGATATCCATCCTATTGACCAAATAGAACTGCACAAGCAGACTGGTGAAATGGTCTATTCTACATTGACTAATAAGGCCATCACAGCACATCAATTGCAAAACTCATTGCACAATACCACTGCATAGCTGCAATTGGAAAAGGCCTCCTCTCAGGCTAAAGACACCAAGATAAAAACTCTAGAAGACTTGGTGATAGAATTGGGACATGATCCCAAAGATGTCAAAGCAGTTGAACAATTGATTAAAAAGAAGAATGATGATATAGTTGCACTAAAGAAGCAGCTCAAGATCCCTCCTCTCCACCATCCTCAAACTGCAGAAGTCATAGAGAAACAAAAGGAGGAAGAACTTATGGACTTAATCCTTAAGTTAAATGATTAGTTAAAAGAAACTAAAAAGGAATTGGAAAAAGCAATACAGTCTAAGCAGAGTGAGCTGGCCACCACCCCTCAAACTGTCACACCAACAGTTTCTACAACAGTACCCTCCACTCTGGTAGCTTCTTTGGCACCAACACTTCCACCAGTGACAACATTACCAGTAGCAGAGACTATTCCAACTACAGGTACATCAACCAGTGCAGGGACCTCAACAGAAAAAACAGATGAGATGATTAAAGCCATGGAACAAATGAGTATCCAGGCCATAGAATTGAAAAAGCTCAAAGAACAAATATCAAGTATGGAAACAAACTATGAACTTGCACAAATTCAGAACAAAGAAGAAGAAAGAAAAAACAAAAGGATGGAGGAAAGAATCAGAGTCCTGGAGAAGGACTTGACATTAGAAAAACCACTGGGAGACATGAGAAATATATTGTGGGCCAATATCATTGATTCCATCAATGATATTTGGCCTTCTATCCAGGTAATTTTTGAACAGACTGAATTAATAAAAATAGCTGTAGAAGCTATACAGAAGACTAAAGAAGAACTGGGAGATAAGCCCAAAGAGGCAAATCAGTTAATTGATTTCTTGAACAGTAGGAATAGGTACCAACTAGATGAGTTAGAGATTGAAGATAGAACAACCACTATTATTGAAATAAAGAAAGTTCTTACTAAAAGGAACTTAATGCTTAACTTAGAGAAAAGGTGTCAGAGTATTCAGGTAGATATAGATAGCTTCATGTTGAAGTATGGCATTTTGAGAGAGAAAGGCCTTCCTAGTCCACTGGTTATACATGATAAGTTAATGACACAGGAAGATTATATTGAAAGGCTAAATAAACAGGCCAAGAGTCAAGCAAGTTCTTCAGGAGTAAAAGCATTACCTACAGGAAAGGTACTTTATGATAGCCTGGAGAATCTATTTTACATAGAACATGAAGTAAAACATTTGTTCGCCAGCAGGCCCAATTTTGCTAAGTACACAGAAGCTGATGAAGTTTACAGAAAGATGATCAGGATAAAATTACCAGATAACAAATGGTGGACCAGTGTGACTGATTTACTATAAAGTTACTATAGTAAATCTGTGAAATAAAAAATATTTACCATGGCAATTTTGATAATACAGGATGAAAGGATGAAACAGTACAAGTAAAGAGTATCGGTAGGTGAAGATAAGAGTGAAATCCAGCACATAACTACCAAGGCAACTACAAGAGGCAAATCCGAGTTCCAGTATCCAGCACATTCATAAATAAAGGGACAGCCAACAATCTGTTTTCCATCTGTCTCTATCTTCATGTGGAAGATAACTTTTGTTTCCTAGAAAAAATCTCATATAGTTATGAGATATTTTGTGATAGTTTTTGTATAAATACTTCACAAAATGAAGTAATTAGGGTGGATTAAAAAGAATTTCTGTAGACTTTTGTTTTGAGCTAAAGGGGATTTTGTAATCAAGGCTGGACTGGTTTACTGGACTAAATAAAGCTGAGGACATTTCACTTGATTCATGGGCATTGTGGGAAACAAATAAGTATCATTTCTCTGAGTTTGAATATTGTTTTCCTTTATGTTATGAAATATCATATGTGTTTTCTTATAATTCTTAAAAGCAAACGAGGAATAATATCATCAGAATTAGCTTAAGTGCTCTATGTTTTAACTGTTTACTTATCTAATGTTTTCTACTAAATTTCTTAAGTCCAGGAATTCTTAGTTGCTCCCTCACTTCTGTAATTCATTCCTTCTATTGGCCCCTAGTACAGGATTCTTAATTGCCCTTGCTACTTGCCAAACCTCCCTTCTTCATCTTGACCCCTGTTAAAGATTCTTCATTGCCTTTAGCCCTGGTTAAGATTTCCATCCATTAAGATTTTCAGATTTGTCCCTGCTGTGCTAGCTTGCCTTGTGAACTCTTACCTCAGTGATTAATCAAATCCTGTTAGACTTTTCCTACTTGACTCCATAGCCCAATGGCCTGAATACCTACTCTGCCCATCTATTTCCTTAATTCCACCAAACAAATCAAAGAAAATACCTTAAGCATTAATAGCTAGCCTAATATCATATCAAAACAACGCTAAATCATAAAGAGAGAGCCGTCTCTGAGTGTAGATTGGCTAGGATCTATACTTAAAAGATTGGTCTGTAGTTACCTTGGATCCTTTCCTTTTTTCAAATAACTTCTAAGGAAAATCTGAGTGATAACAGATTCCACCATGTAGTAAATAACTCAGAAGAAATTGCAATCACACCAATACCCATGACTCATCCATTGAGTACTTAGGTATTATAGACAGGCCAAGAATAAAACCCTCCCACAAGAAATATCCAAAGCACAATACTATCCAAGGGGTTGACGAGGAAATACTTGAGAAAGAGGATTGAATATATGCGAAGTGTCAAAGCAACAAAAAAAGTGTAACCCCTCACCGATGTAACCACAGGGTGTTGACTTATCCCCTTGACAAACAATAAACATCGACCAATAAAATCCCACTTCTACTACCAATTTTCAACCTTTATATTGATGGAGTACAAACACAGAGGGAGATGACCAAACTGCACATGCCTTGATCTAGAAATTAAATAGACAGAAGACCAAGCAATAATCTAGATAAAAATGTCTAAGGAGCAATTAAGAAACCCTACAAGAACTTTGACATGAAAATTCCAAAAATAGCATAGAAATTTCAAATAGGGAAAATAACTTAAGGGCTCTGTGCAAGCATACCCATAATATTGCATGTAGAGAAGCCACAAATTACTTCTGGGCATCTATAGGAATGAATGTTTTAGAGTGCGAGGCCCAAAACATTTACTCAAATGGAAATCCCCCCCAACCAAGATTCTCACAACATACATGCCACCTTATCAACCCCAACAATTAACTCAACCACACAATCACATAGAAATTAACCTGGGCTGTAGAGATCTTGGCCCCTGAATGAGTCCTTAGTTGGCACCTTCATTTGTTAGACAACATCCTTAACATGATTTCCAAGCTGATGAAATAAATCCTTCGCATGCATCTAGATGTGCGGGGGTGGCCACGCCACCCCTATAATCCTATGCATCACATCCTCTTACTATCCTAGGTCGTGGGCACAAATACCATCGATTCACCTCTCCTGGTTCTCATCTCCAATCTGGAATCCAAACTCTCGTTTATGGATATCTCCTAGTTGGATCCATTGTCTTCAGCGAGATTTGTACACAAATATTTCATATATTCCCTCAGGAGATTCAAGGTCCAGGAGTTATCCAAATTGTACCCTTGGTGTGAACAACCCCAACTTATAAGGAAATCCACAACATGCTTTCTTGATCACCTAGTATGGGTTTGGATCACATAGTTAAAGGCCTGTAAGATTCGGCCTATACGATGAGTTAGACTTTATAAGTGCCAAATCTTATATATCTTATTGTTGGGAGTTCCTTGAATAAGCTACTGGGCCATTTTAATGGCTCACCATCCATTGTAATCTTAATGAATCTCAACGAGAGAGTCGTTAATAGGCCTTTTTCAAGATCATAAAACCATTGTCTACAACAAATAATTTTAGCACTTGATTCCTCCAATATTTGATTAATCCTACATAACCTGCTATACCCGGGTTATCTTTCGAGGCATCATCAAAATTGATTTTGACAAAGCCTTCTGGAGGAGGGAAATTAAATATGGATGAGGATGGTGGAGGAGGAAGAGGCTTCCAAGCTGCAAGAGATAACATATTAGGAGATAGGTCCAACTTCCCCTAGATTATAGCTTCATGAGGTTGCACTAGCCAGTCATCAGGTGCTAAGGCTCTGAGAGAATAATTTCCCTTATGTTTTGCTAATCCCATCGCATATCTTATCCACTGGAAGTTAAACACTTTGAAAATCCTTCAGTTGCGTTCCTTCCAAATTGACCATAGCATGAAACCTTGGGCTAATACCCAAGCATGATTGACCACCATGATAGAGAATACTTTTAGTCACTAGATTTCTATAGTTTATCTGATACTATTAATAGAGTGATGCAATTATCAAAATAACTCTATGATCATAAGCCAAATTGAGGTAAGAAAAGGACAATTATTAAGAAGATTCTCCATCTCTTCTCCATGTTATTCGTACAAAATATAATATGATGGTCCACTGGTGCCCCTTCTTTGAAGTGGATCCCCAGTAAGGATTCTACTATGTCCCACTAGCCACATGAAATGAGAAATATTCATCCAAATATGACATGTCAACATCTATCTCCATAGAGGCTCTTTGTTCAATAGGTGGTGCTTTGCTAAGAGATGATATGCTTGTTTCAGTGTGAACATGCCTTTCATCTGATATCCCCATATCAATTTTTTTGAATCATTAGTGACAAGGATTTTCCTTGACCTTAATTCCTAGTCTATTGTATTCCATTGTTATGTATCTGGGGGATTTTTCCAATCCTTTTTTTTCTTCCATATTCTAGAGTGAGCTTCTATAGTTCCTTGTTTCCAGAAGTCCCCTACAATAGTTTTCCTTTATTTAGTAGTAAAGAGCAGGAGTTCTGTCAACTCATTTCAATTACTTAGTTTAGGTCTTTGTTTCCATGCATCCTACCAAAAGCAGGCAGTTCCTCCATCCCTAATTCCCAGAGAATATGTTCCTGTGTTAAAATTTTGTTTTGTTGGGCTAATTTCCATATTGAGGATCCTGACGGGAAATTCTCTACTCTTATTTTCTCCAACTGTGTGCTTAAGTCTCCATACTTTCTGTTCCATATATGCTTCCATAGATCATCCACCCTTAAAGCCATATCCACCATAACTTTGCTACTAGTGCTTGGTTGAGGAGTTCAAGATCTCAGAGTCCCAGGACTCTAGCCAACTTGGGTAGGGAAATATATTTCCAAGCTACCAAGGCCCATTTATTGGCTTTCTTAGTGCCACTCCATACAAATTTAAGAAAAATATCAGAATTTTTTTTGCATACATTTTAAGGAGTGGCTAGCTCTGTTAACTGATATATTAATATCAATTAGAGCACTTATTTCAAAAGGACTACTCTTCCAACGAAATTCAAAGTTCGAAAGGACCAACCTTCAATCTTTGTTTCTCTCTCTAGCATACCATTCTAAGGGAGTTGATAACAAGAGGAATTCCTAAATATTTCACAAGAAGGGTTCCCACTATTAGCAATCAGAATGAACCTCAAGGCTGAGAAGAGGCAACTCTGAGGTAACCACAAACCAAGCTTTCGATCTGGCATCTAGCCCTACCAGACTAGAGAGGGCTCTCTCTTTGCCAACAAGATGTGGCTGCAATAAATGATTTTTAGGCTAGCTATGGAGTGCGGGGATTTGTTTGAAAGGTTTTTGGGTCGAAAACGACAAGAGAAAGGACCATTGGGCTGTGGAGTCGATTCTAGTTTCTTCCGGAAAACTTGGGGCAAAGTAAGTGCAATGTTCAGCCAGATAAAATATTGCAAATGTGAGAAGAATAGGAGAGAAAACCCGCTGCCCTGTAGGCATCAAATAGGGGATGGATCTACAGTAGCAGCGTTAGACGAAAGAGAAACACAAGGTTACTCAGCAGAGCATCTAACAGAATATGGATTCTGCAAAGACAATCACTACATTTAACAACAAAATCATCATGAAAGGAGCATCATGTACATATGAATTCCTAACACATCTCTTAGATAATGTTGTAACTAGGTAGAAAAACAAAATATGTAAGTGAATTACAGGAAAAACATACTAGACATTAACAGAGTGATGGATCCCAGGTCCAAAGGGCAGAAACTTCTTTATTAAAATAATATTCAAGAGAAACTTTACACAGTCCCAAGCAACCTCTCTCTGCTGCAAAAATCGAACCCCTATCTTTTAAAAATAATCCTATATATACCCATTACATATTAATTATTATTTCCTAAACATAGGAATCAAAATAATTAAAATTAAAAAGAAAACCAAATATGTGCTACAGTCAAATTACATGAATTAAATTATAACTAACTAATCTAATTAAATCTCATCAAGAAGAACAATAGATTCACTGCCACAAGTCGAAATGCCTGCCAAGTTTGTTTGGAACCATCGTTGGAAATCCAAAATGTTTTAACAGCTATTGATTTTCAAGCCTACAAACTCTGCCACCGGTTCCTAGAAAGATTCGAATAATGCCACATCACTTTCAAAAATTCGATTGAGTGCGACCTTGCACCTGCTTGCATGAATTTTGGAGTTGTTTTGTCAACCTACTGATCTTGTTGCTCTTTGGATGTTCTTTGACTGCCATTTGTTCGTTGAACGTTTTGAATGCTGCCATCTCTCCTTCAAAAATTCCATTAACTGCCAGAAGTCCCTTAATTGCTCATGAGATCTCCTTACTATCACCCTAATTCTCTGCACAAGAAACATATCCTCTTCCTCGACATCATCCCTGAGGATTTACTTTGCTCGTTCATTTTCTACATGCTACTGAATCGCTTTCACTGACATTTCACCATAATTTGGATCCTAACCCATAGTACCTAATAATTCCACTCAACTATTGGTCACTTTAAGGGTGATTTTCCTATTTCTTAACCTTTGTTGAACATGATCCAAATTATGCACTAGAACAAGAAAATTTTAAAATTGCACGTAGCATCAGAAGTGATACACGAAACGTCCCACTCTAGAAGTGTAACACCACAAGGCTACACAACGCCATAGGGCTACGCGCAACGCAACTCTAAAATTGGCTTAGCTTGATGCTTGTTGAGCTGTGAGTGATGGGAATTTACAGTGATTTGTTTATCACTCTTCCAGATGTAATATTTGGTAGAACCATCAAACCTTTTATTTGCACAAATTTGTTTCCAAATGACAAGGTCATCGCTGACATGTATATAGGGGTAGTAGTTTCAGACCGAAAACTCGATGTTCATTGATTGCACCTTCATTTCAATCATTTGATCAACTTGAATCTTGATCCTAGATGGGAAGAGTATCCCAAGAAATTTTTTGATGCCCTCTACATGATGCCTTTGAGGAACTGAAGCATAGTTTTGTCAAGGAACATTGCCACGATTCAAATTTGCACCTACAACCATGGGTCCTGCATTGTCAGTCTGCATCTCAATCTCACTCTGACCATTCCCATTACAATTGGTTACTCCATTGTGATTTATCTCATTAGCGGATCTAGCAATGTAGCTGCCTTGAAAAATGGCCTGATGATTATTTTCACTTGAGCATACGGTGCTCCGATCATAACTTCTTACTGTCGGTTCATCAGTCACTGTACCAAGCCTTCTTTTCCCCACCCTTCAATTGTTTTTTTGATTCCTGTGTGGTATCAACACTTCCTTGCAGTATGTTCCCACAATTGATCACATCTAACATTCTGATGGCGCTCTCGAGCATTTTTCATTGTTTCGAGTACCAATTTCAGTCTCTGTGATGTGTAATTTTTATATACGGTTTCCTAAATTTTTTCATTTCGGTCATCCATATGTGATATGGGTTTGATGAGATGCTACAATTAGGAAGTTTTTAAAAATTGCAGGTAATACCCAAGATGAACAACATCACTTCTGTCATCTAACCACTTTTGTTTTCTTGGAGGTAGCTCTTGAAGAAGTCGTGGAAGGAATAACACAACCTTGGTTACAAAGCCAAATTTTAATGTCTTTCGCTGATCCTGCACTGCAAGCGATGTTGCAGTTCTTAGTGTGCCAGGGGTTGGGATAGAACAAGAATCCTCTTTTTTCCCAGATGTAAGTGCTGCGCATAGGGCCATATTCCAGAAGCGTAGCACCATAGCCAGAAGCACAGTGCCACATTCTAGATTGGCTTGGCTTTCGATTTTTTGACTTGGCTTCAATGTTTTGACTTGTGTGTGTTGTGGATGTAGGGGTGCTGAGATTTGGAGCTGAGCTGGGCCTTCGGTTCTTGTCAGATGCTAGGAGAGCATCAATTCTAGTGCCATCATTCGGACCAAAACATTAATGGTTGCCTGCTGCAATATTTTCAACATTTGAACATACTGATGCCATAATAGAAACCTCTGAATTTGCAACTTTATTTTGTTCTAGTATCATGGATTTCATGGAAGAATGATTTCTAGGGTTTCAATAGGTATAGCCATCTTGCCAAAGGCTTTTAAAAGTATCCATGTCTTCCTCACAACCATGCGCTCTGCGATTACTAGTAGAAAGGACCCCTAATGAGGAGATCTATGGGACCCTCTGGCAAAGGGGGAGCTTTCCATTTGTTTGACATGTCAAGTATTATTTGAGTTGAAAAGCTTGGAAGAAATGTAGGTAAGGATGACAGTAAACACTAAATGAACATCTATAAATCTTCAAGTAATTCCTCTCTAGAAACATGAGACAAGCGGCTGTAAACCAACCTTTCACCCACAATATCACTGTCAGCAATGTACAGTGTCCTCTACACAGATTCATGGATATCTCTTTCAATCAAAGCAGAACGAGCTCACCATATGTTGAGATGAGGATTAGCAACACAACAATAGACCTAAAAGGCTATGTTCTCTCCTTCTCTATCACAATCCAGCCACAAAACCAGCCACTGACATCTCCTAGCTTCCTATGGATCATTCAATACATGACCTGCTGCATTGGGAGATCTTTGAGTAAATCATTCATTCGGTCATATATTTTGATCCGGGAGCCGGTTTCAGCAGTATGATATATTGTTGGAAAGATCTCTCTGAGCTACTCCTGATGAACATGCTTATGACATGCTTTGCGCTGAAGATCATGTGAAAAACATCTTGTTAACACCCAGGTTGTTCCCTTTGACTCCCAAGGGAATACGGCCGGGGTAACCACTAACCAATCTTTGGATTACAGCTTCTAGCCAAACTGTAATCAGAGAGGGCTCTCTCTTTATGATTTGTCTCTGTTTTGATAGTATTTTAGGCTAGCTATAATGTTCAGGGTTTTGTTTTATGTTTTGGTTGAGGGATGTCTTCTGCATCTAAGGTGTAAGTTTTCAGGTAGTATTAGTCCATTGGGCAATGGAGTCTGTGGCTATAGGTTGTCTGAAATATTGAGTTGAGTTACTGAAATTACAGGGCCATTTAAATATCTCATGGAACAAATCTGAAATTGTGATTATGAGGTGTGTTCAACCAGTGAAAGGCAATTAAGAATTTTCCACTAAGCTGAGTGTGAGAAAGAGATATGTTGCACAGGAGCAAACTTGAATTCTTGAAACAACAATCACTGTGAAAGTATATAGTTTGAAAGTGCAGCAATTAAGAATTACACCTTTATAACTGTAACTGAAGAAAACATTTATAATAGCATAGATTGAGTCTAGGGTAATCTGTGATTAAATCCTAGAACTATTCTTTTTCTTTGCCATTAACTGTAAAACACAGAACATGAATGAGCTATGAGAAGATGACAAAACACATAACTAAGAGTTTGAAGAAAACATATTGATTCATGAAACACGCAGGAATCCTGTAACATTCAGCAAAACACCACAATGACTCAGATAACGCAGAGATTTGGAAATTCCATCCGCTTTTGTATTAATAGTCTGGAAATTTATAGCATAAGAAACTCTTGAAGAGAGATCAACAACAACCCCTGCAAACTTATGCGAGGGGGAATATATACAAGCGGTCATACAAAATATCTGAGGCGTTGAGTAATCTGAGAAATCAATGTGTTCACCAACTTTTCAAGATAGTAGATAAGAAAGTTATTACATCATTGAATACAAAATAAGTGCTCTTTATGTATGTCAGAAGATATTTTGACCTTTGGAGGCCACTGAGTCGGTCTGAACGTTCTGCTTTTACTCTGGAAAAATGTGCATTTATGGCTGTCGTGCTGTAGTTTTTTGGCCCTGTCATCTGTAGCTGTCAATCTTGCTTTATTGGCCGATTAGTTCTGCTGAGTTGGCCCAACCTTTTCCTTTTCATGCATGCTGGTGTTATCAAATTTTCCTGTGCATGATCACCTATGAATTTAAATGAAAATTTGATTTACAGGCTCTGGTTTATAATATCAACTGTATCATTTTGGTCCAGTATTCCTGTGTGGGCAATTGATGTCTCAGAATTGCCTCTAATGTCTCATCTGCCTTTGTGTATTTGTAGAAGTTGGGAGGCACTTCAAACAGATGTTTGATTTCATCCATGATAAAAAATAAGTTTTCTACCCTGTTGTAGAGACTTTGTCCTGTAGCTGGCCCTGTTTCCTCTGAGGTGTTGGGCATTTTAGTGATCTGATTTGTGACGAATGTATTGACCCTCTTGGCATACTGCTCATGTGTAAGTAGCCTTCCTGCGCTGTTCAGTAAGCCAGGGAGACCTCTGTTTTGCAATGCCACAAATTTGTCCATGAATCTATTGACCTCTGTCTGCATGTCCTGGGTCCTTCTTTCTAATGTCTGCACCAGGCTTCTTAGTGTTAGGACCCTCTTTATTAACAAAATAGTCTCAGTCCTGTTGGAGATTCCCATAGTTGCTAACTGAGCACTTGTTCTATTATTAAGCACATTGATCATCCTGTTGGCAACTTCAGGCATATTGCCTAGAGAGGCCCTTGATCTCTGGATTTCCCTCTGTGCTTTTGCAATGAGCTCCAACTGCTCATGAATTGTCTCAATATATTGCCATTGATCAGTGATGGATTGGCCAATATTGGCCCATAGCACTGTCTTGAGCTCAGCCAGTACTTTATCCAGTGTGAGCTCCTTCTCCAGCTCTTTTATCCTGTCTTTGAGGGCTTTTATTTCCCTACCCTTTTCTGCCACAGTCTGCTTGGATTTATCATATCTTTCATTTACCTTGGCTAAATTCTCCCTGGCCTCATTTAATTCTGTCATTTGGGCTTCCAGGGCCTGAATCTCATTTCTCAGCTTTTGCATGTCCAGGCTTGGGGCCTGCTCTGTTGTTGGTGGTGGTGCTGAGGTAGAAGGTGCTGCCTGCTCTGTTTGTTGAGTGAGGGGAGCAGTAGTTGGAGGAGATTCCTCAAGGTTAATTATTTCTGGAGGAGGCTGAGATGTTTGACCTCCTTCCTTTTGCTGTAATGCTGCTTGTAATGCTGCCTGTGCAGCCTCTGATTCTCCCAACTTTTCTTGAGTCTGGATCAGCTGTTTGTATAAAGACACCAGCAAAGCTGCCGCATCTTGATCATGTCTCAGCTGGGCAACTTCTTCCGTTTGAGGGTGAATAGTTGCTGGGATTTTGATCTTTTTCCTCAATGCTGCCATGTCTGCATCCCTCAATTTCAATAATGCTTGTATGCCCTTGATGTCCATGGGGTCATGCCCAATCTCTATGATTATATCTTCTAAGGCCCTGATCCTGTTGTCCTTTGCTTGAGAGGATGCTCTCTCCAACTCAAGTTGGGAGGCTGTATTATTTATGCTATTTTCTAGCCTGTAGTTATCCAATGTCTTATCTGCCAAGGAGGCATACACCATCTCACCCGCTTGCTTATGCAATTCGATTTTGTCCATTGGGTGGATGTCCTTGGCAAGGACCTCAAGGTTGGTCCTTAAGTAGTCTGAAGGGGACTGTGGTTGCAATGCAGTTGGCATGAAGTGACTCATGATCATTTTGCCTTCATTAACATCATATGCAAACATTAGTCTTTGCTGGTTGGTGGGAGCCATTTTCAACAAATGATTATATAGCTGTATTTTTATTGGCTCATTCCTCCTCTTTATGTCAATGAACTACTGTTTGATGCTCAGTTCACCTTCTCTCTGCTGGCTTGAGGAGCTGACTTCTCCTCCCACTATCCTCTCTTGTTCCAGCTGGAAGGAACTTGCTGAGGCCTCCATACGTGGTGGGCCCATGCCCAAAGATTTCCCCATAGGCATTTCCTCTTCTGAAAGGGGATTCATTCTATGTCTTTTCTCCCCTTGAGTTGTTGTTGTTGTGAGGGGAGTCTCTCTGTCCCTCTTTCTGCTTATATCCTCCTTTTGTGGGGTTTGGAGGATTGAGGCTTCAGCTGTTGTTTCCTGCCTAGGAGGCACAATTTGTGGTGGCTGCTGCTCAGTAAAAATTGGGGCCTCATCTGCCTTTTCTTGCTGTGGTGGCTGCTCTTTCTCTTGCTTCCCCTCTTGTGGCTGTTGTACCTGTTGTTGTTGCTGCTATACCTCCTCATGAGGTGGCTGTTCTGGTTCCATTTCCTTTTCCTTGCCTTTGGTAGAGGCTTGCTCAGTAGCTCTGGCTGCTTGCTGATTTGCTGTGGAGGAAGATGTAGCTACTCCCACTTGAGTGCTTGGAAGAGTAAACACCTGTGAACAAAGTTCTAGGTCAGCCACCTTTTTCAGATTTCTTAGTGCTCTTTGATTTAACTCTTCTTGTGTGATAGGCTCCTCTAAGGTTCCTCTTCTCCACTTTGTTTGATTTGCATACTTTTCTATATGAGGAAGTCTTACGTGGTCATAACTGGCCAGCCTATATTTGACCCTTATTAAAGTTATGAAGTGATTGGGGTCATAAGGTTTCCAAAGGAAACTGGTTTGCAAGCCAAGGGATTCTAACATTCTATCCGCCTCTTTCCAACCTTCCTCCCTTTTGTTGTAGATAAAGTGGCCTAATTGGTTCCTGACCTTGAGCTGTGCTTTCTTGCCTCTACTTGAAAAGTGTAGCACATCAGCATTCCCAAATTGCCTGAAGTATTCCAGGGCAAACAATCTCATGGGCACATATTTGGGCAATCTGTATGGGGGCAACTCACACCCATATATCCTATAACTGTGTGGTTCTGGTAGAAGTACCAGTCCCCAATGCTGTATGATTTAGACAACTGAAGTACCCTTTGCATCTCATCAGTTAGTCTTGGAGGAGGTGAGCTCATCATCAGAGACATGGTTGGGTGGATGAAGAGATCTATGAACTCACAGTAAGTATATGGAGAGTCAGATCTGCAGTGGAAGGCAGAGGACCAATAGACCACTGACCTTGGATTGCCTTGGGCATCCACTCTTTTCATGGCAAAAGAAAACTTTTCATGTTGATGATATAGGATTAAGTGGTAGATGTAAGAGGTGTATCTGAACACCCTTTCTCTTGCCAAGTTCATCAACTGCTCATGTATCTTATCAGAGATGTAGGTGGCATAGTCATAGAAGATTGGAGACTTGCCAGGAGCGAACATGAGCATGATCACCAACACAGTTTCATCAACAAATTCAATTGAATTATAGCCCAAAATAGGACTAATCATGTCTGCAAGATCTCTACCCAATTGGTTGAGGTATACTTGGTTAATAGGAGGATACTTCACAGAGTCAGAGCCAATGTACAGCTGATTGAGTTTGGTGACCTGAGCATCTGTCAATCTAGCTCCTTGATTTATCAAATCTATTAGTGACAAAGGAACCAATTTCTTCTGAGTCTTGAAGTTCAACATCTCTTTGATAGCTTCAGGGGTGATATAGAAAACAACTGAGCCTGAAGGGTCAAGCACAGCCCTCTGAGTAGGGTCATAGCATTCGGCACATAGGTGGATTAAATCAGGAAACTGGTTGACCTGAGGGAGCTTGAAGATAGGGAGAAAAGAGTCCCATATGCCCAATACATCTGTTCCACTCTCATGTTTAGCCTTCAATTCATTTAGCAGGTGGATATGGAACTTGGTATTCATCAGCATTTCCTCTGATATTTGATAATCCAGGTCTGCTAGAGGTTTCCATTCCAATTCTCTCTGAGGGGCATTTAAAGGGGCAACATTCAAGGCTACAGGGCCTACTGGTGGATCCATGGTTACTTTTAGGATTTCTGTTGTTTATAAACTGGTGTTACTGTGCAGAGCAACACCAAAGAGTTTTTCTTTAAAAAGAAAGAAGAATTACTGATGAACAGAGAATAAATGGTTAATTACAGCAATTGAAATACCGCTCAAAGTATGGATAAGACAAATGCCTGGCTTTAAACTCTTTTTCACGGCAAATTGGTGCAGTTTAGGCTACCAGTCCACGATTGTGCGAACAAAATGTAAGTTTTATGAAAAATCTGGTAATATAAAGCTCAGCTGGTGAATTTCGACCTTACAGTGCAAATGGAGACTAGGAACAGGGGATTCTCCGGTGAATTATGTGTATTTTCACTGTTTTAAGCTATTTTTGGCGATTCACAGAGAAAACGAGGCGCAGGAGGGATTTACAGGGATAAATACCTGGAAATTGTTAACAATGGTCACGAATGCAGGTGGAAATGGCGCGCTAGCGGTCTCTAGGTCGAATTCAGCAGGTTGGCATGAGTTTGGACGTGAAAAACATGCAGAGAAAACGACAGTCGTTTTTGCAAAAAGTGCAAAAAACGCGAAATTTTGGCCAAAATATGGATTTTTTGGAACATTGGCGCCTTTTTTGGATGACGTCAGCATGACGTCATCAGGTGGGGTCAAGGTCGGATGACGTCAACATGACGTCGTCGGGTGACGTGGCGGCATAAGAGAGATCCACGGGGATGGTGAGGTGGCAGACAGGTGGAGCAAAGGCGGATGGGGGCGCCGACGCGGCGATGACGCTGGCGGTGACTCTGGCAGGCGGGTTCACCGAAACCGGAAGTGGTTAGCGGTTTCATATCGCACCGCCTTCCATACAGAAGCGGAATTGTCAGAGGGGCCTCCGATACGATGTGGGGGTGATGCGTGGCAGAGGCTTGACGTCACCCTCTGACAAATTTCGGACGGTATCTTTCGGACGTCGGGGTCGGTCCGAAATGCACGAGGGCCGTCGGATGAAAAGGGCCCGATCCGACGGTCGACGGATCGTTGAGGTGGCTGGACGATATAGATGGGGGGCGGGATTAAAATAATATATCTTTTGAGATTTGCGCCCGGCGGGAACCTTGGGAATTTGGCGGTTTACATGGTTTTTTCAATGTTTCTTTATAAAAATGCGGATAGCGCTAAGACTTTGGGTAAATGGAAAAAGTGGGTTTTTATATGTATTTTGCAAATGAAGCGGGTTAGGGGTAAAAAAAAGGGTTTTTTTTTTTCACAAGGTTTCTTAGCAAATGAAGGGTTTAATGGGTTAAATGACTTCTGAAGGGGAAAGAGGGGTAAGGCTTAGGGCTCTTAAACTAACAAGATGTCAATTTAATCCCTGATAGTGAACATATGGCTATAATGCCAAGGGGAGGGATATTTATACAATGCTTGGGGTTTATACACCATAGTGTTATAATAGTAGGGAAAGGGTAACATAGGGGATTTAGATAATAGAAGTTAGGGGTTAATATGGATGAAAAAGGTGAATGAGGAGTGAAATCACTAATTTTATGTGAAGATAACTTAGCTTAGGGAGTAGATCAAAATAAAAATATTTTTAGACAAGAAATGTGGCTTTCAAAGGAATAAGAACCAGCATAAAACCTCAAATTCTTTCATGAACACAACTGATAAAGGGATGTTAGTAATGAAGGTGAAAAGGGGGTCAAGGAAGTTAGTCATGCTTCTTTGTTTTGCTGCAACATGATGGAGAAGAAGACCTTCTCAATCCATTGATATTCCTTTGTGAATAGGTTAGCACACATTCAATTGTAAGGGATGACATTTCTGCAACCCCATCTGCCTACCCATCTACTTGCCTAGCATTTTTTGTTTCTTCATGGAGGGTGCACTTAGACTTGCAGACCCTTATGTGCCTTTTCTTTTCTTTGGCTTTTTTCTTTTGATTTTCTATCCAAGGCTACCCTTATTGCTTCCAAGGTCCCAGATTAAGCAGTTGGGAACCTTACTTCTCTACCTAAGCTACTGGTCTGCCAAGATTAAACAGTTTGGACAGACTTCTTTCTCTATTCTACAACAGAAAAATTGAAACATGGCATGATCCAGATTAGGCTTTTGGACCATCCATCAAAACTTAATCAACATGAAGTTATATACACACCTTTCTCCTTTTGGAAATATGGGATCTTTGTATCACCAAAGCAGAGCATATTTGGAACTTTCTTTGCCATTCATGAAATATGAAACCTATTGGTATAGGTAGCTAACAGTGGCTCCACATGGGGATGGCTTTTCTATTTGAAAGGCCAAGAACAGCAGGTCAGAATGCCTGGGCCCTCGACTGCTTTTACTAAAACTTGAAGTATGCTGCTTTGACATGCCAAATTGTACTCTTCCCATCTTGGTAGATCTCTGAACTCATTAGCCTTTTGTTGACAACCAATAAAACTCGAGAAACTGCATTTTTATATTTTAACAGAAAGTAATATATACACCTGAATATGTACAAGGGAAACTCCGGCTGCACTCATGGATAGTAGTCAAAATAGTGCTTCAACATCCTGTCATTCACAGGACCTTCATCCAAATCTGTTTCATTAAGACTTTTAAGGAAATAAGTATTGTTTCCTTGTACTGCTTGAACAGCAAATGGTCCTCTCCAAAGGGAATCAAATTTTCCATGTTTTCCCTTATCTTCTCTTCTTGAGTCCCACTTGAGGACTTTGTCTCCAACACTAAAATCTTCTGCCTTGGTCCTTCTGTCAAAGGCTTTCTTTAACTTTTCTTGTAAAACTTGAACTCTGTTGTAAACTTGGTCTCTAGTTTGCTGCAAACATATCATTTGATTTATCCTTCTTTGCATATCATTTGGCTCAGCTTGACTCTCTTGAAGTAATTTCATGACAGGGATTCCCAGTGCTGAAGGAAATTTGGCTTCTAATCCATAAACTAACTCATATGGGCTGATCCCAATTGATCTTTTGGTTGTTAGTCTATCTGCCCATAAGGCATTCACAAGCTTCTTATGCCAATTCTTCTTATTTTCTTCCAATACCTTCTTTATGATGTTCACAAGGCTTTTGTTTGATGATTCAGCACGGCCATTTCCTTGGGGATAATATGCAGTAGAATGGCCCAAGGTAATGTGAAATTTGTGGCAGAAATTCACCATCTTCTTAGATCTGAAGGCAGCAGCATTGTCTGTTATTATTTTATCAGGACAACCAAATCTAGAAAGAATATTAGTCTCAAGGAACTGAATGATAGTGGAATCATTTGCTTTTCTGCATGGAACAGCTTCAATCCATTTAGTAAAGTAGTCTGTAGCTGTTAAAATCCATCTATGCTGGCCTGAAGATGAAGGGTGAATTTCCCCAATGAAATCCAAGCCCCATTGTTGAAAAGGTCTCTCTGTTGCAATAGGCCTCAAAGAAAGTGGCAGTAACTTTCTCTTTCCCTCAAACACTTGACATTTATGACAAGAGGTGGTAAATTTCTTGACATCAGAGAAAACAGTAGGCCAATAATAACCAGCCCTCAAAATCTTATCCACAGTGGACTTCCAATACAAGTGTCCACCACAGTCACCTGCATGAAATTCTTTGGTAACATTGTTAGTCTCATTCTCAATCAAGCAGTTTAACAGTATACCCTCATGGTTTTTCCAAAGCAAATTGCCTTTCATGACACAAAATCTTGAAGCTTTCATTTTTAGGAACCTACACTCAGTTCTGGACAATCCTGGTGGAGCACACAGGTTTTGTAACACATAACATATATCAGAGTACCAAGGGGATTGTTCAAAGGCTACATTGATCTTTGGAGTCGCCAGCTCCGGTTCATTGTCCAGCTGGTTTATGTCTAAGGCTTGGAAGTTTGCTTCTGTCATTAATTTGGCCAAGCCTTGCCCTTTTATTAGTTTTGTTGGTTTTATCTCAATATCAAATTCCAGGAGATGAAATGGAGGATGTGGAAGAAAAATCCCCAGTATCAGATCCTTCAGTATTTTTCTTTGGCTTTTTCCTTTTGGGTAAAGGAAACTCAGTGGGTTCAATACCAAGTTTTTCGCTCTGAAGTCTGGTAAGAGGATGTGTGAGGTTCAATTGCGAAGTCGCACTGCTTTCTGATATCTCAGATTTCTGTGGTGAGATCGAGAAGCTCTGAAGTTTATGGATTAGAGACTGGACTTCAGGAGATTCAAGACTTAGCTGTTCTGGGATATGATGGGATTGAGCAGTGGTGGTAGATTCCTCTTCTTCTTGGTTATGGGCTGGAGAACCAGCATGCAATTGAGAAGAACGAGGAGATTTGGAGGGAGAATTACTCTTAGAATGACTTGCCGATTTGGGTCGGCTTGCCATTCACAATTAGGCCCTCCTTCTAGCGCCAATTTTGTTGAGGCCTCGAAAATCGCTGCCACAACAAAGGGGATACCACCCGGTCCGGACCTTAATGCAGCTCCTTTTCCGTTTGGAATAGTGGTTCCGACTGGGGATAATGGGACCAGTTTCCCAGGAAGTATAAGTGAATGGGATGGATGAATGACTTATGAGATAAGATGGTAATGAGCGGACAGCTAAACCATAAACAAAATGTAATAACTATAATCGGATCCCGGGACTTATCACTTGGCAAAGCGTAGCGTTTGATGATCTGTGCTTTAAGGCAGGCATATAAATGACTCTAACACTTTAAGCATAGACGTTTAAACCATTTAAACATTGCTCTGCATAATTAGTTATGCAGAGCGATTAGAGCGAATTACTACGCTTAATCATTCATATCATTGATACATGCATGAGTGAAAGGGATAACAAATCAACACAAGCATTCAATAGTGAAGTGAAATGACGATTCACTGTTATATCGCATACATGCATTCAACAATAGCAAAGATAATAACACAGTAATTCATATAATAAGAAAGAACACAGATACAAATAGTAGTACCATGTAAGCTGATCGATCAATCCAGTACATCAATCACTATGTCGCAGTCCTTCCTTCAAATCGGAAAGCATTCCAAACAACAGACAATCGTGCGCAATTGTATAAAACAACCTTCAAATCAAAATTAAGGACCGTTGGTCGAGTTTCACAAAAAGAATATAGACTGAAGCACAATAGTGCAAACTTCAGCCTTTAAGTCTTATTACAAAATTTTACGACCCTTTCCAAAACAATGAAAGGGTCTATAAATACTATACTAATCTAAATATCTAAACAACTGAAAAGCTATTAAATTGGCATCAATAAATGTTTGTTCCATCTTTCTTGGCAATCTGGCAGTTGGCGGCAATGCTTCATTCGGTGGGTTCTTTGCCTTTACTCCTTAGCTGACATATCGCCAGCATTGGCTCTACTTCTGGTGGAGTGTTGAGACGCGAAGTTAGCTGGGCATCATATGTAGCATCTTGAACGTCGAGGATCAGGTATCCGAGGGCATCTGTTAAACACTTGAGAGCAGACCTTTGAGTATGTGGCTTGATTAGAAAGAGCCAATATGCATCAGAGGTTAAAGTATTTACTCCGGTAATTAACTTCCTCTGTTCCTCCAGGTCAGGATAACTTGATTCTTCAAGCATACCTGCTGTTGTTATGCTTCCAGGTGTGCACTTGGAGATCATGTTCGCCAAATAAAGTGTATCATTGACTAGGTCGATCATATTGCTGGCAATTATTTTACACCTGGAAGCCGCCCTTTCTGCTTTCATTACCTGAGTGTTCCATTCCGTGAAGAGGATGTCTTTGTATGCTTCATGGATTCGGGACAAATTCGCCGCTTTCCCTTCGTCAGTATCTTGCCACTCAATATAATCGGATATGGCTTCTTCGGCCTGATCTAGCTCATTCCTGGCCTTCTCTATTTGCTCACACACTGTTGTAGATATTTCGCATAATTGCTCAGCCTTAGCAAGTTTTTGACATAAAAGTCTGATCTGAGACAGTAATGTGCCATTTATTTGAGTTGCCTCTGCTCTGAAGACTTTCACATTCTGTGTGCTCTTGATACCTTCGAGCTGTGTTGATAGTTGAGCTATTCGCTCATCTTTTGATTTCATCATCAGCTCATTTGATGCTTTCAACTGTGACAATGCCAATGACAATTCTTTTGCCTTCTGAGTTTCACTTTGGTCTATCCTTTGTCTTTCAATTTGCAGTTGCTGGGTTAACAAATTGTTTTCTTGCTGTTGAGCCAGCAACTGCTCTTCCACCTGTGCTGCTTTGTTTTTCGCTTCAATTACCTCTGCTTGTAATGCATATATTTCATGGTCCTTAGTCTTCAACAGAAGACTTACCTCCGATGCTTTGTCGATAGTTGCTGTAGAATAAGCTCCCGCGAATTGCGATAGCTTTGTTAGATCATCGGAGGGATCCAAATCCTCCTTCCAGACCATATTGCCCGTGACTATTTGCTCAGGAAAGATAGAAGGTTGATCAAGCCTTCGTCTTTTCTTAGAGCGCTTGATAACGGCTCTATGCTTTGGGCTGTAGAAAATATCCAGGGGAGGAATTTCTTCCACCTGGAGAACAATTTGATCGGAAGGGTCCTTATTGATTACCTCGACATCCTGTGAAATGGGTGGGCCGCTGGTTCCTCCTAGAACCTGAGAAGAAGTGGTATCGGGCGCATCGCTTGTTTTCGAGGAGCCTTTGTCTTTGGAGCCTTCTTTACCACTGATAATGGAATCGAATTGGTTCCATTGTTTAATCAATTCAGGATCGGTGGAGGTTTGCTTATGTTGCTCTGTATGGGCTTTGCTTCGTTCTTTTTCTTGTTCTAGCTTCTGCTGTTCTTCAAGTGCTTTTCGCTGTTGCTCCTCCAATTCCTTTTTCTGCCTATCTGCTAGTTCTTTCTTCAGTTTTTCTTCTTCCTTCTTCTTCCTCTGCTCTTCTTCCTTCTTTGCCTTTTGCTGCCTTTCTATCTGCTCCTTTTTCTGCCTCTCTGCTTGCTCTTTTCTCTGCTTCTCAGCCTGTAGCTTTTTCTGCCTTTCCTCCTGTTGTTTATCCTATTCTTTAGTTGTAACAGGAGGTGCATGTATTTGTTGCCGACCAGGCTCGCTTGAGGAAGACGCTGGGGTAGTGGATAATAACTCTAGGGCCAGAGTTTGCAACCTCTGCTCCCTAAGTTTATTAAACTCAGTTAACGCCTCATCATTGTATTTCATTATTGCAAGCTATTTGGCTTGGCTGATTGTCTCGGTACCTACGAACAGGTCATCAAACATATCCTCTTGATGATCAACTTTCGTCAATTTTGCTTGTTCTAGGGCAGTGTATGCAGTTTGCTTTGGATCATACAGTCTGCTTGGGAGAGTGGCTAGGGATAAAGTTTGGAGTTTTGTCGCTTCCTTTTCTGCATGCTTGTAATTAAGCAAAGTAAAAACCCCAATTCTTAAAGGAAAAGGGGGCCAACCTTTCTTCTTCTCCTCTTTGAGAGTTTGTGTAACACTCTCAGCCATAATTTGGTAGCAAATTTCCCGGGCTAACAGCTTGTCTGGGATATATAAAGGGAGGACATGTGGCCTAGACTTACTCCCAAAAACTCTGATATAGGTGAAATACTCCTCCCCGAACGAACTCGCTATGGCTGGTAAGTCAAAAGAAGCTTCATAGGAAATTCTGGGAATGGGTTTGTCATAGATAGAATAGTAAATGGGCACCATGAAACCATTACAAATTTGGTACAAATGATCCTTGTAATAGGACTTCCACAATTTCTGATGGTATAAATGAATGGGTGTTGGATCTTGGGTGGTCCATCTCCAACCGAGGACAGGAAACTCAGAATTAAAACACAGGGTATCCATAATGTAAGCGGTATAATAAAATGGCGGGATTTTCCTTTCGGTGACTTTAGTTTTGTGTCTAAATTCACGAACAGCTACGACCAACTTATCAGAAAGAATAGTGGCCCAATCCATAATTGTACTATTGATAGCCGCTTCCATTAAGGGAACCATGTCAATCTCAATATTAACGGAGTCATGTAATCCCCACAATCTACACATCATAATCCCCGCATAGCAATAGGGAGAAGCCAAAGAAACGTTGGAGTACTTACCCGAACTTTCATGCTTGTGCTTGGCTGGGTTCTGCCTCCAATCTCGGAGGGGTTCGGATGGTGATTCATTTTCTTTTGCGAATTTCTCCACGAAGGCTCTGTTGTAGACTAGCTCCGGTTCAGGCAGATGATACATTCGCCTTAGGTCATCAGGCTTGAATGACCCGAAAATCCTTTCGTCCCTTGTATGGAAAGTTCTATCAGTGATAGGGATTTCTTCAATTGCCCAGCGCACCACATTTGTGTAAGGGAGCACCTGCTCTCTGGCCGCTATTCTGTGTAAAAAGGAGTCGGCCAAGTCTTTGAGCGTTGCATCAGACTTCCTTAGTACATCAACACTAGCCGTTCTCACTGTCACTTGTGGTTGCTCGGCCTCCAACAGATTATATGTGCTCTGCCATGTGGTCCTAGCAAGATCAGCGCACGTAGTGTGCGAGATTAGGCCTTTCTTCGAAATTGTAGTAGCTTGACCTGCAACAGGTGTTGTAGTGGAACCAGAGCTCCTCTTATTTTTCTTCCCCATCATATTCAGGCTTTTCTCCACAAACGAACTCTACACAAATGCAAGAGAAATCGTAACACGAGAAATAATGAAGACAAAGCATAATATGAAAGATATATATCACTTGAAGCGTGGCGGTATTAATTTTCAAGAAGTGGCTGCGGATCCAATTACTGGTAAGAGATCGCATATGCATTAATGGTGATTTTAAGGCCTGCTACCCATTAAATGACCTTTACGCTGTTATTCAGTTGAATGACTTCCCAACGCGTGCAACAGATATGCTATGCCTTAGACGCAAGTATTCGTTAATCGAAGGGGCAAAATTATTAAATACGCATGGATTACCTTATCCCTGCATTTAACGGTTTTTTGAAATCTGCGCCTTATCAACCGGATTTAAATATAACTTTTAAGCTTAAAGCAATCACTTTTTGAAAATGCCGATTACCGATGAACAATGTCGCATCGCATGGGGGGAGAGTGTTACATTATCGTTTGAAAGTAGCCCTGGCGAACGCCGATTGCGATATTGCATCGGACTAGCATATGAACACATTACCAGATACAATTTAAGTGATATGCCGAACTCCGATAGCGAATTCGCATCGCATCGGGGAAAGAGCTGGGTGCCTTATAAAAATGCATGGGATACCACCGACGGCCGATAGCGATATCGCATCGGGTCGGGGTTTATAACTTAAAGCGTTTTCTCATAAGAGGCAGTGCCGATAGCCGATCGCCGATATAGCGTCGCATCGGGGTATGAGATATGTGCTCTTTTTGTGTATGCAATGAAAACGCCGACTGCCGATAGCGATATCGCATCGACAAAGGCCAAAGTTCCGTTTAATTGCGTCTCTCTTGTTATTGCGATATGCGATCTTGCGATCGCTTTATCGCAATAACAAAAGATTGTTTTATTTTGGAAACATTGTTATTCGAAAAAGGCTTTAATTTACATACTCATTTGATTATCATACCTTTTTCGAACTAATTCATTAATACCAATTAATTTTTTAAAAGGGACCCATTTCATATGTTGATTATTTGTAAATACAGATGATATGAAATGGGGGGTTGTTGTAGGGCACAACAATTGGCGATTCGTTGGTAGAACCAGTTATCTCTGAAATTAACATAAACATTCAAGCCTTTCATAAATAGAAACTCAATCAGAAGGAGAAATTTCTAATATAACTAGATATTCATATGTTCTGACAAAAGTGAATTCCATTTTGTTAACTTCGTCCCATTTAGTTTAAAGAAACCAAATACATAAAAAGTTTCTTAAAATAAGTCTTTATTGGTTCATAGTGATAAAATAGAAAACTTTCCCACTTCAGCCTTTATAATTAACCCCTTTGTCATAGGTAGAGCCTCTGTTGCCAGCAAACATTTATAGTCTCGACAGGGATACCTTTTAACCATAGTATTGTCCACTTTTCCATTCACATAAGAGTGTGATTAACAGGATGAATCCATAAAATGTTTTCATATTTTATTTTTCATCTGTTTTTCTTTGTAATAAATAAGATAAAAAGCCATTGTCCTGGTTTGGTAGCCAGCTTATGACAATGCCATTCACTGGTAATAATTTAACTGATCAAGCTGGCTCGTGATGAGACCCCTTGTCTTGAAATTTCAAGCCATTACCCTGTTTTGGTAGGCAGTATTGGTACTGTCAGTTAAGCTATTTCCCTATGAACATGGTAAGCAGGCTTATGATAAGACCTCTTATCTTTAATCTTTTATATTTTAGAATTACACTCTGAATAATCACATCCTTTAGTGAATGGGGTGAACAATTCTCTCCTTAAGAGCAGATGGATGACAAGTGAAGAGTTGAAGATACTGAAAAATGGTTTAGCCTCTATTTCTTTTAACAGATAACCTTTGGAGACTAGTTTTGGAAACAGAAAATGATTCGGAACTTTTACCTCCTGAGAGGAGTCTTCAAAATTTAGATTAAAGTTTCAGAACACAAGGATATCTAGTTTCCTAGAAACTATTCCTTTTGATTGAGGGTTCTATTATCTAAAAACAAATATTTATATTATTTTTGTGAGACAGCTTCCTCAAACACAACAAAAGGTCAATGGAGATACTCTACAGTTTTATTTCCTACCGATCCTACAAACTACGCAAATCTACAAAAAGGAGAAGGGGTTACCTTCTCAATTAAAGAATTTCTTCAGGATCAGACCATTGACGGGGAGAGAATCTCTCAACCCTGATAAGCTTTGCAATATAAAAGTTGAATGGCCTATCTTTTCACAGATCTGAAATGGTCCAAGCCACATTTTCTGAAATTTGGTATGCTTACCTTTATCCTCATGGGCCTTGGCCCATTTGAGAACTAAGTCACCAACTTGAAGTTGTTTGGAATCGGATGATGCTGAGTCAAAAGACGCTTTGATGATTTGTTGATGTTTGGCATGAGTGATTCTAGCCTTTTCCCTTTCTTCTTCTAATTTGAGAATTTGGTCATGTCTAAGTTGGATAGAAGAAGACGGAGTCTCTTGAATAAACTGCACTAGAGCTAAAGATGGAAGAACAAGATTTGTAGGCAACACGGCTTCTTTTCCATATACCAGATTGAAAGGAGAGGTCCCTATAGAAGCCTTTTGTGTTATTCTATCAGCCCATAATGCAAAGACCAAAGATTTATGCCAGTTTCTATGATTCTGTTCAACAGTTCGCTTAATGATTTTGATGAGATTCTTATTAGTTGATTCGGCTAAACCGTTCCCCTGGGGATAATAATTGGAAGAATATTTCAGTTTAAACCCCCTTTTAATAGCAAAATCATATATAGCGTTTCCTGAGAAATAAGAAGCATTATAAAAAACAAGAGCGTTTGGAACACCAAACCTGGTAATGATGAACTGGTCAATGAACTCGATGATTGCCTCTGCATTTGCCGCCTTCAAAGGAATAGCCTCTACCCATTTAGTAAAATAATCAGTAGCGGTAAGGATATACCTATGTTGTTTGGAAGATGGTGGAGTAATTTCCCCGATGATATCTAATCCCCATTGTTCGAATGGCTGTTCAATGTTGACAGGTTGCAGAGGGAAAGCTGATTTTCGTTGTCTTCCACCAGATGTTTGGCAATTAAGGCATTTTCTTACGTGCTCATGGCAATCTCTAAATAGAGTAGGCCAATAATATCCAACATGAATAATCTTGTGAGCTGTTGTGTCAGCTCCAAAATGTCCCCCAGCTAGTCCATCATGTAGCTCCTGCAAAACCTTTTGGGCTTCAGGTTTCTCAAGACATCTTAACAGGATAGAATCATAATTTTGTTTAAACAACACATCATCAATGAGAGTGAAATTCTTAGCTTTCAACCTAATGGCCCTTTTATTTTTGTAAGATAAATTTGGAGGAGCATAACCGTTCTTCAAATAAAATATCAAATCAGCATACTGAGATTCAGAATCAGTGACACTTATCTGACTGATGGATTTAATCTGATCTTCATCGCTTGATCCGTGAATGTTTGATGCTCCTGCCAACATCCTGCAAAAACCTTGGCCCCTAACAATCTTTGCTGTCTTTATTTCTAAATCATACTCTTGAAGCGCTGTAACCCAATTTTCTCTTTTTTCACCCAATTCTTTCTGAATTAGTAGTTGTCTTACCGCTGGGAAAGGAACTACTACTTTCGTGTGGGTTTTCAAAAGGAAGGGTCTATAATGTTTGACTGCTTTGAACACATCAAAGGCTTGTTTTTCCACATTTGAATAATTCAACTCGGCACCTTGAAGATTTGAACTGAAAAATGATATGGGTGCTTCTAGGTTGCTATCATTCAGTTGTGTGAGTACTGCAGCATATGAAGTGTTGGATGCGATAGTATATAGTGTAAAATGATTAGAAAAATTTGGAGTATTCAAGGCTGGGGCATTGATTATTGACTGTTTGATAACATCAAAAGCTTGTTTTTCTTCTGGTCCCCATTTGAAGACTGAATTCTTCTTGATCATTGTCTGAAGTGGTAATACAATCTGTGAAAAATCTGGAACAAATCATTTGACAAAATTAATCTGACCTAAAAATGACTGCATTGATTTTTTGTTATGTGGGAAAGGGATTTCAGAAATTTCATTAATCCGATCAGGATCAATATAAATACCATCTTTGGATACTATAAACCCTAAGAGTTTTCCTTGATCTAGAGCAAAGAAGGACTTTTTTGGGTTTAGAGAAATACCATATCTTTTGCATCTCTGAAAGATCTGATTTAAGTCGTGCAAATGATTATCTCTCTTTTTAGAGTATACAGTAATATCGTCTAGATAGACGACTACTGATCGATTAATTAACCCTCTGAAGGCCATATCCATAGCTCTCTGAAATGTCGCTCCGGCATTTATAAGACCAAAAGGCATTTTCTGATATGCATAGGTTCCCCATTTTGTCCTGAATGTAGTTTTGAGCTGGTCATCGGGATGTACCAGAACTTGATTGTACCCTGAAAAACCATCTAAAAAAGACATCAATTCAGAACCTGCCACCGATTGGAGAATTTGCTCCATAGTGGGCAATGGGAAGTTGTCTTTTAAGCTCGCTTTGTTTAAATTCCTGAAATCAATACAAATTCGAATGTCGCCATTTTTCTTCCTGACTGGCACCATGTTAGAGACCCAGTTTGAATGTCGGACTGGAAAAATAATTTTGGCTTTCAAAAGCTTATTAAGCTCCGACTTAATCTGGCTCTCCAAATTTGGGTGTATTTTTCTTAATTTTTGCTGAATTGGTTTTTTATCAGGAAGCATAGGAATGGTGTGCTGGATAATAGATGTATCGTATGTCTTTAAGTCATCATATTTCCAAGCAAAAACCTGTTTGTTCTTTCTCAACAATTTAATAAATGCTTCCTTTTCGTTCTGAGATAGTCCTGTTCCTAAATTGATGTTTTGAGGAGACTCTTTGGTTCCTAGATTTATCAATTCAAACCTAAGGGTAGAACTTTGAAGCTTTGTGTTAATTACAGGTTTAAACCTGTCTTTAATATCATAAAGATCTTCTAATTTTACCACTGGTTTGGGAATCGAATTTTCGTTGGGCACTCCTTTCATCTGGGAATCATGATCATCTTCATCGATAACTTGCTTATCATAAGAATTCTCAGAAGTTAAAAACTGCAAAATATCATCGTCATGATTAAATACTCTCCAATTAGTGACATTGTCGGGAATTGAAGGTCTGAAAAGTAATTCTACGGAAAATCTATCAAGGCTGTAGTCTTCAGAAGGTAGAAGCTTTGAAGCTACATTGGCTAGTAAATCTGTGGTTGCATTTTGAGATCGAGGTATAGAAGAAATGTTGAATGCAAGGAAGTGTGAGGTGAGTTCTTGAACGAGCGATTGGTAATGTTTAAGGTGAGTCGAAAGGCAATGAATTGCATTTCTAACCTGTTTGACAATGATTTCCGAATCGCCGAATACCTTTAGATATTGTACCTCCAGACCGATTGCTTTATATAATCCTTGGATTAAAGCCTCATATTCGGCTGTATTATTAGTGCACTCAAACTCTAACCTACAAGACAACATTGTCTTTTCTCCTTGCGGACTAACCAATATACATCCAGCTCCTGAACCTTCAGGGGACTTAGAGCCATCAAAATACAGAGACCAAAATAAAGGAATATTAACAAAAGTATCTACATTTTCCTCAGCATCATTAAAACATCTGGACCTATCAATTTGTGAAAAATTTTCTATTTGAGATGTAAAATGATTGACTGAAAAAGGAGATGGTTGGGCAACAAAGTTGCCAAAGAAGGATTCTGCCGAATAATTCCCCAAAATGTTGTTGTTGAATGCCACAGGTTGGTTTTCTTGCTCGAATTCAGTAACTGTGTGGGTCATATGTTTCTCACGATCGATCCTTATCTGATTTGGCTTTCCCTTGTAGGGAAGCCACATGTGTGACCAATCTGTAGAAATATACCCATGCAATTTTTCGGACCAATCTCTGCTCAATATTAAACCATAAAATTCGGGTATGTCAGCGATTAAGATGTCAATTCTCTGGACAATTCTGGGGTCGGCTGACAACCTGATGGTTATAGAATTAATTTCTCCCACAACCTGCACTTTAGTTCTATCCAACTGTACAATATGAATTGCAGACTTCTGGGGTTCAATGTTCAGCTTAGAACAAACTGAAGCTGGCATTATATTAGATGAGGCCCCCGAATCTATTAAACAGTTGTGTAGGTTTCTATTATAGATCTCATAAGTGAGCATGAAGGGTGGGGTGTGAGAATTTGATTTATCTCCGATTAAGACTGAATCAGTAATTTCAACCATACCTGCGGAAGGCTGGCCTTGATCGTTGGCAGCTCTTGTACTGGGAAGGGGAGTAGAGGGAACAACGTTTAATTCTTTGAGAAGTAGCTTTTGCTGATGTTTCAGTTTACTAAGTTCAAACATGGTTATATTTGCCTTGGTTTTCTTCATATCATCAACAATGTTATATTCCATTGAATCGGATACCACTAGAGTCTTGGATGTTGAAGGAGCACTAGAAGTTGAAGGCTGGTTTTGAGGAACTACCACAGGTGACTTTTTTGGGGGAACTTTTTCCTTTGTTGTAGTAGCGCCTGCGCTCCTCTTCTTTGAAGTTGCCTGGGCGGGTTCAGGAGTGCTTTTACTTCTTGTAGTAACCGGAAAGGCTTCTTCTTCATTCTCCATATCAGAGTTTGGGAGTATAAAATCCCACATTCCGTGGCATTCAGCTACTTCTTCTTCATCATCGGTCTGTGAAGGTGTTTCCTCTTCCTCTTCTTCTTGGTCCGAATCAGCGTTAGATATAACATTAGGTGGCTTTGATTCGGTTCTCTTAAAAGTCCTAAATGGTCTTTTGCTTGAAGTTTCGGCCACCTGCTTTTTAATCTCAACCATTTCATTAGACAATGTTTTAAGGACCTTTTGTAAACCTTCCATGTCATATGGGTCCTTCGGGGTTTTCTTCTTGGAATCTTCTTTAAACGAGACTTTTTTAGCTTTTCTATCTTCTAGAGCAGCTTTCTTTTCAAGAGCATTGATGCGCTTTTCAACAGCAAGTGCTTCTTTCATATTTTCAGCTAAGGTAGGTTTGCCAGCCCTGTCTACAAAGATAGCTATGTTGGCAGGTAGGGCAGTGATGTACCATTCGCTTCGGATTTTCTCACTTGGTTTAGAAGCGGTAGGGATTTTATTCAGTAGTTTATTAAATCTGGCATTAAACTCCTTTATTGGTTCCCTGTGCTCTATTCTCAAATTGGAGAGGTCATTTATTAAAGTTGCTAGGGACCTATCATCTCCATATTTGGTGAGAAACTGCTCTTGGCATGTATTCCAACTGGTAATCGAACCAGAGGGTAAGGAAAAATACCAGGATCCTGCTGATCCTTGTAAAGTGTAAGGGAAAAGTCTTACTACGACATCTTGCTCTGTCACTCCTTTTAGGTTAACTGCTAACATGAAGTTGTTGATGTGTTCTTCAGCCTGGATTCCATCATCTGGATTGAATTTAGGCAGCCATTTTTCGGGGTCATTGGGTAGATCATGCAATGGTCCAGGCATGTTGACTGCTCCTGGCCTAGTCCATGGATCTGCCATTATAATGGCGACAGTGGTTGGGACTACTGCTGGGATTCCGGATGTGTTGGAAAGGGTTGAAGATGAGGAGTGAATAGATTGGGGTATTGAGGTTTCTGTTCCCTGGTGAACAACGATATGTAATGGAGGAGTGGGTGGTTGACTTTGCAGATGAGGAGATGAAATGGAGGATGTGGAAGAAAAATCCCCAGTATCAGATCCTTCAGTATTTTTCTTTGGCTTTTTCCTTTTGGGTAAAGGAAACTCAATGGGTTCAATACCAAGTTTTTCGCTCTGAAGTCTGGTAAGAGGATGTGTGAGGTTCAATTGCGAAGTTGCACTGCTTTCTGATATCTCAGATTTTTGTGGTGAGATCGAGAAGCTCTGAAGTTTATGGATTAGAGACTGGACTTCAGGAGATTCAAGACTTAGCTGTTCTGGGATATGATGGGATTGAGCAGTGGTGGTAGATTCCTCTTCTTCTTGGTTATGGGCTGGAGAACCAGCATGCAATTGAGAAGAACGAGGAGATTCGGAGGGAGAATTACTCTTAGAATGACTTGCCGATTTGGGTCGGCTTGCCATTCACAATTAGGCCCTCCTTCTAGCGCCAATTTTGTTGAGGCCTCGAAAATCGCTGCCACAACAAAGGGGATACCACCCGGTCCGGACCTTAATGCAGCTCCTTTTCCGTTTGGAATAGTGGTTCCGACTGGGGATAATGGGACCAGTTTCCCAGGAAGTATAAGTGAATGGGATGGATGAATGACTTATGAGATAAGATGGTAATGAGCGGACAGCTAAACCATAAACAAAATGTAATAACTATAATCGGATCCCGGGACTTATCACTTGGCAAAGCGTAGCGTTTGATGATCTGTGCTTTAAGGCAGGCATATAAATGACTCTAACACTTTAAGCATAGACGTTTAAACCATTTAAACATTGCTCTGCATAATTAGTTATGCAGAGCGATTAGAGCGAATTACTACGCTTAATCATTCATATCATTGATACATGCATGAGTGAAAGGGATAACAAATCAACACAAGCATTCAATAGTGAAGTGAAATGACGATTCGCTGTTATATCGCATACATGCATTCAACAATAGCAAAGATAATAACACAGTAATTCATATAATAAGAAATAACACAGATACAGATAATAGTACCATGTAAGCTGATCGATCAATCCAGTACATCAATCACTATGTCGCAGTCCTTCCTTCAAATCGGAAAGCATTCCAAACAACAAACAATCGTGCGCAATTGGATAAAACAGCCTTCAAATCAAAATTAAGGACCGTTGGTCGAGTTTCACAAAAAGAATATAGACTGAAGCACAATAGTGCAAACTTCAGCCTTTAAGTCTTATTACAAAATTTTACGACCCTTTCCAAAACAATGAAAGGGTCTATAAATACTATACTAATCTAAATATCTAAACAACTGAAAAGCTATTAAATTGGCATCAATAAATGTTTGTTCCATCTTTCTTGGCAATCTGGTAGTTGGCGGCAATGCTTCATTCGGTGGGTTCTTTGCCTTTACTCCTTAGTTGACATATCGCCAGCATTGGCTCTACTTCTGGTGGAGTGTTGAGACGCGAAGTTAGCTAGGCATCATATGTAGCATCTTGAACGTCGAGGATCAGGTATCTGAGGGCATCTGTTAAACACTTGAGAGCAAACCTTTGAGTATGTGGCTTGATTAGAAAGAGCCAATATGCATCAGAGGTTAAAGTATTTACTCCGGTAATTAACTTCCTCTGTTCCTCCAAGTCAGGATAACTTGATTCTTCAAGCATACCTGCTGTTGTTATGCTTCCAAGTGTGCACTTGGAGATCATGTTCGCCAAATAAAGTGTATCATTGACTAGGTCGATCATATTGCTGGCAATTATTTTACACCTGGAAGCCGCCCTTTCTGCTTTCATTACCTGAGTGTTCCATTCCGTGAAGAGGATGTCTTTGTATGCTTCATGGATTCGGGACAAATTCGCCGCTTTCCCTTCGTCAGTATATTGCCACTCAATATAATCGGATATGGCTTCTTCGGCCTGATCTAGCTCATTCCTGGCCTTCTCTATTTGCTCACACACTGTTGTAGATATTTCGCATAATTGCTCAGCCTTAGCAAGTTTTTGACATAAAAGTCTGATCTGAGACAGTAATGCGCCATTTATTTGAGTTGCCTCTGCTCTGAAGACTTTCACATTCTGTGTGCTCTTGATACCTTCGAGCTGTGTTGATAGTTGAGCTATTCGCTCATCTTTTGATTTCATCATCAGCTCATTTGATGTTTTCAACTGTGACAATGCCTCTGACAATTCTTTTGCCTTCTGAGTTTCACTTTGGTCTATCCTTTGTCTTTCAATTTGCAGTTGCTGGGTTAACAAATTGTTTTCTTGCTGTTGAGCCAGCAACTGCTCTTCCACCTGTGCTGCTTTGTTTTTCGCTTCAATTACCTCTGCCTGTAATGCATATATTTCATGGTCCTTAGTCTTCAACAGAAGACTTACCTCCGATGCTTTGTCGATAGTTGCTGCAGAATAAGCTCCCGCGAATTGCGACAGCTTTGTTAGATCATCGGAGGGATCCAAATCCTCCTTCCAGACCATATTGCCCGTGACTGTTTGCTCAGGAAAGATAGAAGGTTGATCAAGCCTTCGTCTTTTCTTAGAGCGCTTGATAACGGCTCTATGCTTTGGGCTGTAGAAAATATCCAGGGGAGGAATTTCTTCCACCTGGAGAACAATTTGATCGGAAGGGTCCTTATTGATTACCTCGACATCCTGTGAAATGGGTGGGCCGCTGGTTCCTCCTAGAACCTGAGAAGAAGTGGTATCGGGCGCATCGCTTGTTTTCGAGGAGCCTTTGTCTTTGGAGCCTTCTTTACCACTGATAATGGAATCAAATTGGTTCCATTGTTTAATCAATTCAGGATCGGTGGAGGTTTGCTTATGTTGCTCTGTATGGGCTTTGCTCCGTTCTTTTTCTTGTTCTAGCTTCTGCTGTTCTTCAAGTGCTTTTCGCTGTTGCTCCTCCAATTCCTTTTTCTGCCTATCTGCTAGTTCTTTCTTCAGTTTTTCTTCTTCCTTCTTCTTCCTCTGCTCTTCTTCCTTCTTTGCCTTTTGCTGCCTTTCTATCTGCTCCTTTTTCTGCCTCTCTGCTTGCTCTTTTCTCTGCTTGTCAGCCTGTAGCTTTTTCTGCCTTTCCTCCTATTGTTTATCTTGTTCTTTAGTTGTAACAGGAGGTGCATGTATTTGTTGCCGACCAGGCTCACTTGAGGAAGACGCTGGGGTAGTGGATAATAACTCTAGGGGCAGAGTTTGCAACCTCTGCTCCCTAAGTTTATTAAACTCAGTTAACGCCTCATCATTGTATTTCATTATTGCAAGCTGTTTGGCTTGGCTGATTGTCTCGGTACCTACGAACAGGTCATCAAACATATCCTCTTGATGATCAATTTTCGTCAATTTTGCTTGTTCTAGGGCAGTGTATGCAGTTTGCTTTGGATCATACAGTCTGCTTGGGAGAGTGGCTAGGGATAAAGTTTGGAGTTTTGTCGCTTCCTTTTCTGCATGCTTGTAATTAAGCAAAGTAAAAACCCCAATTCTTAAAGGAAAAGGGGGCCAACCTTTCTTCTTCTCCTCTTTGAGAGTTTGTGTAACACTCTCAGCCATAATCTGGTAGCAAATTTCCCGGGCTAACAGCTTGTCTGGGATATATAAAGGGAGGACATGTGGCCTAGCCTTACTCCCAAAAACTCTGATATAGGTGAAATACTCCTCCCTGAACCAACTCGCTATGGCTGGTAAGTCAAAAGAAGCTTCATAGGAAATTCTGGGAATGGGTTTGTCATAGATAGAATAGTAAATGGGCACCATGAAACAAATTTGGTACAAATGATCCTTGTAATAGGACTTCCACAATTTCTGATGGTATAAATGAATGGGTGTTGGATCTTGGGTGGTCCATCTCCAACCGAGGACAGGAAACTCAGAATTAAAACACAGGGTATCCATAATGTAAGCGGTATAATAAAATGGCGGGATTTTCCTTTCGGTGACTTTAGTTTTGTGTCTAAATTCACGAACAATTTCGACCAACTTATCAGAAAGAATAGTGGCCCAATCCATAATTGTACTATTGATAGCCGCTTCCATTAAGGGAACCATGTCAATCTCAATATTAACAGAGTCATGTAATCCCCACAATCTACACATCATAATCCCCGCATAGCAATAGGGAGAAGCCAAAGAAACGTTGGAGTACTTACCCGAAATTTCATGCTTGTGCTTGGCTGGGTTCTGCCTCCAATCTCGGAGGGGTTCGGATGGTGATTCATTTTCTTTTGCGAATTTCTCCACGAAGGCTTTGTTGTAGACTAGCTCCGGTTCAGGCAGATGATACATTCGCCTTAGGTCATCAGGCTTGAATGACCCGAAAATCCTTCCGTCCCTTGTATGGAAAGTTCTATCAGTGATAGGGATTTCTTCAATTGCCCAGCGCACCACATCTATGTAAGGGAGCACCTGCTCTCTGGCCGCTATTCTGTGTAAAAAGGAGTCGGCCAAGTCTTTGAGCGTTGCATCAGACTTCCTTAGTACATCAACACTAGCCGTTCTCACTGTCACTTGTGGTTGCTCGGCCTCCAACAGATTATATGTGCTCTGCCATGTGGTCCTAGCAAGACCAGCGCACGTAGTGTCCGAGATTAGGCCTTTCTTCGAAATTGTAGCAGCTTGACCTGCAACAGGTGTTGTAGTGGAACCAGAGCTCCTCTTATTTTTCTTCCCCATCATATTCAGGCTTTTCTCCACAAACGAACTCTACACAAATGCAAGAGAAATCGTAACACGAGAAATAATGAAGACAAAGCATAATGTGAAAGATATATATCACTTGAAGCGTGGCGGTATTAATTTTCAAGAAGTGGCTGCGGATCCAATTACTGGTAAGAGATCGCATATGCATTAATGGTGATTTTAAGGCCTGCTACCCATTAAATGACCTTTACGCTGTTATTCAGTTGAATGACCTCCCAACGCGTGCAACAGATATGCTATGCCTTAGACGCAAGTATTCGTTAATCGAAGGGGCAAAATTATTAAATACGCATGGATTACCTTATCCCTGCATTTAACGGTGTTTTGAAATCTGCGCCTTATCAACCGGATTTAAATATAACTTTTAAGCTTAAAGCAATCACTTTTTGAAAATGCCGATTACCGATGAACAATGTCGCATCGCATGGGGGGAGAGTGTTACATTATCATTTGAAAGTAGCCCTGGCGAATGCCGATTGCGATATTGCATCGGACTAGCATATGAACACATTACCAGATACAATTTAAGTGATTTGCCGAACTCCGATAGCGAATTCGCATCACATCGGGGAAAGAGCTGGGTGCCTTATAAAAATGCATGGGATACTGCCGACGGCCGATAGCGATATCGCATCGGGTCGGGGTTTATAACTTAAGGCGTTTTCTCATAAGAGGCAGTGCCGATAGCCGATCGCCGATATAGCGTCGCATCGGGGTATGAGATATGTGCTCTTTTTGTGTATGCAATGAAAACGCCGACTGCCGATAGCGATATCGCATCGGCAAAGGCCAAAGTGCCGTTTAAGTGCGTCTCTCTTGTTATTGCGATATGCGATCGCTTTATCGCAATAACAAAAGATTGTTTTATTTTGGAAACATTGTTATTCGAAAAAGGCTTTAATTTACATACTCATTTGATTATCATACCTTTTTCGAACTAATTCATTAATACCAATTAATTTTTTAAAAGGGACCCATTTCATATGTTGATTATTTGTAAATACAGATGATATGAAATGGGGGGTTGTTGTAGGGCACAACAGGTTGACAGGGATAACTGGGATATCATGAATGACTAGTACCACAGGGGTAGTGGGAAAGGTGGAAACTAGAGTGTTGGTCAAGGGAATATGTGCAGTGGATGAAGGTGTGAAAGGAGGGCTTTGAGATGTGGATGGTGAACTGGGGGAATCAAGGCTAGACCGAAATAGAACCTTGATTGGAGTTGGAACAGGGTTTGGATGAGTTGTCTCAGGACTTGAATCAGCAAGAGTTTCCTGTCCCTGCTGCTTCCTAATGATCTTAGGGATTGTATTAGGATTTTCAAAAACAGCTGGTGGATTATTGTCAGGATTTGACCTTGTATATCGTGGATTCTTCTTGGGAACCAGCTTCTGAATTTCTTTTTGGTATTTTTAGGATATTTTAGGACTGTTTTAAGGGACTGCTCAAGCTTTTTAGAACCACAGTCTATGGATAGACCACAGTTAAAAAAAAATAATATGCTCTCCCCAGTGGAGTCACCAATTATGTTAACACCCAGGTTGTTCCCTTTGACTCCCAAGGGAATACGGCCGGGGTAACCACTAACCAATCTTTGGATTACAGCTTCTAGCCAAACTGTAATCAGAGAGGGCTCTCTCTTTATGATTTGTCTCTGTTTTGATAGTATTTTAGGCTAGCTATAATGTTCAGGGTTTTATTTTATGTTTTGGTTGAGGGATGTCTTCTGCATCTAAGGTGTAAGTTTTCAGGTAGTATTAATCCATTGGGAAATGGAGTCTGTGGCTATAGGTTGTCTGAAATATTGAGTTGAGTTACTGAAATTACAGGGCCATTTAAATATCTCATGGAACAAATCTGAAATTGTGATTATGAGGTGTGTTCAACCAGTGAAAGGCAATTAAGAATTTTCCACTAAGCTGAGTGTGAGAAAGAGATATGTTGCACAGGAGCAAACTTGAATTCCTGAAACAACAATCACTGTGAAAGTATATAGTTTGAAAGTGCAACAATTAAGAATTACACCTTTATAACTATAACTGAAGAAAACATTTATAATAGCATAGATTGAGTCTAGGGTAATCTGTGATTAAATCCTAGAACTATTCTTTTTCTTTGCCATTAACTGTAAAACACAGAACATGAATGAGCTATGAGAAGATGACAAAACACATAACTAAGAGTTTGAAGAAAACATATTGATTCATGAAACACGCAGGAATCCTGTAACATTCAGCAAAACACCACAATGACTCAGATAACGCAGAGCTTTGGAAATTCCATCCGCTTTTGTATTAATAGTCTGGAAATTTACAACATAAGAAACTCTTGAAGAGAGATCAACAACAACCCCTGCAAACTTATGCGAGGGGGAATATATACAAGCGGTCATACAAAATATCTGAGGCATTGAGTCATCTGAGAAATCAATGTGTTCACCAACTTTTCAAGATAGTAGATAAGAAAGTTATTACATCATTGAATACAAAATAAGTGCTCTTTATGTATGTCAGAAGATATTTTGACCTTTGGAGGCCACTGAGTCGGTCTGAACGTTCTGCTTTTACTCTGGAAAAATGTGCCTTTATGGATGTCGTGCTGTAGTTTTTTGGCCCTGTCATCTGTAGCTGTCAATCTTGCTTTATTGGCCGATTAGTTCTGCTGAGTTGGCCCAGCCTTTTCCTTTTCATGCATGCTGGTGTTATCAAATTTTCCTGTGCATGATCACCTATGAATTTAAATGAAAATTTGATTTACAGGCTCTGGTTTATAATATCAACTGTATCATTTTGGTCCAGTATTCCTGTGTGGGCAATTGATGTCTCAGAATTGCCTCTAATGTCTCATCTACCTCTGTGTATTTGTAGAAGTTGGGAGGAACTTCAAACAGATGTTTGATTTCATCCATGATAAAAAATAAGTTTTCTACCCTGTTGTAGAGACTTTGTCCTGTAGCTGGCCCTGTTTCCTCTGAGGTGCTGGGCCTTTCAGTGATCTGATTTGTGGCGAATGTATTGACCCTATTGGCATAATGCTCATGTGTAAGTAGCCTTCCTGCGCTGTTCAGTAAGCCAGGGAGACCTCTGTTTTGCAATGCCACAAATTTGTCCATGAATCTATTGACCTCTGTCTGCATGTCCTGGGTCCTTCTTTCTAATGTCTGCACTAGGCTTCTTAGTGTTAGGACCCTCTTTATTAACAAAATAGTCTCAATCCTGTTGGAGATTCCCATAGTTGCTAACTGAGCACTTGTTCTATTATTAAGCACATTGATCATCCTGTTGGCAACTTCAGGCATATTGCCTAGAGAGGCCCTTGATCTCTGGATTTCCCTCTGTGCTTTTGCAATGAGCTCCAACTGCTCATGAATTGTCTCAATATATTGCCATTGATCAGTGATGGATTGGCCAATATTGGCCCATAGCACTGTCTTGAGCTCAGCCAGTACTTTATCCAGTGTGAGCTCCTTCTCCAGCTCTTTTATCCTGTCTTTGAGGGCTTTTATTTCCCTGCCCTTTTCTGCCACAGTCTGCTTGGATTTATCATATCTTTCATTTACCTTGGCTAAATTCTCCCTGGCCTCATTTAATTCTGTCATTTGGGCTTCCAGGGCCTGAATCTCATTTCTCAGCTTTTGCATGTCTAGGCTTGGGGCCTGCTCTATTGTTGGTGGTGGTGCTGAGGTAGAAGGTGCTGCCTGCTCTGTTTGTTGAGTGAGGGGAGCAGTAGTTGGAGGAGCTTCCTCAAGGTTAATTATTTCTGGAGGAGGCTGAGATGTTTGACCTCCTTCCTTTTGCTGTAATGCTGCTTGCAATGCTGCCTGTGCAGCCTCTGATTCTCCCAACTTTTCTTGAGTCTGGATCAGCTGTTTGTATAAAGACACCAGCAAAGCTGCCGCATCTTGATCATGTCTCAGCTGGGCAACTTCTTCCGTTTGAGGGTGAATAGTTGCTGGGATTTTGATCTTTTTCCTCAATGCTGCCATGTCTGCATCCCTCAATTTCAATAATGCTTGTATGCCCTTGATGTCCTTGGGGTCATGCCCAATGTCTATGATTATATCTTATAAGGCCCTGATCCTGTTGTCCTTTGCTTGAGAGGATGCTCTCTCCAACTCAAGTTGGGCAGCTGTATTATTTAGGCTATTTTCTAGCCTGTAGTTATCCAATGTCTTATCTGCCAAGGAGGCATACACCATCTCACCCGTTTGCTTATGCAATTCGATTTTGTCCATTGGATGGATGTCCTTGGCAAGGACCTCAAGGTTGGTCCTTAAGTAGTTTGAAGGGGACTGTGGTTGCAATGCAGTTGGCATGAAGTGACTCATGATCATTTTTCCTTCATTAACATCATATGCAGACATTAGTCTTTGCTGGTTGGTGGGAGCCATTTTCAACAAATGATTATATAGCTGTATTTTTATTGGCTCATTCCTCCTCTTTATGTCAATGAACTGCTGTTTGATGCTCAGTTCACCTTCTCTCTGCTGGCTTGAGGAGCTGACTTCTCCTCCCACTATCCTCTCTTGTTCCTGCTGGAAGGAACTTGCTGAGGCCTCCATACTTGGTGGGCCCATGCCCAAAGATTGCCCCATAGGCATTTCCTCTTCTGAAAGGGGATTTATTCTGTGTCTTTTCTCCCCTTGAGTTGTTGTTGTTGTGAGGGGAGTCTCTCTGTCCCTCTTTCTGCTTATATCCTCCTTTTGTGGGGTTTGGAGGATTGAGGCTTCAGCTGTTGTTTCCTGCCTAGGAGGCACAATTTGTGGTGGCTGCTGCTCAGTAAAAATTGGGGCCTCAGCTGCCTTTTCTTGCTGTGGTGGCTGCTCTTTCTCTTGCTGCCCCTCTTGTGGCTGTTGTACCTGTTGTTGTTGCTGTTGTACCTCCTCATGAGGTGGCTGTTCTGGTTCCATTTCCTTTTCCTTGCCTTTGGTAGAGGCTTGCTCAGTAGCTCTGGCTGCTTGCTGATTTGCTGTGGAGGAAGATGCAGCTGCTCCCACTTGAGTGCTTGGAAGAGTAAACACCTGTGAACAAAGCTCTAGGTCAGCCACCTTTTTCAGATTTCTTAGTGCTCTTTGATTTAACTCTTCTTGTGTGATAGGCTCCTCTAAGGTTCCTCTCCTCCACTTTGTTTGATTTGCATACTTTTCTATATGAGGAAGTCTTACGTGGTCATAATTGGCCAGCCTATATTTGGCCCTTCTTAAAGTTATGAAGTGATTGGGGTCATAAGGTTTCCAAAGGAAATTGGTTTGCAAGCCAAGGGATTCTAACATTCTATCCGCCTCTTTCCAACCTTCCTCCCTTTTGTTGGAGATAAAGTGGCCTAATTGGTTCCTGACCTTGAGCTGTGCTTTCTTGCCTCTACCTGAAAAGTGTAGCACATCGGCATTCCCAAATTGCCTGAAGTATTCCAGGGCAAACAATCTCATGGGCACATATTTGGGCAATCTGTATGGGGGCAACTCACACCCATATATCCTTATAACTGTGTGGTTCTGGTAGAAGTACCAGTCCCCAATGCTGTATGATTTAGACAACTGAAGTACCCTTTGCATCTCATCAGTTAGTCTTGGAGGAGGTGAGCTCATCATCAGAGACATGGCTGGGTGGATGAAGAGATCTATGAACTCACAGTAAGTATATGGAGAGTCAGATCTGCAGTGGAAGGCAGAGGACCAATAGACCACTGACCTTGGATTACCTTGGGCATCCACTCTTTTCATGGCAAAAGAAAACTTTTCATGTTGATGATATAGGATTAAGTGGTAGATGTAAGAGGTGTATCTGAACACCCTTTCTCTTGGCAAGTTCATCAACTGCTCATGTATCTTATCAGAGATGTAGGTGGCATAGTCATAGCAGATTGGAGACTTGCCAGGAGCGAACATGAGCATGATCACTAGCACAGCTTCATCAACAAATTCAATTGAATTATAGCCCAAAATAGGACTAATCATGTCTGCAAGATCTCTGCCCAATTGGTTGAGGTATACTTGGTTAATAGGAGGATACTTCACAGAGTCAGAGCCAATGTACAGCTGATTGAGTTTGGTGACCTGAGCATCTGTCAATCTAGCTCCTTGATTTATCAAATCTATTAGTGACAAAGGAACCAATTTCTTCTGAGTCTTGAAGTTCAACATCTCTTTGATAGCTTCAGGGGTGATATAGAAAACAACTGAGCCTGAAGGGTCAAGCACAGCCCTCTGAGTAGGGTCATAGCATTTGGCACATAGGTGGATTAAATCAGGAAACTGGTTGACCTGAGGGAGCTTGAAGATAGGGAGAAAAGAGTCCCATATGCCCAATACATCTGTTCCACTCTCATGTTTAGCCTTCAATTCATTTAGCAGGTGGATATGGAACTTGGTATTCATCAGCATTTCCTCTGATATTTGGTAATCCAGGTCTGCTAGAGGTTGCCATTCCAATTCTCTCTGAGGGGCATTTAAAGGGGCAACATTCAAGGCTACAGGGGCTACTGGTGGATCCATGGTTACTTTTAGAATTTCTGTTGTTTATAAACTGGTGTTACTGTGCAGAGCAACACCAAAGATTTTTTCTTTAAAAAGAAAGGCGAATTACTGATGAACAGAGAATAAATGGTTAATTACAGCAATTGAAATACCGCTCAAAGTATGGATAGGACAAATTCCTGGCTTTAAACTCTTTTTCACGGCAAATTGGTGCAGTTTAGGCTACCAGTCCACGATTGCGCGAACAGAATGTAAGTTTTATGAAAACTCTGGTAATATAAAGCTCAGCTGGTGAATTTCGACCTTACAGTGCAAATGGAGACTAGGCACAGGGGATTCGCCGGTGAATTATGTGTTTTTTCACTGTTTTAAGCTATTTTTGGCGATTCACAGACAAAACGAGGCGCAGGAGGGATTTACAGGGATAAATACCTGGAAATTGTTAACAATGGTCACGAATGCAGGTGGAAATGGCGCGCTAGCGGTCTCTAGGTCGAATTCAGCAGGTTGGCATGAGTTTGGACGTGAAAAACATGCAGAGAAAACGACAGCCGTTTTTGCAAAAAGTGCAAAAAACGCGAAATTTTGGCCAAAATATGGATTTTTTGGAACATTGGCGCCTTTTTTGGATGACGTCAGCATGATGTCATTAGGTGGGGTCAAGGTCGGATGACGTCAGCATGACGTCGTCGGGTGACGTGGCAGCAAAAGAGAGATCCACGGGGATGGTGAGGTGGCAGACAGGTGGAGCAAAGGCGGATGGGGGTGCCGACACGACGATGACGCTGGCGGTGACTCTGGCAGGCGGGTTCACCGAAACCGGAAGTGGTTAGCGGTTTCATATCGCACCGCCTTCCATACGGAAGCGGAATTGTCAGAGGGGCCTCCGATACGATGTGGGGGTGATGCGTGGCAGAGGCCTGACGTCACCCTCTAACAAATTTCGGACGGTATCTTTCGGACGTCGGGGTCGGTCCGATATGCACGAGGGTCGTCGGATGAAAAGGGCCCGATCCGACGGTCGACGGATCGTTGAGGTGGCCGGACGATACGGATGGGGGGCGGGATTAAAATAATATATCTTTTGAGATTTGCGCCCGGCGGGAACCTTGGGAATTTGGCGGTTTACATGGTTTTTTCAGTGTTTTTGTATAAAAATGCGGATAGCGCTAAGACTTTGGGTAAATGGAAAAAGTGGGTTTTTATATGTATTTTGCAAATGAAGCGGGTTAGGGGTAAAAAAAAGGGTTTTTTTTTTTTCACAAGGTTTCTTAGCAAATGAAGGGTTTAATGGGTTAAATGACTTCTGAAGGGGAAAGAGGGGTAAGGCTTAGGGCTCTTAAACTGACCAGATGTCAATTTAATCCCTGATAGTGAACATATGGCTATAATGCCAAGGGGAGGGATATTTATACAATGCTTGGGGTTTATACACCATAGTGTTATAATAGTAGGGAAAGGGTAACATAGGGGATTTAGATAATAGAAGTTAGGGGTTAATATGGATGAAAAAGGTGAATGAGGAGTGAAATCACTAAGTTTATGTGAAGATAACTTAGCTTAGGGAGTAGATCAAAATAAAAATATTTTTAGACAAGAAATGTGGCTTTCAAAGGAATAAGAACCAGCATAAAACCTCAAATTCTTTCATGAACACAACTGATAAAGGGATGTTAGTAATGAAGGTGAAAAGGGGGACAATGAAGTTAGTCATGCTTCTTTGTTTTGCTGCAACATGATGGAGAAGAAGACCTTCTCAATCCATTGATATTCCTTTGTGAATAGGTTAGCACACATTCAATTGTAAGGGATGACATTTCTGCAACCCCATCTGCCTACCCATCTACTTGCCTAGCATTTTTTGTTTCTTCATGGAGGATGCACTTAGACTTGCAGACCCTTATGTGCCTTTTCTTTTCTTTGGCTTTTTCCTTTTGATTTTCTATCCAAGGCTACCCTTATTGCTTCCAAGGTCCCAGATTAAGCAGTTGGGAACCTTACTTCTCTACCTAAGCTACTGGTCTGCCAAGATTAAACAGTTTGGACAGACTTCTTTCTCTATTCTACAACAGAAAAATTGAAACATGGCATGATCCAGATTAGGCTTTTGGACCATCCATCAAAACTTAATCAACATGAAGCTATATACACACCTTGTCTCCTTTTGGAAATATGGGATCTTTGTATCACCAAAGCAGAGCATATTTGGAACTTTCTTTGCCAATCATGAAATATGAAACCTATTGGTATAGGTAGCTAACACATCTAGCAAAATAGACATAATAAGAGGCTCATTTTGATCACTGAAGGAAGGCCAAAGGACTGAATCTAACAATGGCGCCATATGGGATGGTAGCTCCTTGGAGGTGCCAAGACCATAGATCTCTGGGAACATGTAGATTGGTGCCTCATCCATTGGGAAATATGGTCAAACAACTGCAAACCCAAAACAACTTATACCAATCCATAAAACATACACATACTGCAACCTGTACATAAAAAAATACCAGAAATTGAAATGATGCCTTAGGTAGCTTATTTATACACAAACCTACCCTACTTTGCAGCAAAATCAATAGATCAAGTGATATTGTAATGCCAGATCAACCAATCAAGTAACTGTGACAATGATGTTGCTTGGAAGTGCCTGAACCAGGACACAAATGTAAATGCTAACAACCATACGTGCACATAATGAGTCTGGTTGTGTAAGAGACAATTTGATCTATCGTTAAAACTGAAATTTTTTTCCATATACGCTGCAATAGGATCAAAGAAACTAGACTCTATTTGCTGCCCTAACTCCTCAATACATGATTCCAGCTACAAACTATCAATGCAAGTATCCACAGGCAGCCTTACCTTCTCTTCCTTTTGCTGAAAATGGTCCCCAAAGAATGGGACTCGACAGTCCAGATCCTGGGACTATATTTGGGTCTCCAATTCAGTTAGATCTCCTTCAATTTTGATGGAAAACTCTTGCAAAAAATTTAGCTTAACTTCATGGCTACATCGACAGGATTTCAGATAAGAAGAAAGAGATGAAGCAAAGTTCTCATCTACCTCATCATTTCTGCACATGTATTCCCATTCTCTAAAGCCTTGAATAGAGGGCACCTCTATTTTGAATTCTTCCTCTTTCTCATCCATGTTTCAAGAAATATATGCCAAAAATCTGCGAATGACTTAATAGATTTGATAGGAAAACTTTTAATCCATCTTCTACATTTGCCGAATCAAAGAACAATCTGATGAAGACATATTCCTTTTTAACTCTAAGAATTTTCACAAATGTTTTAAAATTTTCTATATGTTCAAGAGTCAAAGTCCGATCTTCCCCATTGAATTTAGGGCCATTACTCAAAATATATGCATCCTTCGGTAATTGATTAGGAAAACTAGGAAGATTACAAAAATTGATACATGAATACCTTGAACAAATAGAAGCAACATATGAGTCCTTCATTTAGCTAGTGGAGCCACCATAAATACTTTGAAACTCAGGATTTTGAACAGTGGAGTCGCCAGGCAGATGTTTCAGCCTTCATATGTGTCTGACTGCCATCCACCATCAGCAATCAGATCTGCAACTTGAATGACCTTTCCTGGAGAATATCTGTCACCTTTTTCCCCCGTAACGATGCCAAAATGTTAGCACTCAGAATGAACCTAGAGGCTGAGAAGAGGCAACTCTAAGATAACCACAGACCAAGCTTTCAATCTGGCATCTAGCCTTGCCAGACCAGAGAGGGCTCTCTCTTTGCCAACAAGATGTGGCTGCAATAAATGAATTTTAGGCTAGCTATGGAGTGCAGGGATTTGTTTGAAAGGTTTTTGGGTCAAAAACAACAAGAGAAAGGACCATTGGGCTATGGAGTCGATGCCAGTTTCTGCTGAAAAACTTGGGGCAAAGTAAGTGCAATGTTCAGCCAGATAAAATATTGCAAATGTGAGAAGAATAGGAGAGAAAGCCTGCTGCCCTGCAGGCATCAAATAGGGGATGGATCTACAGTAGTAGTGTTAGATGAAAGAGAAACATAGGGTTACTCAACAGAGCATCTAATAGAGGATGGATTCTGCAAAGACAACCACTACATTTAACAACAAAATCATCATGAAAGGAGCATCATGTACAAATGAATTCCTAACACATCTCTTAGATAATGCTTTAACTAGGTAGGAAAACAAAATATGTAAGTGAATTATAGGAAAAACATACTAGACATTAACACCGTGATGGATCCCAGGTCCAAAGGGCAGAAACTGCTTTATTAAAATAATATTCAAGAGAAACTTTACACAGTCTCAAGCAGTCTCTCTCTGCTGCAAAAATCAAACCCCTATCTTTTAAAAATAGTCCTATATATACCCCATTACATATTAATTATTATTTCCTAAACATAGGAATCAAAATAATTAAAATTAAAAAGAAAACCAAATATGTGCTATGGTCAAATTATATGAATTAAATTATAACTAAATAATCTAATTAAATCTCATCAAGAAGAACAATAGATTCGTTGCCACAAGTTGAAATGCCTGCCAAGTTTGTTTGGAACCATCACTGGAAATCTAGAATTTTTAACAGCTATTGATTTTCAAGCCTACAAACTTTGCCACCTATTCCTAGAAAGATTCGCATAATTCCACATCTCTTTCAAAAATTCAATTGACTGCCACCTTGCACCTGCCTGCAAGAATTTTGGAGTTGTTTTGTCAACCTGCTGATCTTGTTGCTCTTTGGATGTTCTTTGACTGCCATTTCTTCGTTGAATGTTTTGAATATTGCCACCTCTCCTCCAAAAATTCCATTAATTGCCAGAAGTCCCTTAATTTCTCATGAGATCTCCTTATTATCACCCTAAATCTCTACACAAGAAACATATCCTCTTCCTTGACATCACCCCCGAGGATTTCCTTCGCTCGTTCATTTTCTACATGCTGCTGAATTGCTTTCACTAACCTTTCACCATAATTTGGATCACAAACCATACTACCTAATAGTTCCACTCAACTATCAGTCACTTTAAGGGAAATTTTCCTATTTCTTAACCTTTGTTGAACATGATCCAACTTATTTTGAATTATGCACTAGAACATGAAAATTTTAAAATTGCACGCAACATCAGAAGTGTTACGCGCAACATCCCACTCTAGAAGCGTAGTGCCACAGGGCTATGCACAACGCCACTCTTAAATTGTCTTAGCTTTATGCTTGTTGAGCGGTGAGTGATGGGAATTTACAGTGATTTGTTTATCACTCTTCCAGATGTAATATTTGGTAGAACCGTCAAACCTTTTATTTGCACAAATTTGTTTCCAAATGACAAGGTCATCGCTGACATGTATATAGGGGCAGTAGTTTCAGACCAAAAACTAGATGTTCATTGACTACACCTTCATTTCAATCATTTGATCAACTTGAATCTTGATCCTAGCTGGGCAGAGTATCCTAAGAAATTTTTCGATGCCCTCTACATGATGCCTCTGAAGAACTGAAGCAGAGTTTTGTCAAGGAACATTGCCATGATTCAAATTTTCACCTACAACCATGGGTCTTGCACTGTCAGTCTGCATCTCAATCTCACTCTAACCATTCCCATTACAATTGGTTACTCCATTATGATTTATCTCATTAGCGGATTTGCCAATGTAGCTGCCTTGAAAAATGGCCTGATGATTATTTTCACTTGAGCATACGGTTCTCTAATCATAACTTCTTACAGTCATATCATCAGTCAACATACCAAGCCTTCTTTTCCTCTTCGCTTCTTTTCCCCACCCTTCAATTGTTTTTCTAATTTCTAGGTGGTATCAACGCTGCCTTGCAATATGTTCACAAAATTGATCACATATGACATTCTAATGGTGATCCCAAGCATTTTTCACCGTTTCGAGTACCAATTCCGGTCTCTGCGATGTGTAATTTTTATACACAGTTTCCTGAATTTGTTCATTTCGGTCATCCATATGGGATATGAGTTTGCTGAGATGCTACACTTAGGAAGCTTTTTAAAATTGTAGGTAATACCCAAGACAAAAAATATCACTGCTATCATCTAACCACTTTTGTTTTCCTGGAGGCATCTCTTGAAGAAGTCATGGAAGGAATAACACAGCCTTGGTTACAAAGCCAAATTTTAATGTCTTTCGCTGATCCTGCACTGTAAGCGATGTTGCAGTTCTTAGTGTGCTAGAGGTTGGGACAGAATGAGAATCCTCTTTTTTCCCAGATGTAAGCGCTGCATGTAGGGCCATACTCCAGAAGCGTAGCGCCACAGCCAGAAGCATAGTGCCACACTCCAGATTGGCTTGGAATCAATGTTTTGACTTGTGTGTGTTGTGGATGTAGGGGTGCTGAGATTTGGAGCTGAGATGGGCCTTCGATTCTTATCAGATGCTGGGAGAGCATCAATTCTAGTGCCATCATTCGGACCAAAACATTAATGGTTGCCTGCTGCAATATTTTCAACATCTGAACATACTGATGCCATAATAGAAACCTCTGAATTTGCAACTTTATTTTGTTCTAGTATCATGGATTTCATGGAAGAATGATTTCTAGGGTTTCAATAGGTATAGTCATCTCGGAAAAGGCTTTTAAAAGTATCCATGTCTTCCTCACAGCCATGCACTCTGCGCTTACTAGCAGAAAAGACCCCCAATGAGGAGATCTATGGGACCCTCTAGCAAAGGGGGAGCTTTCCATTTGTTTGACATGTCAAGTATTCTTTGAGTTGAAAAGCTTGGAAGAAATGTAGGTAAGGATGACAGTAAACACTGAATGAACATCTATAAATCTTCAAGTAATTCCTCTCTAGAAACATGAGACCAGCGGCTGTAAACCAACCTTTCACCCGCAATATCACTGTCAACAATGTACTATGTCCTCTGCACAGATTCATGGATATCTCTTTCAATCAAAGCAGAATGAACTTGCCATATGTTGAGATGAGGATTAGCAACACGACAATAGACCTCAAAGGCTATGTTCTCTCCTTCTTTATCACAATCTAGCCACAAAACTAGCCACTGACATCTCCTAGCTTCCTCTGGATCATTCAATACATGAACTGCTGTACTGGGAGATCTTTGAGTCAATCATTCATTCGGTCATATATTTTGATCTAGGAGCTGGTTTCAGCAGTATGATATATCATTGGAAAGCTCTCTCTGAGCTGCTCCTAATGAACATGCTTATGACATGTTTTGCACTGAAGATCACGTGCAAAAAATCTAACAAAATAGACATAATAAGAGGCCCATTTTGATCATTGAAGGAAGGCCAAAGGACTAACTCTAACACCCACCTTAAATCCCATTATTTTAGCTAGGTGTGATTATATAAAAATAAGAGTATTGAAGAAGAATATATTGGATTTTTCCTTGTTGACCTAAGTTGCAGACGCCTCCATAAATTATTCCAAGATGGTTTTTAATTTCTTGATTTCTCTGAGAGATAACTTGCAAAAGAACATGATATCATCAACAAACTATTGATGAGTGATCATTAGGCCTTGTCCCCAAGAGCGTAACCCTATAAGGCTATTGCTTCTCAATGTTTCTTTCAGATAATGACCTAGCCCTATGAAAACTAAGATAAAATGGAAAGGGGATTGTTATCATAAAAAAATGATCATCAAGCCATAATTTACTAGATGGATCAAAGTACACCGTGTAGGGCCAATTTTACCATAGTAAAATTGCTTTCACTGTAAGAAATTACTTAATAAACCACATTTGTTAAGTTATTTCTGGTTAAACCCATGAAGAATAATTAAATAAATCACTATTTATTTAATTATCTTCTAGGAATAATTAATTAAACCATTGTTTAACTAATATTCCTTGTCATATTTGACCCAATTACGAGAAATAAAGAGATAAATCATTATTTTTCTTATTTTTCTCTAGGAATAATTAATTAATTACTAATTAGTTATTATTCCTTGTCAAGTTTGACTAAATCCACTAGGAATACTTAAATAAATCATTATTTGTATATTATTCCTTAACCATATTTCTTGAGATGATAAATAAATCATTTATTTATTTATTATTTCTAAATAAAAGTATTTAACAAATTTAAATACTTTTTCCCTCCAACCAAATATAATAAAATATTCCAAATGGTTAATTCTAGAATTTGGTTAATAATATTTTATTATTTCCCATTATTCGAGAATAACCTAACATTTTGTTATAAATAGAAGAGTTTTACATTCATTCTTCACTTTTTATCATTTTCATTGTTGCACTCACTGTTGTAACCTTGATTATTATCAATGTTGAACATCATTTTCTTTTCCATTTGAGTTCTCATTGAGCTCAAACATTTTGTTTTCTCAGTTTTACACATTATAGAGGAGAGACACTCTACAAAAGTTGAAGACATTGAGGATAGCCAAGAACCCATCCCATAGAGGGGGACTGGTAACATTATTTGTTCCCTTCACAAGTGTCATTTAATAAAATATGTTATTTATATATTTGGTTTCCATTGGATTATTGGAATTACTTACACTTATTTTCTTATTCCATTCTACTGTTTAACTATTTATGTTGCATAGATCAAGGCTTTGACAGGTTTTGTTTCTATCATTTACTGCAAATCTACACTGTTTAACAACCATTTTTACTGTTGAGGCTGTTTGTCATCCATAGTCTAAAGTGATTTGTTTTCGTACACCTTCGAGAAGAAAAAACCCCAACAGGGATATGGGATCCCCCTGACGCATGCCACAAGAGGGTTTGAAGGTTGCTGAAGGGGATCCATTTAGAAGGATAGAGAAGAACAGGGTAGAAATTAAAGCATGGATCCAAGATATCCACTGTGAGTAAAAACCAAAATCTTTAAGGACACTTAAGAGGTTTAGGCCTTTTAACAATGAAAGTAGAGATTATTCTTTAAATCACATTGCACAAGGGATATGGAGTGGAATCTACTAGGATCCTTTAAGTTATTAGACTCAGGTACGAGATTAATAAGAGTATAATTTAAACTAAAACCTTTTGAAGCTGACAAGATTCCTTAACTACTACGTGCACTGCCCTGCCTATAAAACTCCAACATGCTTAGAATAATTTTGAGATGAATCCACTAGGAATTGACGCTTTATTCTATGTCATCCCCATGACTGCTTCCTCTACCTCCAGAAATGAGGTCTCCCTCATTAATGCATCATTTTTCTCTCTTTTACCATTTCAGGAATGTGGCTAGTGATTCACCCAATTGCTACTCTTATGCCATGAGCCAGTTTAGATATTAGGTTGTGGTAATATGTGTCCAGTTCATGTTCCATTACTACATAATGTAGTAGGAATTGTCCTTCTACTGACTTCAAAGAGAATATGTGGCTGTGATGAGATGTTTGATAATTTCTCTATGAAAAAGCATTGTATTTTTTTCCATCCATCATATGTCGATAGTTCTCTTGCCTCTGTTGTCACACAACGCAATGATCTAACAATCATGTTGCAATTCAGCGTCGTTACTTTGTGCAACTGATTCTGCCATCTCTCTATCTCCTCGTCTGAATCCGAAGTGCAGGAGCTTTCATGCTCCCACGAAATCCTCCCATCTGCAGTCAGATTTACCCAATCCCGGTCTCGTGCAGTTATCTTGTAAACACAATTGAGATCATCGTTGCTATCATCGTCACGCACTGGTTCAGTGTAGCATGCTCCTTCAGCTGGGTCTAGTGGGACTACTACATGTAGTGCCTTTTTCTCAAAGATCATTTTGCACTGCTTCAGGTTGATGACTCTGTTCATATCGGTGGCCGAGTCTATTCATAACAGTGCAGGATAGGGATTGTTGTCATCGATAATCTCTATTACTTCAAAATCCGCCTGTGCGCTCATGCCTTCAATATCGACTGTTACCCCTTGTAACCTTCCCATGGGCAAAATATTTTTTTGGTTTGCCATTCGTAATTGAATAGGAGACCATTGTAACGCGGGCTTGCCCATGCATTCCCATGTCTGCTTCGGTAATACATTCACGTCCGAACCTAGATCTAGAATTACCTGATCCATTTATGTGCAGTCAACCTCATTTCCCTTCTAGTGCGCAATGCACGCTTCCCTAATTTCCAGACTACGCTCGGTTCTATTGACCTCGCGCACCTAGTGATAAGTTCATGTAGTCCTTTAACTGCCTTGTTGTCATGCAGCAGTTTCACGCATGTCTCTAGAAAGGTAGTGAGCATTGAAGGATCCATTCCTGGCTCTGGTTGATCCTTACTTGAAGTGGAGGCCTCCGCGAAGCTCTTCTTAGCTTCCATAAATGTCTCCTTTGTGCATTCTAAGTCAAAGTTGGGTTCATTTGCAGGAGCCTTGCAAACCCACGTACTTTCCTCTGGTTGCTTCTCCGTATCCTCTACGTTGGCCGTACTGCTTCTGATCAACATGTTTACATTCAGGTCCTCTTCGCACGGCTCAGACCTCATCATTTGTATATTTTGAGTCGGTGGAGGCTAGAATACCCGCTTTTCACGCATCCTCGTGATCAACGTAGGACAATCAATTGTTTCATGATCAAACTAAGCACAATACGTACAAGATATCCTTGTCGAGTTGGTACAATCGCAGGCATAGTTCCCTGGTCCTTTGCAATTGTAACAAATTAATTGTCCGCGGCCCCTTCTTGGTCCTATTCCACAACATCCTCGACCTCGCCCCTGGAATCCAGCGTGCGCCATCCCTACATCTGGATCGAGGGCTTGCGTTTCGGTCTGCATCCTATAGGAAGGGGTCTGATCCATCATTAGCTCGTAACTGTAGCAAGTGTGCTCATCGTGGCCTACCAACCTATAGAAATTACAAAACAATTGCTAGGGTGTCTGTGTATACTTTTGTAACAAATGACAATTATCCATCATGTTTTTCCCTCCTATCTGACAGATCGTGCACCATAAAGTGGGTGCCGCACTCGGCCCTGCCTGTGCCTCCGGTCTTAATGGCATTGGCCCTCCTCCTGCCAAGTAGTTCGTGAATACTGGACAATGATCCTTGTCATGGCCCTGGCCCTTGCATTTTATGCACCATACTTCCTTGCGCGCCTCTGTTCATGGTGCCCTATCATGCTTCAAACTTTGCATTTCCAAACATAGATTCTGTAGTTGCACGTGGATTTGTTGAACTCCCAACCCAGGGTCTTGTACTGTGGTCTCATGTAATCTCATTGTCATTTCCAACGCTTTGGCCTGGGTATAAAGTTTCTGTTGTGACAGCGCCGTCCTCAAGTGCGGTGTTAGAGATGCTACAAACCAGGTGCGATGATGTCCATCCATCAACGTCATATTGGCTTCGCGGATCGTACTCTTCAGCCATTGATCCAAATTCCAGGGAGTCTCGCCTGGGAGCATCGTGATTTCTTTAAACCTGATGATTGATTGTGTTTCTGACTTTGGCCTGCTAAATTCCCTGTTCAGCACATTCTGGATCTTTGCTATCCCCGCGTTTGGGTGGTTGTTAGAGTGCTTGATATACCATGTTAATGCGCGATCCTGCAACACACTCACCAATGTAGCCTTCTTAATATTGTCATCCGTAACACCTTGGGCTTCCCATACTGCTCTTACCACGAACCAGAATTGGTCTAGATCTTCATTCCCTACCCCTCTGAATACTGGTAGTTTGATCGCGCTCGCCATACTGAACTGTGGAGGTGGCGGAGGTAGAGTGGGGGGAGATGGAGGTGAGGGAGGTGAAGCGGCTGATAGTGTGGGTGGAAGTGGTAATCGCAAAATGTGCTGCCTTATCAAATTAACCACGCTTCTCGGAGATACCTTTGTGAGCTCTTCCTCGCTCTCTCGTGAGGGTGAAATTAAGGGACTGTTTTCTAATTCTTCGCTGCTTTTGTAGATTTTTCCGCTCCGCATAGCCCCAAACATTAATGTATTCACATGACCCTTTTTTCACACAATAGCATTTTAATCCAAGTATTCAAAGATTTAATATACTTACCTCACGGTCCTTTCAGAAAGCATCGTTCTGCCTCACTGTAGCTCACTGTTGTATCTACTGCAAATTCAACAATAAATCCCCCCTATTATTCGGTCGAGCCAATGGTCCACAGCTTGCACGATCTTATCTTTCGATGCTTCTAGTCTGTGCTCTAATTATGGGGTCCACACTATTGGTTTGTCGAGCCTACACCTTCCCTGGCTGTCGGCTAACTTCGTGATCCACTCATACAGCTCAAAAGGAAAGGATGAAAAGAAAATGTCGTGGATTTTCGTATACACGTAGTGCTCCAACCACTTTTCCTTGGATACTTGCGGAGTTCTGTTTTCCTGCGTCGCGAACTCGTTAATATTCCTGTCCAATCGCTCTTCAATTTCCTTATTTGTTGGGTTCTAGTGGCACGACATCAGACATCCCTTATGCAAATCCTGGTCTCGGAAACGAAACCCTTTTTTGGCTTAGTGGGGCCTGACCCAGGTTCATAAGTGATTTAGCCAAGCAAATCCCGATACTACTGGCCCTTTCGGCAACAGTCCGCGGAGTGCGGACTGAGGTCTCACCCAAAGTAGTATGGGAGGGTGCTAGAACTAGGTTTCCACACCCTGGGGATGTCTGATATGAGGTGATTGGTATGTGGTCCAACCTTCACACTTCTTGTGCTACGCACACCGGCAGGCACCCTGTGCCCTGCGATACTGTCTTCGTGCAGTTCTAGTCACATCGTGAACCGTGTTATTTACCCAAGTTCTCCTTAATTAGGCCCTGTTAGCTGATTATTTTCATTTAAAAGCATTCATACAAGTATTTATCTAGTGCGCGCGATAATTAAATAGAGTAAAAGTAATGCATAACATCAAGATACAGATTCAAGAACATATGCACAGAGTAAAATTCTCTTTATTAACTTTCAATCCCAAGTACAGACTTGACTCCTCCCTGCGCACTCAGCTGTAGGGGTCCATGCACTCAGTTGCGGACTCTACTAGGCCTTTGCACACTTAGCTGCAGAGCCTCTTCCAACTACTATGACCTAGTACACTTTAGATTTCACTCTTAACCTTGAACCATGCCTTTGCTATATTCTATCATTCCTTCCTTAGCTATCTTTACACTTAGAGGATCACTCTATTTATACAATCCCATGGTCCGCGGACCATGGGTGGGTCGACACATCTTTACATTACTTTACAATATTTTAGGGCGGACAACCCTATGACTCATCTTAGACCTCGCGCTCCGCACCCACAATTCGCAGAGTCTTATAATACAATTGACCAAAACTTGGGCTTTGAGCTCCAAAACATGTTGTGGGGGATCCCATGCCCAAGAGTCAATATGTTCTTTAGTAAAATCAGTAATTCTATCAAAGTTTGCTGCCATTTTCTCTTTTTGCTCCTCTAATTTAGTTTTTAAAATGTCATTTAAAATTAAATGAGAATCGTGCAACATATGCCAGCCGAATAAGACTTTTATAATATCCATTTCCATAAGATACACATTACATCTACTTTTTCATAGGCCACTATGGGAAAAATTGATATTCTCAAGTATAGTGACCCTTTCCACCCATCTAGCTTCCAATTGCTTCACTCGTTCAATATCTGGTAGTTGTTGATTTTTATTTTGAAAATCAGAGAGTATTTCTAGCCTTTTCTTAAAATTATTTAATTCATTAGCAACATATTTCTTTTCTTTTGTAAGATTATTGCTAACCAAGTTCATAAATATCGTTGGTTACTCTCATAAGCGTGTTAAATCTAAAACTACTTGCCATGCACCATCAATAATTTCTAATATTTGGCATATGTTGTCGAGGATATATGCCTTCACTACATTAAAAAAAATCACGAACTTGTTAAATGGTTGTAGTAGTGCAGTAATAGAACATGACAATATTGGATTCATTAATAGAGGAACTAGATTTGCAATGTGTATTAGTTCTTTTAATTTGCTTTTCAATAACTGATTTTCTATAAGCACATTGATAACATTTTGACTAATTGCATCATTGGTGTATTGTTGCAATACCATGAGCCCCACCATGTCAACATTAGATAGATCAATATCCACCTATTTTTGATGAATAATCTTTTTATTTTCAACCTTAACCTTTTCAACTCTCAATTTTTTGTTGGTCCTATCATATTTTGCATTTTACAATGTGACAGGGCATTCATTGTAAATAATGTGCTCTTCTGAAATTTGCTCCATTGTTTTCTTATTCTATGCTAAACGAGTAGCTACCTAGTTAGGTGGTTCACTGCTATCACTTTGCACGTCTATAGCCTGTTCAATGCTTTCTCTATTCATGGTAGTTTTTGACATTGATGTTTGAACTGTATGCACTTGGTATGGAAATAATTGGTGAAAATTATCTTTCTCATCTCGAAGATTTGTTGGTTCACCAATAGTTGGTTTTTTAGAACCAAGATTATTTCTCTTTTCTAGAATCATGAATGATGTTGCACAACAACATGTGCAGAAGGTGAATATTGATTTGCAACACTTAGGGACTTTTGTTTCTTTCTTGCTTCAACTACTCTTTGGGCATCCATTGTCAATAATGAATACTTGATTTTTTGCAAATTCAATCAACTATGTGTTGTGTAAACATATTTTGAACTATGTGCTATATTTTATTACACATAATGACATGCAAAATTTGCATTGGTTCTTTGTTAAGATTCAATTTAGGTTATTAGAACAAAGCAGATGAAAATACGAGAAGAAAAAGAAAAAGAGATAGTAAATTGATACAATGCAATGACTATTGCATGTGTTAATTTTTTTTCTAAAGGTACTATCTTCATAGACTACGAAATGAGCAAATACAAATCCCTAAACAATTTTGCAGAAAAATAAATATGTTGAAGAGAAAATTGCAAAAGAGCCTAAGAAATTGAGAAAATAAACTACTGAATAATGTTGACATATTAAAATACAAGTTGGTTGATTTTATAAGTGAAAATATCTTGCTTCATTTATATACTACTTATACTTGTTTCCAATGTCCCGTAGTTTCGCAATTTGTTGCTGCAACCCCAATTACCATATGTTGCTATTCTTCACGTGGAAACTACCACATACGACACTGTTAATAAATAACAAAATTGAAAATAACAAAGCCAACATTTATAGGAAGTAATGGAAATAAATACCGATAATGCAAAACCATCTTGTCGACTTATGACATAATTTGCTATTGATTTAATATCATTGATTTAATAACAAATAGAAATTAGTGATACAATATAAGGATGTTGTCTATTGACACTATGTTTTGAATGGTTTTCGGTGTATTTTTTGGCTTAAATCACTAAATGTTTGTCAACAATTTCTTGGATTCATGATTCTGAGTTGAAATTTCTGCACAACTTGACAATCATACTGGTTATTAAGGAATTTAGACTTCTGTGATCCATAACATTGTTAAGATAGTCTTCGGCAAAATCACATAACCAATCTTTTGTCGACGCGTTTCGAACCAACCAGTGTGGTTCATCGTCAGGACAAGTTGAAGAACCAATCCGGTTTAGCTAGATTAAATAGAGTGTGCAGAGACTCCAACAACTATAATGCTAATGGCTAATTTGACCTAATGAACCTGGTCAAACTACTAAAATAGTTAATTAATATTTCTAGAAATAGTTAAAATAGGTAAATAAAGGAATTCATTTGTTAAAAAATAATTAGATATATTATTAATATTATTTCAAATATTATAATATTAATATTAAATGATTTATTATTATTCAATTATTATTTAAATACAAGTGAATGGTAATAAATCACTACTATTTTTATAATTTAGTTACATTAGGTAATTATGTAATAATTACTTAATGGTCCATTGGTAAGTTAGATTTTCATTATTTAGTTCTTTAAAATATATCATATTCATTATTTAAATATAATGGTCATTAAAATAATAAGTTATATAAAATAATATATGTTTATTGGATACTCTATAACTTCTTAATAATTTCTAATCCCAAACAAATTGTTAAAACATTATTATTCCTAGAGTTTCGTTATCCTAGGTAAATGCCATAATTAAGGGTAAAGTCCAAGTTAATTCATAATAGTATAACCAATAATATTGGTAAATCAAAATTTATCCTTTAAACTTAATGGTCAAATAATCAATATTAGTTCAATATTTTTTATTCAATAAAAATATTAGAGGTAACTAAGTCCTTAGGTAAATAAATTATAACCTATAGGGTTGAATGTTTATTACTAAAAGCATAACTAAAATTATTGGTCTATCATAATTTATCCTTTAAACCTAATGGTCAAGTTTCTATTAATAATCGATATTTATTCAATATTTATTTATTCAAAAAATATTAAAGACAACTATGCCATAAGGTAAATATTATTATTATTTATAAGGATTAAAAAAGGGGGGTTTTTTAGACATTAGTTAAAGGGAAACTCAATTTATAATAGAAATAATTATCAATGTATAATTAATAAATTTATGAAAAAATAATTATAAATGCCCAATAGTATCATAAACAGGTTAAGGTTAATACACTAATAAGCCCGAGATTAATTCCTAACTTATTAAAGACTCAAACACTCCAAAATAATCGGACAAATCTGCCAAAAGAAAATTAAAGGAAGGGGAAGATAGAAACCCTAAGACCAAACAAAAAGAGGGGAATGAGGAGGCTAGGAAGATAAGGCTGGGACCCAGCAACTACTAATCTTCCATCCATCATCCCTATTAAGATTGTTTGGCCTTTTCTCAATCTCCAGGGCCTCTCTAAATTTTCGATGGTGAAACTGCGCAACTTTGGCAATGACTTGAGCCTCCTCTATACATACATGATGCATAGTCTTCCCTGCATGCTCAGCCAGGGCCGAGGACTTGGTCCTACCATGTCTTAAATCCGCCGAATGCTCACTAATCCGCTGATTGATAGAGCGACCAGTCTCACCAATATAAGGGGTCCCACAGGAACATGGAATGACATAGACGCCCTTCATGTCCTTAGGGTTAATAGGGATGATGGCTGGAGGATTAGTAGTTGCTGGGTCCCAGCCTTATCTTCCTAGCCTCCTCATTCCCCTCTTTTTGTTTGGTCTTAGGGTTTCTATCTTCCCCTTCCTTTAATTTTCTTTTGGCAGATTTGTCCGATTATTTTGGAGTGTTTGAGTCTTTAATAAGTTAGGAATTAATCTCGGGCTTATTAGTGTATTAACCTTAACCTGTTTATGATACTATTGGGCATTTATAATTATTTTTTCATAAATTTATTAATTATACATTGATAATTATTTCTATTATAAATTGAGTTTCCCTTTAACTAATGTCTAAAAAACCCCCCTTTTTTAATCCTTATAAATAATAATAATATTTACCTTATGACATAGTTGTCTTTAATATTTTTTGAATAAATAAATATTGAATAAATATCGATTATTAATAGAAACTTGACCATTAGGTTTAAAGGATAAATTATGATAGACCAATAATTTTAGTTATACTTTTAGTAATAAACATTCAACCCTATAGGTAATAATTTATTTACCTAAGGACTTAGTTACCTCTAATATTTTTATTGAATAAAAAATATTGAACTAATATTGATTATTTGACCATTAAGTTTAAAGGATAAATTTTGATTTACCAATATTATTGGTTATACTATTATGAATTAACTTGGACTTTACCCTTAATTATGGCATTTACCTAGGATAACAAAACTCTAGGAATAATAATGTTTTAACAATTTGTTTGGGATTAGAAATTATTAAGTAGTTATAGAGTATTCAATAAACATATATTATTTTATATAACTTATTATTTTAATGACCATTATATTTAAATAATGAATATGATATATTTTAAAGAACTAAATAATGAAAATCTAACTTACCAATGGACCATTAAGTAATTATTACATAATTACCTAATGTAACTAAATTATAAAAATAGTAGTGATTTATTACCATTCACTTGTATTTAAATAATAATTGAATAATAATAAATCATTTAATATTAATATTATAATATTTGAAATAATATTAATAATATATCTAATTATTTTTTAACAAATGAATTCCTTTATTTACCTATTTTAACTATTTCTAGAAATATTAATTAACTATTTTAGTAGTTTGACCAGGTTCATTAGGTCAAATTAGCCGTTAGCATTATAGCTGTTGGAGTCTCTGCACACTCTATTTAATCTAGCTAAACCGGATTGGTTCTTCAACTTGTCCCGACGATGAACCACACTGGTTGGTTCGAAACGCGTCGACAAAAGATTGGTTATGTGATTTTGCCGAAGACTATCTCAACAATCATACTGGTTTTCGAAACGACTAAAGGCATTTATGCAATAATAGAAAAGCTTATGAAAATTATTACAATTAGCTTTGAAACTGCCAACAATAACTGTAAACAATCGTAAGTAAATATTATGTGTAAACGTCTTTAACTATTTCTATCATGAATTGATTTAGTTACTAAACTGGTCCCCACCACTAAATCACTGACGATTTGATTTATTTTGATAGTGTAATATGAAAAATGGTAAAGGAAACTTGATTTATGAACACTCTAATACACGATTTTCAAGATTGCAATACAAAGCTAATTTCCATAATGCATTACAATTGGCTATGTATATATTTTCTCATGATTTCTAAAAAATATTGCCGTTTACTAAAGCCATTTATCATGATTGATAGTGCAATTCCAGAAGTCCTCACACCATTTTTCCTTAGCTGTTATCGATTTCAAATCTGATTTATAGATTTATCGACACATTTAACACTTTCAATAAATAGCAAATGAAAATTTCAAAGCGAATGTTAGTGGTAGCTAGTAAAATAAATCTCAAAATTCGAAAATTATTTTTTCTTAGGTTGGAAATGCTTATTGCCTTAATTTTCTTTATATACATGTACTAAATAGAAAAGATGTATGAAATAAAATAAATATGAGTTCATTGTGATGATGTACAATTAATTATCGTTATTATTATTATTAATAGTTTTATTGACATCAAAGCATGTTGCTAAAGAAAGGTGTATATGTTTTATTTTTATTTGTTGTTATATTTGCACAAGAATTTCTGAATAGCTACTCCGATATTCGATAAGTTATTTGGAGGACACAACAAAAGAAATCCGCATGTGCATTTGTCCTCCGCACATGCTTCCTTTGAACATAACCTAGGTCATCTAGCAATCTCAGGAGCATAAAGACACCTTCGTATAACTTCCACTGAATACAACAACCATTAGATTCAATGTTAGTATTAAGTAATTGTTATTACAATAAATATGTTTGGAACGATGGTGTGTGAAACAAGGAACATAAATCTCTGCACTGGCACATGTGTGCATTTCGAGGTCGCTTCGCATGGTAGAAGCTCCACACAAGATCTCATGGCGTATTGACATGTTATTATTAATTAAATTAAATTTTATGCTCTTATGATCTTAAGTGAAAATAATTTTTTTATGTGCTAAGTAATTTGCATTTTGTATTTTTTCTTTGGACACCTACGAAATTTGTCTTTGGATATAGGAAATGATTGTGGAAAGATGAAAGCTATATACAATATCAAATCTCATTTATCAATTTTAGTGTTGCGTATTGTAGTGGTTTTTAGCGAAATTAATATTTGTGTTTATGACATATTGTATCTCGTAATCATGAAAATAATAGCAGGTAATGTACAAACTGTTGAAAGGATTTGGTATTCGCACTTAGCATAGAAAAATTAATCAATGCCAAGTACTACTATTAATATGCATTCAATAAATTCACATGCAATGACATTATCATAGCTAGTTGCAAAGATATCAATAAGGTCATATCTATTGACATTATAAAATACCCTTTTCGATATCTATTTCGTGAATTCAGGTATATATTGCTTTTAAAAGATTGGTATTTAGCATTCGATTGAGTTGTCCTAGATTAGAGAAAAAGCTATGAGATTTGGCTAGAAGTGCTATTGGTGTTGGTGTTGATGTGCCCCTTGCTATTGTAGTTGTTGCTGGTAGCCCAAAATATTTTTTGAATGAATAGTTTAACACTCATTTCTATTACGTTGTGCTCAAATGAGGATGCAATATGGATATGGATGGTCATTTTTTTTTTAGTTGTTAGTTGCAAACCACTATTTAGTGTTAGATTTCTGAAATAAGTTGTGCAGAAGTGGTTGTGCATATACAAAATCAAAGGTTATTTTATTATTTGTTGACTATGAAAAGTGTGAATGTTAGTACAATGAAAGCTAGAGAACTTTTTGTAGATTATGAATTTTTTATGCAATTCTGCACATATGCATATGTCTTTTGTTTTTTTTAATAATATATATATTTTGGAGTTGTGTTTATTATTATTATAATTATTTATCAGTGTATTTTGCAACCATGAAAATAGCTATGTGAAGAAAATTGTGCAAAAATGGTTGTGCGGAACTCATTGTCCGAAGTAAGCATGCACGTAGAAGAAAAAATGCATATGCATAAATATAAATAGCTTTGCATAAACTACAATTGAAAAATGTTGATAAAGACGTCTCAGCTACAATGTTAATTATAGCTACAATGTTCAGTTTCAAAATTGCTAATGAAAAATGTCTCAGTTATGATAATTTTAGTTGTAACAATGTCTAGTTTCAAAATTTCTAATGTCTAAATCATTTGGATTAGAAATATTTTGCAAGTTGATTTTGATATTCATGCTTTTCGATAGGAAAGCTTCTTTCTGCAAATCTTGCATTGTAACTTTTCCAAAATGTAATTAGTATTATTTATCTGTTTTCTTAAACAGTTTACTGAAAATCTTCAACATGGACGGGCTATCGATGTATGCATTTTTTCAGTTGCTGGGGCTAGTAGTTGCAACTCGTTGAACTAAGCCTATCTGTAGGGTTGCCACTCAATGCTATAGGTCTTACTAACCCACTGCCTCTCTTTGCCTATCTATGGGATTGCCACGACAATGCTGTAGGTTGCCACAGAATAGCCGTAGGTCTAATGCTGTAGGGTTACCGAAATAACTCAATGCTGTAGGACCTATCAACTAACCACCTATATCTGTGGTTTTCACGGAATAACTCACTGCTATAGGGTTGCCACTCACTATCGGCAGGTTTGAACGGAATAGCTATAGGGTTCAATATTTTGATCGATGCATTATGCAAAAATTATTATCGGACATTCTCTCTAGGTCTGCTCTCTTGCAGTAGGTCTGTCTAACTCTTTCATCGTGCTTATAGTAGAGGACATCAAAAAATTTGCAAAGAAGAAAATATGATAAACTGTAAATCTACAATTGCAAGTGCCTTTCTACTTTGTGGAAAGGAACTTTATAAAATGAAATTTTTATTATTCTTCTAAAGAACCAAGTTTGGTTAATGTTGAATAATATGAGTACAATTTCCAAATGTGCAATTATCTAATATAGAATTTATAAATAGCAAAACAATTTTATGTAGAGAATGGCTTGAGAACATGTTACTTCTCTGAATAAATGCCAAAAAACAACTTGTATTTATTGATAGGAGAGGTCTGGTTAATCAAAATAGAACATGATATAGCATATTAATAAAACAAGCTTCTGTGGAGAAGCTAAATGTCATTTCATATCATTAAAATCGATAGTAGTTGAACATCATTTCACATATTATCTTCTCAATTATGACAAGATTAACACAGTTACAAGTTATTTGCAAAAGTGATGGCGGGACGAGAGAGGAGAAGGGCCAGAGAGATGAAAGCAAAGATTTCATCACAAATAATACGAAATGATTTTAGACGTTGTATGAAGAACTAAGTTTGTTAATGTTGAATAATATAAGAACAATGGCCAAAAGTGCAAAGATCTAATCTACAATTAGTAAATAGTAAAATAATTTTATGCAGTGAATGTCCAGAGTACATGTTACTTCTATGAATAAATGCCAAAAAAATAGCTTGTATTTATTGATAGCAGAGCTTTGGTTAATCAATATAAAATGCGATCTAGCATATTAATAAAACAAGATACTTTGGAGTAGCTAAATGTCATTTCATATCATTAAAATCGATAGTAGTTGAACGCCATTTCACATATGATTTTCTCAATTATGACAAGATTAACGCAGTTACAAGTTATTTGCAAAAATGACGACGGGACGAGAGGCGATGAAGGCCAAAGAGGTGAAAGAAGAGATTTCACCACATATAACACAAAATGATTTCAAACATTACATATCAATTTTTGTTGTTTGTTAAAACAATTTGTTAATGTTCATTTTCAATAGTCCTATAGATAAGAGAATAGAGCAATTTTGTATTCAAATCCAAATTGTAATTAACATAGCTATGCTTAAAATAAACATCAAAGCCAAAATAGATTTTCAACAATAAAAAACAGTTATTGAAAATGAATTTTCATTTCTATTAGCGAAAGAACAATTATGTTCGAATTATTCAAAAAACTGGTAAACTGTATCTGAATTTGGACAAAACAATGAGTTTTTTAACAATAAGGTATATAATTCAAATTCTGATATCGCAGTTCACTAGCATATTATAGAAAATAACATTCAATATCTAGGGAGTTTATGAAATTGTTTATACTTAGGCCCAAAAGTAAATGAATTGGAATCTATGAATCGTTCTATGAAAAATCCATTTGTAATCAAAAGCGAAAAAACTTCATTCAAAGATTAAATGAATTCATAATAAAATTTATATAAATTCTGAACATTTGATCACTAGTAAACAAAAAAACAAACATTGCAAGGTTTACGAAAACTTACACTATGTAAAAACATGGTCCTTATTTCTTAACTGTTAACTTCTTGTTGCTACTACAACACCCTCTAAAATTTCTCTACATTTGAATTTTGGAGCCTACTATCACTGTCAAATCTATAGTCTCTTTGATCATCAAATGTAGTTTCATTTTACTCTATGTGTTTCAAGTGTCATTGCATTGATCAGAACATCTTTTGGTGCGTTTCATGGTCATAACATCTTTATTCTCATAAAACGAAATTTTTGGGTCATAGTCGCATGCACTACACTCGTTGCACTTGGGGAATGTGTATAAAATGGTGTTTTGACTATAATAATCATTATTTAAGTTTGTCTTCATTTTCTTAATGAGTTGGTATGTGGTGAACATGGTTCTATGCTTAAACTAATCCTATTCACCCCTCGCCTCATATTTTAGACTTAGACAAATCTTTGGTTTCAAAGTGAACTCATTAAGGCCAAGAGCACATGAGCACACTCTGAAGCCTTGATGGGGAACCCTCATTGTTCATAAAACTAAACCATCTTTCCCCTTCCTTACTCTTAATTACACCCTCCTAGAGACCAAGTCTTCCTTGAGCGCACTCCTTTGACTCGAAGAAGTGTGTCCTCCTTGATAAGATATGCACACCCTGAAGGCCTTAAGCTCCTCCCTTAAGCCTTCCCCACCATTCCATGCACCCTACAAAGCCTTTGAGCTCATGAGAGCACTCCAAAGGCATAAATATCTTGCCTTCAAAATGTAAACTTGCGCCATGTGCCCTCCTGGGCCTCTTCAGCACATGAGCGCACCTTGCAGGCCTGAAGACTTCACCCTTTAACCTTCATGAGTGCACCCGACACCCTCCATCTCTCCCTTGAGTGCACGATTCACTTAGGAAGCTCGAAGTATTACCCTTCATTATTTTTACTTGTGCCATGCACCCTTCCTTGATTGTCCCCTTCTTTTGAGTGCATGAGCACATGACGAAGCCCTAAATCCTTCCATCTTCAACTCTTTAGCCTTCCAAAGTGTGCCCATGTGCCCTAAATCCCCTTTTGTCCCTCTTGAGCACACTAGAAAGGAATGAACATAAAATATGCTTGAAACATGGTAGAATAGGAGATTTTCAAGCTTATGGTTTCTCGTCATGAGTGATTTGTAAATATAGGTATTCCAGAAACATCATGGCAAGCACACATGAGGAAGATCGGGCAAGGAGAAAAAACAAAGGAGGTTCGGAAAGAATGAAGAAAATGCTTGAATATTAATGATAAAAGCACCCCAAAGACTCTATTTGATCAAAGATACCTTGGAGGGTAGAGGACATCAATGATTGAAGCTGCATGAAGAATGAAGATGCAATTGGAAGCTATGTCACCATTGGAGAAAGTCCATGTCATCAATCATTATTATTCCCCGTCATCAAATATAGTGACATGTCAAGTCTCACCACATGATTATGTGGAAGTCATGATGTACTATTGTAATAATTATAAATAAAAATAAGTGGAAGGCCAAGAGTGATATATGAACTAAAGAGTCATTGAAGTCTAAAAGACATGTAATACAAAAATTCATGTGTAATTCCAAAAGTCATTTAGAATTTCCAAAGGTTGTAGAAGTCCGAAGGTCACCAAAAGTTAGAACGACAATAGTCATGAGGATGTGAAAGGTCATGCCTCAAGTTATAAATAAATCCTCATTTCTTATGTAAAGGGATTTTAACCTTGGCTTCTCCCACAAGGCAGTAGAGAGACAAAGTTAGTACTTTTAGGGAGCAAGTAGTGGCTCTATTGCTCCACTATTGGAGCTAGTGGTGTTCATTGTATTTATGTATCTTAGGACTTTTTCTTAATATTGAAGCCTGTTAGGCCAACACGTTTTCACATATGGATTGTGAATGTTTGTAAGACTATTCTTTGAATGTTTATGGTTCATGTTTTCTTTCATTAGTGCTGGAGTAATTGAACTATTTCAGTGACTTCAGTACTTCTTGTTGGAAATGTGTTGTTTTGTTTATAATGTTCGTCACATCCTTGTGATCTATTTCGATTGATGTTAGACGAACCTTTCTCTTTCACACGTTTCTCCTTTAGAGGCTCACTTTATTTCCCCCTCTGTAGTAAGATAACCTTGATACATCTGCAATCGAACATTCACAAGGCACACTGTCTTGCTCATTCAAAAGAACATTTTCACTTCTCTCTCATGCTGACAGCTAAATCCAAGGTATATCTTTAAGTAGTTGATAATCAAGCATTCCAGATGGGATTCCAAAACCAAATGGTGTGAGGTTTAGTTGGGACCTTATATCAGGGGTATCCCTTGTATGTTGGTGGTTTCCAGCACCGTCAACATTTTGGCGCTAGAAGGAGGGCCGCCATTTTTTTTATGGCTGATAACTCTTCACACCCAAATCATTTCTCTTCTAGACAAGGTAGGAACAGTCCAAGCACTATCCCGAATCCGATTCCTGACGTAGGAGCATCTTCTCAGTTAGCCTAGAGTCAACTTGTGAGGTAACCTATGAGTAGATCTGGGAAATTCGACCCATAACCCATTGACACATGAAGGCTATCAGATAATTTCCTGGAGCACAAAATCTTCTACAATCTCTGAAGAAGAAAGAAACAACCAACACCGATATATTAGTCTCTATAGTGGAACATCTGGTCTTGGCCACTCTTGAGGATTTCGTAGAATATGTAGATGATACAACTCATCAAGATCATCTTCTAACTCTTAATGAAGGATACGAGGATGACATAATTTTTATTTCTGACAAATTCTTTGATGTATTAGATGATGAAGATTCCTCAGATTCTGATAAGGAGGAAGAAAACAGAGATGGGAACATGGTCAACCAAGATTTTGATTGGATGGCCCAAGGGCCTCTTCTTCTTCCAAACAATTTACATAAGATTCCAAGACATCTAGAAAAGTTTCTTTCAAAGTATGATCTAGATAGGAGGATGAAGGAAGAAGATCACCTCGATGATTTTTACATGCATCTACGAATGTTGGAGGTCAGGTATGATGATATTTCATATAAAATTTTCCCTTATACATTAGAAGTCAAAGAAGCAACATCGTACCACAGTATGCCTGTCAATTTAATCCACACTTGGAGGGAATTTAAAAAGTTATTTCTCGAAAATTTTGATTATGACAAGAATTTCGCCATGTTACTTAAAGATCTCGGAAGCATCAAAATGGGGGAAAAAGAGAAAGTGGAGTATTTTAATAAAAAATTCAAAAATATATTGAATAAGTTTTCCAAGGGCATGCAACTGCATGATTCAATCACTATTGATTATTACACAACTTCCTTTCCCACAAACATTTTCCAATTTGTAAAAAGAGTTGCAAACGCATTCCAGATGGGATTCCAACACCAAATGGTGTGAGGTTTAGTTGGGACCTTATATCAGGGGTATCCCTTGTATGTTGGTGGTTTCCAACACCGTCAACATTTTGGCACTAAAAGGAGGGCCGCCAGTTTTTTTATGGCTGATAACTCTGCACACCCAAATCATTTCTCTTCTAGACAAGGTAGGAACAGTCCAAGCACTATCCCGAATCCGATTCCTGAAGTAGGAGGATCTTCTCAGCTAGCCCAGAGTCAACTTGTGAGGTAACCTATGAGTAGATCTGGGAAATTCGACCCATAACCCATTGACACATGAAGGATATCAGATAATTTCCCGGAGCACAAAATCTTCTACAATCTCTGAAGAAGAAAGAAACAACCAACACCGATATATTAGCCTCTATAGTGGAACATCTGGTCTTGGCCACTCTTGAGGATTTCGTAGAATATGTAGATGATACAACTCATCAAGATCATCTTCTACCTCTTAATGAAGGATAAGAGGATGACACAATTGTTATTTCTGACAAATTCTTTGATGTATTAGATGATGAAGATTCCTCAGATTCTGATAAGGAGGAAGAACACAGAGATGGGAACATGGTCAACCAAGATTTGGATTGGATGGCCCAAGGACCTCTTCTTCTTCCAAACAATTTACATAAGATTCCAAGACATCTAGAAAAGTTTCTTTCAAAGTATGATCTAGATAGGAGGATGAAGGAAGAAGATCACCTCGATGATTTTTACATGCATCTATGAATGTTGGAGGTGAGATATGATGATATTTCATATAAAATTTTCCCTTATACATTAGAAGTCAGAGAATCAACATCGTACCACAGTATGCCTTTCAATTTAATCCACACTTGGAGGGAATTTAAAAAGTTATTTCTTGAAAATTTTGATTATGACAAGAATTTCGCCATGTTACTTAAAGATCTCAGAAGCATCAAAATGGGGGAAAAAGAGAAAGTGGAGTATTTTAATAAAAAATTCAGACATATATTGAATAAGTTTTCCAAGGGCATGCAACTACATGATTCAATCACTATTGATTATTACACAACTTCCTTTCCCACAAACATTTCCCAATTTGTAAAAAGAGTTGCAAACACAACAACGACATTAAAATTTGTAGAATCAATCATCGTTGAGAAGGACTTGCACGTTATTGGAGTTATTATAGATGATGACGAAGAAAAGGACTCCAAAGAAACTTGTAGGAAGTTACAAGTTTCTTCTTGTAAGGCTAAAGAAAAGAAATCATCAGACATTGAAAGCTTGAACGGGATGGTGAAGACACTCACCAATGAAATATCAGAGCTAAAGAAGAGGTCAAGTGAGACTTCCACTAGCAATAAGCCTCCTAATTCCTTCCCTTTTCGAAGGAGTAATAGTAACAACAACAATCAACCTGCCAAGCCTGCACAAAGCTCAAATGTTGTGATTAATATAGAAAGTATTGACATCGATAATTATTGTTCTTTCCATTAGGAATATCATTTAAAAGATAAATTCCCTCAATGGAACCACAACATGAATTCTCTGGCTACACACATTGTGTATACCCTATTAGAAGATGAGAAAACATAACAAGCATATGAAACAAAAGAACCTACGACGACTGAAGAAAGTAGAAGTGTTGGACATGCAGTGAATGCATATCATTGTATCTGCAACGCTGGCAAGAAAAATGCAAAGAACTACCATAGAATGAGCCTCCCCCTCAAAAGAAAAATGGTTGATACAGTTTAAGGAGTAAAGGGCCCATCTTTGAATAGGAATTGACAAGACAAAAATTAAAAGAGCAGTTGCTAAGAAGAACCTCATCACCTGTCAATCCTTCTCAGAATACATAGAGTAATTCTAGAGATGCAACTAAGTTCAATAACCCTTGCTCCAACAATAAGGGTAATTCCAACACTTCATAAGTTTTGAATAAAGCCACTCTTCCAGACACTTCAACATTTGCTTCTATTGGAAAAACGATTGATTATAACATAGTGGAAGATATGAAGAAGATGTGAGCCAAAATTCATATCTATGAGATTGCAAAGATCATAGTCCGACATGAAATTATTGTCCAAAACTTTCCAAAACCTTTGATAGGTGATAAATCTTCCTCCTCTCAAAAGGTATCAGGTAACTCTTCTAGTTCCCTTGAATCTATAGTGAACACTTTAACATTAGAAGCTAACACTTTCTGCCCTTCATTTTTATTAATGTTTGAAATTTTCAATTATAATGTCAATAATTGTTTAGTCAACTCTGGTGCATCTATAAATGTAATGCCATTATCTGTAGCAAAGAAAACAAATGCAAAATGGGAGAAAACCGATGCAAAAATTATTCATCTAGACAAATATCTTGTTTAGGCTAATTGTGAGCTTAAGAATGTGCTTATCAAATTATCAAAAGACGAATGAGTTCACCAATGTATAAATATTGTAATGTTGACATACCAGAAGCCTATGGTGTGCTTCTTAGAAGGGACTGGTCTAGAAAATTGCAAGGATATTTTGCAACGGACTGGTCACATTTGTGGCTTCCATATAAGGGTAGGAATAACCAAATTCTAGTGAACTGTAAGTTGTAAATGAAACACATAGTGACACCACTTGAGGGCCACAACAAGCCTCTTGATTTTGATGATCTAATTTTTGGGAATTGTTTCCTTGAGATCGACCTCATGTGTTATCAGGCACAACCATCACCCATTCCACTAGATAAACAACTGAAGCTCCACCCTTGTTCTCCAGCTAGTGCAAATGAAACATGTAATATAGATGTACATAATAGTAGTAATAGTAGTATAGGAAGTAAATTAGTATCTCATGATGTTTGGACTTTATATTTTGATAGTTTAAAGGTGCAGGATGATTTTGGAGCTGGTTGTGTTCTTATATACACAAACAATAAGAAGCATATCCTTTCATGCCATATGGAGTTTGAGTTTACTAATAATATTGCCAAATATGAAGAGATCAAGCTTGTGTTAAAGAAGGCCATCGATCTGAAGGTAGAAGCTCTCAAAGTAATCGATGACTCAAAGATGGTTACTTGACAGGTATGAGATACTATCCACGGTGTCTCTTCACATCTTAAAAAATAAACCGGGGCTTCAATGGGGGAGAAATACCATACCACGTGGGTTCATATTAGGGGATATATATTGAGGAAAAAATGACATAATATTGAGTATATAATAGGGGGTAAAGGGTTTTTATATTGGCAGGTGTAAAAAATGGAGCTTAAAGTTAATGAAAAAATATAAAGGGGTATAAAAAATTGTTAATGAAAAAATGAATACCTACAATATCTAGTGAAAGTAGGGGTTTTTTAAATTAGGAAGGTGTATTAGGTTTGTACTGCTAGGGGGTGAAATAATGTGATTTTTCGAGGTATTTTCCAATATGTAGTCAAATTAAGGGTATTGTTTAGTATACCATGAATGCACGTGTTATGTTAGAGGTTCATTGAGTGAAGCCCCCGTGAAAAAATACCAGCAGGAGGTATGGTGTTTAATTAGTCAATTTAAAGCTTTCGATATTATTGATGTTACTAGACTTAGAAATGTTGTAGCAAATGCATTAGAAAATGAAACTGCTAGGATGTCACCATTGAAAAATAGTTTTTCTATTAAAATTGTATACAAACCATCTATACCAGACAATATCACTAACTTACATGTTTTTAATGACGACCAACAGATATTACATTTTATGGCTAATGCAGATGTATTAAAAGATGCTGCCATATATGAGGATGAGCATGATCAGACTTTACAGGTCACATAATGCAACGAAAGGAAACAATATGCCTAAGGGTGTGGTGTCCCTAGAGAAGTTATATGACATGAAAAATCAATTTATAAGACCAACCAACACAAAGAAGCAGAGCTCAAAGTTATCATCTAAACAAGTCAATCTTGGGACCCAAGAAGATCCAAAGTATGTGAACCTCGGTATGTGTTGTTCTCCATAGGAACGACAAACATTTATCCACTTGTTCAAACAATATCGTGATGTATTTTCATTGACATATGAAAATTTAAAGACATATTACACTTGTATTCTCCAACACGTCATTCCTATAAAAAAAGGGATAAAGCCTTTCTAGTAGAAGTTATGAAAAGTTCATCTAGCACTAAAACCCCTTATCCAAAAGAAATTTTGGAAGTTGCTGGATGCTTGTTGTGTGCAACCTAAATTGGCTAGATTTTGGGCAAGGAAGCCGAAGTTTGGGGATAAAGCATGCAGTAAAAAGAGTGAAGTGGACCGCACAATAGAGCAACGGAGCACACAAGACTGTGCAACAATCTCACCGATAGTATGGGGGCTTCGCGTTGAAGCCCCTTCCTTTTTGTAAGAGAATATAATATTTTATAAGTTGAAGGGTTTTGGACCATATTCCCTTGTATTTTGGAAACCATGGTATGTGGTCCATGGAAATGTAGCGATGTAATCAATCGATGTAGTAGTATATAGGGATGAATAAAAAATAAGGAAAGAAACATCATTATTATGGAAAACCATGTATTGAATTCTTGAGTTTGTATGATTGGGTTTAGTGGTGAAGGAAAGGCTCTACAGCTGAGTACACAGGTGACCTGCAACTTAGTGTGTAGGTAAAGAACTATTTGTTGTAAAAACTCTATAATACAGGCAAAAATTCTTGTGGACGCAGTCCCACATTGGGATGAGCCACGGTAAAATATGTGTCTGCATATGTTTATTTGCTTAATATTTTCAGTTTATTTCAATACTGTAAAGTTTATGAATGTTTATGATATGTTTAAGTGATAAATGTAATTCTGTGAAGTAAAGTATAAGTGTGAATTATTTTATGAATGCGAAGTAGTAAGTAATTGTTAAAGTATAAGAAAATACAAGAGTGCTAGAGTGCAGTATCCCTCAGGTTGCAGAAACTTGGTTTTGCAACCTCCCATAATCACTTCGGGTGAGACTACGATCTGCTTGTAGGTCATTTCTAAGAGGACCAGTGGTTGAGGGTTTTGTTGCTGGAAAGTAAACTTTAAACCCGGGTCAACCCAACCAAAGATAACAATGCTCAGATCATCTTCAAAGTCAGACATTCCACTTGGGTCTCCAACTTGGTCCCAATAAGAAAGAAGTCTGGAGAAATACATCTATGTTTTGATTTCCGAAATCTTAACTGGGCTTCTGACAAAGACAATTAACCAGTGCCATCCATGGAATAGATCCTTAAGACAATATTTGGGTTTGAAATTTTTTCGATACTAAATGGTTTTTGAGGTTATAATCAAGTACTAGTAGTGGAACCAGATAGATTAGAAACTACCTTTTGGACCAAATGGGGAATATTCACTTTCAAGAGGATTCCATTTAGACTCATAAACACATGCACTACATTCTAAAGAGCAATGGGCATCACTTTCTGTGGCCTTATCAGTCAGAGTGTCATTGTTTATTTGGAAGATGTTTATGTGTTCTCCTAGAAAATATTAGATCATGTACATCATTTGAAGAAGATATTTTAGCGATGTCGAAAGTATGGGATTTCTCTTAATCCCAAGAAGAGCATATTCAGAGTGTTTGAAGGAATTCTACTGTGACACATCATCACAAAGAGCGGAATTAAGATTGACCCTGAGAGGGTCAAATCCATCACTCAAATCCTATGTCCAGTGGATAAGAAAGACATGCAATATTTCTTAGGTATAATTAATTTCCTAAGAAAATTCATCTCTGGTTATGCTTATATAGTCAAATCCATAAAAGATATGATCAAGAAAGATGCATTGTACAAATGGGATAAATGGGAAAATGACACTTTCACTTAGATTAAGTAGGCCATTGCCGATGCACCCATGTTATTCAGTCCATATTATGGCAAAGATTTATTTCTCTATATGTTTTCTTTGCTTTCGTCAATTGTGACCGTGTTGACTTAGAAAGATATTGAAGGAAATGAGTGGCCTATCTCATTTATGAGTACTAATCTACAAGGGCTAAAATTAAATTATCCTGCCATTGACAAGCAAACATATGTTGTTTACAAGATATTTATATATTTTAGTCCCTATCTATTAGAATATCACACAATCATATTTTCACCTCATCCAACAGTAAGAACATTTCCCATGCATCAAGAGCTAGGTGAGAATAGGGCTAATTTTATGACCTGTCTTCAAGAATATGACATGGAGTTCAAACCAATTCATACCATAAAAGGTCATGGACTATGTAATCTAGCCACCGAAGCAAGAGATGCATCATAATAATATATTTCAGGATGACAGAAGGAGATTTAAGTGTATAACATTGAACATGTTCCTCAGTCCACATCTACAATGCCATGGTATACAAATTTATGGCAATTTATGGAGAATGGCACCTTTCCCTCGCACTTATTGAATAAAAAAAAGAGGGCAATTTGTTTAAAATCTCATCTTACCAATTCATGGAGTACTTTTCCAGAAGCACTACAATGGTGTCCTGCTAAGGTTCCTTGAGTGCTAGGATACAGAAAAGGTCCTGAAGGAATTACATGATGGACTGGAAGGTTACCACCATGCAGGTGACACTATGACAAATAAGGTTATGAGGGATGGATATTATTGGACCACTCTACTTAAGGATTCTCACGCTTATGTTAGCAAGTTCCAAGCATGTCAAAGATGTGATGGTCGCGATCAGAGGTTAGCTGCCCCACTGCTACAAATAGCAGTTTAGGAACCATTCCAACAATGGGGCCTTGATGTTATTGGAGATATTTTCATCATTCGTCAAAGAAACACCGATATATCCTAACAATGACATATTACTTCACTCGGTGGTCAGAAGCAATTCCTCTCAAACAAGTACATGATAAGGAAGTCATTCACTTTTTGCAATAGAATATTATAACCAGGTAGAGAAGGGATAAGGAGAAAATATAAAGTGAGTAAGCCAATATCAAAGGTCTTAAAAATACTTCTCTGAAGGGGAAAACTCCTCTACTCTAAAATTTTGGATCCCTCTTCGATCCATTGAAAATAATAAGTGCCAATGCACAATTCTATTAAAATAAATAAATAAGGGGTGAATGAAGTGAAAGGTTTCCTATGCAAGGAGGTGAAGCAAGCGACTTTGCCTAGGTACTGTCCAGGCTCATTGGTAGAAAAACAACGTTTGTGATCTTGAAATGACTCCATCGAGGTACTGTCTAGGTCTATTGGAAGTGGAGCAACACCAGAGATGAAAACTCATATTCTAAATATCATAAACTTGTCACACACATTACCCTTTCCTGTATTGAAACAATTTTGATGTGGTGTATCTTCTTTGTGTGTTTCAACCAAGTAGAGAAAAGTGAGATGCTATGTATAAAACAAGGTCGAAAAGGGGAAATCGAGGAAATCAATACTTCCTGAAGGTCTGAACCTTAACTGAAAATTATTCTTGGATAGAGAAGTTGAAGTCTGCCCATTGTGTTTCCAAGTGTTTTCGTTGCCACAAAACCCTCCAAAAATTCACTACATTTGAATTATGGAGCCTATTATTGATGTTGAATCTCAAGTTGCTTCGATTAGAAAATGTGGTTTCATGTTATTCTATGTATTTAAACTATCTTTGAATGGTATCTAGTGTTGTCTCATTGATCAAAACATCTTTTGGTGTGTTTCATTGTCATAACATTTTTGTTGTCATAAAATGACATTTTTCGATTGCAACCGCACGCACTACACTCGTTGCACTTGGGGAATATGTATAAAGTGGTGTTTTGACGTATATTAATCATTTTTCAAGTTTTTATAATTTTTCTTGATGAGTTGGTATGTGTCGCACGTCATTATATGTCTAAACGCATCATGTTTGCCCCTCCCCTCATATTCCAGACTTAAACAAATATTTGGTTTCAAAGCGAACTCATTAAGGCCAAGAGTGCATGATTACAATCTGAAACATTAATAGGGAATCCTCATCTTTAAAAAATGTACCATGTTCCCTCCAAGGGTGCAAGGCACACTTATTAACCCTGTTCCCCCTTGCTTACTCCGAACCCGCCCTCCTAGCGAAAAAGTCTTCCTTGAGCACACTCCTTTGAATAGAAGAAGTGTGCCCTCCTTGAGTGCATAGGTGCACCTTGAATTCCTTAAGCTCCTCCCTTCAACCTTCCCTAATGCACCATGCACCCACTAGACCCTTTGAGCACATGAGCGCACTTCGAAGGCAAAAATATCTGCCCTTCGGCATTCAAACTCATGCCATGCGCCTGCTTGGGCCTCTTGAGCACATGAGTAAACCCTAAAGGCCTGAAACCTTTACCCTTGAACCTTTAGGACTGCACCCAATTCCTTCCATCTATCTCTTGAGCGCACAACACACTTGGGAAGCCCAAAGCCTTCCCTTTCATTCTTTGGACATGTTCCATGCACCCTGCCTTGACTGTCCCCTTCTTTTGAGCACATGAGTGCATGCTGAAGCCCCAAAGTATCCCTCTTCATACCTTCAACCTTTCAAAGTGTACCCATGTGCCCTAAAGCCCCTTTTGTCCCTCTTGAGTGCACCTGAAAGGCATGAAAATAAAATATGCATGAAACATGGTAGAATAGGAGATTTTCAAGCTGATGGTTGTTTGTCACGAGTGATTTTCAGATACAGGTATTCTAGAAACATCGTAGGCAAGCACACATGAGGAATATCGGGCAAGGAGAACAAACAAAGTAAGCTTAGGAAGAATGAAGTACACAATTTAATCTTGATGGTTAAAGCACCCCAAAAATTCCAAATGATCATATACCCTGTTGATGGCGCTAGACTCAAACATTCAGGGGATCTCTGTGATATGAAGCCCCAACTAGACCTCAAATCATTTGGATTAGGAGCCCTAATAGTGGGTTGTAGTGTTATACCTTGAATGTGAAAATGCGTGGAGTGAAGTACGGTAACTTTGGGTGAGGGTAAGTGTGTGACCTTGCAGAAAGTCAAGTGCGATGCATGAAGGTTCCAACACACGAAGGAAAATGGAGGTGTGCCCCTTAGAAGCTTGTAATAGTACGTAGCTTGAAAGGAAAACGCAAGCATAATGACATCACAAGCTAAGATGCAGAATAATCCATAAGTTAAAGTGATGAATTAATACAAAAACAAATATTCAACAAGATTCATACGAATGAAAATGAAGTAGTTCATAAGCATAAGCGTAAGTTAAATAACATACATTGCAAATACAACAAGAATAGTCCTACTATATTCACAACATATGCATGAAACTTTGCCGACTCTGATTTTATTATAAGTGAAAGTTCCATTCATACATACACCATTGATGAACCACTAGTCCCATTAGTGGAACATTAAAGTCAAGAACACCTGCTCCTCCAAAGAAGTATACTCGCTCTATGCTACGGAGAAGCCAAGGCTCTTCACAATACTCCAAAGCTCCTTCTAAGCCAAAGCTTGGCTCCCAAAAAGCCTGTTACATGAGTTATGAGGTTCTATTTATAATCAGATGGGGTGACTCTTCAAATCCCCTTTGCAACCTCTGGACTACCCTCATGACTCTTCAACTTCTTTACAAAATGAATCATTACATTACATCACGACTCTCCATATTCCAATATTGGCACTTGGAATTTCACTTACAACATAATTACAAATAAATATTACAATTTACACTTGTACCCATATAAGACAAAATAGGGTAGAGATAACTTGATAGCTTAACAAGACAAAACACTATGATCTTTAAGTTTGGGAAAACTACAACTCAACAAATTCATATTTATGATTCTCGGTCACATGTTGGTGCCAAGCTTGGTACTGTGTGATGATATCCCCAAACTACATGATGGTTTCTAGCTGGAAGCAGACTCTAGCCTCAATGGAATCTAGGTACAATGTCTTGGAACTGGTTTCAAGTTCGTTATGAAGCATGAGTAACATGGTTCTAATTTGGACATGACCACCAATGTAGTTCTACATGTTCTGTCTGTTCAACTCCAAATCTTCCTCGGCAGAAATATTTCTCAGTTGCTCCAAGTACTCTTTAGTCTCCTTCCTGAATTGGTTCCTGGGTTTCTCTTTGGTGAGTGAACCAATAGGTGGGATCTTGTGTGTTTACACCAAGACATCAAAACTACTAAAAAACCATACATATCAAGCCTGAATGCTACTAATAAATAACACAAGATGCTTGTTGTTCTACATAAATATCTGAACTCTCGCTTTCTCCTGCTTTTCCCGTGGTTTCATTTATTCACTAAGTCAAGTGGTGATCCTTTGTATCGCATTGTCCATTCTTACACATAGGTGATGGAAGCTTGTATATTCTTGAGGGTTTTAAAAAATCTCTTCTCTACTGATGTAGGCCATGGAAATAGACAACTGCTTTATGTACTGTCACAAATCCCTCATAGATCTTCTGCATGGTTTCTCCAAGTGTTGATACTTCAGCAAGTCTCATTTCTCTCATCTTCTTGAAGTAAACATGATCATAAACAACACTCTATGCTATTGCGTGGAGTTTTTATGCCTCTTTCTTGACAACCAGAAAATGCTATGCCAATTGCTCATTATCAGCTGTGAAGTACTAAATGTTTGATCTTGTTGCTCCTACAAAGGCCAAGTTGGCTTCGAAAATGGAATTTGGATGCTTCCTTGTGTCTGCCACTATCACCCTTTCTCTAACAAATGTGATTAATGCGTGATCATCTAGAAAATGATTTCTATGTGCTTGTATAATCATCTTTTGGAACTCATCAAATGACAGACTGTACACATACATTATCGGATCATCATCAAGGGGAACAACATCCCCTTCCTCACTCAAGGTTGGCTCTGCTACTAGAGGTGGTGGATACTGAATGGTGACCTATGGTGCACTTGACATCAAGTCCTCATCTTCATTCTGTGGCTCCTATTACATATCCATGTCTATTACTTCAATCAAATGCTCAATATGATGACGAATCACCTGATCCTGCATTTGTTCACCTTCCTCCTCAGTTGTTGGATGGTTTTATTCCTTCTCTTCAACTTGCATCAGTGTTGTTTCTTCTGTCATTACGCTTTGCCTTTATTATTCTGCATACTTCCACCTCTCTTCTTGTTCCCTCTTGCTCAACTCTTGTTCTTCCTTTAGTTTCTTCTCTACCTCCTACAGCTCCAGTTCTTCTTCTTGCAACCTCTGCTTTTCTGTCTTCCTCCACTCTGCTCTCTGTATCCTCTATTCCTTTTTGCTTTTGCTGATAAAGATTCTTTCATGAGAATAGGATATGCTTTCATCTTGTAGCTTTATTCTCCCTCTAGACTATTAGAAATATCCCTCTTTCCCTTGTCCTGCATAATATTGCTACCTTTTGTTGTTGTTTAATCTTCCATAATCGTTGTTGCCTGTGGAGTAGCCAGGGAAAATTTTAAGAACCCCCCCTAAATTTACATGTATAATAAATGGGCGAATCTCCATGGTATATAGGAAAAATGGAAGGTGATTTTATCAATAATATGATATCTATATATAATTTTTTGGTGAATCTCTCACCAGGCATGGCCAATATTTTACTCAATTATAAAATCTTGTGTTTATTGAATACACAAATGAAATCATTGCATTTCTTTAAAATATCTTTTGAAATCAAAATTACCGAAATTACATATCGATAACCTAGTGGGTGTAGGATAAAATTCACCCATGCCATTCACACAAAGCATGAGAAAAAACCTAATACTATATATAAAACCAAGAAAAATTCAAATTCATCACTTCTAGGGACCTTGTAACCACCCTGCCAATACAAAACTATGTTCCTGTTTGCAATTAGAAAAATTACCCAAATTACAATCTGTTTACTCCAACATATGTTGGAAAGTTATAGAAGGATGACTAGTGCAATCAATCCATTCCTTTTAGCCCTGGATTTTTTTCAGTTTAAAACATAAGTATACAAATATACTTGTCCAATGTTTATGCTTTAACCATTCACCTTAAGATTTTTTTACAATATAATTTCCTAAGTCTATTTAATATCTTCATTATCATAAAAACCAACCTATATCCATCTTAACTCCACATCTACCACTCTTAGGGGATGAAATCTATTTATCCCTCTGAGCACTTGGTAGACCCAAAATTAAGATGGATCTAAGATGATAGAATTTCCCCTTTAAATAGTCTATGTTCACATGAATGCCATGGTATTACCATGGGTCAATACCATGGGTTATCATAAACCTGGAGCTTAAAATTTTCTATTAGTAATTTATAAAAATTAATAAAATTAATAGTTGATTTTTATTTTATTTTTTATTTTGACCAACCTAAAATGTTTAACATACATTAAATTACAACATCCATTTTTACTCTTGATCGGATCAAATATTTTTCACTCTATGCTAGTTTGCATGTCACGATATTTGATACCTCTCCGGGGTTAGTAGATCCAGAGTAAAGATGGATCTATGCTGGTTTAATTCCCCCATTTAAATAGGCTACATTCCAGGTGAATACCATGGGTCAATACCATGTGCCATTTTTATTTTTATTAATACTAATATTAGGGTTAATAATGTTTTTTTTGCATGTTATTAATAACAATCTAGTCCATGGTATTTGTCCCATAGTATTTTGCCCATAGGTTTCACCTAAATATAACACTTTTTTTGAGTGTTTGTAAATATAAAGTGAATTATGGAGTAAATATAAAAAAAATGTTTTATTTTTTTACCATACCTCTCGCTTATTTATATTTTTATTAATTTACCATACCTCTTTTACAAATATGGTATTTGGCCCATAGGATTCACTTAAATAAAACCTCTTTCTTGAGCCTTCATAAATAGAACGAGGGTTATGGACTAAATATAAAAAGAGGTTTTATTTATTTACCATGCGTCTAGTTTATTTATATTTATATTTATTTACCATACCTTTTGAGTAAGTATAAAAAGACGTTTTATTTATTTACCATACCTCCACTTTACTTATATTTTTATTTGTTTACACCCTTGCATGTATATAAGGTGACTTATGGAGTAAATATAAAAAATGTTTTATTTATTTACCATACCTCTCATTTATTTATATTTTTATTAATTTACCATACCTCTTTTATAAATATAGTATTTGGGCCTTTGGCCCATAGGATTCACTTAAATAAAACCTATTCTTGAAAATGGGCGAATGGATTCACTTAAATAAAGCCTATTCTTGAAAATGGGCGAATGGATTCACTTAAATAAAACCTATTCTTGAAAATGGGCGAATGGAAGGTTGTAACTCCTAATTTCAAGGGCTAAATTTACCTTTTTTACCCTCTCCCTTAAAATAAGGTGGGCTATTTGAGGTGATTTGTAAAAATGTACTATGATACAAAATATTTGCCCACTAAAAATTTAAAACCCCTTAATTTCGCCAAAGGGCAAACATTCTCCCCTAAAATTTTCTATGGGAGTAGCCTGTGAAGTCCTATTGAAGCCTCAAAAATTGTTGCGACAACATGCGGGAAAACCACCCGTTTGGGACCTTGGTTAGCAGCTCCTTTTGTGTTTGGTGTAGTGGCTCTGACTGGGGATAATGGGACCAGTTTCCCAGAAAAGATTTTGATAGTGTTGGTGGGGTGATATATGATGTAATGGGAAAATGACTGAGCTAAGTGTAATCTAATCTAACTAATAAACACATGCATATATCCTGGTTTAACATTGTTTAGCTATAAATATACCTGGGAATTAAATACAATATGTGATCTACAATGATGTCCTACATCAATTGGTGATAAAGATCATTCAATGCAATAAGGAGTGAAATCGTTTAACAGTATTTGTTTTGGATAAATAGTTAGACAAAACAATTGTGAAAGATATATCGCATATAAGATCGTTCATGTATTCAGAATAAAGTCAAAGCTAACATCATATAAAAGTGCAATAGTGCTAAACTGTAATTTAGACTTTCACACATAAAACAATTTAAAGAAGAAGTATTGCCTGATACATAAATAAAACAAGATTGTAAGATAAAAGTACCATATATGACGAGTCCTGCTCATGTTTTTCAACAATATTAATCCAATCTCAATCAATCCAACACATTCTAAGAGTACATAAGTGCATTTTAGTAGAGCATGCTAGATATTTGAAAGAAAATAGACCCTGTTCCATTCATTCCATTAGAACCTCCTCAAAAGTATAGAAGTGAAATGTTTATGATAAAATTTATAGACCCCTCTCTAAATGCATGAGAGGGGTTTAAATAATAAACTATAGGTCCTAAAATAGATTATTACAAAAAATAGCTGAGGAGGTTTAAACGAACTTCCTCAGATTATGAGAAAAATAAAACTAAAATAAAAATAAACTAAATGACTAACTCCTTTGCACTTGTTCCTTGAGATCGCATAGGATTGAGCTAATTTGGTTGGCCAATCAAATATTTTAACTGCGCAAAAAATATAGCGTGTGTTAGTGCTGGCACCATCTTTTGTGTTTAGGTTGTTAAGCACCTCAAATTTATCCACTGAATGTATGGTTTCACTAAAAACTGCAACTATGCTTCCCAATTCACCCTAATTAGCTTTCTGATCACTTCTTCCTTTTCCTGCGCTGCCTACCTCCATTGTTGCTCTAACTGTTTGACATTTGGAAGAAATCCTAGTACACATTCTGTAACCACGTTGGTACCATGTGGATTTTCGTTTATGGCTTCAATTATGCCGTTTACTACTGTCACCGCTATCATTGTTTCCCTTTCTGATTGCTTCAACCGAGAATCCCAATTTATGAAAAGGATGCCTTTGTGAGATTCCTCCAGCTTTGGCAGATCAACCTTTCTCCCATCCTCTGATTCTTGCGAGGTGATAAATTCAAAAATCCTTTTATGGATTTCATCATAATCAAGTCTCATGTCAACAACTTGGTTTGTTAGCTTATCACTGGTTTTGTAGTAAGGAATTATCTACAAAATCTTCTGGCAAAGTACTTCCTTCTATTGCATTAGTTGGGAGTTAAGACTGAGTGCTTCCTTTATGAACTCATTGATTTGCGGATTATCCTTAAATTTATTTTTTATGGCTTGTATCACACATCTCTTTCTACTAGGTTGGCCTAATGTTTTATTCTCATTTGTTCAAATTCATGCTAGAGCTGGGCTACTTGTAATTCTGCTTGTTGATTGGATTTTTCTTGATCTAATTGTTACAGGTCTATTTGGGCACATCACTCCCGACGATAAGATTAGTACAATTACGATTCATCTAACCCTAATTCAGTTGCTACATACCCTAGACAAGTCCTCAAATTGAATGCTTTCATCCATTAAAGTTTCCTAGCTTGAAACCCTGCTGAAATGCCTCGGGACACCAGCGTAGCCTTGGTTAGGAGTAATTTCACTACAGAGTAGGTAGGCCCATTTATACCTACACTGTAGTGCACTTAGGCCCACTTTGACCTACGCTAGGAGAGAATGAGTGAAATTGGCATAGGATTATGGGAATATTCCTTGATTCTAGAGCATTCTAGAAGGATGCCCAGCGCTTATCTCATCCTTTGAGCTCGAATTTGGATAGGATATGGATCAATTATCCCTCTATCCTCTCATCCCTTTCTCCATGGAAACTAACTCCAATTTTGGAAAACAATTCAATGCCCAATTTATGACAAAACCACTTGCATTTCCTTATAAATTGACCACTCATCATAGTGATTAGACGTTGGAGTTTGGATATTGTAGTGAAATACTGTTGGTTTGAGACTTGAAATCATTTTCAAGTAATGTTATGTTGCTGGATTGATGTGCTATTGGTGTGATGAAGGTTTGGACTAAGCTGGATGAGTGACACAGGATCGAATCGCATTGGGTGTAACTTCTCCTTCTACAATCAATAAAGTTGTTTGTTCCTTTTCCCATTTTCTTGTTTATATCTATGATGAATATATGTTCAAATGCTATCGATTCCATTTGTTTATAGTATATAGATCACATTATTTGATCGTTTTTGTCTTCTATTTGTGTTGGCAGGTACCAATTGAGCGAATTCAGTTCAAGCGGAAGTGACGGGAGAAAATCAAAGGAGATCAAAGGAAGTGAAAGATCACAAGTAGGTTCCTTCATATCATCTATCTATTGTAGGAAAAGGTCAAACCACTTTCCTTCTGTTGTTCCAAGTGTAACTACCCACTTAGGGAAGATGTACTTATTCGTACGTATAAATTCCATATAACAAAGTGGCGACCATACTGGTGAATCACTGTCATTCCTGGTAGTTTACCCTTATCATATTACATCCTAGTAGACTTTACTTGACTTCATTGATCTCTTTTCAGTTATCTTGAAGTGTTTTTGGTCAAAAAGTTTTCTTAATTGTCTCTTGCTTAGGCTCTTTGGCACCAGCATAGTGTTGGTCTTAACACAGTGCACTGCAGAGCAACCTTAGCTTAGAGACAGTTCTCTGTAGCACACTATCTCCCACTCAGGGTTTTGCTCATCCCTGTCAATCCAAATAGCCCATCTTTTGCTTGGTTTTTTCCAAATTTGCCTCTGATGTTGTTTGCTGAAAGATCAATGTTTTTAATGCCTCTGAAATCAATTTGCATTTCTTCTCCTCGCCCTACTTTGGATTTGATTTTTTAGAGTTTCTTAAGATATTTCTTTATCATTATCAATTCATTTTCAAAGTTATCTTACATCGATTAGTCTTTTCTGAAAAAGAATTGTCGTAAAATCTTCATTTCTTTGGAAAAGAAACTATCATAAAGTCTTCGTTTCTTGTGAAAAGTATTGATTGATCATTTGTGCATTTAGTTTCTTTATGTTCATCTAAAAATTAAAGGAATGAAAAGAAAAACATGAACAATGCATTTAGAAGTTTGTGTGTGCTTGTAGGAATGGTATAGGGAAAGTTGCATTAGATGTGCTGTATGCTCTTTGTTTAAAGATTCTGATTACTCTATCCCTTTTAGTTATGGTTTTCATTGTTTAAATCGAATGAAAATAATGTTTCTCATTTTAGTTTCATTCTATGAGTTTCAGAAGCATCACATGGTGAACCTAAAAGGCGAATTTTTAAACAAGATCAACTAAAATTTATCTGAATTAACCTAATGGAGCATTGTAACTTAACACATAACAGTTAGAGGTCTAGGCTAGAGACATGTTCCGGCATCGTTAAACATAGCAAATGTCACTAATGGTCTATGATACATTCTGAGTGTGATACCTCATTCCATGTACATAAGTATATCGTAGCTCGTCCACGTACTTTCAGGTATATAGGGCGGTGTTATAGTATGAAAAGTATAAAGGAATGCTCTCACTGTACAGTTTCGCATTAGAAAACGTTAACACGGATTGGGTCTCCATGTACTTTCGAGTATATTTTGGAGGACTACATTAGATTTCTATCCATCCATAGGTAACCGAGTCAGTCGCCTTGTATACTGTGATACACTGAAAACAACATTCGGGGAGATTGCCTGCACGTATGTTAAGTCCTTGGTTTACTGAGGCAATATATTGCAGTTCATGTGAACTTTGTAATCCTTTTGCCTAGATTACCCTCTTTTTGTGTATTTCTTTTTGTAATAAAATAAATCAGCAATCATGGAGGAAAATCAACCTTTACCCCGTCTTCATGGAGGACAGCGAGTAAACTGCCTTTACCACTGAAGCTACACCTAGTCGGTAAAAGCGGTCTCATTTAATTGAGTCTAGTACATCACAAAATTTTGAGTCTTCATCTGATTTACCAGATTCACCTATACCAGTAAGTACTGTGATTCCAGCTACTCCTATTATTACTGGTTTATCTGCTACTGAAGTGGAACCTTTACAATTACTCAAGGACACTAAAAGTGAACTTAGTGAAACGGTAACTAAAGTTGTCCAACAAGATGTTGATCCTCAACCCAAAGTTGTTCAACAAGAAATTACTTTTGAACTTGAATCTATTCAACCGGAAGTTGATCCTGAACCTATCATTGTTCAACCAGAAGTTGTTCAAGAAATTCATCTTGAACTCGTTGTTCTTTTACCAGAACACTTGGATCTTGAAGTTGAACAATTAAATGTTGTTCCTGTACTAGAAGATGGTCGACCAATTTATCCTCAGACATATGTAACTATTGAGACTTCTCCTTTACCGCATAGTCAAACACCAGAAATTTATTACGAACCTGACGATGAAATCCTTCCACCTGGTTTGATTGCTATTGAAGAGGAATCTGAAGAAGAAACTTCACCTAGAACTCCAACTCATTTTGGACCAGGGCTTTATCTTTATCCTTCTTATCCTCAGTTAACTACTCTTTTGATCTTGTTTACTTTCAAACTCCCATAGATTAATTAGGACATTTATTGGGTCATTTGACTATGGCTGAAACAACATCCCAGACTGTATCATCTGGTACAGCTGTGACAACATCTACTGTCACTACTTCTTCGATGTTTACCACAACACCTGATTCACATCTGTATGGTGTTCTATCCATCCCACCGGGTTACCAATCATTATCTGGAACTCACTCTGGCGTTTCTTCTAGTCCATGGTCTTCACCCATGTCATCCATAGGAATTTTCCCTGGTTCTTCATTTATAGATACTGAATAGTTTGATCCATCGAGTCAATATCAAGCTGGTCCATCTAGTTACTGTCCAATGTATCAAATTTACACTGGATTACCTCCATATGGAGAACAATATGCCCAATCTTCTTATCCTCCATTTTTTGGGGGGCAATCATATGGCAGTATACCGTCATCTTTAGGTCCAACTTATTCTGGAATGACTGTTTGTCAATGGCAGCCTACAATGCCCATTCAACCAAGGCTTGTGTATCCATCACAACCAATGCAACCTATTTCATCCATACCTACTACGCCTATCATTATGACTTTACCACAGTCGCAAGCTCAGTTGATTGAATCTCAACCTTTGCAAGTTGGTCCTTCAACCTCTAACCCTCAAGTTTCAGGTCTATAGACTCAGTCTTCTCAGGCCATTTTACAACAACCATTTGTGTCTGGAATCCAACAACCTCAGGCCAGTTTACCATTAATTGGGATGAATCAGACTTATACTGGTCTAATTTATTCACAACCTGGTCAAACTTACATTGGTGGGAAACAACCATTACATCAACAACCATGGAAGCCACAATATCAACAACAACAATTCCAACAGTACCAAACTTATCCTAGACTTTGTCAACAAGCCTATGTTGGGTTTGGTCAACAACAAGTTTACCCAGGTCCTGGTCAACAAGCCTATGCTGGGTTTGGACAACAACAAATTTATCCTGGTGCCCAACAACCACCTTATACTGGATATGCTCAACAAACCTACCCCTATCAAGGTTACCAGAAACAGATTCCTTATGCTAGTATGCAAAGGCCTATTGCCCAAGAAATTCCATCTTACCTTGGTTACGCTCAACCCGACCTAAACCGAAAATTGCCTTTTATCACAACGCTTGAATTACCAGATTTAAATCGACTTACCAATGATCCCATTCTTTATGCACCTTGGTGGTTGGTGATTCCATGCAAATTTCCTTCTAATATTCCTAAGTTCAATGGAAACCCTAGAGAAGATCCGTCCAATCATGTTATGACTTTTCATTTATGGTGTTCATCCAAATACCTAAATGATGATTCAGTAAGACTACGTCTTTTCCAACGAATGCTTACTGGTCCGGCTGCAAAGTGGTATATTGTATTACAACGAGCTTCATTTGACAGCTTCACATCCTTAGCCACTACATTTTTAACCCACTTCTAGTTACCCATTAGATATAAAACTAGAATGGAATTGTTGACCAACTTTAAACAGACCACTCCTACTCACATTTCTGATCATATTCATGAGTGGCGTCGTCGTTGTCGAATCGTTAAAACTTTTGTTCCTGATCAAATTTTAGCTGAGTGGTTTATTAAATCCTTGTTGCCATCTATCACCAAGGATGTGGCTAAAAGAGGAGTTGTTATTGAAGAGCAAGTAATTGCTTGTGCCCAATACTTAGACTTGATTTACACCTAGTCTGGCATGCTCTATGATAAGATTCCAAATGCACCTAGACCAACTTTTACTGTTCCACCACCTCCATCTAGTAAGGACTCTCATGCCGGTGACGGTGTGATAGGTTCTTCAAGCACTCAAACAACAAGTAGACCATATAGTCAAACACTTGCTATTTCAAATCAAACTTCTAATGCACCTGATAATACACTTGCTTCCGAAATAAATGTCATGTCATCTGACAAAGGTAAAAATGAAAAGAAACCTGGAAGCAAGAAAAAGGGGAAAACCAAAAAGAAACAAAAGCCTTCCCCTCAAGAGAAATCATCTGATTCCTCTTCTCCGACTAGGAAACCTCATTACCCATGTTTAATTTGTAACATTGAGCACTTTACATGAGACTGTATTCACCGCTCTAAAGTCTCAAAAATTCTTAAGACTTCTAGTACATTCACTGTGTTGACAGACCCTTTTCCAAACCCAGAGACTCATTTGGTTGCTACAGATCATGCTTCCACTTCACAAGTGCTTATGCTATCCACCACTAAGCCTAAAATTGATGTTTTGGTGACTGCAAAAAGTAAAGATTATGGTAATCCACTATCGTCGTCGAATAACTAGGCTACAAATCAACCCAATACTTCGACTTTGACTTTTTTGACTCCATTCCACCACCCATTGCACCAGAGTTAACAATAAAACTGCCTAAGGGAGTTGTTCATAAATCTACATTCAACCCTCGAGCTCGAGCAACACAAAATTATAACATATATGAAGATTTGGCTCAGTCACCTTCTATTATGTCGACACTTGAGGTGCTTCAAAATTGTCCCTCCCAAAAGTAGGCTTTATTGTCAGCAATCGGTGGAATTAATCCAATGGATTCCAATCTTGTGGTTTTTAACCATGTGGGTTATACGCCACAATTACTAGCACAGTTAGCATTCTTGATCCAAGTAAAATCTTTGAAGAAACTCATTCACCAAACCATTTTTGACGAGGGTGCATCTACTTGTATCATGTCAATTAATTGTTGGAAAACACTTGGCTCACCACATTTTTCACGAGCACCTACGACGTTAAAAGATTTTGATGGTCGCACTTATACACCTTGTGGAATTTTAAGTAATCTGCAAATAGAACTAAGGGGAAAAACTGTAACTGTTGAAGTTGAGGTAGTTGACAGACTCCTTGACTACAATATTTTACTAGGAAGACCATGGGTTTACGCTATGGCTGCTGTGGTTTCGACATACTTTGGTATGATCACTTTCCCTCATAAAGGCGGAATCACAGTAATTGATCAACTCACTTTCTTTCCCTCTAGTTCATAGGCAATTGGAAACATTCCGTTAGTTCACAGATCCCCGCTATCTCTTCAGAACGTTGGAGTAGGTCTCTTCAAAGATTCTTCCCTAAGGGGCACTTTTTTGCTACTGTCACCATCAAAAATGGCGGAAGTTGCAAAAGTTGAGACCTGTAACATGATATCTTCCACTTCATCTGAATCATGGAATATTTCCAATAATTCCAAAGTTGATAAGCATAATGAAACCATGTTGCTAAGTCCCATTGAGCTCGCATAGCAATCAATCTTTTTGGCTTGTGCGAAAAATCCAAATCCATCATCACCAATTGTATGGGTTGATCATTCGTTAGAATATGGTACTTCCTCTGATCCTTTTTCACGTACATTTTCTACTGATGAAGGAATCATCCAATCAATGATGACAAAAGAAGAACCATGGGTAGATTATCATCATCGATCCCATCTTCCAGATCACATAGAAGATATTCCAAATGAACTAAATCACCCTTCAATCGTTGATTTCCTTTCAAATTCTGTATTTATAGACACATTCGATTTCGAACAAAACTTATCAAATATCGAAGAAACCATTTCTATTGATATTTCGACCAAACCTGGAATTGTAGAAAACATCCATGTTGGAAAATCTTGTTCTCCATCGGAACTTGAAACTTACCATGCTCTTTTTCGTGAATTCCATGATATATTTGCTTAGTCATATGAGGAAATGCTAGGTATTGATTCTAGTATATTTGAACAAAAGATTAAATTGTATCCTGATGTCAAGCCGGTATGACAATGCCTCTATCCTGTTCATCCGAAGAAGGTTGCTGCCATAAAAGCAGAAGTTGAAAAAATTTTGCATGCTGGTTTCATATACCCCGTTCCTCTTACCGATTGGGTTTCCAATATTGTTCTTGTCATGAAGAAACAAGGAACAATACAAGTGTGTGTTGATTATAGGGATGTTAATCATGCTTGTTGAAAAGACAACTATCCCACTCCCTTTATCGAGTAGATAATTGATGAATGTGCCGGATGTGAAATATTTTCATTTATGGATGGCTTTTCCAGCTATAATAAGATCAATATCCACCCAGAAGACCAATATAAAACTGCCTTTATTTGTCCTTGGGGCACATTCACATATAGGAAACTCCCTTTTGGTTTGAAGAACGTTGGGGCAACTTTTTAGAGGGAAATGAATTATGCCTTCCACGACATCAAACACATTGTTCAACCCTATCTAGATGATTTACCTACTCATTCACGAAAATGGGCTGATCACCCGCAACATTTGAAAACCATATTTTTACGGTGCTGACACTACAAAACTTGACTCAATCCACATAAATGTGTGTTTTGTGTTGGTTCTGGTCGTTTGCGTGGTTTTGTAGTGTCCAAAGAAGGAATTTGACTCGACTCCTTCAAGGTTAAGGTAATTCTTGATCTTCCTCCACCTTCCAATTTACTTCAGTTATAGAAACTCCAAGGGAAGGCTAACTTTCTAAGGGGATTCATTCCCAACTATGCCGAAATGGCTAAAGGATTCACTCGTCTTTTGAAAAAGGGAATTCCCTTCCATTGGGACCAGGTTGTGCAAGCTTCCCTTGATGCTCTCAAAGATACACTGATCCAAGCATCATTATTGTATGACCATAATTATCAAAACGACTATTTCCTATATCGTGCCACTGCAGATACAACCATTTCTATGGTTTTATTCCAAGAAGAAGATGGGATTGAAAATCCGATCTATTATTTGTGTCATAATCTCAATGATATGGAAGTTAAGTATTCTTACGTTGAGAAGTTAGCTTTGGCTACCATTTAAGCTATAAGAAGATTTTTCCATTATATCCTTCTTCGAAAGACCACTGTCATTTCGAATTTCAAACCTATGACATACATCTTATCATGTCAATTGCTGGGGGAAAAATATTCAAAGTGGATCATCATTTTGCAGGAATTTGATTTGGAATTCATCAAATCCAAGTCAAAGAAATATCTAGTTTTTGCTGAGATTCTTTGCGACCTTCCCTTTACTGCCATCAACTCAACAACGAAACCATCAATTTCGGATGAGTATCTGTTTCTGATCTCATCATCTGACCCTTGGTATGGAGATATATTGATCTATCTCCAAACCCAAACTTTCCGGCCTGATACCTCGCACTTGCAATAGCGACGTATTCAATATCAAGCCAAAGATTATCTGATCATTGGCGACACCCTTTACCGTCGCGGTATCCATACGATTTTATGGAGGTGCCTCACACATGAGGAAGTCGAGAAAGTTCTGAATGATTGCCATTCTAGTGCTTGTGGTGGACATTTATTAGGTTATGCTACTGCACAGGTGCTGGTTACTTTTGGCCTACCATATTTAACGATTGCATTAAAGCTGTCAGAAGTTGTCATGCATGCCATATTTTTGACTGTAAAACTTGATTACCACTTGCACCACTGCATCCTATCATTGCTGTTGTAGCATTTGCAAAATGGGGCATTTATTTCATGACATGTAACCCTCTCTCGGCCAAGGATCATGGGTATATTATCATCGCCATTGACTATTTTACGAAATGGGCCGAGGCGATGCCTACATTAAACAACAGTGGTGAGACAACTCCACTCTTTTTCTTCAACCATGTGGTTGCATGGTTTGGTGTACCACAAGCTATAATTACAGATCATGGTTCACATTTTTGCAACCACATGATGACTAAATTAACTGCCAAGTTAGGACTTTCACATGATAGTTCTACTCATTATCCACAAGCTAATGGATAAGTTGAATCCATCAACAAAATCCTTAAGTGAATGCTTCAACGAATGATAGGACTTCACAAACGAAACTAGAATTTGATCCTGTACTCAGCTTTCTGGTCTTATCGAACCTCGGTAAGAAATGCAATTGGATTCACACCTTTCCAATTGGTGTATGGTCTGAAGGAAATCTTGCCAATACTATGTGAAATTTCATCACTAAAACTCACAATTGACTTGTTACCTGACACTTCTGATGAGGAAGCACGTTTCTTAGAACTCATCCATCTAGATGAAACATGTCGTGAAGCTGCATTGGCCAATGAAGCACATAAGAAATGAATTAAGGCACAATATGACTGCAATGTCAAGCCTTGCATATTCTCAGAAGGAGACATGGTCTTGCTTTATGATCAGGAAGCCGATAAATTATGAGCCGGAAGATTTGAACCACTATGGATGGGCCCTTATATTGTCAAGCATTTTTTCGCAGAAGATGCTTACGAGTTGGTCGATTATAATGGAATTCCATTGTCGTAGCCCCGAAATGGGTTGTGTCATAAACATTACTATGCTTGATTGTGTGTAGTAAAAACACTGTATATATGCTTTGATTGCGTGTGTGTGTCACAATGTCACTTTTAGAGTTTTTATGTGGTTAAGTAATCCACTTTGCATTTGTTGCAGATGTCAGAATCTTTGGAACCATTTCTTGGTTATGTCGATGGTGCTAGTCGTAGTACATAGAACCTATCTTCTGCACATGGGCCATATTCACTCCAAGTGGCGAGTTAGTGAGTTTTCAAGGGATTTGTATCAGTTGTGTTAGAAAATTATATATTACGGAGCAATGGAACACATAAAATATAGCAGAAATATAAACATAGAAAACGCACAAAACAAGAGAGACACAGATATACGTGGTTCACCCAGTTTGGGCTACGTCCACCCCAAACAGCCAGTCCTTCCTTTCTATTATCCAGCAAAATGAAGAGACACAACCTACAACAAATCCGCTGTAATATCCTCTGTTTTCTCTCACAGTCTCACCTCTCAGTTTCTCGCTCACAGAATACACCTCTATCACACAGCCTCAAATACAATACCCTCATACAAAGAGAGGGGTTGCCTTCTAGGGCAAAAAACCCTAAACTAAACATAAGTTCTACCATCAGATCATCCGCCTAATGAACGGCCCAGATTGACTAGAAATTACTATACTTTTACAAGGCAATTTTACAGCTGTTTTTAGCTTCGGGGGCGCTGCCCCTAAAACCTCCCGCCAGGGGGGGCTCCCAAAGGTCGCAGCCGCCCCCCCTGGACCCCCCTGCAGTGGATATTTTACGAGCGGCCCCATTTCGAACTGGGGTCCTATGTGGCGATACCTTTGAATATAGAAGATAATCAGGCTCCACACCCAACAAGTCGTTCTACAAACAATATCGCTGAGTATAGCGCATTGATCGAACTCCTCTCTGATACCATTTCGCTTGGCATTTGCCAAATCATCATTAGGCTAGACTCACAACTTGTCGTACTACAACTTACAAATGTTTATACCATCCAAAATCCAACTATTTATTGTATGTTCCTTAGAGGTCATCTCTTGGAAAGAAATTTTGATTACATTCAATATCAACACATTTCCAGAAACTTTAACACATTGACTGATTCTTTAGAAAACTATGTGTTAAACAAATATTTACGACATATGTAAAAAGTAAATTTTCAATTCACATCAACAATTGAATAGGATTACACATAACCATATAAAAACACTGAAAGTAAAATAGATAGATGTTTAAAGTTTTTACAAAAATTTGTCCAAGACATGTTGGTCATCTAACCTCAAAAACTCAAAATGCATACAGTAAATCATCCTAAGTAGATCTAATGATCCTCATGATAATAGGTCACTACTTGGGCTATCATGCGCAATAGCCTCATCCAATGGCTAGGTACACCAATAGTATGGCGTTCCAGTCTCATCGGTAACTCCTTGATCTGGACATCTGGTATACCGAGGGTTAACCCCTCTATATGATCCTGCAACTCCGGCAGTGTCTCAGTCAGATCCAAGTCTCGGAGAACTACTCTTCCGACATTTCTCCTCACTGGTTCACCTGCCTCTTGTTGATGACCCATCGGTCGAACAATGCCAACATCTGTATGCATGAGAACATTTTTAGTATAGTATTGGAAACATAAAAAAAAACACAAAAACATGTAAAAACTTAAAAAATCAAAACACATGGTCAAAATAGTTTACCTATAGCACACCATTGAGAATCCACTAGTAATCTCAAATCTAGATCTCCACAAAAGTCCATCCCTACATATGGATGCTCCTCGATGACAATATGTTGTCGACAGAGCCAACTGAAGAATGTAGTAGTAAATGGGATTGATGACTGAATAGCATGTCTAGCCATCAACTCGACCCATCTCTGTATCCGTGGATCTTTGGGACCAATTAAACTCAGTGACACATGCTGAGGTTGCATCAATGGAATTCTCTCCAAAGTAAAAGAAATCAAGATTGAACCATAGCCAAAATTTATCGTCTTGCCGCTCTTTACTTTAGTTAGCCGCTCTTTCATCGAAGAAAGTATTACCTCACACTAGTTGAATATAATTGGCTCAAGACACTCGAGCTCATACTGCATGTATGATCTATTCGCCAGATGAAGTGTCACACTACCCACCAACTCTGTGATAGTGAAGAGGATTGTTTGCAAGGGAAAATCATGAACATCCCTGATGTTTATCTTCCCATCTTTGCTAGGCTGTGTACTTGGCTGAAAAAATTGTAAAATGTAGTCCCTCATTGATTCACCCCCACGAGAAGAACCTAAAAGAGAAATAGGGGCACCACGTCTTGACAATCCTGTGAGAAATTAAATTTCATTGATCAATATAGGGAGCACTTTTTCCCCTATGTGAAAAGCCTATTCCGCTGGATCCCATGAATGAACCAAGAACTGCAATAGTATTAACTGTTGCCACATCCTAAATAATCTGAAATATTTGAGTAACCCACAATCTCTAAGGGCCTCAATCGTACAAGGATAATTTAGGGAAACCATATCCTATTCTTCATGTTCTCTTTCACGCCAAGTAATAGCTATTCAGATCCGATCAAAGTCTGAAATCACACAATGGGCTTAGTTAGGATCCATTTCATGCAAAAAATTGAAGAGATTTTGGGTAAAACTAATGAAACAAATTCCTAAATTGCACCCAGTGCAGCCCTGGTCTTGAGACCATGTGCTATAGAGTAGGTGCCTTTATTCTTAACTGCACTGCAACAATTTTCGATGCATTAGGCTGCGATGATTCCAGGGCGAGGTATATTTTCCCTAGGGACCCCAAAACCCTAATTTTTTTTGCCTAAAACTGAAATAGAATGACCTTAAATGAAAGAGAAGAGGTAGATCTCCTACTTGGTCCTGATGATAGGAGAATGATCCACAGAATCTCCTGCAATCAGCTTCTGAAGTTCGAGGTAAAAACTGGTTCATAGCACAAAAATGAATGGTAAATATCAAATGGTAAAAATGACTTGGTAAATTCTTGTTTTATGGCTAATTCATGTTCATTACATGAATAAAGAATAGCTTTTACCTATTTTTACCAATGAAACAAGTATTTTTAATCTGTTTGGTGGTTCTTTGAGCAGGTTTATAGTTGACATAGTGAATTTGACGTGCATGATTGTAAATTGTACTTTTGACCAAAGAGAATACTTTTACCTCTTTTTTGAGCTCTGTTAAACATCAAAAAAGGAAACCCCCTGGAATCCTATTTAAGCTCTTTTCAGACTCTCGAAATATGAAAATATTGCCGAGTGCTTGTCCTTTTCAGCTCATAAATGGATTGGAAACGACATATACTCAGTATAAGTTTAACCCTTTTCTGTACTGAGATATATTACTTACGAAAAAGTAATACGTTGATCGAACATGGCCAATAGGTTCTCTCTTGTATTATTTTACACTTTTTCGGGCTTGAGAGACAAATTTACAAAAAAGAAATTGTGGATTTTTCTTTTTGTTCCTTTTCAAATTCTCTAAACATGAAACGAACCGAGTTCTCATTGTCATTAAACTTGTCAAAACATCAAATAGAAACAAACTTTTCTATCATGACAAGACCGAGTTTCACCTTCACTAGACTTGTTAAAACATGACATAGTGATGGATTCACCCGAAGGGTGGAATTATACTACAAGCATATGTTATCCTCCTCAAGCTTGTTTAAAAAAAATAAAGAGGTGCTGATTAGCAATGACTAGGGAAAATGGGAAAAGGGATAAATCACTTTATGGTAGCAAGTCGCTCTTGAACATGAAACTTTCACTTCATCTCTGTGACTATTTAGGTTGTGTTATCTACTTGATGGTTATCATACCTATGGTTTATCACACCATCCATCACTTTGGTTTTGGGTCAATGCTTCCAATTCATTCAGTGTCGCCGAAATGTTCAAGAGAAGTCACCCAGTAAAATTCATCCTTTGCAATACTCATAAACCTTCACTTTCATGACTGCCATTCCTGAAAATTGTGTTGTCACATTCTATCTTCAAAATCATTACACTCATTTTGTGTCGTTGATAGGGGATACATCAAGGCCCTCCTGTGATGAGTCACTTGTTTTTGACATCAACACATTATCCAAGAAGTTGACTTAGAAACACCCTTTTAGTACCTTGAGGCGTGCATACATCAATGGGAAGTTTCTCGCTTCCAACGACAAGTTGACATCACAGGCCTTCGACCGAAAGAATTTTGTATGTGTTCGACATCAAAACATCTATTCACACCATGCAAAATGTACTGTATTACCTTGAGAATCATTATCATTATCGGTGATTTCTCTTGCGGCTATTAACAACTTACATCATTGGATGGTAATCAGATGGTGTCTTCCCATGTTCGACTTCAGATCACATTTTCATATGGTTAGACTCATACTTGAGTGAACGATTGGACGATATAGAAGACCTCGGATCTAGTTTTATCTATCTGGGTTGCGAATTCAGGAGAGTACTAAATCATCTGTACGACAACTTTACACAGATGGTCATCCTATCATGGGTCTATATCTGTAGATGACTATCTGATTTATGTACATGTAATGAAAATTTTATATGCTGAGCATGGGTATGCCTTCCCTCAACAATTCATGAAAAATTCAAAGATATCATGATATTATGTACTGTAATTGATGCAGGTCACTGTCTGCTTCAGATCCCCCTCATCACATCATAAAGCATATCAAACGACATTATTATTTTTGACTTCATGCTTTAGGGGGAAATTGTTACAGGTCTATTTGGGCACATCACTCCTGACGATCAAATCAATACAATTAAGGTTCATCAAACCCTAATTCAATTTCTACACGCCCTAGACAAGTCATCAAATTGAATGCTTTCATCCATGAAAGTTTCCTAGCTTGAAACCGTGCTGAAATGCCTCCTTGGGATGCCAGTGTAGCCTTGGTCAGGGATTACTGCGCTGTAGAGTAGGTAGGCCCATTCAGTCCTGCCCTACAGTGCACTTAGGCCCACTTTGACCCACGCTGGGCGAGAATGAGAGAAATTAGCATAGGATTCTGGGAATATTCCTTGATTCTAGAGCATTCTAGAAGGATGCCCAGCTCTTATCTCATCCTTTGAGCTTGACTTTGGATAGGATATGGATCAATTATCCCTCTATCCTCTCATCCCTTTCTCCATGGAAACTAACTCCAATTTTGGAAAACCATTCAATGCCTAATTTATGACAAAACCACTTGCATTTCCCTATAAATTGACCACTCATCATAGTGATCAGGGGCTGGAATTTGGATAGTGTAGTGAAATACTATTGGTTTGAGACTTGAAATCATTGTCAAGTAATGTTATGATGCTAGATTTATGTGCTATTGGTGTGATGAGGGTTTGGACTAAGCTAGATGTGTGACACATGATCAAACCGCATTGGGTGTAACTTATCCTTCTACAATCAATAAAGCTGTTTGTTCCTTTTCCCATATTCTTGTTTATATCTATGATGAATATATGTTCAAATACCATCGATTCCATTTGTTTATAGTAGATAGATCATATGCTTTGATCGTTTTCGTCTTCTGTTTAGGTTGGCAGGTACCAATTGAGCAAATTCAGTTTGAGCGGGAGCAACGAGAGAAATTCAAGGGAGATCATACGAAGCGAAAGATCACAAGTATGTTCCTTCATATCATCTATCTATTGTAGGAAAAGGTCAAATAACTTTCCTTATATTGTTCTAAGTGTAACTACCCACTTAGGGAAGATGTACTTATCCGTAGGTATAAATTCCATTTAACACTAATTGTTGTTCTAACAGCAGAATTATTTGTTGTTTTTCCTTAAGTAGCATTTGGATCTTTGTCGCTTTGTCAATAGTTGTTGTGGCATAGGCTCCTATGTATTGCAATAGTTTTGTGAGGTTTTCAGATGGGTCAATGGGTGAGTCCTTCGAAACAATGTCCATTTTTTCATTTTCGGAAGTTGTGACAGTTACAACATCCATCTTTCTTTTCTTCCTCTGTCTCTTGACTACAACTTTGTGGGCGGGACTATATAATACATGTAGTGGAGGTATTTCTTCAACACTCAAAACAATTTCTGAAGTGGCGTAATAGGAATGATTTCAACATTTTGAGTGTCCTTAACTCCTTCCTCTGTCGTTTCTAGATTTTACTTGTGCTGGGTTTTCTTAGGAGTTTGTATCTCAGATGTTTTCTCAGGGTTTGAATATGTGTGAAGCTTCTTGTTGAATTGTTCCCGTTCCTATTCCAAGTCAATAATTGGTCTCTTTCCCAACTGAGTTGATTTAGATACAATTTCTTCTTGTTTCTTTTCTGAAGTTTGCTCAACTATTTCCTCTGTAGTTCTAGTTGTGTCCTTTTAAGACTCAATATTTGTATGTCCTCCTCCATTTTGAGATTTCTTCTCTGAATGCTCTGACTCATGCGTAGATATCTCTTAGGTTTCTTCTTTAGAGTGTTCTTTAGAGATGTCATCCAAGCTTACGCTGGGAGTTGGCTCCCTTATTGGCTCTATCTGCAATAGGTCCAATGGGACCTTCAATAATATTTTCTCCCTATACACATGGAAATCTCTAAGATCATCTGGTGTAAAAAGTTCCAATGCCAAATGCAACACTTGTGAGTATGTTTCTGCCTATAGTAAGAGGTCATCAAAGGGGACCCCTTCATGGTTGAATGGTTTTACATTCACGATAGTAGTAAAATTCTTAACAGTGTTGTCCGGGTCATATTTCCTTCCTGGAAATGTAGCTAATTTAAGAGATTGAATTATCTCCGCTTCTTTGCATGCATGTCCAAAATCATGTAGCACAAATGCACCACATTTTAATGGAAATGTAGGCCAAATGGCCTTCTTCTACTCTTTCAGTCCTCTGCTTAATCCACCTTCCCCTACTGTTTGGTAAGCTATTTCTCTAGCCAATAATTTGTCGGGGACATAATATGGGAGAACATGCAGTGAAGAAATGCTCCCAAATACTTTGATATAGGTAAATGTATCCTCCCCAAACCATCTGGCTACTGGAAAGATATCCACTTTGGCCTCTTTAGAAAACCTAGGGGAGGTTCTATTGTATATTTCTTTATGGATGGGTAGCATGACTCCTTGGCAAATTTTGTAAAAATGGGGGTGAAACTGAGATTCCCAGAAATTCTTATGGTACACATGGATAGGAAGTGGGTCTTGAACAATCCACTTCCATCCCATAATGGGAAATTTAGAATTAAAACAAATTGAATACATTACAAAAGAACTCATAAAAAATGAGAGATAAACCCTTAAAGAGGGACTTCTTTTTATCCTATATTCCATAATGGCCTTTGCTAAATTATCTGACACAATTTGAGCCCAGTTCATTATAGTTGCATTCACAACTGGATATATTAATGGGATCCATTTTGGGGAATACTTGGTGCTATCGGGTTTACCGAACAATCTACATAGCATTGCTGCAGCGAAACTAGAAGGGAAAGAAATGGATGCCATAGAATACATGGTTGTTTTATCCCATTTGATCTTGCCTTCATTTGCTGTCTAGGTTTGAGTGATGTCTGCTGGGTCTTCATTCTTCTTAGAAAATTGCTCAAGAAACTTTTTATTGTAGAGCTTATGCGGCTCTGGTAATTGGTACATGATTCGTAGGTTGTGTGCTGAAAAATACCCCATGACCTCTTGCCTGTGATTCTTGAATGTTCGATCTGCAATTTCTACCTCAACAATTAACCACTTGACCATGTCAGTATATGGGATTATGTTTGGTCGTGCAGCTATGTGGTGCAGGAAAGAGCATGCTGTCTTGAAATAGGAGGCATCAGATGACTCTTGGGAATCTTTTGTGGCCTTTGTTTCCAATGGCCTTGGGTGCTCTTCTTCTAACAAGTTGTACATAGCCTCCCAAGTTGTAGTTCCTCTGTCTCTGCTACACGTAGTATCAGAGAAAAGAGGAATCATTTTTGATTTCTTGGACATAGCTGCCTTTCCCTTCTTTCCCATTGTTTCCAACAATGCTCCCTATAGATTTTCCCTCAAATGTGGCAAAGTGAAAGTTATTGGATAAACACAAGTAAGAATGATAATGAGAATGAATGATACAGATAACCTGAAAAGGTGACAAGAAAGGAGTTTTAATCAAATGCAGATGAAAAGATATCGTATCACGTCGAGCCGCTTTTTATCATAAATTCCATTAACCTATATTAAATAGCCACTAATAGTCCCTTATCGTTGCTTTTATTTCTCATTAATGTATCACATCGCAAAATGGGAAGGATGGCTTTGAAGGTGGCAGACTTAAGTTGCAAGAATGTCGATTTTGCGATTGTGATGCAATGTCACAAATCACATTTCGCATGTTTGATTGTGCACTTTCTTAAAGTTCCTTAAGTTCCTGCGGGATGTGAGATGTGGGATAAGCGGTGTGTTCTTTATTATTTAAAGATATTTACCTTATAAAGCACTTTTCATCATGCAAAGGACTCAACATCATTTTATGATATTGGGTTCTATTAGGTCCAGGCTTTTATCGTATTTCGCAACATCTCGTAGTTCGTAAGATTTCAGACCTTTCTTAAGTGTTTCGACGCGATGCGATAAGGTTGATCATCTCATTGCAATATCACATTTCGCATGTTTCAACATGCTTTGTGAGAGTGCACCCTTTGTGAATGACGATATGCGATACGAGCTTTATTTTAATAGGAAATGCCTTAGGTCTTATTTTTAAATAAAAAGCCTAATGATATCTAAGTTAAGCGTAGTGATTATTTTGATCGATTTTCACGAGTTTTGCTTGTTAATAAGGATTTTGACACACTTGGTCCAATGGTATGTGAAAAGGTGAGGATTGGTAGCTTTCAAAGGGTTTTGACTTAATATCTTTCTTTATTCCAAAAATCTTAAAAGAAAGTGTCTATGTGCTAAATTTCTTTTTGAAGGATTTTATCATGGGTGCTTATTTATTAATATAATATTATCTATTATACCAATAAATGGGGGGGTTGTTGAATAGCACAACAATTGGTGATTTGCTGGAAGAACCAGTTATCTCTAACAATTTTTTGAAATTTCTAAAAACTTCCAAAATAAAGGTAGTTTAGAAAAATAAAAATACATGAAATACAAGATAAGTAACATTTCTCTGAATAAAAAATAAAATCTACTTAATTACCATCCATTTGATTATCCTCTTAAATATGAAAATTGCTTTGTCTACATCATTCATTACTTGGTTTTAAAGATAAAAACAAGGGACTCTCACAAATTAGCTTTTATATGTACTCAGTTGTTATAGGTAGAGCCTCTGTACCAGCAGGTGTCCATACCCTCGAAAGGGTTACCTTTTAACCAACAATGATTTAGTATCCAATCTAGGTAAGAGTGCAATTTTTAAAGATAAATTCAAATTCATATACCTACTTTCTCTCTCATTATTTTCTAAAAAATTCCTTTTTCTTAAAATTTTCATTTTCTTCTTAAAGGTCATTGTCTTGGTTTGGTGGCCAAAATTGACAATGCCATTCACTGGTTGTAACTTTAACTGAAAAAGCTGGCTTGTGATGAGACCCCTTGTCTTTTGATTAACACAATCTCAAGCCACTAACCTATTTTGGTATGCAATATTGGTAATGTCATCTTGTTACTTCCCTATGATAATGGTAAGTTGGCTCTTGATGAGACCTCTTATCCTTTAAGTTTAAGCATATTTTAGAATTACACTCTAAAAAGTGAAAGCTCACTAGATGGGGAGAATCATTGACTCCTTAAGAGTTTCTGGATGACAATTATAGAGTTAAAGATGCTTCTCTATAGAGAGTCCTTGCTTTGTTATAGATACTTTTCTTAACTGACGATAGAACAAAGGTTCTTTTACAAAGTTGAGTTTTACCAAAGGACGACTAATTTTGGTGGAGGATAAGAAATTTCAGAGAGATATAACTTAGCTTATGTTTCAAATGTAAAAATAATCTTCTTAACAATCTCTACTTATAGAAGAAAAAAGTCAAAATATAAAAGAGACAATTTACAAAGACCAAAAGTAAATGCTACTTCAAATTTTATTTTCCTAAAAAGTAAAATCAATAATATATAATGAATAGAAGAGATTATCTTCTATGAAAAATAATTTTTTTAGAATCTACCCATTAACATCCAGAGAATCTCTCTTGCCTGATAAATCTTGCAATAAAAAGGTTGATGGGCCTATTTGTTTAACAATCTGAAATGGGCCAAGCCACATTTTTTGGAATTTAGTATGCTTACGTTTTACCTTGTGTGCTTTATCCCATTTCAATACCAGGTCTCCGAGTTGAAAGGATTTTGAGCTTACAAAATTTGCATCAAATGAAGATTGGACAAACTGTGGATGATGTGCATGTGTGATTTTGATCTTTTCCCTTTCTTCTTCGAGCTTAAGGATTTGTGATTGTCTTGCATAGAAGAGGAAGGGGTTTCTTCAATAAATTGAACTAGGACTAGAGAGGGAATAACTACATTTTTAGGGAGGGAAGATTCTTTCCCATTGACCAAATTAAAAGGAGAAGTGCCTATTGAGGCCTTCTGTGTTATTCGATCCACCCATAGTGAAAATATTAAAGATTTGTGCCATTTTTTATGACCTTGATCAATGGTTCATTTGATGATTCTTATGAGATTTTTGTTTGTATATTCGGCCAAGCTATTTCCCTGAGGATAATAGTTAGCAGAGTATTTAAGTTTAAAAACTATTTTAAGAGAAAATTCTATCATAGCATTGCCTGTAAAATAAGATGCATTATCAAACATGAGGGAAGATGGTAGACAAAATATGGTAACAATAAACTGATCAGTAAATTCAATGGTGTTTTCAGAATTGGCTACCTTAAGTGGAATTTCTTCCACCCACTTTGTGAAGTAATCAGTTGTTGTAAGGATATATTTATGCTGCTTTAAAGAGTGAGGAATGATCTCACCTATTATGTCCAGTACCCATTGTTCAAATGGTTGTTCAATGTTGATTGGTTGCGATGGTAATGCGGGTTTCCTCTATCTCCTAGCCACTATTTGACAGACTTTACATTTCCTTACATAATCATGTGCATCTTTAAATAAGGTTGGCCAATAATAGCCAGCATGTAGGATTTTATGTGCGGTTGTGTCCCTTCCGAATCTCCACTAGCGGGTCCATCATGGAGTTGATGCAAAACCTTTTCCGCCTCATATTTTTCAAGACATCTAAGCAAAACATAATCATAATTTATTCTAAACAACACATTATTGATGATTTGATATTGTCTAGCTTTTAACCTCAAAGCCCTTTTTCTTTTGTAACTTACTTGCATATGGGCATATCCATTTTTCAAATAAAAGATGATATCAACATATTTGGATTCAGTGTCGTTGAGGATTACCTCATATACTTGTATATCATCACCTAAATCTTGTAGTGCTCGTAAGTTGGATGCTCCTGCGAACATTCTGCAAAAACCTTAACCTTTTACAATTTTGGCTGGTCTGATCTCAATGTCATATCTTGCAATGCTGTTACCCAATTTTCCCTTTTCTCACCTACATCTCTTTGTATTAATAAATTTCTCACTATTGAGAACGAGACTACTACCTTGGTGTGAGTTTTGAGGAGAAAGGGTTTGAAATGTTTTATTGAGTTGAAAACAACAAAAGCTTGTTTTTCAACATTTGAATAGTTTAATTCAGCCCCCTACAAATTGGAGCTAAAGAACGAAATTGGTGCTTCGGCTTTGTCATCAATGACCCGTGTTAATATAGCTGTATATGATTTCTCAAAAAAAATTTAGGGTTGCTAGTGAGGGAGAATTTATGATTGCTTGTTTAATCAGATCAAAGGCTTCATGCTCAGTATGTCCCCATTTAAAAAGAGATTTTTTCTTAATGATAGATTGAAGAGGTAAAACAATTCTCAAAAAATCAGGGACAAATATTTTGACAAAATTTATCTGACCTAGGAAAGATTTCATGGATTTCTTGTTATGAGGTAAAGGGATTCCATAAATTTCTCTTATCCTATTAGGATCAATGTGAATTCCTTCTTTGGATACAATAAATTCAAGGAGCTTTCCTTCAATTGAAGCAAATAAATATTTCTTGGGATTGAGAGAAATTCCATACCTCTAACAATGCTCAAAGATTTGTTTTAAAACCTTTAAATGATTACCACGCCTTTTTGAGTACATAGTTATATCATCTAAATAGATTACCACTGATTTATTAACCAAGCCTTTGGAAGCTATGTCCATGTCTCTCTGAATTATGGCACCAACATTGATTAACCCAAATGGAATCTTTTGATAGGCATAGGTGCCCCATTTGGTTTGAAAGGTAGTCTTTAGCCGATCATCTAGATGTACTAGAATTTGATTATAACCTAAGAATCCATCCATAAAAGACATTAGTTCTGAGCCTGCAACTAATTGCAGTATCTATTCCATAAGAGGTAATGGGAAATTGTCCTTCTGACAAGCTTTGTTGAGATTGCGAAAGTCTATACATATTCGAATATCGCCATTCCTTTTTTTGATGGGAACAAGGTTGGAAACCCACCTTGAGTGCCTGACAGGAAAGATAATTTTCACTTTGAGCAGCTTATTGAATTCAGATTCGATCCGATTCTCTAAATTCGGATGGATCTTTCTTAGCTTTTGTTGCACAGGTTTTTCATTAGATATCATGGGGATGGTATGTTGAATTATGGAAGTGTCATATGTCTTAAGGTCTTCATAGTTCCAAGCAAAGACATTCTTGTATTTCTTCAACAAATGAATGAAGGCTGATTTTTCATTTGGTGTAAGACCAAGTCCTAGATTGATATTCAGAGGCTTAAGGTCAGTTCCAAGATTAACTAATTCAAACCTCAAAGTTGAACTTTAGAGTTTTGAGTCAGTGGGTTTTTTGAATCTTCCCCTGAGATCATATAAGTCCTCCAACTTAACCACAGACTTAGGTATGGAATTCATAGTCATTTCTTGCTTAAGCTGGGAGTCATGTTGATCTTCATCTATTATCTGGTCATCATAAGAGCCTTCTGATGTTAGAAAACTTATGATATCCTGATCATTATTAAAGACTCGCCAATTGGTTATGTTTTTGGGAATAGAAGGCCTAAAAATCAATTTGATAGAAAAGAAACCGGGGCTATAATCTCCTGGTGGAATGAGCTTGGATGCAACATTAGCAAAAATATTAGAACTTGCATTTTGGATCCTTGGGATAGGGGAAATATTAAATGTTGTAAAGTGAGAAGTGAGGTCTTGGACTAATGATAGATAATGTTTCAAATGTCCAAACAAATAGTGTATAGTATTTCTTACCTGTTTTATCTCAATTTCTGAATCTCCAAACACTTGAAGATGTTTCATATTAAGGCCGATGGCTTTATACAACCCTTGAACCAATGCTTCATAACTGGCAGTGTTGTTTGTGCATTCGAATTCAAGCTTGCATGCTAACATAGTTTTTCCCCCTCTGGGCTAACTAATATGCATCCTGTTCCAACTTCACCATTAGATTTGGGTCTGTCGAAAACTAATTTCCAAAATAAAGAGATAACTATAGGTTTATCTACAAAATTTATACACTTAGAAGCATTTGTTGAGAACAATTTTCAACTTGCAATATAAAAAAAGTTTCCAAGAAGGGTGAACTATTTGCATTAAAATTTCCTAGAAATGATTCAACTGAGTAGTTTTCAATGATATTTATACCATATGCGACTAGATCATTCTCTCCCTCTAATTCTGTAGTAATATACTTTTGATGTTTTTCGTGGTCAACCATTATTTGATTTGGCTTGCCATTATAAGGAAGCCACATGTGGGACCGGTCAATTGCAAAATAGCCATGAAGCTTTTCTGACCAGTCTCTGCTAAGGATTAAGCTAAAGAACTCAACCACAAGAATGTCAATGACTTGACACACTTTCGGGTTTGATGAGTCTAATAGTGACTTTACTGAGTTCTCCTATAACTTCGACTTGGGATCGATCTAACTGCACAATGCGAACAACAGATTTTTGGGGCTCCACATTTAATTTTGCACAAACTGTTCTTGGTAGGATGTTGGATGAAGCTCGAGAATTGACTAAAACATTCTATAGATTCTTGTTGATAACTCCAAAATTCAAAAGAAATGGAGGAGTTTGGGATTTGGATATCCTCCAATTAGAGAAATATCAATAGGACAAATTCTGTCTAATGAGTTATTAGGAGGCCTTCCCATTTCTTGGGTAGCTTGCAAGATTACATCAGTGGGAAGTGGAGAAGTAGGGACTACTTTTAGATCTTTGAGCAATAGTTTCTGTTGATGTTTTAACTTGCTAAGCTCATGGAATGTGATGTTCACCCTAGTATTTTTCATATCTTCTACTATGTTGTATTCCATTTGATCAGAGACTAGTAGGGTTTTAGCTGAAGGTGAAGAATTTGTTTGAGGAGGAGCAGTTTGAGTGGATTTAGACGAAGGCTTATTACCTATTTATTTGTCTTTGGGAGCCAGAGTTGATACCTTATGCTTTGGATTTGTTTGTGTAGGTTTTAAACCCATACAAAAATTACCAGCATACGAATTCTAAAACACAGAAAATAAACAATGCGAGAGAATAACACATAAAACACATATACATAGAGATTTTCCCCTGGTTCCCAACTGGGACTACTAGCTTGATTTTTCATTATGTTCCTTTCAATGTTACAATACATATATATACATGCCGAAGCATCTAATACCATGGACCAAAAACCATCACGCCCAAAACCATGTGCGAAAACCATGCACAAAACCATAGGTAGGTTTGCCCCACCTAATATAGGGTCCAAAAAAAAATTTCCCCGAGGCGCTGCCCTGGACCCCATAAAGGGTGGCTACTTGACCCCCTTAAAGCCCCTGGATAGGGGTGGCTTCTGCCTACCCAGTGATCCCCCCGCTGCACAATCGGTGCAATGAAGGGGGGGCTCTACCCCCCCTCTAACCCCGTAGTTAACTAGGATGGCTAGTCGTAGAAAGAATATAACACAACCAAACAATTTGTGGAAAATCAACAGGGTTTCTACTCCTGGTTGCAATAGGTAGTGCTTCTTGTGCTTCTTCATTGGGAAGGATAAAATCCCACATTGTTGGCATTATGATATAGGTGTTGTCCTTGATGGAAACTCACTCAGATGAAAGATCACAGTACAACAGGTTAACAACAAAGAATTACAGATCAGACTACAAAGAATGAAGAAAGAGAGGTATATGTAGGTTCACCTTGACCAAGGTGCGTATACACAGAGGTTCACTGAACACAAGTTGCGTATACGTACACACTCACTTTCACAGAAGGAAAAGCATGTATATCTTGGAAAACTAAGTTTTTGGTCCAAGGTATTTGGTCCATGATATTTTGATCCATGGTATTGGTCCAAAGTATCTGGTCCGAGGTATTGACCCTAGGTGTTTGGTCCAAGGTATTGGTCCTAAGTGGTTTTGGACCATGGTATTGAGAAAAGCCTAAAACTATAAAAGGAGGAGAAGATCATTAGGCCAGGTGTGCAAGTATCGAATATCTGATGAAGTGTGAGATCTAGTATGCGGGTTATTGGCTTATGATGTCGTGCTTGATCTAAACTAGAGATGAACCTTAGCGGTTGATGGAGGATAAGATCTAATGATGGATCAAGATCTTAAGGCTTGAAATGAATTATCTTTATATGGTTTGATCATGTTTATTCTAGATCTGAATACTGACACATATGTTGTTCTGTAAATATTATGATCTGGGTATAACTGAAGTCTAGAATAGCTGCATAATTATGAATTAATATTTGCAGATGTATACGCTAGTTGATCTTGATAAAAGCGCGTATACACGTAGGTTTGACACATGGAAGTAGTGTATACCTTATAAAGTATGTTTCAGTTTTTTCTGTTTGCTGTTGCAAAGTTTTGGGTTTTGGTTTGGGTTCTGGTTACTGTATTCTGGTGACAGTATTTTGAATGATCAGATTGATGGGTTGTCAAAGTGATTGATTGATTCGGTTGTGGTTGGTTCAGAAAGTGATTGGTTGATGCGGATTTATTTGATGATTGAATTACAGTTATGATGTTGTTGATGGATCCAATTAGAAAATTTATGAAACATGGTCCTTGGAGGAAGAAAGAAGGTCGTATCCTTTTGTAAGTCGCAGCCTACGTACTAGTAAACATATCGGCTAGTACAAGAGTTAGGGGGTTGTAGCTCCCTTCTAGTAGAAGCTGGAGAATGAGAGAATGTTGTAACCTTCTGCAGGTAGAAGCCTGCGTACTGGTATAAGTCTGCACCAGTACAAAATTGTAAACAAATTTTCTTATTATTAAAAGAAGACAGAGACGACAGTAGCAGGTGGTTTTCACCCACTTTGGGTTTCCACCTTATATATTGGTGTTCGTGTGTGTTGCTTATGTGTGATGCTTTATTCTCCTTTTACTGCACTTTTTAACAAATCTCTGATATACTGGTTAAAGTTTAATGCATGAAAAATTTGGTAAATCAAAAGTTCTCTGCATATATGCTGGTTGCTTTAAGTACAGTCGCATATACACGCTAGTTCACTTATTTGAAGTAGCGTATACAAATCTGTTTTGAAAATTAAATTATTTATTTAATAATACTGATTCACCCCCTTCTTAGTGTTATTTCCAACAATTGGTATCAGAGCAGGTCCTTTAGAAGAAGCTTGATCACTTGAAGGGAGATCCATCATCATGAGTAATCAAGAAAGCGTGGGATCCATCAGACTGCTAATATTTGATGGGAGTAACTTTGTTTATTGGAAGATAAGAACCACATCCTATCTATAATCACTTGGAACAGATGTCTGGGAAATCGTGGAAGGAGGATATACATTTCCATCAGCAATTCCTATAGATATGGCAGGTAAAACGAAATATGAAACCAATGCCAGGGCTGTCAATACATTATTGGGAAGTCCATCACAATCAGAGTTTGTCAAAGTTATGGAGCTCAAATCATCCAAATAAATATGGGACAAAATCATTCTAAGCTACGAAGGAGACTCTTAGGTAAAACGTGCTAAACTGCAAACTCTCAGAATTCAATATGAAACTCTTAAGATGCACAATGATGAAATTATAGCTAGTTACTTCTTACGTATAGATGAGGTTGTTAATTGCATGAAGAATCTGGGTGAAGAGATAAAGGAAGTTACCTTAGTTGAGAAATTTTTAAGATCCTTGTCTGCTAAATTTGAATCAAAAGTATCTGCCATAGAAGAAAAACAGGATCTACAGACTATCACTATGACACAACTTCACGGAATCTTAACTGCCTTTGAGATGAGAAAATGAGGCCCATCAGATATGAGAGAAGCTGCATTTAAAGCTTCAGCAAAAGGAAAGGAAGAACTCAATGAATCAGGACATATTTCAGAAGAAGAAGATGAATTAAACTTTGTCAAGAAGCTTCAACGGGGTTTCGAAAGATTTAGAGGTAAACTACATTTCAAATGTTTTTCCTGTGGTTGAGTCGTTCATTATGCTGCCAAATGTCCTTATAAAGATAAATATGATAAAGGGAAGGAATCTGCAAAATGGAATAGAAAATAAAGTGCAAGTAAAAAGAGTTACTATACTCATGAAGATAGCGATGGTTTATCAAATAGTGATGAAGATGAAAATAGTAATGACTATAGACTTCTAATGGCTTATGAAGATGATAATTTTTGGGATGCTTTAGGAGAAGATGATCTTCATGAAGAAATATCTAAACTCAAAATCTATTTAGAAGAAAAGAATATGATTATAGATACCTTGACATACCAACTTGCTGAAAGAGAAAAACACAATGAAAAACTAGAATGTGAAATTGTGGGTCTAAGAAAAGATCTTGAGAAAACAAAATATCTCAATCTTAGATTTGCTAAAGGATCAGAAATATTAAATGAAATTATCAAAGTGCAACATTCTCCTCTGATAAAGACATGTCTTGGATATACTGAAGAAGCATCTCAATCACAGAAGTCGTTAACCTCCACTAAAAGCTATCTTGATGCAGCAAAGAACAATGAACAATATGAAAATCGTCAGCAAAGGCATAAAGCAGATCACCAGGTAAATCAGGCTCAATTTACTTCAAGGATGAACAGAAGCCACAAACAACCTTAGGTAAATCATACTCAATTTCCTTCAAAGATTAATATCAATAGAAACTACAGTCACCAGGTCAATATATTCGATAATCGCAGGCAGTTCTTTAATGGTCAATGTTTCTCATGTGATAATTTTGGACACAAAGCTTCTCAATGCATTTCTTACAAAACCATCATGACTAGAGAAGCACGAAATCAAAGGAATGTGATAGGGATCAAGAAAAGTTCCTATAATAACTTTTCTCTTCTTGAAAATGAAATAGAATACTCAATCTATAACAACTTTGGCCATGAAGAATGTGAATGCAGGAGCAAATTTCAGAAAATATCTCAAAAGGAGCAAAATCCATTAAATCCAAAAATATGGAGAAGGAAAGAACCTCAAACAGAAAGAAGTGGTATAGCATTGTATGCAGAAGGATAGAAAAATTAGTGGTACATCGATAGTGGATGCTCAAAACACATGACAGGTGACAAAGAAAACCTTCACTCATATAATGCCTCAGAAAAAGAAAAGAATGTATCATTTGGAAACGAAACTCATGCTGTCATAAAAGGTAAAGGCTCTATTTTCTTGAAAGAAAAGGTTAAAGCTGGGAATGTTATGTATGTATATGGTCTAAAGCATAACCAGTTGAGTGTCAGTCAAATGTGTGATCAAGGGAATGAATTGGTGTTTCGATCAAACGGATGTGTTGTTCGTGAGCTTGATACAGGAGAAACCGTGATCAAAGGTACAATAACTCCAAACAACTTATACATGCTCAAGGGAGGACAACAACAGTGCTATCTAAGCAAAAATGATGAAAACTAGCTATGGCACAGAAGATTAGGACATTTAAGCTTTTCTCAAATAAGAAAAGCATGTAGATTCCAGGCTATTCGTGATCTTCCAGATATCAGCATTCCTGAAAATACAATATGCAAACCATGTCAATTCGGTAAGCAACCCAGATCTCACTTCATTGAAAAAGAAGGGTCAACTAGTAAGCCTCTTGAACTTGTTCATACTGATTTATGTGGACCATCAAGGAAAAAGTCACCTTGTGGAGAAGAATACTTTATATTGTTCATTGATGATTTTTCCAGAATGTGTTGGATAGGTCTTCTAAAGCATAAAGATGAAGCATTTGAAAAGTTCAAAGCCTTCAAGGCTTTGGTTGAAAATGAATCAAATTGCAAAATCAAATGCCTCAGTTCTGATCGAGGAAGGGAGTTTACCTCGGATGAATTCTTTGACTTTTGTGAACAACATGGATTAAAAACGCAGTTCTCCATCGCAAGAAATCCTTAGCAAAATGGAGTGGTAGAAATACTGAACATAACTTTTCAACAAATGGCTCGAGCTATGCTAGACGAATCTGGAACTCCTGTAATCTATTGGGGTGAAGCTGCATTTGCTGCCATAACTACTCTCAACCAAGCAAATGTTTGGGTAAACATCACTCAAACTCCACATGAACTTTGGTATGGTAAGACTCCTATGGTAAAATACTTTAAATTTTTTGGAAGCAAATGCTATATCAAAAGGACTGATGTAAAACTTGGTAAGTTTGAGCCCAGAGTAGATGAAGGTATTCTTCTTCGTTACTCCTGAAGTAAAGGATATAAATGTTATAATAAAAGACTTGGGAAAATTGTTGAAAGTATTGATGTTCTAGTTGATGAAACATGCAAAAATCCAAAATAGATAAAAACCGAAGATTATGACAATGAAGAAGATGGGGATTATTTTCCCACATAAAATCACAATGATTCTGAAGAAGAAACCAATGAAGCACCAGAAGAAGAGATAACGGTAGAAGAAAAGACTTCGTCCAGGTATGTTCATAAAAATCATCCATAAACTCAAATTTTAGGGGAAAAGGAGGCAGGTGTACAGACAAGAAGAACTATTATAGAAACCTCAAGCTGTCTAGCATTACTATCCTCCACCGAACCTCAAAATGTAAATGAAGCATGCAAAGATGAATGTTGGGTCAAGGCCATGAATGAAGAACTTGAGCAAATTGAAAAGAATAATACTTGGGAATTAGTTCCTAGACCTCATGATAAGAATATCATAGGAACTAAATGGATATTCAAAAACAAGCTGAATGAAAATGGAGAAGTTATTAGAAACAAGGCTATACTTGTTTGTAAAGGATATGGTCAATAAGAAGGTATATATTTTGAAGAAACTTTTGCGCCTGTTGCTAGGCTTGAATTGCTCTTTCTAGTTTTCAGAAATTTAAAGTATACCAAATTGATGTAAAATCTGCCTTCCTTAATGGAGACTTAGAAGAAGAAGTCTATATTGAACAACCAGAAGGATTCATTCTTGGAAATGATGAAAAAAATTTATGCAGACTCAGAAAGGCTCTCTATGGTCTAAAACAGGCTCCACGGGCCTGGTATTACAGTCTTGACAAATATCTCCACCAATAGGGTTTTTCAAAGGGGTCAACAGATAGCAATCTATATACAAAGATTGACACTGTTAAATTGCTAATAATTGTTGTTTATGTTGATGATATCATTTTTGGAAGCAATGAAGAATCCATGAGTCAAAATTTTGCTTTAGTAATGCAACAAGAATTTGAAATGTCCTTGCTTGGTGAACTTACTTATTTTCTTGGTCTACAAGTTCAACAAAATAAAGATGGTATTTTTCTTTGACAAACCAAATATCTCAAATAGATCTTGAAAAAGTATGGCATGGAAGATTCTAAACCAGTATGTACACCAATGGTAATAGGATGCAGTCTCATCTCAAATGATGAATTGACAATAGTACATCAAACAACTTACAGATCCATGATTGGCAGTCTGCTTTATCTAACAGGTACCCGACCTAACATCATGCGTGTAGTAGGATTAGTTGGAAGATTCCAAGAAAATCCAAAGGAATCACACCTTTAGGCAGTCAAAAGGATTTTCAAATATCTTCAAGGAACATAGAACTTTGGTTTATGGTATCCTAGAGATACAGATCTTACTCTTTATGCATATACATATGTAGATTTGGCAGGAAGTGTTGATGACAGAAAAAGCACTAGTGGTGGTGCATTCTATATGGGTTCTAGGTTATTGTCTTGGTTCGACAAGAAACAAAGTTCAATTGCATTATCTACAGTTGAAGTAGAATATGTTGTTGCTTCATCTTGCTGCACACAACTACTTTGGATGATGCAAACCTTGCAAGACATTTAGATCACATGTATTCCACCAATCTCCATTCTATGTGATAATACCAGTGCCATCAGTGTTTTAAAGAATCTAGTCATGCACTCCAAGACCAAGCACATACCCATCAAATGTCATTTTCTACGTGAACAAGTGCTTGAACAAAAGGTCAAATTGAAGTATGTTCCCTCGAAAGAACAGGTTGCTGATATATTCACTAAACCACTGCCCAGAGAGACATTTGAATATCTCAGAAAAAAGATGGGAGCAGTTGCTACATCATCCTGCTGTTAAATCCTATTTTTTCAAAGAAAGGTTGTTATACGTGAGTTTCATGAAGCATAGTCGCGTACATAAGCAGGTTTTTATGGGCACAGTTGCATATATGTTGGTTTGAGGAAAAGCAATGGGCCAGGCTTAGGAAAAAGGGGTATAATATGGTTCTGTCAATTATTTTCTCTGTTTGATGATGGTTACAATCTTCTAATAACATGTGGAAATATGTTGGTCTTCATAAGTTGTTGATAACTTTACGTATATCTGATTGATGATGATGCCTTGATATTTCTTACTGATATATGCAATAATTAGATCTGACAGTGAACATCTGGCATAGGTTCAGGGGAGCAGATGATTCTAATAATGCATTGTTGGCATTATCTTAGAAGATCTTGGTACATATTCGCATAATTGTTTTGATTCAGATGATTCTTTTGATGATGGAAATATACAAGCTATTGATCCTGACGTTGTTGATGGTGTAGATCATATATGGTGTATGATAGTTGTTGATGACTATCATGGTCATGTTTAGATCGGTTGCCCTTCTTATGAATGTCATGTATATCATTTAATGTAAAGGTCATGAAAAGACCTAATTTGTAACCCCACTATGCATGGGATGGATGATGTAATATTTCTTGGTTTTGTCATGTATAAACAATTGGTATATCCACACTTGGTCGGGTGGATGAGTCAAATTTTGTATATCCCCACTTGGTTGGGAAATGGATGTATAAGTCATTGGTGATAGGAATGTCATCCTCACATAGTTGATTTATAGAGTCATGTTATTCTTTTAGAAAATCTTCTTGTAGAGTTTGCTAGTGCTCAGGGGGAGCATGGATTCAATCATGGGAGCTCTATCAGTACATTTCAGCATATCAGAGAATTCAGCATGTACTCAGGGGGAGCATGACCCTTTGCCATTGAAGTCAAAGGGGGAGAGTGATTTGGTGTTGTTGTTGCCATCAAGTCCAAAGGGGGAGATTATTGGCATTATGATACAGATGTTGTCCTTGATGGCAACTCACTTAGATGAAAGATCACACTATAGCAGATTAACAACAAAGAATTACAAATCAGACTACAAAGAATGAAGAAAGAGAGGTATATGCAGGTTCACCTTGACCAAGGTGTGTATACACACAGGTTCACTGAACACAAGTTGCGTATACGTACACACACACTTTCACAGAAGGAAAAGTGCATATATCTTGGAAAACTAAGTTTTTGGTCCAAGGTATTTGGTCCATGGTATTTTGATCCATGGTTTTGGTCCAAGGTATCTGGTCCGAGGTATTGAAACTAGGTATTTGGTCCAAGGTATTGGTCCTAAGTGGTTTTGGACCATGGTATTGAGAAAGTCCTAAAACTATAAAAGGAGGAGAAGATCATTAGGCCAGGTGTGCAAGTATCGAATATCTGATGAAGTGTGAGATCTAGTATGCAGGTTATTGGCTTATGGTGCTGTGCTTGATCTAAACCAGGGATGAACCTTAACGGTTGATGGAGAATAAGATCTAATGATGGATTGGGATCTTAAGGCTTGAAATTAATTATCTTTATATGGTTTGATCATGTTTATTCTAGATCTGAATACTGACGCATATGTTGTTCTGTAAATATTATGATTTGGGTATAACTGAAGTCTGGAATAGCTGCAGAATTATGAATTAATATTTGCAGATGTATACGCTGGTTGATCTTGAGAAAAGCGCGTATACACACAGGTTCGACACATGGAAGTGGTGTATACCTTATAAAGTATGTTTCAATTGTTTCTATTTGTTGTTGCAGAGTTCTGGGTTCTGGTTTGGATTCTAGTTACTGTATTCTGGTGACAGTATTCTGAATGATTAGATTGATTGGTTGTCAAAGTGATTGATTGATTCGGTTGTGGTTGGTTCATAAAGTGATTGGTTGATGCAGATGTATTTGATGATTTAATTACAATTATGATGTTGTTGATGGATCCAGTCTGAAAATTTATGAAACATGGTCCTTGGAGGAAGAAATAAGGTCGTAGCCTTCTGTAGGTCGCAGCCTACGTACTAGTAAAAATATCAGCTAGTACAAGAGTTAGGGGGTTGTAGCTCCCTTATAGTAGAAGCTCGAGAACGAGAGAAGGTTGTAACCTTCTGCAGGTAGAAGCCTGCGTACTGGTATAAGTCTGCACCAGTACAAAATTGTAAGCAAATTTTCTTATTATTAAAAGAAGACAAAGATGACAGCAGTAGGTGGTTTCCACCCACATTGGGTTTCCACCTTATATCTTGGTGTTCATGTGTGTTGCTTATGTGTGATGCTTTATTCTCCTTTTACTGCAATGTCTAATAAATCTCTAATATACTGGTTGAAGTTCAATGCATGAAAAATTGGGTAAATCAAAAGTTCTTTGCATAGACGTTGGTTTCTTTAAGGACAGCCACGTATACACGCTAGTTCACTTAGTTGAAGTAGCGTATACAAATATATTTGGAAAATTAATTATTGATCTGATAATACTGATTCAGCCCCCCTGTCAGTATTATTTCCAACACACATTCCTTGTAACTCGACTACTTCTTCATTATCTATTTGTTCTTCATCTATTGAGACTTTTTCTTTCTCCACATCTGATTCAACATTTAATATGGTGCTTGGAGGCTTAGTATCAAAGGGGGGATTTCTTTTGTATGGTCTGAAATATTTCTTTGAGGAATTCTCTACTATCTATTTCTTGATATCAACCATTTCATTGGACATGCTTTTAAGGACATTTTGTAGACCTTCAAGATCAAAAGGATCTTTAGGTGGTTTTTTCTTGGATTCGTCCCTAAAAGTTACTTTCCTGGATTTTAGTTCTTCTAATGCATTCTTCATATCTAAGGCTAGAATACGTTTTTCTACAACTATGACTTCTTTCATGTTTTCTATCAAAGTTGGTTTGGTAGCTCTATCGACAAAAATCGCTGCGTTTGAGGGAGGGGCAGAAATGTACCATTCATTTTGGATTTCATCGTTGGGCTTAGATGTTGTTGGGATTTTACTCAATAACCTGTTAAAATGTGAATTGAAGTCCTTAATCAGTTCTCTAGGTTCGGCTTTGAAGTTGGAGAGATCATTGATAAGAGTAGCCGTTGATATGTCATCTCCAAACTTGGTTAGGAACTGCTCTTGAAAGGCATCCCAACTATTAATGGAACCTGATGGTAATGAAAAGTACCATGATCTTGCTGATCATTGTAAGGTATAAGGGAATAATCTTACAAGTGCATCTTCTTCCACTGCTTCGTTGAGGTTTATGGACAACATAAAATTGTTTATGTGTTCTTTGGCTAGTAATCCATCATCAAGATTGAACTTTGGTAACCAATTTTCTAGATGGGTGGGCAATGGATGTAAGGGTCCCGCCATTCGAATAGCTCCTGGATTTGTTCATGGCCTTTGTGGGTTTTGAGCCATCGTAGGTATGTTTATAGAGGAAGATGTTCCTATATTTAAAGGTGATTGGGCAAAGGAGGTTTGTGCTCCAGTACTAGTGTAAACCACGATCTAGAGTTGTGAGGCGGATGGTTGATTTTGTGATGAAGTGGATGGAATGAAAGAGGATGTTTAAGGTGATGATGGGAGAACCTCACTATGGGATTCAGATTGTGTCTTCTTAGCTCTCTTACAGTTTGGTTGAGGGAATTCAAATGGGGGGATCCCAATTTTTTCACTCTGTGCTCTAGTTAACCTTTGAGATGAGGGAAACTAAGAAGAAACACTAGCTTGGGATAACTCAGATTCTTCTTGAGATATTGAAATCCCCTATAGCTTATGGATCAAATACTGGACTTCAGGGGTTTTTATAGAAGAAGATTGATCTAACTTCTTTGTGATCATAGTAGTGGGTTCTAAAGTTTTCTTTACAACTTCTTGCTTAGGATTTGGAGATTTGGAATGCGATCGAGAAGTTGGAGGATATGGTGAGGAAGTTTTACTCTTAGAATGGTCTATTGATTTGAATTTACTTGCCATTCTTAGTTGGTACCTCCTTCTAGCGCCAACATGTTGAATCCTTGAAAATCATTGCGACAACATGAGGGAAAACCATCCAGTCAGACCTTGGTTAGCAAATCCTTTTCCGTTTGGTGTATTGGCTCCGATTGGGGATAATGGGATCAGTTTCCCAGAAAAGATTTTGATAGTGTTGGTGGGGTGATATATGATGTAACAGGAAAATTACTGAGCTAAGTGTAATCTAATCTAACTAATAAACACATGAAATATCATGGTTTAACACTATTTAGATATAAATATACCCAGGAATTAAATACAATATGCGATCTACAATGATGTCCTACAACAATTGGTAATAAAGATCATTCAACTGCAATAAGAAGTGAAATCGTTTAACAGTAATCGTTTTGGATAAATAGTTAGACAAAACGATTGTGAAAGATATATCGCATATAAAATCGTTCATGTATTTAGAATAAAGTCAAAGCCAACATCATACAAAAGTTCAATAATACTAAACGGTAATTCAGACTTTCACACATAAAACAATTTAAAGAAGAAGTATTGCATGACACATAAATAAAACAAGATCATAAGATAAAAGTGCATATATGATGAGTCCTCCTCGTGTGTTTCATCAATATTAATCCAATCTCAATTAATCCAACACCTTCTAAGAGTACAAAAGTGCATTTCAGTAGAGCATGCTAGATATTTGAAAGAAAATGGATCCCGTTCCATTCATTCCATCAAAACCTCCTCAAAAGTATAGAAGTGCAATGTTTCAAAGAATGTTTCTGATAAAATTTATGGACCCCTCTTTAAATGCATGAGAGGGGTTTAAATACTAAACTATAGGTCCTAAAATAGATTATTACAAAAAATAGTTGAGGAGGTTTAAACGATCTTCCTCAGATTATGCGAAAATAAAACTAAAATAAAAATAAACTAATGACTAACTCCTTTGCACTTGTTCCTTGAGATCACAAATATTTGTCATATGCTTGAGTTGATTTGGTTGGCCAATCACAGATTTTAACTGCACAAAAAATATAGTGTCTGTTAGTGCTGGCACCATCTTTTGTGTTGAGGTTGTTAAGCACCTCAAAGTCATCCACTGACTGTATGGTTTCACTAAAAACTACTAGTATGCTTCCCAATTCAGCCTTCTTAGCTGTCTGATCACCTCCTCCTTTTCCTGTGCTACCTGCCTCCACTGCTGCTCTAATTGCTTGACATTCAGAAGAAATAATGGTACACATTTTGTAACTAGGTTAGCGCCATGAAAATTTTCATTGATGGCTTCAATTATGTTGTTTGCTGCTGTCACTGCTATCATTGTTTCCCTTTCTTCTTGCTTCAACCGAGAATCCCAATCTGTGAAAAGGATATCTTTGTGACATTCTTCCAGCTTCGATAGATCAACCTTTCTCCCATTCTCTTATTCTTGCCAGGTGATAAATTCAAAAATCCTTTTATGGATTTCATCATACTCAAGTCTCATGTCAACAACTTGGTTTGTTAGCTTATCATTGGTTTTGCAATAAGGACTTATCTGCGAAATATTCTGGAAAAGTACTTCCATCTATTGCATTAGTTGGGAGTTAAGACTGAGCGCTTCCTTTATGAACTCATCGATTTGCGGATTATCCTTAAAGTTATCTTTTATAGCTTGTATCTGCACATATCTTTCTGCTAGGATGGCGTGATGTTGTATTCTCATTTGTTCAAATTCCTGTTGGAGCTGGGCTTCTTGTAATTCTGCTTGTTGATTGGATTTTTCCTGAGATAATTGCTGTTCTAGTAGTAGAATTCTTTGTTAGTTTTCCTTAAGTAGCATTTGGACCTCTGTAACTTTGTCAATAGTTGTTGTGGCATAGACTCCTGCGTATTGTGACAATTTTGTGAGATTTTCAGATGGGTCCATGGGCGAGTCCTTCCAAACGATGTCCATTGGTTCATTTTTGGAAGTTGTAACAGTTACAACATCCAACTTTATTTTCTTCCTCTCTCTCTTGACTACATCTATGTGGTTGGGACTATAAATTACATCTACTGGAGGTATTACTTCAACTCCTAAAACAATTTCTGATGTGGGCGTAGCAGGAATGATTTCAACATTCTAAGTGTCCTTAACTCGTTCCTTTGTCGTTTCCAGATTTGACTTGTGCTGGGTTTGCTTATGAGTCTGTATCTCAGATGTTTGCTCAGGGATTGAATCTGTGTGAAGCTTCTTATTGAATTGTTCCCATTCCTGTTCCAAGTCAATAATTCAGCTCTTTCCAAACTAAGTTGATGCAGAGACAATTTTTGCTTGTTTCTTTGCTGAAGTTTTCACGACCATTTCCTCTATAGTTCCACTGTGTCATTTTCAGACTCATTATTTCTATGTCCTCCTCCATTTTGAGATTGTTGCTCTGAGTTCTCTGACTCATGCGTAGATCTCTCTTGGGTTTCTTCTTAAGAGTTTTCTTTGGATCTGTCATCTAAGCTTATGCTGGGAGTTGTTTCCCTTATTGGTTCTGTTTTAACATGTATTTTTTGTTGCCTTTAGTATTTATGTTTCATTCAAAAATCACTTGAAAATATCTTTAAAAAAATAAGGGAAGAGGGAGATGTAATAAATTACATATTGAAATCAAAACACAAAAGAAACAAGTGTAAAAGAATTGGCCCATGTGATCAAGTTAAATCATATTATAAATGGTTTATGGAGCCATAACCAATATATATATATATATATATATATATATATATATATATATATATATATATATATATATATATATATATATATGCAATGGGCAGTTATATTATTACCACAGGAATCACCGATTGCTGATTGCGATAAAGGCGTATCTTGAAAACTGTGCAAAGGCTTTGGAAAAGGCGGAAAAAGGTATGGTTACACATTTTATATGTATTTATATTATAAAGGATTATAATAGAAATAAGCGTTGAACAGGCCGGACCTGAAACACATATATATTATGTTTTAAAGTTTCGGCGGGTCCGTAATGTTATGGATGATTGGTTCTGCCGATATCGCCGATTGCGATATGCAATGGACCGGACTGAAGCATATATATATTATATTATAAAGCCCCAATGAGTCCGTGATATTGCATAATGTTTATATATATATGGTTTCCACTGATTGCAATAGGCAATGGCTGGACCCGATATTACATATATTATGTTATAAGCCCCGGCGGGTTCGCGAGGCATACGAAAAGGCAGATTTAAAGTTACAAGTGGGATTTCGGGTGGAGCAAAACTGGTAAGTGTTTTTTATTAGAGCTCACCCGATCCCGCTTATCATTCGACATGTAGTAGTGGGTGGAGAGATAAAACCGCCCATTTCGGGCGGGTATTCTTCGGGCTTATGTCCCACCCAAAATCTTTATAGACCGTCTGATCCAAAAAGTGAAAATCTATGGTGGGGATCTATCACGGGAAAGGTATGCCTCGATAGTTGTGTGGAGCCTGTACTAAAAGAGGAAAAGGCATGTTCATGGTGTATTTCTATTATAAAAGAGATATAATAGAAATAGTGCAAATATGAAGGATTTATGCGTAAGTCCAACATTACTTTGATATAACAATGAAAAGCGCCGATTGTGATATGCGATGGGAAGTCAACGGAGCGCTAAAAAGGCTGATCTGATGGATTTATGAGGTAGAGTTAATAATTTTTCAGTTCCGCAGTTACCAAAGGTTTTCGTTAATTTCGCTTGGTAAAGGGAAAAATCAATGTTAAAGCCGAGTCCAAAGAAAAGGTAGATGGGCATGTTTTCTTTGTGTTTTGGCCAATATAAGCACATTTGATATATACGTAAGCCCCATTCTACGCACTAGTCAAAGTTTAATGTAGTTAATTACAGTTTAAATGGATTAAGTGTTATTAAAGCATCCACATAGGAACTCAAGAGTTGATTAACAGAGCCGAAAGCCAACAGTCATTGTCATCTTCTATGTTCAATTATTTTCCGTTATTTTATATTCTTTGAGATGTCTTTACCCTCTGGGTAATATTTTGTAATAATTCTTACTTCAAATAGTTAGAGAAATACTTTTAGTAGTTTGACAGTTTCAAAGATCAACAACTGTTCCACAATGTATAAAAAGAGGAAAATTTACAGAGAAGGGGTTGATGGCTCGAACTTTGGAGAACCCAGAGACTAGGCCACTGTATTCTTAATATAATTGTTGATTAATGAAAGAATCAGATGCTTCCATGAATTGTTGGGTATAATTTTGTAACCCTCTCTGTTATGTGTCATATTATGTTTTCTTCTTTCAAGTATAGTAATGAAGCCGCAGGTCCTTTTTTTCTTAAGTAGATAAAATTAAAATTCCTTAAAAGAGTGCTCCTATACTTGAAGTTTTCACCTTCCTTTCTAAGTTATAGATAATAGTTTCTGTGAAAGACCAATATATTGTCTTTAATTTCTCCAAGAGTCACAGATAGTAGTTTCTGTGTTGAGCAACATATTCTCTATGATTCAGTTCTAATTTTCATAATTCTTCTAAGTTACAGATAGTAGTTTCTATGAAAGATCAGCATATTATCTTTAACTTCTTCTTCAAGCTTTCTTCATTCATCATTTGTATCTAGCAACAAATGGAATTCTGAGATGTTCTAGTCATACATGTATTAAGAGTAAAAAACCAAGTCTCCAGGTCCTTCATTTGAGAACACAACATATATCTAAGTGACAAACAAGTGATAGTAAATAGTATTTATTAATGTCTTAAGCACAATTTCTCTACAGCTAGGAAATTGGTTTCTTATGGTACAACATTAATTGGAGTCATTGCCGGGGAGAGAAGACAAGAACACTTTTCCATGGGTTTTCACTATTTTCCTCTGGTTATTCAGTGAGGAGGAAATACTTGGCTATTTTGAATAAAAGCAATAAAAGGAGACTCCATTACCACAAAGACCACAGACTACGAAGCAATAGAATAAGAAAATTTTTTCCTGAATTCATTAAGTTTGAAGTTGATTCTTGAGAGTGACAAGTTTCAGCAGTTGGTTGTACATTCACACCTGTGATTTTCACTTACAATATTGATTGGCGACTCCACTGTACTTTGAAGTTTTTTTTTTTTCTCTGGGTTTTAATGACTCTTCCTGCGTTCTTAGCCCATAAATTTGATCCATTTGATTTTATTGGGATCACCGACTATCGTCATGATATGCCTGCATTTTATGTTTGGGATGAGTATCTTCCAAAATTCAGTAGAAAGGAATATGAAGATCCAGCTCAGAATCTCCAAGAGTTTCATGAATGCATGGAGCAGCAAGGCATCATTCATGAATATGTGAAGATGAAGTTGTTTATGTTTTCTTTGGACGTAGAAGCTAGGGATTGGTTCAAGTCTCTGCCTCATTCAAGCATTTCATCTTTGAAAGATTTCCATTTAGCATTCAATTCTTCTTGTAGAATTTATTATCCACACAAGTTTCTTTTCGAAGGTTGTTGTGAATATTATGATTCTAAAGAAACTTTAAAATCTCATGATAATCTTGTTGAAGAAACTGATGATCTTGTTGATAATATATCAAGCATTCAGAGAGATTATAGCCAAGTTAACTATGAGCAAGTCTTTGAAAGTGAGGAACTATTATTTTCTAAAAATGATGCAGAGAAGTTTATAAAGCATGCCTCTTCAATAATCTCCCAAGCAGAGAATTGGTTGACTATGGTCCAAGCAAATTGAGCATCATTTCTCAAAATGATGTGGAAAAGTTTATAAAACATTTCTCTCCAATGATCTCCCAAGCAGAGAATTGGTTGACTTTGTTCCAAGAAAATCAAGAGAGTATTCAGATGGAGGAAAGTTCAAACATGCATCAAGAATCTCTGCTCAGCAGTCGAGAAGAGGAAGAAACAATTAAGTTGCAAATAAATCCCTAGAGATGTTATTTAATAAGTTTGATGATCCTCCTATTTATAACGAAAATGGTTTAAATGGATAATAGGACGAAGCTCGTCAAGTTAATCAGTTAGGTGTTGAACATACAGGAAGAAACCAACAAGCGGGATATGTTGGACAACGATATATTGAGCCATCTATCATAGCAAAAGAGGATATCTTATGTAAAAAGAAAGCTGATAAAGAAGTTGTATATCATTGCATTAAAGAACATAAGGATGCCCATGGATCAGAGGTAAATAGTGTATTTGAATTTGATCATATGTCTTATAGTAATGTGAAAAAAATTCTTTTATTCCTGAGGTTAGAATTACAAATTATTTTCAATCAAAGCTTAGAGATGAAAAGTGGAGACATGAAAGTGACATAAATCATTTTCTTAAAGATGTTACTGATTGTTCTGTCGAACATATTATCCCAACAGAAGGTTTAATCAAGTAGGAACCTTCATACATAGAGAATTTCTTTTTTGGAGCTGATCAAGAACATATTCTTTCTTTTGAAGATCTTGTGGAAGATTACATGGAAGAATTTTATGAGTAGTCTACACATATCATTTTGGGGATATACTCTTAATTTTTATTGTGAGATGCCTTTATACATAGTTTATTGTCCATTCAAGATGAATTGTTTTTTAAAGATTCACTAGCAGAATGGTTCTAGATTAGGCACTCAAATGCTAACCTGGTACCATTGGAAGGTTGACTTCACTTGATGGAGATCAATCATGTAAATATGTAGGAACTTGTACATAAATAAGCTCATGTGTTGAGCATTTGGTTTCTAGTTGCAATTCTTCAATTTAATCATTAGTTGATGAATAAGGGTGACTTTCCCAGTTGGAAATTGGTTTGCAGAGGTTTCAGACTTCAAGATCGTTAGTTTCGATTTTGTCAAATTTCAGGGTTTTCACAGTTTCGGACTCCATGCCCAACTAAGGCTATTGATATACGATTCTCAATGTTTTTCTATTAAAGTGCAAGCATCTTATCACTGTAGATATTGGTGTGGGTTCGCTTTACAAATGTTCACACAGTTAAGCTTGGCGAAGCTATATATGATTCCATGCCCAATGAATAAGGCACTAATCTACGGTTCTTAGCGCTTCTGTGGCAAAATCACTATCCCTAGGTGGAGCCAGATGTTGTAACATGTATTTTTTGTTGCCTTTAGTATTCATGTTTCATTCAAAAATCACTTGAAAATATCTTTAAAAAAATAAGGCAAGAGGGAGATGTAATAAATTGCATATCGGAATCAAAACACAAAAGAAACAAGTGTAAAAGAATTGGCCCATGTGATTTGGAGCCATAACCAATATCTATATCTATGTCTATATCTATATATATATATATATATATATATATATATATATATATATATATATATATATATATATATATATATATGATAGCGATGCGATTAAATCGCAATCGCAAAGATGCAGCGGGCAGTTATATTTTTACCATAGGAATCACCGATCGTCGATTGCGATAAAGGCGTATCTTGAAAACTGTGCAAAGGCTTTGGAAAAGGCAGAAAAAGGTGTGGTTACACATTTAGATGTATTTATATTATAAAGGATTATAATAGAAATAAGTGTTGAACAGGCCAGACCTAAAACACATATATATTATGTTTTAAAGTTTCGGCGGGTCCGCAATGTTATGGATGATTGGTTCTGCCGATAGTGCTGATTGCGATATGCGATGGGCTGGACCCGAAGCATATATATATTATATTATAAAGCCCCGACGGGTTTTTGATATTGCATAATGTTTATATATATATATATATATACATATATATATATATATATATATATATATATATATACATATATATACATATATATATACATATATATATATACATATATATACATATATATATACATATATATATACATATATATATATATATACATATATATATACATATATATATACATATATATATATATATATATATATATATATATATATATATATTATATATATATATATATATATATGGGTTCCACCGATTACGATATGCGATGGCCGGACCCGATATTACATATATTATGTTTTATAAGCCCCGACAGGTCTACGAGGGATACGAAAAGGTGGATTTAAAGTTACAAGTGGGATTTTGGGCGGAGCAAAAATGGTAAGTGGTTTTTATTAGAGCTCACCTGATCCCACTTATCATTCGACACATAGTAGTGGGTGGAGAGACAAAACTACCCATTTTGGGCGGGTATTCTCCGGGCTTATCTCCCACCCTAAATCTTTATAGACTGTCTGATCCAAAAAGCACAGATCTACGGTGGGGATCTATCGTGGGAAAGGTATGCCTCGATAGTTGTGCAGAGCCCATACTGAAAGTAGAAAAGGAATGTTCATGGTGTATTTCTATTATAAAAGAGATATAATAGAAATACACAAATATGAAGGATTTATGCGTAAGTCCAAAATTAGGTTGATATAACAATGAAAAGCACCGATTGCGTTATGCGATGGGAAGTCAATGGAGCGCTGAAAAGGTAGATCCGATGGATTTATGAGGCAGAGCTAATGTTTTTCAATTTCACAGTTACAAAAGGTTTATGTTAATTTCTCTTGGTAAAGGGAAAAATCAATGTTAAAGCCAAGTCCAAAGAAAAGGAAAATGGGCATGTTTTCTTTGTGTTTTGGCCAATATAAGCGCATCTGATATATACATAAGCCCCATTCTATGCACAAGTCAAATTTTAATGCAGTTAATTATGGTTTAAATGGATTAAGTGTTATTAAAGCATCCACAGAGGAACTCAAGAGCTGATTAATAGAGCCAAAAGCTAGCAGTCATTGTCATCTTCTATGTTCAGTTATTTTCCATTATTTTATGTTCTTTGAGATGTCTTTACCCTCTCGGTAATATTTTGTAATTATTCTTACTTCAGATAGTTAGAGAAACAGTTTTAGTAGTTTGATAGTTTCAAATATCAACAATTGTTCCACAATGTATAAAAAAGAGGAAAATTTACAGAGAAGGGTTTGATGGTTCGAACTTTGGAGAACCCGGAGACTAGGCCACTGTGTTGATTAATGAAAGAATCAAAAGCTTCCATGAATTGTTGGGTATAATTTTGTAACCCCCTCTGTTATGTGTCATCTTATGTTTTCTTCTTTCAAGTGTAGTAATGAAGATGTAGGTCTTTATTTTCTTATGTAGATAAAGTTAAAATTCATTAAAAGAGTGCCCCTATACTTGAAGTTTTCACCTTCCTTTCTAAGTTATAGATAATAGTTTCTGTGAAAGACCAACATATTGTCTTTAATTTCTCCAAGAGTCACAGATAGTAATTTTTGTGTTGAGCAACATATTGTCTATGATTCAGTTCTCATTTTCATAATTCTTCTAAGTTACAAATAGTAGTTTCCGTGAAAGATCAACATATTATATTTAACTTTCCCTTCAAGATTTCTTCATTCATAATTTGTATCTAGCAACAAATGGCATTCTGAGATGTTCTAGTCATACATGTATTAAGAGTAAAAAAGCAAGTCTCCAGGTCCTTCATTTGAAAACACATCATATATCTAAGTGACAAACACGTGAAAATAAATAGTATTTATTAATGTCTTAAGCACAATTTCTCTACAACCAGGAAATTGGTTTCTTAAGGTACAACAGGTTCTATCTGCAATAGGTCCAATGGGAACTTCAATAATCTTTTCTCCCTATACACATGGATAGCTCTAAGATCATCTGGTGTAAAATGTGCCGATGCCAAAGGCAACACTTGTGAGTATGTTTCTAACTGTAGGAAGAGGCCATCAAAGGGGTCCCCTTCGTGGGTGAATGGTTTTACTTTCACCGTAGTAGTAAAATTCTTAATAGTTCTGTCCGGGTCATACTGCCTTCCCGGAAATGTAGCTAATTTAAGAGATTTAATAATCTCTTCTTCTTTGCATGCATGTCCAAAATCATGTAGCACAAATGCACCACATTGTAATGGAAATGTATGCCAAATGGCCTTCTGCTCTTTTAGTCCTCTGATTAATCCACCTTCCCCTGTTGTTTGGTAGGTTATTTCTCTGGCCAATAATTTGTCGGGGACATAATATGGGAGAACATGTAGTGAAGAAATGCTCCCAAATACTCTGATATAGGTATATATCTCCTCCCCAAACCATCTGGCTACTGGAAATATATCCACTTCGGCCTCTTTAGAAAACCTAGGGGCGGTTCTATTGTATATTTCTTTATGGATGGGTAGCATGACTCCTTGACAATTTTTGTAAAAATGGGGGTGAAATTGAAATTCCCACAAAGTATTATGGTACACATGGATAGGAAGCGGGTCTTGAACATTCCACTTCCATCCAACAATGGGAAATTTAGAATTAAAATAGATTAAATCCATTACAAAAGCACTCATAAAAAACGGGGGATAAATCATGTTATGAAACCAGCTCACAAAAAGATAGAAAAGAGAGATCAACGCCTTAGAATTCAGCCTCTTCGAGGGGGCAACCTCCTTTACATTACACAAATGAACAATTCTTGGATGATTCAAATGAAAAAACCTCCTTTCTATATATAGGAGTCTAAGGAGTCACAATATAACCCAACCAACCTAACAGTAATAATATAAAGCCACAAAAATAACAATAGAGGGATTCTATGGGGCACAGTAATAACAATATGGGGGCAATAGGGGCACAACAATATTAATAAGGGGTATAACTACAATAGTAATGGGGTAATCACTAGTATTATAGGGACCCAACATGCCCCTCTCCTTCAAAAAAGTGTTGTCCTCAACGCTTGAGTAGCTCTGGATACTTCTGTATAAAATTCTCATCCTCCCATGTGGAATCTTCAGTGGATAAGTTCTTCCACTTGTTGTGGTGTAACCCTTGTAGGTTGTGGAAGGCTGGGAGAAACAACACTTCCATCTTTATAGTTGTGAGGAGTATGCTTCCTGCTTTCCATAATTTTTCTTTCCACTATGTCACAAAACCCTTTTACTCTTTCCAATTGTTGTGGTGTTGCTCTAAAGAAGGTGTTGCTCTTTGTATTCTCATAATGTGCTATCATTTCCTCCGTGAAAATTGACCACATAACAAGTTGTTTATGAGAACAAAGCCCTTCATACCATAAAAATTGATCTGGTTCTAAATATGAAGATGTAATACATACCTTTTGTAATAGTGGTACACCATGTAGATCAAAATATTGCTCCATCTGAAGTATCCAATTTACCAGGTCCTTGCCATCAAACTTCCTCAACTTGCTTTTTATTAATTTTAGGAGATTGATCTTGAAATGACTGTAACCCTGTACTTTTGGATCTTTAAGTTCTGAAATTGCGACCTGTAGTAGCCCTATGTGTCCTCTTTCCAATGCCACCAGTCTGATCCAAATTGGATTCTCCAAGAAATAGTTATGCACAATCTCCCACGATGACCTGATTATAGACCTTTCCAGAAGAGTGAACTTGTATGAAGCACCACGTGTCACTGTTTCGACCTTTGGCACTAAAAAATATATACAAAAAACTACAATCTGTCCTCTTTCCGTACCTTCTTACAAAATTTCAATCCGATGCTCAGAGCGAAAGTTATGACGATTTTCCCTAGGTCACCGGTTTGGAATTTAATTCAGGAGTCTTCAAAAATACCAAATTCCTCAGATCATATCTCTGCAAATATAGCACAAAAAGCTCTGAAATTCGGATCCAATGTTCAGTGCGATTTCTTCTCAAATGGGTTTTTTTTTTAGCTTCTGAAACATCACAGAAAAAAATTTATAGCGAAAATGCCACGATGACCTATTTGGAGTAGCGAAACCCTAGAATCCAAAGCTCTGATACCAAATGTTATGAAACCAGCTCACAAAAAGATAGAAAAGAGAGATCAACGCCTTAGAATTCAGCCTCTTCGAGGGGGAAACCTCCTTTACATTACACAAATGAACAATTCTTGGATGATTCAAATGACAAAACCTCCTTTCTATATATAGGAGTCTAAGGAGTCACAATATAACCCAACCGACCTAACAATAATAATATAAAGCCACAAAAATAACAATAGAGGGATTCTATGGGACATAGTAATAACAATATGGGGGCAATAGGGGCACAACAATATTAATAAGGGGTATAACTACAATAGTAATAGGTTAATCACTAGTATTATAGGGACCCAACAAACCATTAAAGAGGGACTTCTTTTTCTCCTATATTCCATAATGGAATTTGCTAAATTATCTCACAAAATTTGAGGCTAGTTAATTATAATTTCATTCACAGCTGCATTTATTAATGGGAGCCATTCCGTGGAAAACTTGGTGCTGTCAGGTTTACCGAACAAGCTACATAGCATTTCTACTGCAAAACTAGAAGGGGGAGAAATGGATGCCATAGAGTACATACCTATTTTATCCCATTTGAGCTTACCTTTGTTTGCTTCCTAGGTTTGGGTGACATCTGATGGGTCTTCATTCTCCTTAGCAAATTTCTCAAGGAATTGTTTATTGTAGAGCTTTTGTGACTTTGGTAACTGGTACATGATTCATAGGTTTTTTTCGCTGAAAAAGACTCCATGACCTCTTGCCTGTGATTCCTGAATGTTCGGTGTGCAATGTCTTCCTTTTCAATTACCCACTTGACCATGTTTGTATATGGGATTATCTTTGGTTGTGCAGGTATGCGATGTAGGAAAGAACATACCATCCTGAAATAGGAGGCATTGGATGACTCCTGGGAATCTGCCATCGCCTCTAGTTCCAGTGGCCTTGGGTGCTCTTCTTCTAACAAGTTGTGCATAGCCTCCCAAGTTGTAGTTCCTCCGTCTCTACTACACGTAGTATCAGAGAAAAGAGGAATCATTTTTGATTTCTTGGACGCAACTACCTTTCCCTTATTTTCCATTGTTTCCAATAATGCTCCCTATAGATTTTTCCTGAAATGGAGCAAAGCGGAAGTTATTGGATAAACACAAGTAAGAATGACAATGCAAATGAATGATAGAGATAACCTGAAAATGTGACAAGAAAGGAGTTTTAATCAAACGCAGATGAAAATATATAGTATCATGTCGAGCCACTTTTTATCATAAATCCCAAAATTTATATTAAATAGCCACTAATAGTCCCTTATCGCTACTTTTATTGCTCATTAATGTATCACATCGCAAAACGAGAAGGATGGCTTTGAAGGTGGTAGACTTAAGTTACGAGAAGGCCAATTTTGTGATTGTGATGCAATGTCACAAATCACATTTCGCATGTTTGATTGTGCACTTTCTTAAAGTTCCTTAAGTTCCTGCAGGATGCAAGATGCAAGATAAGTGGCATGTTCTTTATTATTGAAAGTTATTTACCTTATAAAGCACTTTTCATCATGCGATAGACTCAACATCATTTTATGATATTGGGTTCTATCAGGTCCGGATTTTATTGCATTTTGCAACATCTCGCAGTTCGTAAGATTTTAGACCTTCTTAATTGTTCCGACGCAATGCGATAAGGTTGACCGTCTCATCGCAGTATCACATTTCACATGTTTCAACATGCTTTGTGAGAGTGTGCCCTTTGTGAATGATGGTATGCAATACATGCTTTATTTTAATAGGAAATTCCTTAGGTCTTGTTTTTAAATAAAAAGCCTAATGATATCTAAGTTAAGCGTGGTGATTCTTTTGATCGCTTTTCGCAAGTTTTGCTTGTTAATAAGGCTTTCAACACACTTGGTCCAGCACTATGCAAAAAGGCGAGGATTGGTAGCTTTCAAAGGGTTTTGACTTAATATCTTTCTTTATTCCAAAAATCTTAAAAGAAAGTGTCTAAGTGCTAAATTTATTTTTGAATGATTTTATCATGGGTCCCTATTTATTAATAGAATATTATCTATTATACCAATAAATAGGGGGTTTTTTGAGTAGCACAACAAGTCCCTGCTAAAATAAACAGCTCAAGGAGTCTAGAGGCATTGTAAAAATTCATCCAAGGGTCCTTCTCTTGCCAATGAAATGCCCCATTGATCTAATGAAAGTAAATTCTCGCACAATGGTCTTTTCAAATACCATGAAGATAATACAAATTAAATTATCGAGGACATAATGAAAACCTGAATATATCCTTTTCCTCAGTATCCATGACTTTCAAGTTCTTTATCTCGTATATTCCAATTTGTAAAGGAAGAGTGGGCCATGGTGCTTTCTTATTCCTATGAAAAGCTGCTAACAACCTTCTGGTGAGATGATATGACACTTCTAATAGCTGCTAAGAATTCCCACTCTTCAGGAAAGGTATCCATGCTCTGCTAACCATGGATCCTACAAGCTAAGATAACCAAGAGCTCGTAGGCCTTCCTGATGGAATTTTTATTGTATAAATTGGTGGGTGTCTGTCGAAACTTTGATGGATATTTCACCCAACCTTTGACAATATCTCTTGTGTTCACATAACTGTTGGTGGCATAGGAGAATGAGTCCATGAGCTTCATTGACTCAGGAAAGTGATACATGCACCGATAATCTTCTACTAAAAAAGTGGCAAGCTTCTGTCCGCTGGCACTGCTCAATGTCATGGTATTCACATCAAGGTGTGAGACTATCCAGGTGATGACATTAGCACATGGGAAGGTTGGATATCTGCATGAAACCTTGTGTAGTCATGACTGTCGGATACTGAGATACGCCTTCTAGTCCTCTAGATCTGCCTCAAGGCTCTTTGCTAAAAGAGATTCATTAACTTGCTTCCATGTTAATGTTGACCCATTTTCTATAAACAATTGAGTGTCTCCATGCGCTGGAAATTCTACTGGTGTTTGCTCAACTGCTTCTCCAATACTAATTTTAGTGGTATCTTTTGAAGCATCTCTCTTTGGTGCCATGGTAACAATGACTGATGGAGATAAGTGCTTCACAAGTGTGGTACTTGTGGGACAAAAAGGACACACATGGCAAACAAAACTTAGCTTCAACAAAAATACCTTCAAAGAATGATCAAGCAACAAATCAAGCAACTGGAGAGAAGGATTGGGCACTTTTTATCAACAAGGGAGACTGACTTATAGTGGGAACTACGCATTGCGTAGTACCAACTGCCAAGGATGAAGCTTGAGGCTTGGGACTACGCAATGCGCAGTCCCAGCCTGGGCAAAGATTGGGAAAGATTGTGCACTACGCAGTCTCAGTGGCCAAGGTGACATGCTAAGCCCTGGAACTGCGCAATGCATACTTAGGCTAGCTTGTACTATGCACTACGCAAGTCCATAGGCCAAGCTTGTGGCATGAGCCTTAGGATTGTGTAGTGCCCAATTAGACAAGGCAAGATCTAGCTAAAGCAAGTGCAGATCTACCCGATGGAAGTGTGAAAAATGAGAAGAAGTGACTGAAGATGTGATCTTGAGTGAAAAAATGAGTAAGTATGAGTAAATCAATGTAGGTCAAGTGAAACAACTAATCAAATAGAAGGAAAATCAAGTGTGTGAGGAGAGTCTCCGCAACGACAACCCTAGGTGAAAAAATAGGAAAACAAATGCAACACTTGTGAAAGGAAAATAAAAACTTAAAACAAACTTCTACAAGTTAAAAAAAGTTGAAGCACCAACAACTACAAAGAGAAATAAGTAAAATAACACTCACGCAAGTGAAACGATAAAAACTGACAAAAAAACGAGGAAGGCGACAAAAGAAAAACTCACTCGGAAAGCGATGGCAACTGCACCAAAGGTTCATTGATATCCTCGGGAATGCTAGAGATCCAATATCAAATGTGAAAATGAGCTTTAGAATCATCTATTACATAGGTTTGAGTGAAGTATGGTTTATGGTGAGTATGCCTAAAATCAAAGAAAAAGCGACACTTAGTGGAAGTTTCTAAAAATAATGAAAGTTCCTCCTTCGGGATACTAAAAATAGATCCCTATTTTTTAGGGATGCTTTTGGGTTTTTCATTTTTTTCTTTTCCTAGGGAAACTTTCCATGTACACTGTTGGGAAAGATTGTGTAATTCTGGGAAATCGGGAAACTTTCCAACTTATTGCGCTGCGCAGTTTCTGAGCTCAATGAGGGATTGCAGAGTTTATGGGCTCAGGGTTGGGATGCCTTCCATCACTACGTATTTTCTTCACTCAAGGATGACTACTAGTATGAACTATGCAATGCCCATCATCAAGGATGTGTTCCCTCAAGGATTGTGCAGTTTCTGGGGGTAAGCCCAGAACTTCTGTGAGACCAAGTCGGGAGATCAAATTGTGACACATAAAGATTAGTTAATTGTGGAAACAAGAAAACACAAGCACCAATGAAAAAATACAAGTCTCAGTAATAACATGAGTACCCTAATCAATGTAAGATAAGCTCTTGTGGATAGGAGGGAAGGATCCAAAATCAAAGCATAGGCAAAAATTTGGAGGGTGGTTGTAGCCACTACAACACTGGTGACACACTCGTAGAACTTCAACTCTTTGTATGGATCTTGTCTAATGTAAAATAGGTCTATTTCTTCTTAATGTATTGTTTAGTTCATCGATTTTAGCAACTTCTTCACTTAGATTGAGTTAAAGTTATAGTCCCTACCATTCTCTTCATCGGCAACACACATACCAAGCCAAGTCATGCTAAGTTGTTTCGATTGGGGATGAGGAGTATATAAATCACAAGTAAAAGAAAACGTTAGAACCTTAGTTTTCATCTATGGTGTTTCTTCGCTGTGAGAAAGCCTAGATAGTACCTCGATGGAGTCACTTCAGGAACACAAGAATTTCTCCGCTGCCAGCGAGCCTGGACAGTACCCCGACAGAGTTGCTTGCTTCACCTCTCTGCCTAGGAAGACTTTCCCTTCATTCTCCGTTTATTTCATTTTTCATTTTTATTTTTTCAAACTACTATGCATAAGAACTTATATATTTCATGGGGTAGAATAGGGATCCCGACTTATTGAGAGCAGAAGAGGTTGTCCCTTCAGAGAAGGATATTTGTATACACCTATGACATACTTGTTAAGGTTTTCCTCCCCTCCTTACTCTACTTTTACAAGGATTAACCAAAAGTAGAAGATTGATTAGAGTAGGCGATACTAGTTAAAAGTGCAAGCATCATGATTTCACTTGTGACTTTCTCCGAAAGGAATGTATTTTCCATTAGAGTATCATCGACTAAAAGAAGTGCAAGATTCACATAAAGAGATGGAATAAACAGATAACTAAGCGTTGATAGCAGTAGAACTTCCTCTTAGACTTTGTTGGGTACCAAATCTGCATGCTTTTTCCCTCCATTTTTACTCTCTCTCTCACTCCTTTGTATCCTTCATATTCACTAATCACTCTAAATGCACAAGGTAAACTCTCTTCGATTGTCTTCTTGGAATGTTCAATTAATGAAGTAATAGTTACTGATATTTACCTATGCGAGTTACTAATTCTGTTATTTTCGCAGATTCAGTGGCCAAAGGTCACATATGAAAATCACAGAAGTAACTCCAGGCTTACAACACCATTTTGGCAATGCTGTAACAACATAACATATTTCAGGCCATTATAGACCTTTCTTCTTCTCTCTCTCTTAGCAACTAGTTGTCCATTTCAACAAATGTATATTTGTAGACATTCACTGCCAGATTCGGTAGAACGGTTTTCTCTGAATATTTGTATAAGAAGGGTTTCAATGCTATGAATTGAGTTAGCCATGCAAGGGATTGAGATTGTAACAGAAGGCTGTTTAATTAATTGAATGCAAGTCATTTTGTTGTTCTCTCTATAAGCCGTGAGTCCATCGTAGCCCTGATTAGAGAGTTGGGCCCACTCTTCTGATTAGGTGCTACATTATTTTTGTGTGTTGTTATTTTGTTTATGTTGGTTTATTTTGATTGTTGTTACAATACCTTACTTAATTGTTGTGAATGCTTTTATAATTCTGCAATTTATTCTTATTTACTGTCGCATTATTTCTTTAATTAATTCAATTATTAAATCTGGGGTTGGTGATTGGATTGTGCCATTGCTACCTGCATATACTTTGCGCGTTCCCTTAAAATACTATACACACCCAGATTGATAAATGAAATGTGGAAAAGGGTTGAATAGTTATTCACACTTGGACACCAATAGACTTCACCTTGCTTGTCTAAGAAGCCAAACACGGTCTCATGCAGAAGCTATTGCTATGACTAAAAATAAATCAAACAAGAGGAAAGAATTGAAGTAGAAAGGGAAAGAAATAAATTCAAAGAAAAAAATAAGAAAAGAAAACAACTACTCCTAATCTTAACCTAACAGTGAATAGGACAGACTCACGTGAAATGATACTTCCAATGCAATCACTGACACATTGGTTGGCCTATGTAAGCGAGGGAATATATGTCAATAAATATATACAAACATAACAAAAAAAAATATAAGACAATGAAAACCAAAATATTTGAAGTTTGAGAGAATGTGCAGAAAAAGAAGAAAGAAACATGCATTAGAGACATTATGCTGGTGTAGGGTGGTGTGTAGATACATTGTGACATGAAGACATGCAAGCACAAACTTTCAAACTATGAAAATGGGCGAACATAAAGTAATAATATTTTTTTTTTCTTTTCAACCGTGCTCGTCGCATATGACTCCTCCAATGGCTGAGCGATACGATTGTGTGACATAGGTGGAGGATGAAAAAATTCTAAGACATTTTGATTGTCAATGTGCGTGAAAGAGTGATGAGGAGCATGGAAAGATTCAAGACACTTCTAATCGGAAGTGGAACTGACCTAAAGAATACGTGAACCTCACATAACCATGAGCACGAGATGAACTACCTCGACATATTGGGGGAGTTCCAATTCTCTAGAAGAATGATCACCAAAGATTGGTGGCTTAAAAAGGTCGACAATGGAAAAATTAGAATTGTGATCAAATGAATCAATGAAAATATCATGACAACCATGATCAGAAAGTTAAAGATTACAAACAAAGGCATCCTCATGATTTGATGAATCATAAACAAGGGATGATGGAGAACGACAAATTCACCCTCTATATTTATAGAAAGATAAGATGAGAGGATCAAGTAGAAAATATTTGTCCTCTTCACAATCTGATGAAAAATTGGCATTCCACGTGTTCAGAGAATGATTGAAAGTGGTAACGTCAATAGAAACTAAATTTTCACAAGAGTCCACAGGAGTGACAAAATCGTGGAAAATGTGTTAGAAAATTATATATTACAGAGCGATGGAACACATAAAATATTGCAGAAATATAAACATAGAAAACACATAAAAACAAGAGAGACACAGATATACGTGGTTCACACAGTTTGGGTTACATCCATGGAGAAACAGCCAATCCTTCTTTTATTATATTATCCAGCAAACTGAAGAGATACAACCTACAATAGATCCACTGTAACACCCTCTTTGCTCTCAATCTCCTCTCTCTTCCTCACCCAGAATATAGATATACATAGACACAATACAATTCCCTCATACATAGTGAGGGGTTGCCTTCTAGGGAAAAAACCCTAAATTAGACATAACTTCTATCGTCAGATCATTCGCCTAATGAGTGGCCCAGATTGACTAGAAATTACTAGACTTTTACAAGGTTGTTTTACATCTATTTTTAGCTTCAGGGGCGCTACCCCCAAACCCCCGCCAGGGGACCGCTGGCGCCCAGACCCCCCAGCCGAGGGGCATTTACCCCCCTGAACCCCGGCGGGGGGGACAAGTCCCCCCCGCACCCTCCCGCACTCCCCTGCGTGGAGGGGTGTATAGTCTTCCTGGGGTGTACATCTGGCTGAAACCTTTGAATATGGAAGATAATCAGGCTCCACGCCCAAAATTTTTTAGCATAATGCAGAAGAGATGTGGGAGGAAGGAGAGCATCCTTCATCGTCTATTCTTGTTCAGATTTAGACTCCCACACATACTCATTGAAAATGATATTGTAAGTTGGTTGTTCAATACCAACTCCATCTAGAACTTGATCCTCATGAACATCAAAATAAAGATTCGAAACAAGTGAGCACAACACATCACAATCCGGAGGATCAGAGGGGCCAAAGGATGGAGGACGAGGAGATAACATTTCATTACAACCATCGAAATCATAGTCCAAACTTACACTGAAATTTTGATTATGTGAGGTGGGAAAAGGTGGTGGTAGATCAACGAATGAATTCTCAACTTCTCCCACCTCAACCTACAAAACTAGATTTGTTTGATGAGAAGGGCACAGAGGGTCACTTGGAGCAACAACCTCATCCATCGCAGATTTAGAAGATCTAATACCGAGGTATAATGGGAGAGGTTCAAAAGATTCAAGTTCGTGTGGATTTTCTGAAATGTGAACAAGATAGAGGAATTTTTCTACCAAGAAAGACCAATCAACATCATCTTTTGGAAATTCAAAGAAGAAATGAATAAAACAATCATGAAAATCCTGAACAGATTCATCAGGTGATTTTCGCAAATTCAAAATTTTCTTGCATAGAGTTTTACGATCATAGAAATCAAAAGCATGACACAACTTTATGAAAATTTGTTCGAAAGAGTGAATAAAGTCATTAGGAAATGTGTTACACCATTCTCAAATGCACACTTCGAACATGAGAATGAACAACTTATAGCCAACATCCTCACAATGGATGTTGTGCTTTGTGAAAAAATCAAGAAAATGTGCAGTGTGCTCAAATAAGGTTGTTTCACCCTTGCCATGAATTTCAAATTGGACAAGTCATCAATAATTCTCGTTGGAAATTCTAGATTTGTGTGTCTAGAAAAACATGTCGGGTTTATGATTTGGGGAGAAGCCATTAAATGTGTGTATAAATTCATAATAGACTTCAAGGGCTCAAATTTTCATCTGGCCCTCCTTCTAGCACCAAAAATGTTGATGGTGCTGGACTTGCCAACAGTAAGGGGATCTCCCCGATATGAATTCCCAACTAGACCTCACACCATTTGGAGTAGGAGTCCCAATAGCAGGTAGTAATGTGAAGCACCAAAAAATATAAACAGAAATAAGTAAAAAACCCTCACATAAGAGAAATGACAAAAAACAACAGAAAAATGGTAAAATAAGACAAAAGTGAAACTCACCCGAGAAAGCGATGACGACCGCACCGAAGGTTCCTTTTCTACTCGAGAATGCTAGAGCTCCAATATCAAATGTGAAAATTAGTTCTAGAGGCATTGATTAAATAGGTTTGAGTTGTTTTAACCTCGTACAGAAATTACTTGCATACGAATTATAAAACACAGAAAATAAACAATGCGAGAGCAGAACACATAAAACACATATACACATAGATTTTCCCCTGGATCCCAAAACCGGGACTACCAGCTCGATTTTTCATTATGTTCCTTTCAATGTTATAATACATATTTATACATGCCGAAGCATCCAATACCATGGTCCGAAAACCATCGCGTCCAAAAAAACATGTGCGAAAAGCATGCACAAAACCATAGGTGGGTCTGCCCAACTTAACATAGGGTCCAAAACCAAAATTTTCTGGGGCGCTGCCCTGGACCCCATAAAGTGGGTTACGGGTGCCCCTCAAACCCCCTGTTAACTATGTGGAAAGAATATAACACAACCCAACATTCTCCCACTTGTTGTTTTCTTTCCATAGGGGGCTACAAGAGAGCTTAGTCATTTTTCCAGCCCTGAAATGCCCATTGTCTCTCTACACCAAGAGAACTTCTCAGAGCTCACAGATTTTGTCAATGCATCTGTAGTATTCTTCAAAGTGTCCACCTTTACCAGCAACACCTTTTTGTCTTCTATCATATCCTTCACAAAGTGATACTGAACATCAATGTGCTTTGTCTTTGAATGATATGCGGGGTTCTTTGCCAAGAAAATTGCACTTTGGCTGCCACAGTATATCCTTATAGCTTCCTGTACTAACCCCATACCTGAACACAATCTCTACAACCAAACTGCTTCCTTGCTTGCATGAGTGGCTGCCATGTATTCTGCCTCTGTAGTTGATAGTGCCACTACAGATTGTTTCTTACTCATCCAACTGACTACACCTCCAAATAGGTTAAACACATACCCACTTGTAGATCTTCTCTGATCCAAATCTCTAGCCCAGTCTGCATCAACAAAACCATGAATATCCAACACTCTGTCCAATCCTGGTCTTCCTTGGTAGCACAAACCATAATCACTAGTTCCACGCAAATACCTAAAAACCCTCTTCCTTGCTGTCCAGTGCTCCTTCCTTGGTTTTGACATAAACCTGCTCAATACCCCCACTACATGTGCAATGTCTGGTTTAGTACAAACCATTTCATACATCAGGCTACCTACTATACTTGCATATGGAACACAGGACATGTCCTCTTCCTCTTCTTGTGTCTTGGGACACTGTTCAACAGATAACCTCACACCTACAGCAATAGGAACCTTCACCAGTTTACTATCCTGCATATTAAACGTTTGCAATATTGTCTCCACATACTTCCTCTGGTTTAACCGGAGCTTCCTCTTTGCTCGATCTCTTTTAATTTCTATGCCCAAAATATAGTTTGTAGCACCAATATCTTTCATGTCAAATTTGGAGGACAATTGGGTCTTCAAATCCTGGATAACTTCTTTGTCATTTCCAACCAATAACATATCATCCACATACAAGAACAAATAAATAACATGGTCACCAATTAATTTAAAATACACACAGTGATCTGCTTTGTTTCTGGTGAAGCCAAGTCCTCGTATAAATGTATCAAAGTTTTGATACCACATCCTTGGTGACTGTTTTAACCCATATAGAGACTTCTTTAACTTACATATCAGTTCTTTCTTACCCTTCACCACAAAGCCTTCAGGTTGCTTCATGTAGATCTCCTCTTCCAGATCCCTGTGAAGAAATTCTGTCTTCACATCCATCTATTCTACCTCAAAATCAAAAGAAGTAGCAATAGATAAAAGTAATTTAATAGAAGTTACCTTGGCAACAGGAGAAAAAATATCACCAAAATCAATTCCTGGCACTTGGGAATAACCTTTTGCTACCAACCGAGCTTTGTATTTCTCCACTTTTCCTTCTGCATTTGTCTTCTTTTGAACACCCATTTGCTGCCAATGGGTTTCCTTCTAGCCGACAAATCCACTAGATCCCAAGCCTCATTTTTGTGCAAAGATGCCATTTCATCAACCATGGCCTCTTTCCAGAGTTTTCCATCCTCTGAATCCACTGCTTCCTTCACAGTTCTGGGATCATCATCAGTAATAGACAAAGAAAAATTTGAACAGAAAGGAGATGGAATATACCTTTCTTATTTCCTTCTTTCTCGAACTGATCTTCTCAGAGTCAGAGTTTGTGGCTCTTCATCTTCTGATTCCTCCTCTACTGTAGAGTCTGATTCTTCCTCCTTTAGCTCAAACTCTATCTTCTCAGGTTCCTTTCATTGGAATTCATGTTTAATAACATCTTTCACCTCTTTGAACACCACATCTCGGCTGTACACAACCTTCCATGTGACTGGGTTCCAAAGCTTATAACCCTTTAAACCATCCTTATACCCAATAAAGATGCACTTTTTAGATTTACTATCCAACTTGGTTCGTTTCTCCTTTGGAACATGTACATATGCATCACATCCAAATACCCTCATATGTGAAAGAGAGGGTTTCTTACCAGTCCATACCTCTTGTGGAGTATTATCCTCCAACGCTGATGAAGGTGACCTGTTGACCAGGTAACATGCAGTATCCACCACCTCTACTCAAAATTCCTGTCCTAACCCGACACCACTGAGCATGCTTCTTGCCCTTTCCATCAATGTCTTGTTCATTCTTTCTGCAACTCCATTTTGCTGAGGTGTATATGGAGTAGTTTTCTGTCGTGATATGCCACACTTCTTACAGAATTCTTCAAATTCCTTGCTACAAAACTCTCCACCATTATCTGTCCTTAGCACTTTTATCTTCTTCTCTGTCTGATTTTCCATAAGAGCCTTAAATTGTTTAAACCTGTCAAAGACTTCAGATTTCTTCTTAAGGAAATATATCCATGTATTCCTTGAGAAGTCATCTATAAATGATACATAGTACACAGACTTACCTAGTGATGGAACCTTCACAGGTCCAAACACATCACTGTGCACAAGCTCTAATATCTGTTTCGCCCTCTTACTACCAGAGGGGAAACTCACTCGATTCTGCTTCCCATATACACAATTTTCACAAAAATCAAAATCCAGAGAGCTATTACTCATTACTTCTACCATACCTTTACCATGAAGTATTCGAAGGTCCTTCTCTCCAATATGTCCAAGCCTTTGATGTCACAACATGGTCTTCTCTCTAGAGACCACTAGATTTTCTACTCCACTTTTAGGAACCAGAGAACTATCGTGCCCATCAATAACAGTGCTACCTTGCAGCTTGTACAGAGTTCCAATCTGAACTCCCTGCATCGAAACTAGTGCTCCCCGAACCATCTTGCAGGTATCCTTCTCAAACACTGTTTTTACACTTGCATCATCCAACTTTCTAACAGAAATCAGATTTCTGGCCAGTGCAGGAATATGTAGAACACCTGGAAGTGTTCTAACCATTCTGCCTTGCAATTTCAACTTTACTTTTCCACGACCAATGATTCTAGCCTTCCCGTCAGCCCCCAAGAAGACATCACCACCATCATATTTCTCATATTCACAGAACCACTCTCTATGGGGAGTGAAGTGAAAAGATGCACCTGAGTCAATCAACCATGCCTCGTGATCTACATGTGTACTTGAAGAAGCTAAGTACACATCCCCACCTTCATCTGAGGTGGTTTTCGCCTTTGTAGAAGGAGCCTCATCAGATCCCTTTCCTTTGTCAGGAGCTTTAAATTTATAGTCCCTTTTGTAGTGCCCTTCCTTTCCACATTTCCAGCACACCACCTTTACAGGTTTTCCTGGAGATTTACATCTCCCTTTAGATTTAGATCTCCCACTCGATGACTTATTTTTGTTTCTATTCTGGGTCTGCCCTCGTATAGACAAGGCATCACCATTTTGGCTCTCCATATTTTTCCGTCTCATCTCCTCTGTCAGCAAGGATGAGACTATTTCATCAAAATGTAAGACAGTTGCATTGCTACCTATTGCAATAACCAGACTATCCCACGAATCTGGTAGAGAACACAAAAAACTGATGCACTTATCTTCATCTAGAATTTTAATATCAATAGATGCTAAATGACTTACCATGGTATTAAATGCATTCAGATGCTCTGTCACCGAGTATCCATCTTTCATCCTCAGGTTATACAAATTTTTCTGCAGGAATAGTTTATTCATTAGAGACTTAGATTGGTACAAAGTCCCTAACTTGTCCCACAAAGCCTTCGCTGTAGCTTCCCCTGATACATTTAGCAATACTGAATTTGAGACACACAATCGTATTTTTCTCTTTACCTTCTGATCCAACTTCTTCCATTCTTCATCAGACACTCCTGTTGGTTTAGTACCTGGATCTACCACGATCCACTGATCTTTATCCACAAATAGATCCTCCATCTTGAGTTTCCACAACTCAAAACTCTGACCATTAAATTTCTCTATCTCTATCTTTCCACTACTCGCCATCTTCTTTCACCACCAGAATCGATCTTGCAAATCTTCCACTGAACAAGGTCTACCACAGGCCTGAGCGAAACCCCTCAGCAACAAAGGTGTCCCCTTGAAGCCAAATTTTCTCTGATACCAAATGTAGGTTTTAACCCCGTATAGAAATTACTTGCATACGAATTCTAAGACATAGAAAATAAATAATGCGAGAGTAGAACACATAAAACACATATACACAGAGATTTTCCCCTGGATCCCAAAACCGAGACTACCGGCTTGATTTTTCATTATGTTCCTTTCAATTTTATAATAAATATTTATACATGTTGAAGTATCCAATACCATGGACCAAAAACCATCACGTCCAAAAAAACATGTGCGAAAATCATGCACAAAACCATAGGTGGGTCCACCCAACCTAACATAGGGTCCAAAACCAAAATTTTTTGTGGCGTTGCCACAGACCCCATAAAGTGGGGTTATGGGTGCCCCTCAAACCCCCTGTTAACTACGTGGAAAGAACATAACACAACCCAATGTGAGTGAATTAGGTTTTATGATGCACATGTCTAAAATCAAAGAAAAAAATACACTTAGCGGATGTTTCTAAAAATAGCTGAAGTGCCTCCTTTAGGATACTAAAAATAAATCCCTATTTTTTAGGGATGATTTTTTCTATTTTTTCTTGGGAAACTTTCTATGCACACTACCAGGAAACATTGCACAATTTTGGGTAACTGGGCAATTTTCCAGCTCAGTGCACTGCATAGTTTCTGAGATCAGTGAGGGATTGTGTAGTTTCTGGGCTAAGTGTTGGGATGCCTTCAATCACCGTGCAGTTTCTGCGCTCAAGGATGAATGCCAGTCTAAATTTTGCAATTCCCATCATCAAGGCTACCCTCCCTCAAGGATTGCATAGTTTCTGGAGGCAAGCCCAAAACTACAGTGTGACTAAGTTGGGAGAGAAACTTGTGACTTAGAAATATCAGTTATGTGTGGAAACAAGTGAACAAGTGAAGAAAAGCATGAATGAAAAAAATACAAGTCTTAGTAATAACATGAGTACCCTAATCAGTGCAAGGTAAGCTCCTCTAGATAGAAATGAAGGCTCCAAAATCAAAGCATAGGAAAATTTTTGGAGGGTGGTTTTAGCCGCTACAACACTCGTGACACACTCGTAGAAATATATCTCTATGTATGGATATTGTCTAATGTAAAATAGGTTTAACTCTTTTAGATGTATTGTTCAGTTCATTGATTTTATCAGTTTCTTCACTTAGCTTGAATCAAAGATATAGTCCCTACTATTCTCTTCATCAGCAACACACATACCAAGCCAAGTCCGGCTGAGTTGTTTCGATTGGGGATGAGGAGTATACAAATGCATAAGTAAAAGAAAATATCAGAGTCTTAGTTTTCATCTCTGGTGTTGCTTTGTTGCGAGTAGTCCTGGAAAGTACCTCGGTGGAGTCACTTCAGGAACACAAGCATTGCTTCACTGCCAACAAGCATGGACAATACCTTGACAGACTTGCTTGCTTCACCTCTCTACGTAGGAATCCTTTCTCTTCTTTCTCCCTTTATTTCATTTTTCATTTTTAATTTTTCAAAGAATTATGCATAGGTACTTATTTATTTCATGGGGCGGAAGAGGGATCCTGACTTATTGAGAGCAATGAGGTTGTCCCTTCAGAGAAGGATATTTGTATACACCTCTGACATACTTGTTAAAATTTTCCTCCCCTCCTTACTCTACTCAAATTAGTTGACAGGGATTAACCGGAAATAGAAGATCGATTAGAGTAGGTGATACTAGTTAAAAGTGCAAGCATTGTGATTTCACTTGTGTTTTTCTCTAGAAGGAATCTATTTTCCATCATAGCATCATTGACTCAAATGCATGCAAAATTCACATAAAGAGAGAAAATAAATAGATAACCAAGAATTGATATTAGTACAACTTCCTCTTGGACTTCACCTTGCTTTTCTAAGAATCCAAACACGCTCTCAAGAAAAATCTATCCTATGACTGAAAAGAAAACAAACAAGAGAAAAGAAGTGAAGTGGAAAGTGAAAGAAATCGATTCAAAAAACCAAACAAGAAAAGAAAACAACTACTCCTACTCCTAACATAATAGTGAATAGGACAGACTCATGTGAAATGATACTTCCAGTGAAGTCACCGACACATTGGCTAGCCTATGTAAGTGAGGGAATATATGTCAATAAATATATACAAACATAAAAAAAAAAAACAAAAAATATAAGACAATGCAAACCAAAACATTCAAAGTTTGAAAGAACATGCAGAAAAGAAAGAAAGAAACGTGCATTGGACACATTTTATAGGTGCATGGTGGTGTGTAGACACATTGCGACCTAAAGGCATGCAAGCACAAACTTTTGAATTGTGAAAACGAGCGAACATAAAAAAATAAGAAATTTTTTGTTTTGCAACGATGCTTGCCACATATGACTCCTCCAATGACTGAGCGATAGGATTGTGTGATATAGGTGGAGGATGTCAAAATTGTAAGACAAATTGATTTTTAGTGTGCGCAACAGATGATGAGGAGCCTCGAAAGATTCAACACATTTCTGAAACTAAGTGGAACTAACCTCAAGACTAGGAGAACTTGGCATAACCATCACCTCGGGTTGAAGTGCCTCGACAACTTGGGGGTGTTCCAATTCACCAAAAGATGGACCATGGAAGTCTGGTGGCTTAGAAAGATTGAGAGTGGAAAAAATAGAATCGTGATAAAATGAATCAATGAAAATATCATGAAAACCATGATCAACAAGTTCAATATTACAAAAAAAGGCATCCTCATGATCTGACAAATATTAAAGAGGGGATTATGGAGAACAAGAAATTTCACCCCTATATTTCTAGAAAGATAAGATGAGAGATTGGGAGGATCAGGCAAAAAAGATTTGTCCTCTCCGCATTCAGATGAAAAAATGGCATTCCACATGTTCTGAGAATGATTGAAACTAGTAACATCAACCAAAACTGAATTTTGACAAGATTCAACATGAATGAAAAAATCATGGAAAATGTCAGGATAATCTGGAAGAGATGTTGGAGGAAGGAGAACATCCTTTATCATATATTCTTGTTTAGATTTAGAATCCCACATATACTCTTTGAAAATGATATCGCAAGTTGGCTGTTCAACACCACCTCCATCCAGAACTTGATGGACATGAACATCAAAAGAGATATTTGAAACGGGTGAACACAAAACATCACAATCCAGAGGATCAGAGGGACCAAAGGATGGAGGATGAGGAGATAACACTTCATCACAACCATCAGACTCACAGTCAAAACCTACACTAAAATTTTGAGTATGTGAGGTGGGAAAAGATGGTGGTAGATCAATGGATGAATTCTCAACTTCTCCCACCTCAACCTACAAAACTAGAGTTGTTTGATGAGAAGGGGACAGAGGGTCACTTGGAACAACAACCTTATCTGTCGCAGATTTAGAAGATCTAATACTGAGGTATGTTGGGAGAGGTTCGAAAGGTTCAAGTTCGTGTGGATCTTGAAATGTGAACAAGATATAGGAATCTATCTACCAAGAAATACCAATCAACATCACCTTCTAGAAATTCAAAGCAGAAAGGAATAATACGATCGTGAAAATCCTGAATAGATTCATGAGGTGCTTTTCGCAAATTCAATGTTTTCTTGCATAGAGTTTTATGATCATATAAATGAAACACACGACACAAATCTATGAAAAGTTGCTCAAAAGAGTGAATAGAGTCATTAGGAAATGTGTTACACCATTCTCGTACACGCCCTTTGAATGTGAGAATGAACAACCTATAGCCAACACCCTCACAGTGGATGTTGTGCTTTGTGAAAAAATCAAGAAAATGTGCACTGTGCTCAAATAAGGTTGGTTCACCCTTGCCATTGAATTTCAAATTAGACAAGTCATCAATAATTCTTGTTGGAACTTTCAGATTTGTGTGTCTAGAAAAACATGTCGCAGTTATGATTTAGGGAGAAGTCATTAAATGTGTGCAAAAATTCAAAATAGACTTCAAGGGCTCAAATTTTCATCTGGCCCTCCTTCTAGTGCTAGAAATGTTGATGGTATTGGACTCACCAACATTCAGGGGAAATCCTCGATATGAATTCCCAACTATACCTCACACCATTTGGAGTAGGAGTCCCAATAGTGGGTGGTAATGTTATGCCTTTCCTGTGAAAACACACATAGTGAAGTATGGCAAATTTGGGTGAGAGAAAGTGTGTGACCCTACAGAAATTCAAGTGCAATGCATGAAGGTTCCAACACACGAAGGGAAAGGGAAGTGCACCCCTTGGAAGCCTGTAATAGTATACAACTTGAAAGTAACACACCAGCGTAATCACATCACAAGCTAAGATGCAGAATATTCAACAAGTTAAAGTGATTAATTAATAAAACAACACACTTTCAATAATATTCATACAAATTCAAGCAAAGCAGTTCATAAGCATAAGTGTAAGTTAAATAACATAAATTGAAAATACAAGAAGAACAATCCTACTATATTCACAACATATACATGAAAGCGTTCTGGCTATGATTTTATTATAAGTGAAAGTTCCATTCATACATACACCATGGACGAACCAATAACCCCAATAGTTAAACATTAAAGTAAAGAAAACCTGCTCCTCCAAAGAAGTATACTCGCTCTATGCTATGGAGAAGCCAATGCTTTTCACAATACTCCCAAGCTCCTTCTAAGCCTAAGCTTAGCAAAAATCTTGGCTCTGCAAAATCCCATTACATGAGTTATGAGGTTCTATTTATAACAAGAGAGGGTGACTCTTCAACTCCCCTTTGTGACCTTTGGACTACCCTCATGACTATTTAACTTATTTACAAAATGACTCATTACATTACATCATGACTCTTCATATTCCAATATTGGCACTTGGAATTTCACTTACAACATAATTACAAATAATGTTACAATTTACACTTTTACCCATATAAGACATAATAGGGTAGAGACAAATTGACAACCTAACAAGACAAAACACTATGATGTTTGAGTTTGGGAAAACTCTAGCTCAACAAATTCCTCTTGATGCTTCTTAGTCACGTATTGGTTCAATTTTGGTACTGTGTGATGATATCCCAAAACTGCATGATGTTGTCTGGATGCAAGTGGATTGTAGCCTCCATGGCATCTGGGTACAATGTCTGGGAACCAGTTTCAAGTTCGTTATGAATCATGAGAAACATGTTTCTAATTTGGACATTACCACCGATGTAGTTCTACATGTTATGTCTGTTCAGCTCCAAATATTCCTTGGTGGCAATCCGTCTCAGCTGCTCTAAGTACTCTTCAATCTCCTTCTTGACTTGGTTCCTTGGTTTGGATTTGGTGAGTGAACCAATAGATGGCATGTTGTTCATTTTCACCAAGACCTCCAAACTAATGAACAAACACATATGAGGCCTGAAAGTTACCAATAAATGAGGCGAGTTGCTTGTTTTTTTGCATCAATATCTGAACTCTCGCTGCTCCAGCTCTGCCTATGGCTTCATTTTGTTCACTAAGTCAAGTGGTTCCCCTTTGTATTACATTGTCCATTCTTGCACATAGGTGATGGAAGCTTGTATATTCTTGAGATTTTTAACAAAACATCTTCTCTACTATTGTATGACATGCAAACAGACAACTTCTTTATGTACAGTCAAAAATCCCTCATAGAGATTCCACATGGTTTCTTCAAGTGTTAATACTACAACAAATATCACTGCTCTCATATCCTCCAAGTAAACTTGTGTGGATAAGGCACTTTGTGCTGTTGCGTGAAGTTGTTATACCTCTTGCCTGGTAGCCTGCAAGTTCTGTGCCAATTGCTCATTCTCAGTTATGAAATACTGAATGTTTGATCTTGTTGCTCTTTCAAAGGCCAAGTTTTCTTTAGAAATGGAATTTGGATGCTTCCTGGTGTTTGCCACTATCACCCTTTCCCTAACGAATTATGGTGATACATGATCATCCATAAAATTCTTTGTCCATGTTTTTACAATCCTCTTTTGGAACTCATCAAATGACAGATTGTACAAATCCATTACCAGATCATCATCAAGAGGAGAAACATCCCCTTCCTTGCTCAGGGCTGGCTCTGCTGCTGGAGGTGGTGTATACTTAATGGTTTCTTATGTGCATTTGACATCAGGTCCTCATATTCATCTCACGACTCCTATTCGATCTCCATATCTAGCACTTCAATCAAGTGCTCAATCTGCTGAGATATTTCCTGATCCTACATCTGTTCACCTTCCTCCTCAGCTGCTGGATGGTTCTGTTCCTACTCTTCAACCTGTATCGATGTTGTTTCTAGTATCATTACACCTTGGATTTCTTCTTCCTCCTAATCCATCTTCTCTTCTTGTTCACTCCTCCTCAACTCCTGTTCTTCCTTCCGTTTCTTCTCTGCCTCCTGCAAATTTAGTTCTTCTTCCCGCAACCTCTGCTTTTCTCTCTTCCTCGGCTATGGTCACTGTATCCTCTACTTCCTCTTTTCTTATGCTACTAAATATTATTTCACGAGGATAGGATCTTCTTTCATCTTGCATCTTTTTTCTCCCTCTAAATTATCAACAATATTCCTCTTTCCCTTGCCTTGCATAGGATTGCTGCCTTTTGTTGTTGTTTCTTCTAGAATTGTTGCCGTCTATGGAGTAGCCTGTGAATTCCTTGTGAAACTAACTAACCCACAGATTATGGATGCATTGTATAAATTCATCTAAGGGTCCTCCTCTAGCCAATGAAATGCCCCATTGATCCATTGAAAGTAAATTCTCACATAATGGTCTTTAAAAATACCACGGGGATCATATGGATTAAAGTCCTGAGTACCAAATGTAAACCTGACTATCTCCTTTCCCTCAGAATCCATGAATTTCAAGTTATTTATCTCATATAATCTAATTTGCAAAGGAAGAGTGGGCCATGGTGCTTTCTTCTTCCTGTGCAAAGCTGCTGACAACCCTGTGGTGAGATGATATGACACTTCTTTCATGAAAAGCTTGTTGATGACATACTTTGGTAACACATGTGGAGGCTTCTCTTTGCCGAACACTCTAAGGAAGGTGCCACTTGGTGAGGCATACCAATCTGTGATGTCTTCGGTTGCCTCCATTTCTCCTCGTGACATGGAAGGTGGATCTTCTTCAAAGATGAGCTTGTAAAGCGGGATGAGGAAGTGGTTAGTTAGTGTTTCCATTACTCCTCAATGAATGCAATCTGAAAAACGCATGTAGTATATATGCATGAAATATTATCGTGGTGTCCATGTCTAGTTCATGCCAGGGAACTGTTGTTGTGCATAGATTTCATGTAGTAAATATGCATACATATAAAACCTTGCTTTCTCACCATTGGGAGGACTTTGGGCCTGTGCTACATGGGATATCAATTGTTGAGCCAACATATCTGACTAGTTGAATGGCTTCCCTTTGTTCACAACTTGGTTCAACAAGAATTCCCACCCTTTAGGAAAGGTATCCGTGCTCTGCTAAGCATGGATCCTACAAGCTAAGATAACCAAGAGATGGTAGGCCTTGCTGAGTGACTTTGTCTTGTATAAATGGGTGGGTGTCTATCAAAACTTTGATGGCTCTTTCACCCAACCTTTGAAAATGTATCTTGTGTTCACATAAATGTTGGTGGCATAGGAGAATGAGTCCATGAGATTCATTGGCTCGAGAAAGTTATACATGTATTGATAATCTTCATCTCAAAAGGTGGCAAGCATATGTCCACTAGAACTGCTCAATGTCATGGTCTTCTCATTAATGTGTGAGACTATCCAACTGATGACATACGCACATGAGAAGGTTGGATATCTGCATGCATCCTTGTGTAGTCCTGACTACCAGATACTGAGATACACCTGTCGGTCCTCTAGATATGCCTCAAGGCTCTTTTCTAAAAGAGCTTCATTATCTTGATTCCATGTTAATGTTGACCCATTTTCTATAAACAATTGAGTGTTTCCATACACTAGCAAGTCTACTCTTGTTTGCTCAAATTCTTTCGCAATACTGATTTCAGTGGTCTCTTTTGAAGCAGCTCTCTTTGGTTCCATGGTAACAATGACTGTTGGATAGAAGTGCTTCACAAGTGTGTTATCGATGGGACAAAAAGGAAACTCATGGAAATAAAATCTTAGCTTCAACAAAACTACCTTTAAAGCACGATCAAGTAGCAAATCGGGCAACTAGAGAGAAGGATTGCACAATTTTTATCAGCAAGGGAGTCTGACTGACTGTGGGAACTATGCACTAGGTAATCCTAGTAGCCAAGGATGATGGTTGAGGCTTAGGACTTCACAATGCGCAGTCCCAACCTGGACAGAGACTGGGAGAGATTGTGCATTGTGCAGTCTCACTGGCCAATGTGATAGGATGAGCCCTGGAAATGCATAGTACATAGTTGGGCCAGCCTGTACTATGCATTGTGTAGCTCCAGAGACCAAGCTTATGGCTTGATCCTTAGAATTGCATAGTGCCTAGCTGATCAAGGCAATATCTAGCCAAAACTATTGCAGATCTACCTGATGGAAGTGTGAAAAACAAGCAGAAGTGAGTGATGATGTGAGCTTGAGTGAAAAAATGACTAAGTATGAGTAAATCAATGTAGGTCAAGTGTAGAAACTAATCAAATAGAAGGAAAATCAAGTGTGTGAGGAGAGTCACTGCAACGACGACCATCGGTGCAAAAATTGGAAAACCAAGTTGAAGCACCAACAACTACGAAGAGAAATAAGTAAAACAACACTCACATAAGTGAAACGCTAAAAAGCTACAGAAAAAATGGCAAAAGACGACAATAGCAAAACTTGCATGGAAAAGTGACAATGACTGCACCGAAGGTTCCTTTATCTCCTTAGGAATGCTAGATCTCCAAGATCAAATGTTCAAATGATCTCTAGAGGCATTGATTAAATAGGTTTGAGGGAATTAGGGTTTATGACACGCATGCCTAAAGTCAAGGAAAACGAGACACTTGGCAGAAGTTTATAAAAATAGTGAAAGTGCCTCTTTCTAGATATTAAAAATAGATCCCTATTTTTTAGGGATGCTATTTGCTTTTTCTATTTTTCCAGAGAAAATTGTCATGCACCCTGCCAGGAAAAATTGTGCATTTTTGGGGAATTGGGAAACTTTCTGACTCAGTGCACTACACTTTTTCTGAGCGCAATGAGGGATTGTGTAGTTTCTGAGATCAATGCTGAGTTGCCTTCCATGACCTCGTATTTTTTGCGCTCAAGGATGACTGCTAGTATGAACTTCAAAATTCCCATCATCAAGGCTGCTTGCCCTCAAGGATTGCGCAGTTTCTGGAGGCAAGCCTAGAACTGCTATGAGACCAGGTTTGGAGATCATCATGTGACTTAGAAAGATTAGTTACATGTGGAAACAAGTGAACATAATCAAAAATGAAAAAATATAAGTGTCATTCATAACACTTACCTAAATTAGTGCAAGATAAGCTCCCATGGATAGGAAGGAAGGCTCCAAAATCAAAGCATAGGAAAAATTTTGGAGGGTAGTTTTAGCTGCTAAGAAAAACCCTTTGGAGGGTAGAGGACATCAATGATTGAAGATGCATGAAGAATGAAGATGCAGTTGGCAGCCATGTCACTAGTGGAGAAATTCAATTCTCATCACAAGATGATGTGGAAGTCATGATGTACTATTGTAATCATTCTAAAGACAAATAAGTGGAAGACCAAGAGTCATGTATGAACTAAAGGGTCATGGAAGTCCAAAAGATATGTGATAACAAAAGCAATGTGTAACTCCAAAAGTCATCTGAAATTTCAAAAGTTGTAGAAGTCTAAAGGTCGCTAGAAGTTAGAGACTCAAGAGCCATGAGGGTGTGAAAGGTCATGCCTCAAGTTATAAACGCAGACTCATTTCTCATGTAAATGGATTTTAACCTTGTTTTCTCCCACAAGGCATTAGAGATACAATGTTAGTACTTTTGGGGAGAAATTAGTGGCTCTAATGCTCCACTATTGGAGTTAATGGTGTTCATTGTACTTATGTATCTTGGGAATTTTTCTTAATATTAAAGCCTTCTAGGCCAACATATTTTCACACAGGAATTGTGAATGTTTCTAAGAATATTATTTTAATGTTTATGGTTCATGTTTTCTTTCATTAGTACTGAAGTAATTGAACTATTTTGATGACTCTGATACTTGTTGGAAATGTGTTATGTTTATAATGATTGTCATATCCTTCTGAACTATTTCTTTTGATGTTAAACGAACCTTTCTCTTTCATGTGTGTCTCCATTAGGTTATTACTATTACTTATCTTTTAGACTTTCACTTCATTTTCCCCTCCATAGTAAGAGAACTTTGATACATCTGAAATCTAACATTCACAAGGCACACTAGCTTTCTCATTCAAAAGGAAATTGTCACTTCTCTCTCACGTTGATAGCTAAAGCCAAGGAATATTTGTAAGTAAACAACAGTCAAGTTGTATTTTGGATGGGACTCCTACACCAAATAGTGTATGGTCGAGTTAGGACCTTATATCGGGGAGATCCCTTATAAGTTGGTGGTATCTAGCACCCTCAACATTCTGGTGCTAGAAGGAGGGCCGCTAGTTTTTTATGGTTGATAACTCTACACACCCAAATCATTCCTCTTCTATACAAGGTAGCAATAGTCTAAGCAATATCCCTACTCCAATTCCTCAAGTAGGAGGATCTTCTTAGCCTAGCCCAGAGTCGACTTGCGAGTTAACCTATGAGAAAATCCAAGAAATTTGACCCATGTCCCATCAGTACGAGAAGGATATCAGATTATTTCCTAAAGCCCAAAATCTTCCACACTTTCCAAAGAAGAAAGAAATAACCAATACCAGTATATTAGTCTCTACAGTGGAAGATTTGGTCTTTGCCACTCTTGAGGAGTTGCAAAATCCATGGATGATACAAAACATCAAGATCATATTCCACATCTTAACGAAGGGTATGATAATGACATAATTATTATTTATGACAACCTCTTCAATGGATTAGACAGTGAAGATTCCTCATATTCTAATAAAGAGGAAGAAAATAGAGACATGAACATGGCTGAACAAGAGTTGGATTGGATGGCCCAAGGGCCTGTTGCTCTTCCGTACAATTTATATAAGATGCCAAGTGATGAACCCCAAAAATGGGTAATTATATGGGCTTATTCAACCTCCTAATTCAACTTAATCCACCATTATCATTATTTTATTGCATTTTTTTGATTATATTTATGCTAATAGAGTGAATTGGGTTAGTCATTATTCCAACAAGTCTAATGTGTGCTTTATACAGAGTTTTGGTCAATTTTGAGGCAAAATCAATGGTTTAAATGAGCACTTGGCAGCCAAATTCATGGAGAGGATTTGTAGGAAGGTGTCCCCTTCATTTATGAGCCCTTACCTCGAATTCTCCATCAAAAACTTGGAGCACAAGGGGCAACCAAGCAAGTCAAGTAGGACTGCTGTTAACTGCAAGTTTTGGCAGCCGAGTCCCTAAAGTTTAGGAGGACTGTTGGGGTCCTCAATTTGTATAAATAAGAAGGCTTAGGGCCTCATTGGAGTTAGTCATTTTTTAGTCAGTTTTTAGTCAAATTCGTAGTAAGATGTTAGTTCGATTTTAGTCAGTAGGTTAGCTCTGCATTTCAGCACATTTTCGAGCTTTTCTTATAGACAGTTTTTGGGACGTAACTATTATTTCTTGATCAATAAAGATGGATCCAGATTTGCACCATATCTAATATTTCTCAGGAGGTTGTAGCTCTTGGGGTTGGGCCCAAACTAAGTGCCTAGTACCTCCTTTGTGTACTTTTATGTGTCTTTGCTGCATTCCTAGAATAATTTCTGTTACTTAGATTAACATATTGCTTTGTTATTTAGGTTGATTTTGATGATTGAAATAAATTTTCATGTTCAGGTTGATTTGATAGGTTGGTAACAGAAAAGATCTTCAAAAGAGGCCATCAAGCAACCCTTGATCTCACCTCTCCCTCCTTGGGACCATGAGCTAAGACCAAGGTGTCCTTGCTGCCACAAAAACGCTGTTCTTGCTTCTTCATGCAATTGCTAGTGTTAGATTCTCAGTTGTAAAAGTTGATACCAGTTGTGATTACATGTGTAGATCTGTTCTTGCTTAGTTTTCATAGTTATCTTACATGATTTCCTACCAATAAAGTTCTGTTCATCATGATTGCTTGGTTTCTAGGTCAAATTAGGCCAAGATAGCTAGATCTTTGGTTTGCATAGTCTTTGTGTAGAAATTTTGAATAATTTAACACATATTCAATGGAGATTATCCTGATCATGTACTATTGTAGAAAAAATACACAATACATAAGCTCCTCTACGTTGATCATCAATATAGCAGTATCAATAACAATAAAACATCAAGAGCATTCACACATTAACACAATATGTATCCCCGGGAAAGCATCTCGCTAAAAACCCCAACTATCTGTATATTAATGATTGAGTCATGTAACATTACACAGCATAATACTTCTCACAAGTATCTCCACCTCTGTTACACACAATGCAACTCAGATCTGATCTCCAAATCTCTTCCACTGCTTGCCTGCCTCCACTGCTCAATACCTGCTCAAGAACTGATGAGAATGGTTCACCAAACTCGTTTTTCACCTGCAAAATAGTCACTCACACTTTTTTGGACGTGAGAACAAGCTATAATGTGGGCAAATACGTGAGAAAACTCATTGGCATACTCAATCCCTTGATTGTGCAAGATCTGGTGCACAACTATAGTCACAACTGATAGCAATCTGATTCTCTACCACCTGTCCCTGTTGAACTGAACATGCACTGACATGCAACTGAGTTAACTGATGTATTCATTAGTTGTATTATGAGTTAATAACTTGTGAATTAATTAATAACTAATTCACCCAACTCATCTCTAGTCTATTTGCCAGTTAGACTAAATACAACCAGTTTAACAAAGCTAAACTGAACACAACTCCATCAACTCCACAATCAACTCCACCAAACTCAACTGATTGAGTTCTAACTGAAGTCATGCATGCAACAACTCAACTGACTCATAAGAAAAGCATATTTCCTTCTGACAGCTGCATGTGCCACCTCTGTAGCTCAAACTGAAGTGCTCCAAGAGAATAAGATTAAGTTTATAGTCCAAATATTATTGTGAGATAATAATATTTGACTTTTCTATTTTTGATAGCCAGTCTAAAAATAGACTTTCATCACTCACACTGTGATCACTCACACTTTCATCAAAAATAGAAGTCCATCTATTTTTTCCCAACTTGATCAATCATCCATAAACAACAACCTGGAATCCATAGACATGATCCATATGTCTAAAAATAGACATAGTCTAAAAATAGAATTGCGCCAAAAATAGCTTGCGGGCCCACTTAGTGAAGGCGACTCTTTTCACTAAGCTCCATCATCTTGTTGCAATCTCAACACTCCCTCTCGACAAGATATGGATTATCAGCAACCCATATCCTGCCTCGGTGGTACTCGAATTTGCTCCTGGTGAGAGCCTTCGTCAGAATATCAGCATCCTGATCCTCCGTTGGAATGTACGAAAGTAACATGATCCTCCGCTGCACACAATCTCTGATATGATGGTACCTGATGTCAATATGTTTAGATCTATCATGAAATACAGGATTAGCCGAGAGTTTAATGCAACTCTAGTTATCACAGTAAATCACAGTAGGATCCAAATGAGAACCGAACAAACCAACTAGGATCTTCCTCATCCATATAGCCTCGCATGCAGTCAAACTTGCTGCCATATACTCGGCCTTCGCTGAACTAAGTGCCACGGATCTCTGTTTCCTGCTGTACCAAGAAACTGCTGTCGATCCAATACTTAAGACCCCTCCTGATGTGCTCTTTCTGTCTGTTGGGCTCCCTGCCCAATCTGCATCCGTGAAGCCACATAGCTTCACCTCATCCTCCTGTCTGTACCACAAACCATATCCCGATGTGCTTCTCAAGTAGCGCAATACATGCTTGCCCGCCTTGCAGAAGAGCTTGGTAGGCTTAACCATAGCTTGTGAAAGCTGGTTAATTGCATAGCATATATCAGGTTGTGTATTGACCAAATACATCAGCGACCCCACCAACTGTCGATAAACAGTGGCATCCACTTCTTCTCCTGAAGTGGCATCCTCCTTCCTCCAACCTCCAGGAAGAGGAGTATCAATAGGCTTGCAGCCATGCATGTTGAACTTCTCCAGTATCTCCCGAGCATACTTGCCCTGAGAAACAAACAGTCCACCACTGCGCTGCCATATTTCCAATCCCAGGAAATAGTGAAGGAGGCCCAAATCCTTCATCTCAAACTCTGTAGCAAGATCCTTCTTGCATGACAGTATCAACAGCTCATCACCCGTTAGAATCAAATCATCAACATACAGTACAATGATAAGCAACTTACCCTCCACCACAATCTAGTATAGGTTCGGATCCGCCTCGCTCTTGGAGAATCCAAGTCCTGTGAAATAGCTGTCTATCCGTGTGTACCAAGCACGTGGTGCTTGCTTCAACCCATACAGCGCTCTCTTGAGCCTGCACACATGCGACTTGCTGCTGAAGACTTCAAAGCCTTCGGGTTGCTCAATGTACACCTCCTCCTCAGTGACTTCGTTGAAGAACGCAGTCTTCACATCCATCTGATGAAGGTGCCATCCCATCTGCGCTGAGAGAGCAAGAATCGTCCGTATGGAAGAATACCTTGCGACAGGTGCAAAGGTCTCCTCATAATCGATCCCCTCAATCTGTGAAAAGCCTCGGGCAACAAATCTTGCCTTGTACTTCTCCACACTCCCGTCAGCTGCCTGCTTAACTTTGTAGATCCATCTCGAACCCACCACTGATTTCCCTTCCAGTCTAGGAACAATCTCCCATGCACTGTTTCTGACAATAGAATCATACTCTTCCACCATGGTGTCTACCCATGCGGGATCCTCCACAGCTTCCTCGAAAGAGGATGGCTCAGTCAGAACACACTTGCTCATAAGAGCCATGTATCCAGTGTACTGATCAGGTGACTGTCTCTGCCTGCGTTGGGCTGTAGGTGGTCCTACAAATTTCTCTGCATCTTGAGCCAGTCGCTCAGCTTCTGTCAAGCGCTTTCGCCCTCCGATGGTTGGCACTGCATGAGTGGTCTCTTCCACTCCATGAACCTCGTCCTATGGCTGATCCACATCCTAAAGCTCATCCTTGGGAACTAATAGCTCCTCATCTGCATGCAAGTGTAGCTCCCTCTCAAGCGAACACTTCATGGCTTTCTCCTCCTGAAATTTTATATCCCGTCACACAACAGTTTTACCACTGTCTGGCAAATACACACGATAGTTGTGGGGCATATCAGTGTACCCCACAAATATCCCAACCTCTGCGGTCGGCTCCAACTTCTTCCTGGCATCCTTCGTCACATGCATGTAAACGTTAGCACCAAAAATCCTCAAATGAGAAAGATCAGACTTCTTACCAGAATAAGTCTCCTCAGGTGTACTCATGCCAAGTATCCTATGAGGACAACGGTTCTGCACATAAACTACTGTATTGCATGCTTCCGCCCACAAGTGAAGGGGTAGGCCCTGATCATGCAACATTGCCCGTGCAGCACCCACAATCGTTTTGTTCTTTCGCTCAGCTACCCCGTTCTGCTGTGGGTTATGGGGAGCTATGAGCTCTCTACGAATCCCTTTTGACTTGCAGAAATCCTTGAACTCATCCGAGATGTATTCACCACCATTATCGCTCCTAAGAGCCTTCACCTTCTTCCCCGACTCCTTCTCGACCAGTGCTTTGAATTCACAAAACTTTGAATATGTCTCGCTCTTCTTCTGCATGAAGAAGATCCAGCACTTACGAGAGAAATCATCAACAAAAATCACATAATACCTGTGTTTTGCTGTCGAAGCAACTGAGAAAGGTCCACACACGTCTGTGTGAATTCTCTCAAGGATCGTCGTGGCGCGACTATCCTTCTCGTGAAAGGTGGCTTTCACAAACTTCCCCAAAGTACACCCCTTGCACTGATCTGACTGCACAAGTGTGCCTTTAGGAAGCCCTGTAGTGATCTGCTGCAATATCTTCAAGGCTCCATGGTGAAGGTGACCCAATCTCCTGTGCCACAACTCGCCATCATCCCGGCTCACCAATCCTTCTACCTTGCCTACCATTGCTGCGCATCCATCTACATGCAACTGATAAAGGTTCCTCACTCGAACCCCTATCTTCCGGGTCTCACCAGTTGTCTTGCTGCGCAGGAAGGCCTTTCCATCGCTGAAAACAACATCATACCCCTTGTCTTCTAACATCGCCACTGAGATGAGATTCTTCTTCAATCCTGGAACATGCATGACTTCCTTCAATACAAAGGGTTTACCAGACTCCCTCTCAAAGGAAATGGTACCGATACCGGTCGCACTGTATCTACCATCATCGCCCATCTCGATGTGCACTCCAAGATCTTTGTCCTCCAGATCAGAGAACAAATCTCTATCTCTCGTCATGTGAAAAGACGCACCACTGTCCAAGAAGCACACTAATCCCATCACACTTGAAACCAAGCATGCGATCAATGAAAAATCAAGCTCAAACTGTGAGGCTAGAGCCTCTCCTGCTGAAGATCCAACAACCTGCTTGTTCTTCTTCTTCTGCGGACAATTTGTGGCATAGTGTCCATGCTGGTGACAGTGAAAACACTCCACCTTGGACATATCTTGCTTCTTGCCTTTCGCACCAGACTGAGAAGCTTTCTTGTTCTTCCCTTTCTTTGCTTTGGCAGCCAAAGCACAATTCTCTTCATCAGCTACCTTTGATGAAGATCCATTCTCACCTTTATTGTTACTGAGTTTATCCTTGAGTGCCAGGTCGCTCTTGCTTTGGAATAACATTTTCAATCCGTTGAAAGACATTTTCAACAACACTGCTGCAAATTCGAATTTCCACCAGCTCCAACTCAACCGCTTCCAATCTAGAATTTGTGAGAACACAATATTTCTTGTACAGAGATCGACTGTATGGGCATTCACCGGATATCTCACCTTCCAAAAGAAGGATGAATCCAGAGGCTACCTGGCTCGATTATAGACTCTGCCTAAAGAAATAAAATGTAAACACTTCCTGAATAGTAGATCTGATGATCAACAGCTCCGATACCATGTAGAAATTTTGAATAATTTAACACATATTCAATGGAGATTATCCTGTTCGTGTACTATTGCGGAAAACATACACAATACATAAGCTCCTCTACGTTGATCATCAATATAGCAGTATCAATAACAATAAAACATCAAGAGCATTCACACATTAACACAATATGTATCCCGGGGAAAGCATCTCGCTAAAAACCCCAACTATCTGTATATTAATGATTGAGTCATGTAACATTACACAACATAATACTTCTCACAAGTATCTCCGCCTCTGTTACACACAATACAACTCAGCTCTGATCTCCAAATCTCTTCCACTGCTTGCCTGCCTCCACTGCTCAATACCTGCTCAAGAACTAATGAGAATGGCTCACCAAACTCGTTTTTCACCTGCAAAATAGTCACTCACACTTTGTTGGACGTGAGCACAAGCTATAATGTGGGCAAATACGTGAGCAAACTCATTGGCATACTCAATCCCTTGATTGTGCAAGATCTGGTGCACAACTATAGTCACAACTGATAGCAATCTGATTCTCTACCACCTGTCCCTGTTGAACTGAACATGCACTGACATGCAACTGAGTTAACTGATGTATTCATTAGTTGTATTATGAGTTAATAACTTGTGAATTAATTAATAACTAATTCACCCAACTCATCTCTAGTCTATTTGCCAGTTAGACTAAATACAACCAGTTTAACAAAGCTAAACTGAACACAACTCCATCAACTCCACAATCAACTCCACCAATCTCAACTGATTGAGTTCTAACTGAAGTCATGCATGCAACAACTCAACTGACTCATAAGAAAAGCGTATTTCCTTCTGATAGCTACATGTGCCACCTCTGTAGCTCAAACTGAAGTGCTCCAAGAGAATAAGATTAAGTTTACAGTCCAAGTATTATTGTGAGATAATAATATTTGACTTTTCTATTTTAGCCAGTCTAAAAATAGACTTTGATCACTCACACTGTGATCACTCACACTTTCATCAAAAATAGAAGTCCATCTATTTTTTCCCAACTTGATCAATCATCCATAAACAGCAACCTGCAATCCATAGACATGATCCATATGTCTAAAAATAGACATAGTCTAAAAATAGACTTGCGCCAAAAATAGCCTGCGGGCCCACTTAGTGAAGGCAACTCTTTTCACTAAGCTCCATCATTTGTTGCAATCTCAACACTTTGTTTGATTAGTTTTGAGAAATAGTGTACAGAGCATCTATGATACATCCCTACCTACCCTTCCTCCATCATACAACCTATTCCAGCCCCTCACTCAAGATTTATTCCCTCCATTTGCCACACTTTCCCAATTAACCCTAATTTCTATGTTCTTGTGCAAAATCACTTTCTTATCCTTTGAACCAATCCAGCCATCACCTTCATGTTTGATCTTCATTAAGAAAGTCCTAGACCCTCTAACAACCTCATCCAACCTTCATTTCCTTTTTCCCACCATTTTTCCTCCTCCAAACCTTCAAAAATCCTCTTTCGGATCTTCTTGTAGAACATCCTTTAGAACCCCTGCAGACTTCCTGTAGAAGATCACGTGAACAGTTTCTCAAGATTTGATCACTGTGAAACTCTATGGAAGGGTGCTAGGGACCCCTTAGGCTCTCTTCTCACCTTCCCAACCTCATGCAAGCACCTACTCCATTTCCTTTCACCTCTGCACAATAAAAAATAGTAAAGCACATGCATAATAATTCTGCAAAATTACTCAAAAATGCAAAAAGATGTTTTTTCCATATTTCACTTCAGAAGTAGCTTAGTCACATGCATTTTACCTTTATAGAATCAATGGCATCCCTTTCTGTAGCTTTCATCATTTTTCTTGCATCAGTAGGGTTAGTAGGTAAAACTAGGGTTTGCTAGGGTTTGCATTTCCTTTTAGATTTTAGTTTCTCTCTGCAAGTAGATTAGCCTCCTTTGAGTTAGCTTTCATCCATCAGTTAAAAGCTTCTTCTAAGAGCTCATAGAAGTTGGCTTAAGCTCCTAGTGAGCTTGTGCTAGCTGATCAAGTGATAGCCGCGGTAAGAGCTAGTACTTGTGCATATAGCACCGTCGCTTCCAAGTTTGTTACGAACTACTGGGTTGATAAAAGTAAAGAAGGGAGTCCGAGGGGTTGCAGAATTATTGCTGCAATACTGGGGCCACCATATTTTTGGCGTCGTTGCCAGGGAAGCGTCAGAGTACTTGTGATTGCTGCTTTTCTTCTATTTTCTACTACAACCTTCTGCTAAGTAGTTTATTTCATTTCTATTCTGCAATTTCATTTCTGCAAGAGTAGATTAGACATTTCCTGCTTTCATATATTAGCATTTCCCTTCCGCAATTTCCATTCTGCAAGCATAGGTTAGCATTTCAATTCTACAATTTCAATTCTGCAAGCATAGATTATCATTTCAATTCCGCAATTTCAATTCTGTAAGCGTAGCCTAGCATTTCGTTCCACATTTTCATTCTAGCAAGATAGATTTTAGTTAGTTGTAGTTCAATCTATTTCAGTTTTGCAGGTACAAGCAAAAAAAAAAAAAAAAGTCAACCAAAAAGTTTTCCTTTCATGCCTTGTAGGAGTAGAGATAAGTCAGAAAAATGTTTGCACAACACCCCCACTACTTCACATAGCCAAACTTCTCTTCTTCTATGGCTGTGATTAAGAAGAACCCCTAGGTGGACAGCAAGACATATTTGAAGAACCTCTAGGGGAGAAGAAGAAGAAAACATTCCTCTGGAGTAAATGGCTGGAAACAGAAATGTTGGGAGAAGTACCTTTTCTTCCAACTCATCCATTGAAGGTGAAATTGGAAACAGGTGGGAAGATGTCAAGAGCGAGATCAGATAGACTATTTCCATGTAAATGGATACCTTGTGGATCCAGAGGAAGCAAGAGGAAGCCGAGAACACTTTGGCCATCTTTTGTCCCAGGTGCACTAGAAGGCATCCTAGGAACGAATGTCCATTGCACTCCATAGAAGTGTGTTTTGCCTGTGAAAAATACCATCCTACGAATCAGTGCCCTTCCTTACCCAGAATCAAAGCTGCATATCAGAGGGCCAAAGGAGCCACTGAACCACTCTATTTCATGAACCAAAGGAGGCCACATGGACCCAGAACTTACCAGGAGGGAATGCAAGGGACATCCTAGACCTATTACAACCCCTATCAAGCCACTTCCATACCTTCTTGGGGTCCCCCTGCTCATCCTTCCCGGTCCACACTCCCTCCTTGGTCATATCCTCCTCAATATTATGCCCAACCAGCTGCTCATTTATTTCACTCTTATGCTCAGTCATAACCTTAGTGGAATGCACCTCATCAGGGGTGGAGGCCCTAGTACAACTCTCCTCCCGCTCTTTTGCCTCCATCACCTACCAAACCAAAACCCCATCCACATCCATCTCAAATATACACCCCCACTCAACTACCCATACCACCATTTCAAAGCCCGCACATTGGAGTAGCTCAACCCAATTGCAAAGCTGAGGTACAACACTTCCAAACAGCTCTTCTTGAGCTCAATGATACTCACCATAGCTCAAGAAGAGTATTGCAAAAAAGAGATTATATTGACAACATTGAAGGACCACATCTAGCAAAAGAAGATGCAAAAGAGAAGAGAAAAGAACCATGGGCTGCACTTGATGAAGAGAGGACATCAGAATCAGAGATCGAAAGAGCTCCCTCATGGTTACCATCAAATCCTCCATGTATTCAAGAGAAAAATCAACAAAAGGAGGAAGATGAGAAGGTCATGATAGAAGGTGACATGAAGAATGATCCAGTTCAGCAAAAGGACCAAGGATATCAGAGCTATATTGAGATATGGTTCTAGACGGTCACTAAGTTGCACAAGTATTCGCTTCCTCAGCTATGTTTGATCCCTTGAAAGTCAAATAATTTGGTCTCTGAAATCTAGATACCTGTCAAAGCATGCATTTAAAGCCTCCACACCATTTTGTCTATCATTTCGATGTGCACATGGCTCCATTGGAAGTATTCTTATACTTGAAAATGATTTTGTTTTTCAAGTAGGGTAGGGTAGAAAAAAAAGAAAAAAGAAAAAGAAAAATGAAAATAAGAGGAAAATAAAAATCCAAGGTGAAAACCTCCTCGGAGGCGCCTTAGATTGGCTCATTGATTAAAAACCTCCATGAGGTAGTCAATGGGTTGGAAAGAAGAGAAAATGAAAAGAGAATAAGATCCCTGGGTGAAAACCTCCCTTGGAGGTGCCCAGGGCAGGCAATTAGGGTGAAAACTTCCATGAGGCGCCCTATTTGTCTTCAAAAAAAAAGAGAAAAAGAAAGAAGAAAAGAGAAAAAGAAAAAATAAAGCTAATTTCTATTGAATAATTGCAGGTTGCAGGAAGGACATTGCAGGTTAGGAGGATCACACAAAACAAAGATAGAGGAAGTTCTGTGTCTTCTACAGGAAGATCCTGTAGAGCCTACAAGCAAGCCAAGATAAATCTCCAAGGAGGACCCAAAGGTTGGGAATCTATCCAGGAGGCCTGTAAACATCCTTGTTTCCATCTCTCACCCTTCTCCATCATTTTTTCCACCTCATTGTTCTTCCTTTCTGAAAACTGTGTTTTCTACAGGAACTTATAGAAAGCTAGAAATGAATTTTAAAAAGTAGTTTGGTGAACATGGAAGCTTCATAAAGGATTTATAAATCCTCCTACAGTCTTCAAACACCTCTTCCATCATTTCCATGCCTGCATCACACCCCAAGCTCATTTTTCTTACTGTGCAAAAAACCTGCAGAATGCTTCGAAACAAAAATACATAGAACAAAAATTTGTTTTTTCCCTAACTTGAAAACCGTGCATCCATTTAAAAAATTGTTTTATGGGGAGTTATATAGGGATGATGGCAACATGCTCGAGAAATTTCATCCAATTCTAGTGCACGGTTTCCAAGAAATCAGCCTCCATCACCTTCAGCCATTTTTGCATTTTCTCCATATCCATGCATCCATTTCAAAACCTGTTTCATGGGGAGATGCATATAGGTGATAGTAACCTACCTAAGTAGTTTCAGCCAATTCCAGTGCACGGTTTCAGAGAAATTGAACTCTGACATCTTCAGCCATTTTCATTTTTTATCGATATCCGTGCATCCATTGACAACAATTTTGCTATGGGAGGTGCATATCGATGATAGAAGCATGCTCTGAAAGTTTTAGGTCAATCTGATCTATCATTTGGGAGCTATGGAGAAAACAAGTTGCTGTCCTGTAAAAATTCAGCATCAATAGCATGAGGGTGCAAATCTGAAGGATGAAACAAACTTCTGCAGCTTAGATTCAGCCAGAGGATACTTGCACAAGAAAAATAGCCACACATCATACAGCAAAAAGCATATAGCATAAGGGATCCAGGCATGCAGCAATGGAATATGAGCATGTAGCAGCAAAAAGAGCCAAGCAGCACGTCGACTTACAGGTAAGTGTCTAAACGAGTTCCTCTATTTGCATTTGTATGATTCGAAAGTGCATGAAAGAATGAAATGGTTGGATTAAGCTAGAAAGCTATCCAATTAACTAGCACCCTCAGCTAGTTCGATTGCACGCATCCGGAGATCACCCAGTGTACGTGTATAGTCAACTCACATGAAATTTAAAAAACAGGTAGTGACAGCTGTTCTGAACTCCAACGCACATAATGTAAAGTGATTAACAGGTAGAAAACATGAAGTTTCATAATAGCATTACAGTCTGCATGTGGCCACATACACCTGGCCACCTCATCTCCTCACCACGAATCACGCCAGTAGTTAAGAAGACAGCTCAGTTCATGCATTCACCACTCTTTGTTCACTATGCCTTCACGACGTCCCCAACTGGAGTACACATCCACCACTTCCAGACCAGATAACCAATGGTCCTCTGCAAGATTTCTGCCTGTTTTTTTAAATCTCCCGCCTATCAGCATTCTACAGGAAGCTCAGTTTTGTTCTACAGGAAACGAGAGCCGTCTACAGGAAAGGCAAAACAGCTTTACGGAGCAGGAAAACCTGGGATTTTCGTTGAATTTGGAGCTCCAAATGAGGTAGGCTTGAAAAATTCTCTGTGAATGATTTGTTGGTGCAAAATGGTGAATTGAACACGTCATTAAATTGAAAAAGGAGAGTAAAAGTCTACTTGTGTATTCAACAAACTATGAAAGATTGCCTGCATATTTCACTGTATTTGCCCAAGTCCTTTCTCTGCACTCCGAAATCTCCTCATCATCTTTAATGTTCTCCTGTAAAGAAGATATATGCTACAGTAGAGGCCACCCTATGTGCATGAAAAAACTAAATTTACATATCTATCTATGTGTTGAGAAGAGAATTTGTGCCCTTGTGCTCTGCCTGTAAAAACAAAATTCTTCCTTTCATAAGCAAACAGTCAAATTCTAGGTGACAATAGTTTTCAAACAAGGGAATTACTGCCATTTGATGTTGTAAGGAGCACATGAAAAATTCCTTCTTGGGTTAAAAAAAAACCGAATTCAGCTATCCTCTGTTTCAGGGATTGATTGTGTCTTTTTCCCACCTGAGCATTTTCTTTCTTGGTTAAAACACAAACTCAACACCATACCAATTGAATAAATTGAGAAGAACATTGATAAGGGAGAATAGGACATTCAAGCAGAGGGAAAAACAGAGGAGGAACAAAAGAAAAAAGAGGAATTTGATAAGACCGCTGAGCATGAGACAGAAAAAGAGAGAACAAAAAAAACAGAGAAGGCGAAAAAGGAAAAAGGTTGGGAAGAAAAAGGCCAAGAAATCCCAAATGAAGGCTGCCATAGCCAAAGTAGGCACACAAAAACAAAATTAAAATACACACCCTGAGATCTCAGCAACACACACAAAAAAAGTTGACACAGGGATTTCTACAGGAAGCAAGGAAAAAGAACAGCAAGAGGAGAAATCACCTGAGATATGGGCAAGGGAGGCAGCAGCTGTGCTTGTTGCCTTAAGCACACCTCCAAAAGAAAAATGGAAGTGAAAGAGGCAAACCTCCATGTACTTTAAAGCGAGGAGGATCACACGGATCAAAGTGGGCAGACCCTAGCCACTTTCAAAGGAGCCAATTATCGTTGAGGACACCACAGCTAAACAAAAGGAGGAGTCTCCTTCAAAGATTTCCATCACCTATGAACGAGGAAGCCAAAAAACCTCCACTTGGAGAGAGAGAATTAGGATGATGGACTCAAAGATAGCTCTACAGGAAGCTAAGACGGTTCTACAGGAAACTCTGGCTAAGTTAAAAGAGACCGAGAAATTGAAGGAAAAGGCAACCAAACCATCACAGGAAGAAGAAAAGGCTGAGGAAATATTGGAACCAAGCCCTCAGCCTAGCTTGGGCTCATACTACAACCTGTTAGAAGCCAGGAAGATAATTCCTCAGAAATTTACGGTACCACTCTTCTTTGCACTAGAACACGAAAGGGTGAGGACTCACACTTGGATGAGGATTGCCAAGTCCAAGGGTGTGGCAGACATAGGTCAACTAGAAGAACAACTCAAGGAATCAAGAAAGGCATTAGCCATGGTAAGGCATGTGGAAAGCAGTCAGAGGGCCAAACTACAAGAAGAGAACGAGTTGTTGAAACAGCAGCTACAACTACATGGACGCTATAAGGAAGACAGGCCCTCCGTTTTGGATGAACAACAGTAGCAAGAGGGACCTCCATCAGGCAAGGAAGCATCTGATGGACAACAGGAAGAGGACAAGCTACAGGCTGAGGTTGAGGCGCTAAAAAAATAGCTACAGGAGAAGGAGTCACAGGCAGTGGGAGGAAGTAGAGAGAAAAGCAGGGTTTCATGACCGAGAAGAGGACATCACCTCGAAAGCTTGGGACGTGAGAGGGGCAGTCCAAGCAATCAAAGATGAAGAGATAGATTAGTTTCTCAGAGGATGAGCAACACTTTCAGTAGGGGGTGATGATGAGCCCCATAAATGAGTAATTATATGGGCTCATTCAGCCTCCTAATTCGACTTAATCCACCATTATCATTAGTTTATTGCATGTTTTTGATTATATTTATGCTAATAGAGTGAATTGGGTTAGTCATTATGCCAACAAGTCTAATGTGTGCTTTATGCAGATTTTTGATCAATTTTGAGACAAAATCAAAGGTTTAAATGAGCACTTGGCAGCCAAATTCGTGGAGAAGATTTGTAGGAAGGTGTCCCCTTCATTTATGAGCCCTTACCTCGAATTCTCCATCAAAAACTCAGAGCACAAAGGGAAACCAAGCAAGTCAAGTAGGACTGCTGTTAACTGCAAGTTTTGGCAGCCGAGTCCCTAAAGTTTAGGAGGGCTGTTGGGGTCCTCAATTTGTATAAATAGGAAGGCTTAGGGTCTCATTTCAGTTAGTCATTTTTTAGTCAGGAGTTAGGTAGATGTTCATTATATTTTAGTCAGTAGGTTAGCTCTGCATTTCAACACATTTTCGAGCTTTTTCTTGTAGACAGTTTTTGGGATGTAACTATTATTTTTTTATTATCAATAAAGATGAATCTAGCTTTGCACCAGCTTTGATCTTTCTTAGGAGGTTGTAGCTCTTGGGGTTGGGCCCAACTCAAGTGCCAATACCTCCTTTGTGTAGTTTTATATGTTTTTGCTGCATTCCTAGAATAATTTCTGTTATTTAGATTAACATATTGCTTTGTTATTTAGGTTGCTTTTGATGATTGAAATAGATTTTCATGTTTAGGTTGATTTGATAGGTTGGTAACAGAAAATATCTTCAAAAAATTCCATCAAGAAACCCTTGATCTCACCTCTCCCTCCTCGGGACCATGAGCTGAGACCAAGGTGTCCTTGTTGCCACAAAAGCGTCGTTCTTGCTTCTTCATGCAATTGCTAGTGTTAGACTCTCGGTTGTAAAAGTTGATACCAGTTGTGATTACATGTGTAGATCTGTTCTTGCTGAGTTTTCATAGTTATCTTACATGATTTCCTACCAATAAAGTTCTATTCATCATGATTGATGGGTTTCTAGGTCAAATTAGGTCAAGATAGTTAGATCTTTGGCTTGCATAGTCTTTGTTTGATTAGTTTTGAGAAATAGTATGTAGAGCATCTGTGATACTTCCCTGTCTATCCTTCCTCCATCATCCCACTTGCTCCAACCTCTAATTCCAGATTCCTTACCTTCATTCGCCACCCTTTTCCAACTTGACCTAATTTCCACATCTTTGTGCAACCTTGCTCCTTCCATGCTCGAACAAAATCCAACCACTTTCATCACTTATTAGCTTCACTTACTAGGTCCTAGACCCCTTCACATCCCCATCCATCCTCCATTCCCACTTTCCCACCATTTTTCCACCATTAACCCTCCAAAATCCTCTCTCGGCCCTTCCTGTAGAACATCCTGTAGAACCCCTGCAGACTTCCTGTAGAAGATCACGTGAGCAGTTTCTCAAGATCTAATCACTGTGAAACTCTCTGGAAGGGTGCTAGGGACCCCTTAGGCCCTCTTCTCACCTTCCTAACCTCTTGCAAGCACCTACCCTATTTCCTTTCACCAATCAACCTCTGCACAGTAAAAAAACAGTTAAAGCACATGCATAATAATTCTACAAAATTACTCAAAAATGCAAAAAGATGTTTTTTCCAGATTTTACTTCAAAATTAGCTTATTCACATGCATTTTACCTTTCCAAGAGTCAACGACATCCATTTCCACCACTTTCATCTCTTTTCTTGCACCAATAGGTTAGTCAGTAAAACTATGGTTTGCATTTCCTTTCATCTTTTAGCTTCTTTTTGCAAGTAGACTAGCCTCTTTTGAGTTAGCTTTCATCCATGAAATTTAAAAGATTCTTCTAAGAGCTCATAGAAGTTGGCTTAAGCTCCTAGCGAACTTGTGCTAGCTGATCAAGTGACAGCATGCGACAAGAGCTAGTACTTGTGCATATAGCACCGTCGCTTCCAAGTTTGTTATGAACTACCAGGTTGATAAAAGTAAAGAAGGGAGCCCTAGGAGTTGCAACATTATTGCTGCAATACTGGAGCCCACCACCAAGACATCTAGAGAAGCTAGTTTCAAAGAATGATCCAGATAAGAAAACAAAGGGAAAAGGTCACCTTGATGATTTTTACATGCATCTACGAATGTTGGAGGTGAGGTATGATGATTTTACCTACATTATTTTCCCTTATACATTATAAAGTATAGCAGTAACATGGTACCAGAGTCTTTTCGTCAATTTAATCCACACTTTAGGGAGTTTAAAAAGTAATTTGTCTAAAATTTTGTTGATGACAAGCCTCTCACCATGTTACTCAAAGAGTTCGGAAGCATCAAAATGGGGGAAAAGATAAAGTGAAATATTTTAATAAAAATTCAATTGCATATTGGATAAGTTTCCCCCAGGCATGAAACCACATGATTCAATCACTATTGATTATTACATGTTTCCTTTACCACCAACATTTCCCAATTCTTAAAGAGAGTTGCAAAGGAAAAATTGGCATTAAAATCTGCAGAAGTGATTGTTGTTGAGAAGGACTTGTGAACAATTAGATTTATTACAGGCGGTGATAAATCAAATGACACCAAAGAAACTAGTAGGAAGTCACAATCTTCTTATTATAGTAAGGCTAAAGAAAATGAATCATCATACATCAAAAGCTTGACCAGGATGGTGAAGACATTCACCAATGAAATCTCAGAGCTAAGGAAGAATTCAAGAGAGACTTCCTCTAGTAGAAAACCTCCCAAGTCCTTCCCTTTTATAAGGAGTAATAGTAACAAAAACAATCAACCCACCAAGTATGCACAAAGCTCGAATGTCGTGATGAATATAGAAAGTATCATCATGGATAATTATTGTTCTTTCCATTAGGAATATCATTCAGAAAATACATGCCCTCATTGGAACCACAACATGAATGCTCTGGTTGCACACATTCTAGATACCCTATTAGTAGATCAACAAACAAAACAAGCAGAATAAATAGAATAACTTGCGGCAGATGAAGAAAGCAAAAGTGTTGGACATGTAGTGTGTTATCACAAAATCACTACTGAGGGCTGCAACCAAGCAAGATTTCATGTAACTCTTTCAACCTATCTTTAGATCAAAGCTTAGCCTCTTTGATCAGAGAGGGCTCTCTCACAAACTCTTGATAAAATCCTTCAAACACTAGATGGCTAACTCTTTATTCACTTACGAAAGCATAACTGGTTGGAAACACATCAAACTGGTTCTCATTGGGCTATGGAGTCTATAATATTAAGTAAACAAGGAAAACACAGTGATCTCATGGAAATCAAGGCTCTTAGCATTACATGTCAAACATACTCCACCAAAACATAGCTTGCTGAATACACAGGAAGTCAGAGCATATAATTATGAATTCTGAGTGATTGCATTACAACAAGACTATAAAAGAACATAAAGCATAAAACACCATCACTACATTTGAACATGACAATCCTTCGAGAATCTTGAGAAGAGAATAACTCTGTTTTACTATTACTGTTAAAAAAGGTCTTACAATGGCCCAAAACAACACTGTTTTTCTATAAAGTATCCAACCTTTTTTACATAAAAGTTATTCCTATATATAGCCAATCAAAACACTACTGCATGAGACTCCTCAACAAGCATGAAGGGAGCTCGGAATTTAGACATTAATGACCTTAACTATATCATAAACAAACTAATTGATTACAAGAGATATGGTGCTACGAAAACAGAGGACTCCATCACATTGGCACTTTAAGTCTTTCTCCTCGTATACTTTGCTGCGTTCTTGGAGCTTGCCACCTGTAGCATTACAATAATAACCAAACCCAAACTGAAAGCAGATTCAATGTATGGACAGCTCCGGATACCTGATGCATAGATGATTCATCAACCAATAAGAAAATGAAGCCTATATTCTCGGTTGCTGCCTCCCATCGGTGTTCATGTATTAATGATCCAGTTTCAAGCCATTTAATCCTTGGATAGTCCCGTGTGACTGAAGAAAACTCATGATCTGGCCATCCCATAACTAGACAAGTGTATCACTTAACACCTCAGCAGCTCTATCATAACCCTAAAAACTCGGACATAAAGTGAAACTTTCAATAAGAGACAAAACTTCACCTTTTCTTCGAATATTTACACCTGGCATCCTTTTTTAAATATCTGACTGACCTTCTATAACCTCCATGCTGGCATTAAGTCATCTCTTTAAATATTTGCTGACCTCAGCATTCAAACTCAAGTTTTCAACATAACCAGTCATCTACAGCAGTTTCGTAGCGCGCTACGAAACTGCTGTAGGTCATCAAAATTAAATACATGAACCTTAAAGCAACAATAACTCAAGTCTGTGATTTCTTCAGTCATTCTATACAGGTGTAAAGACATCAAAAAGTCTCAAAAAGCTTTAAAAAGACGATGGCCAAAATATATCAAAATTTGGAAAACACACCCCTTCTTGAATCATTTAGCTAGTTTGTCTAGCTTCTCTTTCAGGCTGATGACTTCTTCCTTCAACTTCTTGTTCTCTGCTCTTAGACCTGCATTTATTTGTTTCATAGTCTTTGCCTGCTTCAGAGCTGGCACTGTCCATACATAGGCATCAGATACTGAGCTAGCTTGACTGATCAAACTTGTTTTACCTTTCATTACAGCTTTCTTATAGCTTGTATATCTTACTGCCTTTTCTTTAAAAACATTTTGAACCTGAGGTATTTCCTTACTTGCTTCAACTTGTTTCTTAATGGCAATCACATTTCCACTTTGACTGATAACAACCTTATTATCCTTGTTCTTGTTTTTAGCTGCTTGGACTATTTCAGAGAAGACTTCAAGTGCTTCTGTCCTAGGCATCTCTGAAGGTGCTTTCTCTTTCTGAGCTTTTTCCACTTCTTTCATTTGCCTTCTAGTCATTGGTCTGCGTGGTTTAAAGGCATACTCTTCACTTGGTTCTTCAAACTTTAATCTTTTAGAAGCCTTTGACTTCTTAGAACTTTCAGGTGAGGATTGTGTTAGATCAATATGCATTGGTGATACCAATTGATCTTGCTCAAGTTCAAGTGGTTCAATTTGGATTGGATGATCTTGCTCTAATTCAATGGCTTCAAGTAAGTCATTTAAACTACCCTTTGAAATAGGACTTTCTTCTACAGGGGCTGACTTTCCTTTTTCTTTGCTTAGCTGGCCTCTAGTTCTCACCCTTGAAACCCTTTCAACTTCACTGGATTTAGTTTCATCTTTTCTTTTGTGAGTCTTCTGTTTTGATGACTGAGGTGTTTCCTTGGGAGATGACTTAGAGGTTTCCTTTTCAGATACTCTAGATGATTTTGAAGTTTTATCTACTGATGCTTCAGGTGTTTCTTTAACTGCTGGCTTAGGAGTTTTCTTCATTGATGCTTCAGGTGTTTCTTTAACTGTTACAGACCTCTCTGATTTCTTTGTTTTAGCTTTGGGCTTCTTATGGTCTGTTATTTCTCTCCTAATTTCAGCCAAAGTAGTTTCCTCACTCCTTTCTTCTCTTTCTCTTACAGGTAATGGAGTGAGGCCCGTTTTACTTGGGAAACCGGCCATAAACACAAATGAATCCCAGTCTTTACCAATTTTATGTAGGCTATCCAACACCAGCAATTTAACCAGACCATGATGAAAAAGAGATGTTTCATAAGCATCTTTCTTTAACTGAATCTTATCACACATCTTGCTAATACTCCTGAACAAGTAAAAAGGTATGTCTATTGAACTCTTACCAGTGAAGTGTAATAGCAGCTTGAAGTGGTATGAGTAGACTTTGTTGTACCTACCCTCACATGTCAGGTACTTCTGGATACATGTTAATAGCATAGCATAATTCTCCTTTAGATAGCTCCTTGGGACAGCTTTAGTGAGATCTTCATCTACATAAGGTGCCTTCAAGAACTCTTTACACGGACCCATGTCAAACTTGAAATTCTTGAACCACTCTTGGCCACCCCTCGGGATTTCTGTGACAGTAGAAATGACTTCAGGGGACACCGGAAACTCCAACATGGCCACCTTCGAATTCAGTCCAGTGAAGTTCAATGCAAATGCCTTGGTCACTTCTGCATGTCCACCCTTTAATTTTTCACAAAATCGCCAACAACCAGCACTTCGAAATGCCTTTGCTACCTCCTCATTTCCGAGAGTTACATCTAACCCCTCCGGCTCTGTTCTCACACATTTACCCGAACGGTGTTCCTTTCTTTCCATGCTTCTTTAAGTATTTTTACACAAGGGAATGACGGTGTTTTGCAGCACGAAAACAATCTTTAGCTATAGAGAGCAGGCTCGCTTGCAGTAGTCCGTTTAAAACAAAGCTCAGGCTTTTCATAGAGCAAAAACATTCATATGATATGAAGAACTCATTATGGAATGACCACCCCCTATAACGTCCTACAAACTGACACACAACTATATGACTTCGGACCTTATGGCAAAATAATGGCTAATCATGACATAGAAAGGGTGTGAAAAGACAATCATAACCAGATTTGTGACTCACTACTCTCGGATTAGACATTCAGAGAAAAACGCTGCAAAAAACCCTGAAACTCCGATTTCGTAGCGCGGGCAGTTCAAATTTAAGAGGATGCGCTACGAAATCGCTGACAAACAGAGCGCTACGAAAACACGCAAACATTATTTCGCAGCAAAACTGACCAATCACACCCGCGCTGCGAAACCGCGCAAGTACCAAAGACATCATACCCGCGCTGCGAAACTGCGCAAAGTACCAATGACATGACATGACATAACTAACAATGATGGAGGGTGTCTAATGATCTTGCCTTTACACGAATTCTCATCCACAACTCTTGAATTTCAAATTTGAAATTGACATCAACTAACAAACCTATTTACAAGACCTCAATACTTTATAAAAACTTATGGACACTCTTATATACATGAACTATAGTTCCTAGTGATAACATTGTTGGCATTATGAGATAAGTGTTGTCCTTGATGGCAAACCACACTGATGACAAATCATAGTGCAGAAGGTCAGCAGCAAGGAATTGATGATCAGACTATAAGAAGAAGAGAAAGTTCATACACGCAGGTTCGTTAAGCCCAAGTCGCGTGTACACGCAGGTTGGCTTCAGCAAAAGCGCGTGTATGTGGAAAAGTGCCTTTGGTCCATGGCGGTTAGTTCTTGGAAGTTGTGCCTATGGTTTCGGACCATTGTGTCTCGACGGGCGTGTCGATTCCTAGTTTTGAAGTTGATGGTATTGGATTTCTATGGTTTTGGCTCTTGGTATTGAACAAGGCCTAAGACTATATAAGGAGAAGGAAATCATTAGGCAAGTGCATCTGAAATGTCTTGAATATCTGATGAAGCATTAGATCCAGTATGCAGGGTTATGGGTTGATGATGCATTGCTTGATCTGAGCTAAGGAGAGATCTCACCGGTTGATGGAGAACAAGATCTAAGGAGAGATCGGGATCAAATGGTTTGAAATGAACTATCTTTATGATGCTTATTCTAGATCTACATACTGACGCATGTATTGTTCTATAAGTGTTATGAGTATGACTGATGTCTGGTACAGCTGCAAGTTATGAGAAATTATTTTTAGATCTGTACGCGGGTTGGCTTTGATAAAAGCGCGTATACACGCGGGTTTGATTCATCGAAGTAGCGTATACATTGTGAATCTTAATATTTGAAGTTGCAGATGGATCTGATGGTTATTACAGAGTTCTGTGTCTGCTCTGTGTTCTGGTGACTGTTGTTAACAGGGTTTCAATGATTCAGAGTTTGATGATTGTTTTGAGCTTCAATGATAGTTATGGGTCCAGTATGAAAATTGGATGAAAAGTGGCCTTACAGATTATGTGTTGTGCTTCAGTGTATCCAGTCTGAAAATTGATGAAACGTGGTACCTGGAGGTGAGAAGATTGTAGGCAAGCACCTACGTACTAGTATCTAAGCTAGTACAAAAGCTAAAGGAGATCTTTGGAGCATTGTAGCAGGTAGCAGCCTGCGTACTAGTAAATAGATCGGCTAGTACAAGAGCAAAGGGGGTTGTAGCTCCCGTACTGGTATAAGACTGCACCAGTACAAATATTGTAAAAGGATTTTCTTATTAGGAAGAAGATTGAGATGACTTGCAGCAGGTGGTTTTCACCCACATTGGGTTTCCACCTTATATCTTTGTGTTCATGTGTGTGGCTCTTGTGTGATGTTCTGTTCTGTTATTCTGCACCTGTTTACTGTTAATATGCTTAATAATGATCTGATGCATTTACTGAAGATTAAGCTAACTGAATTATAAGATCTCTGGATATACGCGAGTTTCATTAGACACAGTAGCGTGTACATGCGGGTTCAATTAATTGAAGTAGCGTATATGTTTCTGAGTATGAAATTGAAAAGTTTGATTGATCTGATAATACTGATTCACCCCCCCCTCTCAGTATTATTTCCAACAATTGGTATCAGAGCCAGGTTCTTTGGTAGAAGCTTGATCGCTTGAAGGAGATCCGTGGAACAATGGGAAAGAAGCTTAAGAAGAAAGCTCATAAGAAGAAGAAGACATCTCAGAAGGACTATGACAGTGGGAGAGTCGATTGGGGATTAGGTATAAGAAGCTCTTCAGATTCAGAATCAGATTCAGAATCATTATCAGGTATGAATGTGTTATCCTCTGATGTTCCTGCTATATTTCCTTGTGAAAGTGATGGAAGTGATAGTGAAACTACTGAACATGCTTTTATGGGTGAGCAAGAAAAGTGTCAAATAGAGGCAGTGTTTAGAAGGCTTGCAGACAAAGTTAAAGATCAACAAGATCTATTGAACAAAAGGGAATGTGCTTTCAAAGAAGAAGTTACCAAACTAAAGGCCCAAATAGAAGAAGGAAACAAGGTAAGAAAGCTACTCAAGGACAAGGAAGACAAATGTCAAAAATTGCAGCATGAAGTGACATCATTAAGAAAAGAAGTCAACGAAAGAAGCACAACCATCAAGAAACTCAAAGATAGATCCAGCTACTATGAAAATCTTGAAGCTACAATCCTCTCACTAAAAGGAGATCTTGAAGAATCAAAGAAGCAGAATACAGATCTACTCCAAGCTATTGCAAAACAAGAAAACGAAGCCACCAGCTTAAAATCTCAACTAGAATGTGCCTTCCGAGTTCGTCAAATGCAGCAGGATCTGAATGAAGAACAAGAAAAGGAGATTCTCAGACTAAGGCATCAGTTGGAAGAAGGAAGGAAATATGGAGAAGACATGAAGAAGCAATGTCTAGAAAAGGAGGAACAACTTCAAGTTGAGGTAAATATCTTGAAAGGTAAAATAGAAGAAAAGGATAAGCTTTTACGATTTCAAGATAGTTCTAAAGTCTTGGATGATATTCTTAGTAGTCAAAGGTCTCCTGCTATCAAGACTGGTCTTGGTTTTCATGAATCTGTTGAAGGTGAATCTAGTTCACAAGGTGAGGCAAGGAACTCTAAAGAGAAATCCAAAATGATCAACAAGGAGATGAAAGGTCAACCAAGGAAAGAAAGTCTTCAAAGAAAATCTTTTACTCCTCCTATGAATAATGTTGAATGTTATGTATGTCATAATCTTGGACATGTTGTAGCTAGATGTAAAAGAAGAAGAGTTCAAGACCATTATGCAGACAAGTCATCTCAATCAAGGTACTTTAATGGATATTGCTTTGCTTGTAATATGTATGGTCACAAAGCTGCTGATTGCTACAGGAGGAATATGAAACATGTAAGATGTTATGCATGTAACAAGCTTGGACATATAGCAAAGGAATGCAGGAACAAAGGATGGACATCACACCAAAAGGAGAAAACCTCATCACACTTGAAGATATGGAGGAAGAAGGAAGTACAGTCAGCACAATGTACTGAGACACAGCACAGCACAGACATATCAGACTCAGGGGGAGCTGAAAGTGTAAACCTTCAGTGTCCTGAATCTCATACGCAAGTTCCTTAAAGGGAAGTCACGTATATACGCGAGTTCGACACTGCAAAGTCGCGTATATGTCATTCTGAGGAAAAGCAGTGGGGACAGGCTCAGAAAAGGGATCTGATATGTTTCAGTCCATTATTTGCTCTATTGGTTAATAGCTACAGTCTGCTGAGGATGTGTGGAAATGTTTTGTTACTTGTATGATGTCTAGAAGTGTTTTAATCCTAACTTGAGGATGATGATGTTTTGATGCTTATGCATGATCAGATCTAACAGATGGCACTGGTTGAGGGGGAGCATATGCCTTTAGTAATTCATTGTTGGCATTATGGTTAATAATCCTTGGTGATGATTCTTATATGGCTAAATGATATATCTTGCTATGATGTGGTTGTGAGTTGTCTATGATAAACTCTCATATGATTCTTGGAGTTACATAGAAAATGTTCAGATCAGATTTATGGTTGATTCTTTGATGATGCATATATGGTGCTTACATGGTGATCTTCATAAGAACAAGGAGAAGTACAAAGCTTGAATACACATCTTCCTCACTTGATGATGAGTCTCTTATATACTGCTGTTGTCATATGCATAAATATCATACAGTTATGATGCAGGCACTCATGCGGATAAGGATTGTTGCTGATGATGATATCAAGAATCTTTGTCAAAAGAATTTGAGCTCAAGATACATAGTGCTGATACATGGATGACTACTCAAAGTTGCTTTATTGAAGACATGGTGATGAGTTCTTATCTATATGATGATAGGTTGATCCTTACATATGTTAATTGATGCAGATGTTCCCAAGTAATGATACTTGGATCATGTAGAGCTCGATGAAATGGCTATGGTGGTTTCACACATGATACAATGTGAATGACTCTGAATTCTGTTCAAAGGGATGAATTGATGCAGACATACCTTGTTATAGGTTGATGACCTATTCTCTACAAGACATTTACAGGTTGCTGATATGGAAATTTGTGTACGCGTGTTGTTTAAAGGATATCCGCGTGCATACGCAGTTTTACAAGGGGATAGTCGCGTATATGGTATACGCGTGTTGCGTAAGGGATATCTGCGTATATACGCTTGTTTATGTGTATACAGATGCGTATATGGAGATTTGAAGGAAATCAGCAGGGACAGATGTTGGTTGCAGAAAGTCTGATATAGGTCTGACAAAGATCATCTGGCACAGGTTCAGGGGGAGCAGATAATCTTCCAATGATGCATTGTTGGCATTATCTTAAAGCTTTTGGTTCTAGTTCACATTTGGTGTTGATTTCAGGAGGAACAAAGGCGAAAGGAGAACAGAAGGATCTCTTGGTTGCTGATCTGAATGATGATTATCAGATGCTGCTAGTGACTTTCATAAGTCTTGGTCTAGTTATTTCGTCTCTATGTCATATATCTCTTTTGTGGTATCTCTCTCATGGTGTCAAGGTCATGTAACGGCCTATTTTGGTTTCCCCACTATGCCTGGGATGATTGATGCAATATGATTGGTTGTCATATGTAAACTTTTGATGTATCCCCACTTGGTTGGGTGGATGAGTCAATTTTTGTATATCCTCACTTAGTTGAGAGATGGATGTATGTATGAGTCTTTGGTGATAGGAAGGTCTTTTATGATGTATAGAGTCATGTTCTTCTTGAAGAACATCTTTTGCAGATCTTGCCTATAGTCAGGAAGAGCATGAATAGCACACTTCAGCAGTACAGAGACTTGGCATGTACTCAGGGGGAGCATTGACAGATTGGTACACCTTGGCATATACAAAGGGGGAGATTATTCAGAGATTTCAGCAGGTACTCAGGGGGAGTATGGACAGTGGAATGATTCAGCAAAGGAAGAGAATATCTTGGTCCGCCCTTTGCCCTTGATGTCAAAGGGGGAGAGTGATTTGGTGTTGTTGCCATCAAGTCCAAAGGGGGAGATTGTTGGCATTATGATGCATGTGTTGTACTTGATGGCAACCCTCTCATATCTCACTTATGTATAACTGGATGAATCTTCAGACGAGATATCAGATGTAACTGATGGAGGATAGCTCAAAGGAATCAGATGATGAATCTTCATAAGAGATATCAGATGTGACTGATGGAAGAATATCTCACTTATGTATAACTGGATGAATCTTCAGACGAGATATCAGATGTGACTGATGGAGGATAGCTCAAAGGAATCAGATGATGAATCTTCAGAAGAGATATCAGATGTGACTGATGGAGGACAGCTCAAAGGAATCAGATGCCAATTCTAAGTGTGACAAGTTAGCTTTGCCATCAAGTCCAAAGGGGGAGATTGTTGGCATTATGAGATAAGTGTTGTCCTTGATGGCAAACCACACTGATGACAAATCATAGTGCAGAAGGTCAGCAGCAAGGAATTGATGATCAGACTATAAGAAGAAGAGAAAGTTCATACACGCAGGTTCGTTAAGCCCAAGTCGCGTGTACACGCAGGTTGGCTTCAGCAAAAGCGCGTGTATGTGGAAAAGTGCCTTTGGTCCATGGCGGTTAGTTCTTGGAAGTTGTGCCTATGGTTTCGGACCATTGTGTCTCGACGGGCGTGTCGATTCCTAGTTTTGAAGTTGATGGTATTGGATTTCTATGGTTTTGGCTCTTGGTATTGAACAAGGCCTAAGACTATATAAGGAGAAGGAAATCATTAGGCAAGTGCATCTGAAATGTCTTGAATATCTGATGAAGCATTAGATCCAGTATGCAGGGTTATGGGTTGATGATGCATTGCTTGATCTGAGCTAAGGAGAGATCTCACCGGTTGATGGAGAACAAGATCTAAGGAGAGATCGGGATCAAATGGTTTGAAATGAACTATCTTTATGATGCTTATTCTAGATCTACATACTGACGCATGTATTGTTCTATAAGTGTTATGAGTATGACTGATGTCTGGTACAGCTGCAAGTTATGAGAAATTATTTTTAGATCTGTACGCGGGTTGGCTTTGATAAAAGCGCGTATACACGCGGGTTTGATTCATCGAAGTAGCGTATACATTGTGAATCTTAATATTTGAAGTTGCAGATGGATCTGATGGTTATTACAGAGTTCTGTGTCTGCTCTGTGTTCTGGTGACTGTTGTTAACAGGGTTTCAATGATTCAGAGTTTGATGATTGTTTTGAGCTTCAATGATAGTTATGGGTCCAGTATGAAAATTGGATGAAAAGTGGCCTTACAGATTATGTGTTGTGCTTCAGTGTATCCAGTCTGAAAATTGATGAAACGTGGTACCTGGAGGTGAGAAGATTGTAGGCAAGCACCTACGTACTAGTATCTAAGCTAGTACAAAAGCTAAAGGAGATCTTTGGAGCATTGTAGCAGGTAGCAGCCTGCGTACTAGTAAATAGATCGGCTAGTACAAGAGCAAAGGGGGTTGTAGCTCCCGTACTGGTATAAGACTGCACCAGTACAAATATTGTAAAAGGATTTTCTTATTAGGAAGAAGATTGAGATGACTTGCAGCAGGTGGTTTTCACCCACATTGGGTTTCCACCTTATATCTTTGTGTTCATGTGTGTGGCTCTTGTGTGATGTTCTGTTCTGTTATTCTGCACCTGTTTACTGTTAATATGCTTAATAATGATCTGATGCATTTACTGAAGATTAACCTAACTGAATTATAAGATCTCTGGATATACGCGAGTTTCATTAGACACAGTAGCGTGTACACGCGGGTTCAATTAATTGAAGTAGCGTATATGTTTCTGAGTATGAAATTGAAAAGTTTGATTGATCTGATAATACTGATTCACCCCCCCCTCTCAGTATTATTTCCAACAAACATAGTGAATGAAAATCATTGTATATACAACACTAATAGGAAGAATGCTAAAGAGACACTACAGAATGAGGACGCCCTTCAAAATTAAAAAGGTTGATATAGTTTAAGGACCAAAGGGTCCATCTCTAAATAGGAATTGACAAGACATAAATTAAAAGAGAAGTTGCTATGAAGAATCTCACCACCTATCTTTCTTGTTCATAATACATAGAGTAAGTCCATAGATGTAACTAAGTCCAAGAATGCTTCCTCCAACAATAAGGGTAAGTCCAACACTCCAGAAGTGTCGAATAAAGCCACTCCTTTAAACACATCAACATTGCCTACTATTGGTGAAATCATTGATTATAACATAGTGGAAGATATGAAGAAGATACGAGGCAACATTTCTATCAATGATCTCACAAAGATTGCAGGCTAGCATGAACTTATTGCCCAAACCTTTTGAAAAACTTTGATAGGTGATAAAGCTTCCTCCTCACAAAAGGTGTCAGGTAACTCGTTTGGTTCCCTTGAATATGTAGTGAATTCTTTAATGTTAGAAGCTAACACTCTCTCCCCTCCATTTTTATTAACGTTTGAAATTTTCAATTATGATGTCCATAATTGTTTAGTCAATTCTCATGCATCTATAAATGTAATGCCATTATTTGTAGCAAAGAAAATAAATGTAAAAATGGGAGAAAAATGATGCATAAATTATTCAACAGGAAATGTCTCTTATCTAGGTTATTGGTGAGCTTAAGAATGTGCTTATCAGATTATCAAAAGACGATCAAGTTTGATGTAAACATCCAAACTATCTACACCGTGAATATATATTAATGCATCTATATTCAATTTACGTTCTTAATATAGTATGGATTTAGTCTTCCCTTCAAGTAAACAATTCTTGAAATGTTTTATTGTTCCTTCATGTAATTCTGTTGATGTGTATATAAAATGCAACAAAGTTCACATACTATCAAATAGGCAATTTACCACCTCATATACAAAATTATTCAAATGAAATAGATTATGATGCTTTCTGGACTATTTCTTTCTATAACAAACAAATGAATCTCCATCAATGCTTTAAAAATCATGCTTCCAACATGCTTGTTCATTGTTTCTTTAGCAATTACATTTCAAAAAAAATGAAAGAGTATTTTAATTTCACTATGAACTATTTCTCAATGACAAGCATAACATAAACAATGTATAGGAACATAAGTAAAATGATATAAATATAACTGATTCTCCTATAACTCTTGTATATGAACAAGGTATAGAGTCATAAAAAAATGAGCCATAACGTAACTGATACAAATATCATAAAATTTGTATATGTTTTTGGAAATAGATATTGTGTACAATTCTTATGCTAACAAGAAAAATGCACAATTCTCAGAATATGAGTACCGGTTCCGATAACAAGAGAAAAATCATTTGTAATAAAAAGCATGCATCCCAAGAAAATAATGCATGATCAACACCTGGCTAATGAAACTACCAATACGTGTTAATATTATTCCACAATAGATTTATAAAACTTAGAACATTTGATTTGCGATTCATAGGCTAAAGAGAAAGCTATTTTTTGTTGTTATTATTATTATTAAAAACATATCACAAAAGCCTCATAAAACTTAGACCCTTTGATTTATGACTTACATCAAACAATGGCTATATGAAATAACAAACACAATATTTCTATGCTAAAATTCCATACTTCTGCATTCACTTCTCATCTGCACATTTATCTCACACACAAACATAGATTGGATATGCCATTAATGCTCAATTGAAAATCAAAAATGTATTTTGCAATATATCATAAATTTGGGAAATAACCAATGTTTCCCCCTTCTCAGATTAAGCCACAAGTCAGTGAAGCTCACATTACTTATGATATCAAGGATATGTAGAAATTTACATAGCTCTTAGTTTTCTTTCGTTTTTTTCTTGGGGGAGTTAATAAAGAAAATAAGTTTAGAATAGATTCATGTCAATCCTTCTTCGAATTTCTAAACACTAGAACAAGGAATTGTATTGCTATAAATCAACACACATATACCGTCAACTCCACACAATGAAATGTCCCACACATACGCTATTCAAAGCAGTAACATACTTAGAGCACTCACAAAACTCCCCGTTCTACCACACATAACTCGTTTTCTAGTTTTTTTATTTATTTTTCCAATAGAAAACACATATGCTTCCAATATAACACAAGTGCATATGTACAACATTTCACAACAAATCCATATTGCAAAAAATTATCACATATTAACCTTAATAGTTTAACAACAGTTTCCATATGCACCACCATGCACGAAGAAAATTAATATTTTTAATCATTATGTTCTTTCACAAATACCCCAACCTCTGCAAACATCCATAGTTCTAAAATAAAATCTCCTCACAATCGCTCCCCCGCCCATACTTCATTCTCCGTACAATGAAACATAATAATATTCCCTACTCCCATCCTCCGTAAACTTTCATATGATATTATTGTAGCGGCTACAACCACCCTCCAAAATTTTTCCTCGTTTTGGAGCCTCCCTACCAACCATCTTTACCATCATGTCTTGCACTATCCAAACTACATAGGCTTCGACTGCGTTTCAGTGGTCTGCTAGCCTGTACATGTCAACTTGTTTTCCTTTCACCACAGGCTATCATTCCAAACTTAGGAAATTTACTGGCTGAGATGATCCCCCTAAAAAATGTGCAAGTTTGTAGGGGAACCACCCTTCCCTCTAGAAATTGTGCAATATTGTTAGGCTACCTCTTGGGATCCAGAAATGTGTAGTTTAGGTAGGCAGCCTTCCCCTTGAAAATTAGGCAGTGCAGCTCGACATCAAGCTTCATCTTAGGAATTGCATAGTTTTGACTGACAACAAGGGCTTCAGTCCAGAAATTACGCAGTGCATGAGGGACAGTCAATCTTTCTCAACCCAAAACTTGCACAAATCTCATCCATAGGCTTGCAGACCGCTACGTGTGCTTTCAGGTTGACCGGTTCCCTCTAGGATTGAGCAATCATGATTTGCATGCATGGGAAGTTTTTACTGAAAAGGAAAAAATCAAAAAGAAAAAAGAATCCCTAGATTTCAGGGACCCATTTTAGCAGTTGGAGGTTATGTTGGACACCTAATCCTCTATAGGTTGGTGTGGAATGTGAACATCCACCAGAGTCAAAGAGATGTTGGAAGATGAATCCAAAATTCATGTACAATGTACTATAAATGTATATCATGTCATTAATATATGCAACTCAATGCTTATCATCCATATTCTGCTTTCTCCAAGTATGTGTTTAACATGGTATCAAAGTAGGCGATATCTTGCCTTGCTCAAATTTGAGCCACTTGTTTTGTAGCCTCTCTGTGCATGTCAGTTCTTCCATCAGTTCTGAATTTCATGAATGTTTTCTTAGCTAAATTCTAGCTATGATCTCTGCCATGTAACTTCCATTTTCTCTGCTCCTGCAAACCAATAGAAGTTGTGTGCTCTTTCTCCATTCCACATTCAAACAAATAGATTACATCCCCAAGAATTTACTCTCTAGTCCCACGCAGAGAATTTTTAAAACATGGAAAGCAATGGGCGTAGAAGAATATCTGAGGATTTAATCCATATCACAGAGAGTCAAGGAAATTAAGTTAGAGAGAGTATCCTCCACCACTGTGAACCAAAGCCCAAGCTCTCTAAGTGATATCTATGCATTGAATGGTGCGTATGGCTACGACGGAGGGTGAATTCTTGAAACTTCGCCAAGAACCGTGGTGAACAATGCCCAAAGTGAATGCTAAGAACATGAATGTGTTTGATTAAATTCCATGGGAATCATTAAATATCTACACGAAACTGAACGTTACATCCTTTGTTGCAACTGGACCGCTAGGTCGTTAGAATTCTGTCTAAGAGGAGGAAATATCAAAAGAAAATTCGATCTATGCTCTCTCGGGTTTGATATATAAAGGTTTTTGATTTCGCCTGTATTTCTGCCTAAAATTTTGGAGGTTTCAAATGCAATAGATGCAGTTGAAGGAATGCACACAACTCAAATGTTATCTAGGATTGAAACAATGAGGAGCAAGTACTGAATTGACTCCTTTGATTCAAAATCTAGTTCTGCTGGTAAATTTGTTCTGCACTAAACGTTTTGAGATTTCTTGCTATATACAATATTTGGAATGGTATATATTAAATTGAACATTGAGAATTAAAAGTGGCGTTGATTCATCTTCATTTGACTCAAGTGATCTTCTAATTGAAATTTATATGTGAATTGAAACAAGTGTAATCTTCGACGTTGAATGGAGTATGTTTTTGAAACAATGCATTCAATCCCTATGATGGTTAGAGGGTCGATATAGCATCCCAAATGCTAGACAATGAGTAGCCAATTGTTGTGAGTCAAGTCTTATTGCGCAAAGATTTTGGTTGTGCATACACAATCCAGTAAATAGAAAAATATCAACCTATTTTCTGTTGATTTTATTGAGACTTGTCTCTAAGTACTGTTGAGCCTATTTTGTGTTTCTCTCCACAAGTTCCTTGAATCCTCAAGGAGTCAACATTATTTAAGGCTGTGATTTTATGTTCTATTGTTGGTGTTTCCAAGAATCTTCACATTGATATGGTACAAGAAGTTTCAATCTGGTTCGTGCTGTGGTTATGAAGTAGCAAGGTGAATCATTGTGGTTATGCATACCTTATGACAAATGACTTTGTATGCTCCAGAGGTTCACAGTTTATTCTCTCCATGTTTAATATCAATATCTCAGTAAATGAGTGCATTGGTTAAAAAAAAATGGCTATGATGTTACAATGCTTCTCCAACTTGTAATATTGTCCAACACTTTGGGTGATTGTGCTTCTAAGAGCCTCTAGATTTTCTTTCCCTTAAATTCCATTTGTTAACAGAGTTATCTGACTTCCTTCCAGGATGAAGATTTTCTCTCTAGCCTCTTAATTCTTTAGAGGCTACCACTGTCACAACAGAATAGGAGGGTTTTATATATTCAGGTTCCAGATGCTTAACATAATTCTATACTGCACTGTGAAGTTCCACTTCATTAGTTTTGTCTGAATTTATACTCAACACAACATTTTGTCTGCATACAAAATGGAATTGAGGCACAACGTTGTGGAAGACAGTCACACGTAGCACATCCCCCTTCTGAATCTTTAACCAACAGTTTGGAATGTAGACCGAAGTGCCCACCACCTCACCACCGGTGTTGCACAGATAGTTTGATGTGTTGGTATTGGTATGTCCCTTCATATCCTTTAAAAATTTGGCATATGCATTGATTGGATATTTGTAATTGAAGGTGAGTTGAATCTCTGTGTTGAGTGAAGTGAGCAGCGATATAAATAATTTGAATTTGTGTTGTGTTTTTTTCCCTATGATGAGTTTGTAGATGTATGTGCATTGAGTTGATGCATTGAAACTGTTGTGCACTAAACCATGTTGAATAACATAAACTGTGGTACATTAATTCAACTAGACTGATGCTCCATGCATCCATATTATTGTATGTTAACTTGTTTTTGAAGACCATGTGGTATATGTCCTTTCATCTCTTTACATATGCATTGATAACTCAAAGACTATTCCAAATCTTGACATCTTGAAGATTGTTCTAGTATATTGACAACGAAAAAAACAAAAAAAGGAAGTTGCGATGGATTTTTCATAAGAAAGAGGGTGGAGGTACAAAACTAATAGAAAATTTTAAATTTTTTAAATGGCTCAAATTGACAATGTATTAGAGTTACTGAAAACTCTAATTAGGTCCATTGCTGATAGCACAGTTACAATTAGCAAAGCCTCTCTTTCAGACATTCAGACTTATCTGCAAAATGCACAAGACAAAATTGATTTTTTGCATCTTGAATCACAACTACAACAAGAGGATTTACAAAAATATAGTCATGATTCTGAACTTGTCTTTGTTCAGGACAATCATTTATTTGAGACACACTCCCATCAACAACCGGAAAATGATCAGATCATTGAACCCCTCTTAGGAGCAGTTGTACATGCAAATGTAGAAATTCAGTCTACACTTCCCAAGTCGGTCATAAGACCTTGGGAAGATCTTGTCCATAAAAACATAGAATATGTCTTAGATATGATAAGGAGGTTTCCTTTCATATTCCATATTACTCAAAGCCCATCCAGTTTCAAAGTGCTAGATTCCTTCATGGCAGTTCACCTTCACTTGTTCCAGATTCTTCTCCTCCACATTCGCAGTCAAAAGTTGTTAAATGCCAACATTGTGACCAAGTTGGCCATATGAAAGATCATTGTTTTGATCTTCATCCATGTGAGCACTGTCATAAAACTAGTCATTCTTCAAAGATGCTTCAAAAACAAACCTCCTGCAAGAACAAAGATTCATATTGGATGGCTCGCTTCTTGGAAATGGGCTTCAACAACCAAAAAGATATTTTGCTCATACAATAGGTTTTGTTCTCTAACATTGAAAATTATTGCATTTGAGATCTCTTCATCTTCTCACCTTGTATTTGACAGGGGGGGAAGTGATGGTCATCTACAAGCTTCAAAGCCACATCAAGTGAGCTTGGGCCACAACCAACCATACCAGATTTAGAGTTGTAGCCAGAGATAAAGATGCCCATGAGCATGCCTTCGGTTGGTGGTCATCCTTAAACCATCACAGGTTGAGACCTCCCTTTTCAGGTTGAGGCTCTCCCTTTTTATGTAGGGTGAGGCCTCCCTTTCAAGGTTGAAGGTTTCCCTCTTCAAAACATGAGGAGAACTTCCCCTAGTAGAAGGCCTTAGCTTCATGCCAAATTTTGAAGAGTTCCAGGAACTACACTAAGTGTTCCAGTGTTGGTGGTCATCCTTAAACCACCCCCCTTATACCAACATTCTAGAGAGCACATTCAACCTAGTGCTGCCATGCATTTTTGCACATTTTATATTACAAATCTCTTCTTGGACTCATACATACCCCTTCAGCTTAAGGGGGGAATGTTGGACATATAATCTTCTATGGGTTGGCGTGGAATGTGAACAACCACTGGAGTCCAAGGGATGTTGGAAGATGAATCCAATAGTCATGTAAAATGTACTATAAATGTATATCATGTCAATAATATATGCAACTTAATGCTTATCTTTCATATTCTTCTTTCCCCATGTATGCATTTAACATATTACAGGAAAAATCCATTTTGGAAACATCCCACCAAGTGTCAATGTTTCCTAGATTTGTGGCATGCGCGTCATAACCTCAATTGTATAAAAAATCATTCATTCGATCCTATAGAGATCATTCCTCACATCGATCTTGGAGCTCTGACATCCCACATCACATCTAGGAGTCTTCGGCACATTCGACTCAATTTTTCTGGGTAAGTTCGCTTTTCAAGTCTTTTGTTGCTTTTTTTATTTTGGCTTGTGTGAGTGTTGCCTTCTTGGTTTCAATGAACAATTGCTGTCATTTTAATGTATGTTATCTTGTAGAAGCAGCGTTTTAGGTTTCCTTTGCATCTCATTGCTGTCACATGCATGACACAGTTTCTGCACTAATGCTCACCATTGTGGCGAATCGCTTCACACACATGGTCGCTTTCCCATTTTATGAATCTTGCACTCAGTATTTTCATGCATGATCATTCACTCTTTCTTATACTCAGTCTCGCCATGCATTCAAACCTTCTCATGTTTTCAGTCACCCGTCGTCAAGTCTAGGCTGCCTTGGCTCGTACCTTGCCTTGCCCATCAAGTAATGCACATCCCTGAGAATGAAAGATCTACATTCCTCCTAGAAAAATGTGAAAAACTGGTCAACACTGACCCCCGGGCTTTCTCTACGCAATTCTGGGAGGCAGTACCCAGTTGGCCCCAGAAATTGGGCAATGCAGTTTGTTGGGTTTGCATGCCCTTGTTGACTAAAACTGCACATTACGCAGTTTCAATCGTTCGTAAGCTAGAATAGACTGTGAATTATGCAGTTCCAGTAATCAGTCAGCCTCTTGATAGCCTGTACTATGCCTTGTGCAGTTTTGGTAGTCAGTCTCCTAGCCTCTCCGTTGAGATTGCACAATCTTCAAAATCAGTCACATAGCTATGTTGCAAGTCAATCCTCAAGTTTTTTTTGGTTTTCAATTGATAGTTTTCTTTCCATGAGTGTTGCTATGTCTCCAGGTCTCATAGATATTCATCTCCCTCTTAACAGTGGAGGTACAATGGCCTCTAGGAGAGCAGAGTCAAAGGACACTGTTGAGAGCACAACTGGGGATGCAGTTAAGCAAGTGTTTATGAGATTGTCTATCTATGAAGACACCAAGTTGTTCATAGACAAGGATATCAAGATGAAATGGAAATGAAATTGAAGCAAGAATCACCATCAACAATAGCAGAAGGTAGCAAACTTGTGCATGACAAAGGAAAGAGGAAGGTTGTTGACAGTGCAAAGGTGGAGCAAAGCTGCAAGTTCAAAGCATATCCACTTGTGATGAAAGCAACTTTGGATATTGAGGCTAAGAGGTGATAGTGCGAGAAGAGGATCACGTAAAGGCAAAGAGAAAAATAGAGGATGGAGGAAATAGAGAAGGAGTTTCAACAGTTGAAACAAAAACTCAGGGAAGAATAGGAGCTGCGCAGAGGAGAGAAGGAAGCGCAACAGGAACATGTATAGTAGGAGGTGCAACATGCACAAATTAATGAAACTGCACCCATACAGGTTATATAATCATCCCAATAGCTGGCACAAAGTAGATAGAGTGAGAAGTGCTATTAATCACATGCACAGGTGTTCAAGAGCATGGATGTCAATGTGCACACACATGCGATCCCATCCATTGGCACACTCATCGAGACGACGACAAAGAACCATGTCCGGCTGGAGCTGGACATGTACTTCGACGAGTTGATGCATATAACCACTAGCATAGACTTGGAGATAAACATAGACACTATGCATCAGTATGTGGTTGGTTCATCTGCACTCAAGATTATGATGCACATGTTATCAAATGAGTTGGAAAGAGGAGGAAAATCAGTGTACCCAAATGAAATAGAGGCAAGAGTTCACTCCGAGAAGGATGTCACCACAGAGTACATAGACACCATCATGGACTACCCAGCTTGGCATTCGTTCGCCACCGTCGATCATCGTGAGGATGTCAAAGAGTTGGTCTTCCCATAGCTGTCTGAGTCTTAGTGATGTCTTTCATGGCTTACTCAAGCCTATTTTGTCTCACATGGGTACATGTGAAAATTGTAATGTAACAATTTGTAAAAGTGAAAGAAGAAGTGTTGATAGTAGAATGTAACAGTCATGTAGTAGTTGAAGAGTCATGAGGGTAGGTGAAGAGTCACAAAGGGGAATGTCAAGGGTCACCCCACCCATTGCTATTTATAGAACCTCATAACTCATTATAGAGGCTTTTAGGACCCAAGCTTCCTATAGGTATATCTTAGGGAAATCTTGGAGTGTATTGTAACGAGCCTTGGCTTCTCCACAATGCAGAGCTAGTATATCTCTTTGGAGAAGCAGGGGATAGTGATTATAACATTCCATTGTTGGGACTAGTAGTTGGAAATGGTTGTATGTATGATTGGAACATTCACTTTCTTAATATAACAGAGCCAACACATTTCATGCATATGTTGTTATTGTATTTCAGCTATCTTGGTTACTCCAATGATATATGTAGTTGTTTGCTTATGCATGTATGTATGGACTCTTTCTATATATGTATGTATGAATCTCATTGAGATGTGCTGTTGTTTTAACCATCACTTTGGATCACTGGTTAAACTGTCCTATAGCCTGTGATGTATCTTTGCTCGTGTGTTCCTTTCAAGCCTCATGTTTCCACAGGTTTCTAAGGGGCGCACTCATTCCCCTTTCCATGTGTTAGAACCCTTCATGCACCTTCCTTGATCTAGGTGGATCTCTAAAAAGTACTAGTGGCATGGTAAAAAGGATCAAAACTCAAAATGGAAGAATATCGTTAAACTTAGCTTCAGATCGAAGTACTCGTCATCCTGATTCCAATGATGTGAACGACATTCGAATCTGAGCTCAACTGAAGAAGTTAGGGCAAGCCAAAGTTCAAGTTTGACTTGGAAAGGTGGTAGGAGAAAATGACGTGGCAAAGTCTTCAGTGACTGGGGAAGTGCCAAGTGGTAGGCTGCAATTGGCCCCACAATTCACTGATCGTAGAAGTACAAGGTTCACAAATCAACCCCAACATTACTAGGTTGTGATGTGATAATCGCAATCGCAGATCGCAAGGAACGATGGTTATAAATTGGCCCTGAGTAAGGAAGTGGTACGATGTGATAAATCACATATCACACAACGCAAGGAGTGATACAGAATCGGCCCCCGACAGGATCAGGTTGCATTTTGGGATATCTCAATTGCACATCGTAGAGTGTCGATATGTTACCCCCCTGGCTCCGCCAATTGTGATATGCTGATGGATCTCGGATGTGATACTATTATGGGTTTTAGTTGATAGTCCCGTCGGGTCTGCCATTTATCGCACATCACATATCGCTGCATGCAGAGTCTCGTGTATAGTATTACCCCTCACTCCACAGATTGAGATTTGTGATGGGCTATGTGATTTATAACATGCAAAATTTTGCAAAGGTCAGGTTTGTTTGCCGAGTTAAAACACCGATTCTCTGTGTTATTCATCGGGTTCAGGAAGACGCTGATTCTTTGTATTATTCCATTGATTTGAGGTTTAAAACAAAATGGTCTGTTTGAATTGTTCGATGGTGGTTTTCCATATATGATAGGTTTGTTACTTGCGTACTATTTCAGGCTCGAGAATCTCTGCCTAAAACAAACCCGCTATCCAATACTTGTCATCTATTGGGAACTTTCCAGGAATTGAGAGGTTAGCCACCAAGTATATATATTGGACAGTTCGCACCAGAAAGAGGAGGAGATTGGCTGATAGTTTAGAACGTTGTACGCAGTAGTAACCCAACCTGCCAATAGGGGCTGTAACCTTTCCTTGAGCAACAGGGAGGTTTTGAGAGGGTGCAGAAACCCTGATTATCCGAATTTGGTGTTGGGATAGGCGTTTTTGCACTATTTCTTGCCAAGATTTCGGTGGTATTGTTTGTTTCTGAAGCTAGGCTCTCCATTCTTTTTCCATCTTCCAGCTTGGAGGTATAAGGATTGTAATTGAATGTTGCTTGTACTTTTATCTCTTTTATGCCACTTAATGAAAGAAGGCCTCCCCACTATTGAGTAGGGCCTCGAGATATAGTCCAAATTGGACGAACTCCGTAATCAATTATTTTTGTCATGATTTATTGCTTATCATGTTATTTCCACATTGTTTTATGTTATTTTAAGTTCCATGGTTTATAAGCTCTATTTCATGTAATTCTGATGCATCTATAAGTAAAATATCTTGGATCAAGTTTGGTATCAGAGTAGGTATTTGTTGATGCGAATTGCATGAGTATATGCTAACTCGGAACAAGCTATGAAAAGGTGAAGGAACACTTAAGTCCTTTGATCCTGAAGCAGGACACGCACAACAAAGAAGAGACATGGCAAATAAAGAAGCTTGTTGGGAAGAGGAACAAAATTTCTGCAAGGTATTCTACAATAATGCAAAGAAAGTGAAGAATCTATTTTCAGAGTAAGAGAAGGCACTTGGGCACGAGAAGAAATATGTTGATGACAATGGATCAGAAAATCATGAAGGTGGTGGAGAAGAGCCTCCTCCCTCTCCTTCTTCAAGTGATAGTTCTCATGACTCTAATTGCGATTCAAAACATACATCTAAGAAACCTTTCCTTAAAATAGATATAAATTTTGACTTGCCTATGTAAGCTAGAGAATGTAATGTAGAAAAGCTCTAAAATTAGATTAGGAAGATTGAGATCTAATGCCGTATTCAACATATCAAAGAAGATGAGGCAAAGATCAAGTTGGCATCCCTTTGACTGAGTGTCACCGCTCTCGTTTGGTGGGAGATCAGATTACAAGGAAGCAAAAATGTGGGTAACCTTCTTTCTTCATGGTCATATTTTGTTTTGGCATTGAAGAATACATTTTACCCTCTAGGATATAAACAAAAATAATTAATGGAATGGAAACACCTATGGAAATGAAAGGGTCAAAATGTGCAAAACTTCACTAAAGAATTTAGGAAACAAGCATTGAATTTGAGCATTCCATTAGATTCACTAGAGATTGTAACTAAGTATATCAGTTCCTTACATAGTTACATAAGGCATTCATTATTATTGTTCGAGCCGACTACTATCGATGAGGCTAGTGTGAAGGCCATGCATCTTGAGAGTATGGGGACGCATGAACAAAATGACCACCCAAAAAGAGCCGCAACAACCAAGAGAAGAGGGGCAAAGCCCTCTTGTACACATTGTGAGAAAGAGGGACACGACAAAGAGAATTGTTGGAAACTGCACCCTGAGTTGAGACCTAAGAAGAATGATAGGAAGAAGAGGCAGAAGAAAAATGTCACCATGGAACAAGATCATGAGTCTAAATCAAAGGAAGATGAGAAGGTCAAAGCTATGGGATTTGCACGAGGTAGACCACTTGAACTGGGGTCAAATTCTGGTGACGAAACACTGATTGCAGCTCTTGGGATCGCAGTAGATGGACACATCAATTTGGGTTATGATTCAGGCGATAAAAGAAAAGTTTCAATAGATATTGCACCAAATATGAAAACAATACCCACTGCGGCATGGCTCCGGGAACTTGAGGAGCTCAACCAAAGCATTCAAGCGGAGAATGATGAGATATGGAGACTCCTACAGGAAGCAAAGAAGGAGAAACAAAGGTTTCTATTCCAATTGCAGGTTAAAGACAAGGCCTTAGAAAAGTTGCGACATAACCACCTTGAGGTAAAAATTGACTCTTCGATTTTATGTACCTTTCTTGATGATGATTTCACTGCTTTTGAAAAACATACTACAGGTATCAGATCCAAACTATTAAAGAAAATGGGGTATTAGGGGAAGGGCCTCGACATTAATGGCTAGGGCATCGTAAAACCCATCAAAGTGGAGGGATTACCTCATCATGTAGGACTCATATATTCATCATGCAAGACTCAGATATGTCAGGAAGGAAGTTGGAGAATGATGCAAAACTGCCAACGACCCACCAACGACAGATGATGAGGGAACCTCATCTAATTCTAGTGACAGTGAGGGATACATGAACACTTATCAGAGGCACATTAGGAGAAAACACTCCAAGATGACCCAGAAAGTTTGGAGGAGAAATAATTGTTGTAGTCATTGCAACGAGGTGGGACACTAGGGAGCCACGTGTCATATGCTCCATGCCAAGAAAGCATCGATAAAGAAGCCAACAGGTGAAAATTTTCAACAAACAAACCCACCACATTCATGGTGGTCTTCTTTATTAAGTCAAATATGGTTTTTTTAGATGTAGTAGCTTGTTATGGCCACCGTTTGTAAGTCATGCATTATGAATAAATGTAAAAGTGATGATGTGTTTCCCATCGCTTAAAAATGCAACGATGATGTTTGTGGCCTTTTATTATGAGTAGTTGAGGTATTGGTTTTTATTATGAAATCCTTGGCCAAAGAGTGTGTGCTATAAACTCTTGGCAAGTGAGGGGTTGTTTGAGTCATGTATGGTTTGTATATGATTGCAAAGGATGTACCATTTTGTGTGTAGGTGGTTGAAAGTGTGGTTTGGTGAGGACACAGGCAATGTGTTGGATGTGTTAATACTTTTGGTGGAGTACATTCATGTGGGCTTCAAAGGAATGTATCCAAGTAAAGCTCGGTGGATGGAGAAAGAAAAAGTTGGGAGAAATTTCCTCACTTTCCAATTGGCTAAAAGGGATTTTGGCGATCCAAAAGCTCTTAGTGTGATCCAGGTGGATGTTGGTGGCCACCCACCTATCCCATTTGGACCCCCACAACTGTCTCTTTCAGCTTTTTTAGTTTCCTAAACTGTAGCATAGTTTACTATTTTTAGCAGTTTTTCGGGTCCTGAACTTCCGGAGCTGTTTTGAGGCCCTAAACGACGTTTTTTTGGGAATCTGGGGCAACATGGGTCCATGGACCGATGTTGCCTCCCAAAGTGGTAGTACTCGGATAGATCTTTCTAACGAGCTATCGTACGCGTCAAACGGAGATCGCATGCCAAAGTTACGACCCCGGGAAATTGATGTACCAATTTACCCAAACGGGGCCCACAATTTGGCGTTTCATCTTCTAGGGTTAGGTTTCGGGATGTGAAGGGTTTTCCATTGTTTCTCAACAATAAATAGGCCTTCGAGCCTCATTGTAACATAGTTCGAAACAGTTCAGAGGCATGTAGCCGACACATCTCTTCTCAGAGATAAGCTACCATCGCCCTAGCTGGGTTATTTCTATTTGTAAGCATATTTCAGTATTTTACAGTAATGAAATGAAGTATTATTTCCGCTGCATCTCTGTTTTTATGGTTATCGCATCTCTGTATTTATGGTTATCTCTGTAATCTATTGCGTTCATGTTTAAATCCGGATCAGTGGTATCAGAGTGGTCTGATTTTTCTCTGTTTTTCTTTGCATGTCCCCAACGAGGTTAGGATATAAGGAGTTAGGGCTTGAACTGGTTGAACCTTTGCAAGACCAGCCTCGCAAATCCTGATGGCCTCCCATGGCGAATGAGAAGAAAGACGAGGGGGCAGGAGATCCTATCAAAATCTTGCTCGAAGAAGCCCTCGAGCGACAACGGAACGCGATGATGGATAGCTTTGTGCAGATCCTTCAACGGCTACCCAGAGGCGACGCATCGGCTTCCAACAGCGACTCTGGAAACACCACACCGTTTAAGGTACAAGTTAATTTTGAAATCCCCATCTTCGAGGGTCAAATAGACGCAGATGCCGTAGATAAATGGTTAAATCTGCTAGATGGGTATTTTTCTGTTCATGAATTTTCAAGTCGGGAAAAGATTGTTTTCGCTCTTCTCAAAGCAGCCCCCCACGCCAAGGATTGGTGGGAAACCTATTGCGAGCAGAAGGATGAAAGTACAGGCTCACTATTTTCGGCCGCACCCACTTGGAATGACTTTCGGGATGCCATCAAGGAGCAATACTACCCTATCGGAAGCTATGAGGACAAATACATCAAATGGACCACATTGCGGCAGGGACGAGACCAAGATGTGTCGGAGTTCACAAACATTTTTCATACCCTTCGCACACAGTTGGGTATCAAAGATTCTGAGCTGCATTTGGTACTCAAATACCGCGGCTGCCTACACAAATACATCCAGGAAGAGATGGGGTTCTTGAACATCCCCTCACTCGGCATAGCATACCGATACGCTGTCAAAATCGAGCAAAAGTTCAAATAGAAGAAGCGAGACTTTGGATCTGCAAATCCGAAGCCCAAAGGACAAAGCCAAGGCGGGGTGACCCAAGACAACCCGTCGAAGCCACAAGAAAAGAACAACACCATGAAGCTGAAGAAGGACACAGGGAAGTGGTGTGAGTTCCACAAGAGTCCCACTCATAACACAAGTGAGTGTCGGACCAAGCAGTTGCTGGTCGCTGAGTTGAAGGCTTCCGAATCAAATGTATGTTCCGACCCTGAGCCAGAACCCGACAAGGGGAATGGCAAAGGGAAGCAGATCATTGATGCGGATCCCAGCGCCACTGTTGCCACCGCCAAGATCCAGAAAGATGAGCCCGAAAATCCAGAGGAAGGGGAGCGTCTTTTCCACTCACAGATGTGGGTGAAGGGTTCGCCGCTACAATTCATTGTCGATAGTGGCAGCCAAAAGAACCTCATTTCAGTAGAGGTTGTGAAGCGGTTGGGCCTACCGACTACACCATACCCACAGCCGTATAGTATCGGGTGGCTTCACGAAGGACAAGATCTGAAAGTTCGCCAACAGTGCCGCCTTCGATACAACATCAAGCCCTTCACAGACGAGGTATTGTGTGATGTTACACCTCTGGATGTTTGTGATGTATTATTAGGCCAACCATACTTGTGGAGACGACATGCTGTGTATGAGTCCAGGCCTCGTGCTGTCATTATTTCTTTGAATAATTCATTATACAGGATACCGGAGGTAGCCCCACCTACCGCCACATCTTTGATCACTGCTAAGAAAGGCAGCAAGCTCATCTCCCAGACTAGGAAATTCATCTGTCTGGTTCACTCCCAAAGTAAGGGGAAGATCGTTGCTACATCCATGACCCCTGTAAAGGGTTCCTCCACGCAGCAGCAGCAACAAAGGGATACGGTCATGACAGAACACAGGAACAACTTCTCCTCACCCACAAGGGTACCACATAAGTTTCAGGTGGGCAACAAAGTTTGGTTGCATCTGCAGAGAGAACGCCTTACCAGAACCCATCAGAAACTCAGACCACTCCGACATGGTCCTTACACCAGTACCAAGGCTACGGGCAACAATGCTTTGAAGTACAGCATTCCTCCATTCCTTCTCTTGCACCGAGTGTTCAATGTGGACCATTGTCGACCATGCTTCCCACCATTTCTGGACATATCAGAGATTGCAGAACAGCTCACCAGAGAACCAAATCAGCAGAAGCTTCCTCATCTCAGGGAGGAACTCAACGCAATGGGGACCATTGCTTCCTAAGGGGGGAGGAATGATACAGGTGGATGTTGGTGGCCACCCACCTATCCCATTTGGACCCCCACAACTATTTCTTTCAGCTTTTTTAGTTTCCTAAATTGTAGCATAGTTTACTATTTTTAGCAGTTTTTCGGGTCCTGAACTTCCGGAGCCGTTTTGAGGCCCTAAACGACGTTTTTTTGGGAATCTGGGGCAACATGGGTCCATGGACTGATGTTGCCTCCCAAAGTGGTAGTACTCGGATAGATCTTTCTAACGAGCTATCATACACGTCAAACAGAGATCGCATGCCAAAGTTACGACCCCGGGAGATTGATGTACCAATTTACCCAAACGGGGCCCACAATTTGGCGTTTCATCTTCTAGGGTTAGGTTTCGGGATGTGAAGGGTTTTCCATTGTTTCTCAACAATAAATAGGCCTTCGAGCCTCATTGTAACACAGTTCGAAACAGTTCAGAGGTATGTAGCCGACACATCTCTTCTCAGAGATAAGCTACCATCACCCTAGCTGGGTTATTTCTATTTGTAAGCATATTTCAGTATTTTACAGTAATGAAATGAAGTATTATTTCCACTGCATCTTTGTTTTTATGGTTATCGCATCTCTGTATTTATGGTTATCTCTGTAATCTATTGCGTTCCTGTTTAAATTCGGATCATAGTGGGGCGGATTGATCTAGGTGGATCTCTAAAAAGTACCAGTGGCATGGTAAAATGGCTCAAAATTCAAAATCGAAAATCTCAATAAAAATTAGCTTCATATTGAAGTGGTCGTCATCTTGATTCTAACGATGGGAACAAAACTCAAATCCAAGCTCATCTGAAGAAGTTAGGGAAAGTCAAAGTTCAAGTTTGACTTGGACAGGAGGCAGGAGAAAATGAAGTTGTAGAGTCTTCAGCAAATGGGGAAGCGCCAAGTGGCAAGTTTCCATTGGCCCCGCAATTCGCTGATCACAAAAGTCTTAGGTCCACGAATCGGCCCCAACATTACCAGGTTGTGATCCGATAATTGTTGGAAATAATACTGAGAGGGGGGGTGAATCAGTATTATTAGGTCAATTATTTTTCATTTCACAATCAGATTTGTATACGCTACTTCAGTTAGTAAAAACCGTGTATGTACGCAACTGAAGTTAAGGAAACCAGCGTATAACCAGTAGACTTGTAATTTAAATTACTCTTCAGATGTTGGTCATTAATCTGTGCATCAAAACATATAAAGAGTAACCAGGAACAGTGAAACAAAACAGGTAGTGACACATAAGAACACAAGATATAAGGTGGAAACCCAATGTGGGTGAAAACCACCTGCTGCAATTCGTCTCTATCTTCTTAATTAGAAACTTCTTTTTACAATGTTTCTGTACTTGTATAGTCTTATACTAGTATGCAGGCTGCTACCTGCAGAAGGTTACAACCTTCTCTTGTTCTCCAACTTCTCCTGGAAGGGAGCTACAACCCCCTTAGCTCTTGTACTAGCTGAGGTACTAGTACGTAGGTGTTGACCTACAGAAAGCTACAACCTTCTCTTTTCTTCCATGGACCACGTTTCATAAATTTTCAGACTAGATCCATGAATAACATCAATCAAACATCAAGTATATCTACATCAACCAATCTTACAAACCAATATTGAATCAACCAATAACCTCTCAGAAAGCTGTAACCAGAATACAATGACAGTAACCAGAACCAATCCTGAACCCAGAACACTGCAACAATAAATAGAAGTAGCTAAAACATATTTCATGAGACGTACGCTACTTCAATATGCATAACCTGTGTGCATATACTGATGTATTAAGGCCAACCTCCGTATATGCTATTTTCAATTAATGAACCAGTGTGTATACGCGCCTCTGCTGTGCTAAACCTGCGTACAGATCTATAAAAGATAATTTACCCTTTTCACTTATTCAGACATCAGTTATACCCAGATTATCAGATTTATAGATCAAGTCATGTACCAAATATAACAGATCAAAATCACACAAAGATACTACCATTCATGCCTTAAGATCTTGAACCATCAATAGAACTTATCCTTCTTCTAGTGGTTAGGTTCCTCCTTGATTTAGATCTAGCTATGCACCATTACCCAATGACCAGTATTCTAGATATTGTTTTTCATCCGATATTCAATATTTGAGTGACTACTTTTGCCTAATGATCTCCTTTCCCTTTTATAGTCTTAGGCCTTACTCAATACCACGGTCCAAAACCACTTAGAACCAATACTTAGGACCCAATACCCGGGTTCAACACTTCGGATGCAATACCATGGTCCACAACCATAGGTCCAAATACCAAGGACCAAATACCATGGACTAAAAATGAGTTTTCCGACATGTACATGCTTTTCCGTGCATGAAAGTGCATGTATACGCATACGCGCCTTTTGATCAATGATCCTGCGTGTATACATGGCTTGGTTAAGTAGAAACTGCGTATATCTCTTTTTCTTTCATTCTGAGAGCCTAAACTGTGATCTGCCGTCTAAGTGAGTTGCCATCAAGGACAACACCTGTGTCATAATGCCAACAATAATCACAATCAAAGATCACAAGGAGTGATGGTTATAATTCGGCCCTGAGAAGGGAAGGGTGTGATGAGATAAATCGCAAATCACACATCACAAGGAGCAATACAGAATTGACCCCCGATAGGATCATATTGCGATTTTCGATATCGCAATCACACGATGCAGAGTCCCGATAGGTTATCCCCTGGCTCCACTGATTGTGATATGCTGATCGATCCCAGATGCAATACCATTATGAGTTTCAGTTGATAGTCCCATCGGGTCCACCATTTATCTTACATCGCATATCGCCACGTGTAGAGTCCCATGTATAGTATTTTCCCTGGCTCCACCGATTGTAATTTGCGATGGGCTATGTGGCGATTATTCTGCCTTTATCACATGCCACTTGTTGCAAAGGTCAGGTTTTCCTGCTGAGTTAAAAAGCCAATTCTCTGTGTTATCTACCGGGTTCAGGAATATGCTGATTCTTTGTATTGTTTCACTAGTTTTAGGTTTACAACGGAACGGTTTGATTGAACTGCTTGATGGAGGTTTTCCATGTATGATAGGTTTGTTACCTTTTTTACTATTCCAAGCCCAAGAATCTTTGCCTGAAACAAACCCGCCATCTAATACTTGTCATCTATTGGGAATTGCCTGGGAATTGAGGGTTTAGCCACCAAGTATATATATTGGACGGTCTGCACTAGAAAGAGGAGGAGGCTGACTGATAGTTTAGAATGTTGAACACAACAGAAAACTGACCTTATAGCGGGGGCTAGAACCTCGCCTTGACCAGCAGGGAGGTTCTGAGAGGGTGAAGAAAGCTCGATTATCCGAATTGGGTATTCAAATAGGTGTTTTTGCACGATTTTTCACAAGGATTTCAATGGTACTATCTATTTTTGAAGTTAGGTTGTCCATTCTTCATCCATCTTCCAGCTTGGAGGTATAAGGGTTATAATTGAATGTTACTTGTACTTTTATCTCTTTTATGCCACTTAATGAAAGAAGGCCTCCCCACTATTGAGCAGGGCCCAAAGATGTAGTCCAAATTGGATGAACTCTGTAATCAAATATTTTTGTCATGGTTTCTTGCTTATCGTGTTATTTCTACATTGTTTTATGTGCTTTTAAGTTGCTTGGTTTATAAGCTCTATTTGATGTAATTTTGATGCATCTATCAGTAAAATATCTAGGATCATTCCTCGAATTGCTATGCTAGTCACACCCTTGCTACCAACAAGGGCATGAGGTCTAGTTGGGACTTCTTACCAGGGAGATCCATTAACATGTTGGCGGGTTCAACACCATCAACATTTTGACGCTAGAAGGAGGGGAAGATGACAAGTTGAGTCCTCAAATCCTGTTTTGAATCTCCACACATCTATCATGGATATCGTTAGAGTCATCCCTCCGTGATGTCTGTGTCATGCTGGACCTCTCGATATCATGAGGGAGTTTTATGATCTCTTGTTAGATTTCACATATGATGGTGAAGGCGAAGTGGCCTGGCCTGAGTACTTACAAGACTTCCTTGCATTCCTTGAGGATGCAGATGAGTTCTATGAAGAGGAGGTCAACTTGCTTCTTTCACACACACTTCACGAATCCCCACAATGATGGTGCCACAACCTGCCTCATGGTTGCATGCACTCACTTGAGCAGTTCTGTGATCTAATTGAATCTACTTTCCATCATTTTGATCTTGAACCTCTTGACAAGAAGGTGTTGAAACAACAGAAGACTTCACATGAATCGCCCATGGATTTTTGGCAGTGCTTCCATCTATTCATGTTTGAAGCTCCGAAAAGTCAGATGAAATTCCAATATCTCATGGACAGATTTGAATATTTCCTTACCAAATCACATTGTCCCAAGATGAAGTTTAAGTTCAAACCCCACTTGGCATACTTCGGTGATGGAGCTGCACAAACAAAAGTGGACACAGTCGTTGTCACAAGTGACTTTCCTCCTTCCCCTCATCAAACAACTCCCCCACTACAGAGTGATGTGGGAGAACATGCACACACATCTGTTCAATTGTCATATCCTCCCAACATCACTTCTCTCAAGTTTCGAGCAGATTTGGTTGCGAAGCTCATGGGTTGTCACATGAATTTGTTACCTCAGCTTCCATCTTCACGTTTTGCTGATACTCAGGATTGCACTATCTTGTCTTCTTCCATTTCGAAATCTACACCTGCTTTGAATGAGGATCAAGCCATCGATGAAGTTGGTGTTGCACAACCACCCTACGTTGTTATTCATGATGAGTATGACTAGGAACCTGAACATCAAACTATGGCGAAGAATGATCTCCTTCTCTCCATGCCTCCTTTGCTTTTTCCTGACATCTTTGGTGATTCTTCTATCTCCGATTTCCCTAAATCCTTCCATGGATGTATCTACTGTTGATCATTCGCAGAACACACCCAATGTCAGTCCATCATTTGAAAATGGAGAGGACAAGTAATTCATTGAAAATCCACTTGATTCTTCATCTGTTTTTTTTCGGAATGTAGAGGGTTAACATTCTTGCTTCTCATCTACCCCTCTGCACGATTCATCAAATCATGAGGATGCCAACGAACATCTCAGATTTTCCAATTGTGGCTGTCATGATCTTTGTACTTCTTCGTTTGATCACAATGTTGATTCATTCACTATTAATCTGTCTAAGCCACTGGTCTCCGATGATCTACCTATTGACGAAGTCGAAACCCTGCAGGCTCTCGAGGCACTTCAGCCTGTGTTGATGGTTATGTTAGGTCCTCATTGTCATGAGGTTGGTTTCACTTCCGATCAGGAAATTTTTGAAACACGCAAGGCTCCTCATCACTCTCTGCTTCATATTGAAGGTAAACCAAGCACCCAGATTTCGCTTCCTCCACTCGAATCACATAATCCCAATGCTCTTGCATTGAAGGAATCTTACACAACAAGCACACTTGCACGATGTAAGTGGTCTACCTTTCTGACATTGTCTTGCATGTCATAATCAAGAGAATGCGTATGCTTAACATCTGCATGTAGTGTAGCACAACATTGTGGCAAGTCCACAAAGTGCATGTCATGTGCTTTCACCCATTAATGCTCACTTGGCGGCAGATTTTCAAGAATATAGCCCATAAATTCCACCTTAAATGCCTGCCGCCCACTCCATTTGTTCTCAAACCAAGCATCACATTGTGAATAGTGACTGTAATGGTCACTTTCCAGCTAACCCGCATGACAACGCAGCTACTCCCACGCTATCGCGAACCCTATGACACTTTGCTACTGCGCGTAACTCTTGGGCATAGTAGTTTATATTCCTGCGCCTCCTTTCAGCTGCCTGGAGTGCTAAGACCATGCTTCTGTCATCTAGTCAGATGGCTGGGCCACCTGTGTACACCTTGAAACAACTATCATTGAATTTTCCTAGGAAGAGTTCTCCATTTAACTTTACCAACTACACTGAGTCACCATCTATGATCTCCTTAATAACATATGGTCCCAGCCAACGCATTCTAAGCTTCCCTGGGAATTTATCGAACCTACTATCATACAACAACACCAAATCATTCTCCTTGAAGGTACACAACTTAATATGTCGATTGTGCCAAGCCTTCTTGCGCTGCTTTTGGACCTGTTGGTGAAATCCAACCCAAAATTGTTCTTCTTCGAGCTCCTCCAACTATGCGAGCCTCTCCTCCAGGGCTCCGCAATTCGTCATACCTATGAGCGTTGCTATGCACAGACTACGCAGGATGTATTCCATAGGCATTACAGCTTCCACTGCATAGACACGCCTAAAAGGCATCTGTCCCATTAGCTTCTTACATGTCGTCTTATAAGCCCATAATATTGTGGGTACACGCAGGTCCCAATCACTTTGCTGCACATTGCATACCTTGTTCAGCGTGTTGCATACCTTATTGAATGCTTCCACATGAATAAAATTATCCGCGATTGTTCTTCCTACGTAATTTCTCGCCAACATTAAGAGCCATTTGCACATTTGTCCCCCCAACACATGTTTATTGATCATACCTTTCAGCACAGAGTTCATGTGCATCCACGTAGGTTGTTTTCCATATGCCTGCATCCACCTAGCCAGACTCACACGCGAATCATCCTGTCCATTGTACTTGTCTGTCAATTGCACCCTAGGCTTCCCAAATCATGTGTAGATCATTCTTCTACATTCGTGCCAGCCGTCAAATCTCCCCTTGTGTGTATCCCACCACCTCGCGGGCGTAGTGTGCAGTACCTAGTCCAAGGCCTGGAAACATTGCTTTTTGGGCACCTCCCTTTCAAATTTATTCAAGAAGGTATCTACCTCCCTTAGGCCATCATAAGTAGGTAGGTATCTTACTTCTGTCAATACACAGCATAGCGACCTTGTCATCATGTTACAATTTAGTGTAGTTACCTCATGTAACTGATTCTGCCATCGCTTCGTCTCCTCATCTGAATTCGAAGTACAAGAGCTTTCGTGCTCCCATGCAATCCACCCATCCATGGTGGGATTCACCCTATCCTGGTTTTGCGTTGTTACCTTGTAGATGCAATCCAAATCATCATCACTTTCATAGTTGCGCACCGGCTCCGTATAGTGCAATCCTTCAATAGGGTCTAAGGGTATAATTACATGTAGTGACTTCTTTTCAAAAATCATTTTCCACTTTTTCAGATTAATCACCCCATTCATGTCAGTGGCCCAATCAATTCCTAAGAGTGTGGGGTAGGGATTGCTGTCATCAACAATCTCTATCACTTCAAAGTCTGCTAGTGCGCTCGCTCCCTCAATATCCACAATTATTCCTTGCAATCGCCCCATGGGTATTATTTTTTGCTGGTTTTGTTGGGTTGTGTTATATTCTTTCCACGACTAACCTACGTAGTGAACTGAGGGGTTAGAGGGGGGGCAGAACCCCCCCTTTGTTACACCGAATATGTAGCGGGGGGTTTGAGGGGGGTGGGTAGCCCCCCTCTACAGGGTTCAGGGCAGTGCTTCGGGATTTTTTTTTTTTTGGATGCTATATTAGGTTGGGAAAACCTACCTATGGTTTTCGGTCCATGGTTTTGGATGCAATGGTTTTCGGTCCATGGTATTGGATGCTTCGACATGTATAAATATGTATTGTAACATTGAAAGGAATATAATGAAAAATCAAGCTGGTATTCCTGGTTTTGGGATCCAGGGGAAAATCTCTATGTATATGTGTTTTATGTGTTATGCTCTTGCATTATTTATTTTTTGTGTTTTAGAATTTGTATGTAGGTAATTTCTGTACGGGATTAAAACCTACATTTGGTATTAGAGCAATTTTGGCTTCAAGGGGACACCTTTGTTGCTGAGGGGTTTCGCTCGGGCCTGTAGTAGACTGTGTTCAGTGGGAGATCTGCGAGATCGATTCTGGTGGTGAAAGAAGATGGGGAGCAGTGGAAAGATACAGATCGAGAAATTTAACGATCAGAGTTTTGAGTTGTGGAAACTCAAGATGGAGGATCTGTTGGTGGATAAAGATCAGTGGATCACGGTAGATCCGGATACTAAACCAACGGGAGTGTCTGATGAAGAATGGAAGAAGTTGGATTGGAAGGAAAAGAGCACAATATGATTGTGTGTCTCAGATTCAGTATTGCTGAATGTATCAGGGGAAGCTACGACGAAGGCTTTGTGGGACAAGTTAGGGACTTTGCACCAATCTAAGTCTTTCGTGAATAAACTGTTCTTGCGGAAAAAGTTGTATAACCTGAGGATGAAAGATGGAGACTCAGTGACAGAGCATATGAATGCATTTAATAATGTGGTAAGTTAGTTAGCATTTGTTGATATTAAAATTTCAGATGAAGATAAGTGCATCAGTTTGTTGTGTGCTCTACCAGATTCATGGGATAGTCTGGTTATTGCAATAGGTAGCAATGCAACTGCCTTGCAGTTTGATGAAATAGTTTCATCCTTGTTGACGAAGGAGATGAGACGGAAAAATATGGAGAGCCAGAATGGTGATGCCTTGTCTATACGAGGGTGGTCCCAGAACATAAACAAAAATAAGTCATTGAGTGGGAGATCTAAATCTAGAGGGAGATCTATATCTCCAGGAAAACCTATAAAGGTGGTATGTTGGAAATGCGGAAAGGAAGGGCACTACAAAAGGGACTGTAAATCTAAAGCTCCTGATAAAGGAAAGGGATCTGATGATGCTCCTTTTGCAAAGGCAAAAACCACCTCAGATGAAGGTGGGGATGTGTACTTGGCTTCTTCAAGTACACATGTAGATCACGAGGCATGGTTGATTGACTCAGGTGCATCCTTTCACTTCACTCCCCATAGAGAGTGGTTTTGCGAGTATGATAAATACAATGGTGGTGATGTCTTCTTAGGGGATGAAAGGAAGGCTAGAATCATTGGTCACAGAAAAGTAAAGTTGAAGTTGTAAGGTGGAAGGGTTAGAACACTTCCTGGTGTTTTACATATTCTTGCATTGGCCAGAAATCTAATTTCTGTAAGTAACTTGGATGATGCAGGTGTAAAAACAGTGTTCGAAACGGATACCTGCAAAATGGTTTGGGGAGCACTGGTATTGATGCGGGGAGTTCGAATTGGAACTCTGTACAAGCTGCAAGGTAGCACTGTTATTGATGGGTGCAACAGTTCTGTGGTTCCTGAAAGTGGAGTAGAAAATATAGTGGTCTCTAGAGAGAAGACCATGTTTTGGCATCAAAGGCTTAGACATATTGGAGAGAAGGGCCTTTGAATACTTCATGGTAAAGGTATGGTAGAAGGTATGAGAAATAGCTCTCCGGATTTTGATTTCTGTGAAAATTGTGTATATAGGAAACAAAATCGGGTGAGTTTCCCCTCTCGTAGTAAGAGGGCGAAACAGATATTAGAACTTGTGCATAGTGATGTATTTGGACCTATGAAGGTTCCACCACTGGGTAAGTCTGTGTACTATGTATCATTTACAGATGACTTCTCAAGGAATACATGGATATATTTCCTTAATAAGAAATTTGAAGTCTTTGACAGGTTTAAAGAATTTAAGGCTCTAGTGGAAAACTAGATAGAGAAGAAGATAAAGGTGTTGAGGACAGATAACGATGGAGAGTTTTGCAGTAAGGAATTTGAAGAATTCTGTAAGAAGTGTGGTATAGCACGACAGAAGACTACTCCATATACACCTCAGTAAAATGGAGTTTCAGAAAGAATGAACAAGATGTTGATGGAAAGGGCAAGAAGCATGCTCAGTAGTGCCGGGTTAGGATAGGAATTCTGGGTTGAGGTGGTGTAGACAACATGTTACTTGGTCAACAGATCACCTTCATCAGCGTTGGAGGATAAAACTCCACAAGAGGTATGGACTGGTAAGAAACCCTCTCTTTCACATCTGAGGGTATTTGGATGTGATGCATATGTACATGTTCCAAAGGAGAAACGAACCAAGCTAGATAGTAAATCTGAAAAGTGCATCTTTATTGGGTATAAGGATGGTTTAAAGGGTTATAAGCTTTGGAACCCAGCAACAAGGAAGGTTGTGTACAATCGAGATGTGGTGTTTAGAGAGGTGAAAGATGTTATTAAACATGAAGTCCAACCAAAGGAACCTAAGAAGATAGAGTTTGAGCTAAAGGAGGAAGAATCAGACTCTACAGCAGAGGAGGAATCAGAAGATGAAGAGCCACAAACTCCGGGTGTGAGAATATCAGTTCGAGAAAGAAGGCAGCCAGAAAGGTATAGTCCATCTGCTTTCTGTTCAAATTTTTATTTATCTATTACTGATGATGATCCAAAAACTGTAAAGGAAGCAATAGATTCAGAGGATGGAAAACTCTGGAAAGAGGCCATGGTTGATGAAATGGCATATTTGCACAAAAATGAGGCTTGGGATCTGGTGGAGTTGCCGGCTGGAAGGAAGCCCATTGGTAGAAAATGAGTGTTCAAGAAGAAGACAAATACAGAAGGAAAGGTGGAGAAATATAAAGCTCGGTTGGTAGCAAAAGTTTATTCCCAGGTGTCGAGAATTGATTTTGGTGATATTTTTTCTCCTGTTGCCAAGGTACCTTCTATTAGATTACTTTTATCTGTTGCTGCTACTTTTGATTTTGAGGTAGAACAGATGGACGTGAAGACAACATTTCTTCACGGGGATCTAGAAGAGGAGATCTACATGAAGCAACCTGAAGGCTTTGCAGTGAAGGGTAAGAAAGAACTGGTATGCAAGTTAAAGAAGTCTCTGTATGGGTTAACACAGTCACCAACGATGTGGTATCAGAAATTTGATACATTTATACAAGGACTTGGCTTCACCAGAAGCAAAGCAGATCACTGTGTGTATTTTAAATTAATTGGTGACTATGTTATTTATCTGGTCTTGTATGTGGATGATATGTTGCTGGTTGGAAATGACAAAGAAAATATCTAGGATTTGAAGACCCAATTGTCCTCCAAATTCGACGTGAAAGATCTTGGTGTTGCAAAATATATTTTGGGCATGGAAATTAAAAGAGATCGGGAAAAGAGGAAGCTCTGGTTAAACCAGAGGATGTATGTCAAGACAATACTACAGAGGTTTAATATGCAGGATAGTAAACTGGTGAAGGTTCCTATTCCTGTAGGTGTAAAGTTATCTGCTGAACAGTGTCCCAAGACATAAGAAGAGGAAGAGGATATGTCCCATGTTCCATATGCAAGTGCAGTCGGTAGCCTGATTTATGCAATGGTCTGTACTAGACTAGACATTACACATCCTGTGGGGTATTGAGTAGGTTTATGTCAAAACCAGGGAAGGAGCACTGGACAATAGTGAAGTGGGTTTTCAGGTATTTGCGTGGCACTAGTGATTATGGTTTATGCTACCAAGGAAGACCAGGATTGGATAGAGTTTTAGATATTCGTGGCTTTGTTGATGTAGACTGGGCTGGAGATTTGGATCAGAGAAGATCTACAAGTGGGCATGTGTTTAACCTATTTGGAGGTGCTGTCAGTTTGATGAGTAAGAAACAATCTATAGTGGCACTATCAACTATAGAGGCAGAATACATGGTAGCCATTCATGCAAGCAAGGAAGTAGTTTGGTTGCAGAGATTGTGCTCAAGTATGGGGTTAGTACAGGCAGCTATAAGGATAGACTGTGACAGCCAAAGTGCAATTTTCTTGGAAAAGAACCCTACTTATCATTCAAATACAAAGCACATTGATGTTCAGTATCACTTTGTGAGGGATATGATAGAAGACAAAAAGGTGTTGCTAGTAAAGATGGACACTTTGAAGAATACTACAGATGCATTGACAAAATTTGTGAGATTTGAGAAGTTCTCTTGGTGTAGAGAAACAATGGGCATTTCAGGGTTGGAAAAATGACTAAGCTCTCCTGTGGCCCCTAGTGGAAAGAAAACAACAAGTGGGAGAATGTTGGGTTATGTTATATTCTTTCCACGACTAACCTACGTAGTGAATCGGGGGGTTAGAGGGGGGGCGGAGCCCCCCCTTTGTTGCGCCGATTGCGGAGCGGGGGGGTCACAGGAGGGTTTGAGGGGGGCAGCGCCCTGGGAAATATTTTTTTTTGGACCCTATATTAGGTTGGGAGAACCTACTTATGGTTTTCAGTCCATGGTTTTGGATGCAATGGTTTTCGGTCCATGGTATTGGATGCTTCATCATGTATAAATATGTATTGTAACATTGAAAGGAATATAATGAAAAATCAAGCTGGTATTCCCGGTTTTGGGATCCAGGGGAAAATCTCTGTGTATATGTGTTTTATGTGTTATGCTCTCTCATTGTTTATTTTCTATGTTTTAGAATTCATATGTAGGTAATTTTTGTATGGGATTAAAACCTACAGGTTTTCCATTCGCAGCTGAATAGGAGAGCACTGCAACATAGGCCTTGCCATTCGCTCCCATGTATGCTTCAGCAGAACATTCGCATCCGATCCAAAATCCATGATAACTTCATCCATCTCATATTCTCCCATCTGCGTGGTAAGTCTCATCTCTCTTCCTGTCCTTTTCTTGTGTTTTTCGATCTTCCTGACTATGCATGGTTCTCCTGGTGCAGTCCTATTGCATCTGTTAATGTTTTAGTTTTCCTTTGCATCTCACTGTTATCGCATGCATGACATTGTTTCTACACTAACAGTTGCCATTGCGGTGACTCGCTTCACAAACATGCTCGCTTTCCCATTTTCTGAATCTTGCACTCACAATTTTCGTGCATGATCATTGACTCTTGCTTACACTCAATATCGCCATGCATTCAAACCTTCTCATGTTTTCAGTTGCCCGTCAGTGGGTCTGGGTTGCCCTGGCCTGAAGCTTGGCTTGCCCAGCCAGCAATGCACATCCCTAAGAATGGAGGCTCTGCCTTCCTCCCAGAAATGTGTAAAACTAGCCAGCACTGATCCCTAGGATTTCTCTACACAAATCTAGGAGGCAGTGCCCAGCTGGCCCCAGAAACTGCACAATGCAGTTTGCTGGATTCTCATGCCCTTGCTAACTGAAACAGCACATTGCATAGTTTCAGTCCTTAGTAAGTTAGGCTGGACTATGCATTGCATAGTTCTAGTAGTCATTCAGTCTCCTAACAAGTTCGATTATGCCTTGCGTAGTTTTGGCAGTTCGTCTCCTAGCCTCCCAGTGGAAATTGTGCAATCTTCACAATCATTCACACAGGTATCTTACAAGTCAGTCCTCAAGTTTGTTTTGGTTTTCAACTGATAGATTACTTGCCATGAGTGTTGTTATGTCTCCAGGTACCACAGATGTTCATCTGCCTCTCAGTAGCACAGGTACAATGGCCTCCAGGAGAGCGGAGTCAAAGGATGTCATTGAGAGCGCAACTGGGGATGCAGTTGAGCAAGTGTCTATGAGCTTGTCTATCTATGAAGACACCAAGTAATTCATAGACAATGATATCAAGATAAATGGCAGCGGAATCGCAACAAGCAACACCATCAACAATAATAGAAGGTAGCAGACTTGTAGAGGTGAAGAAAAGCTTCAAGTTCAATGCAAATCCACTTGTGATGAAAGAAACTTTGGAGATTGAGGCTAAGAGGTGACAATGCGATAAGAGGATTACGCAAAGGCAAAGAAAGAAATAGAGGATGGAGGAAACAAAGAAGGAGTTATAGGGTCTGAAGTGACAACTCAGAGAAGAATAGGAGTTGCGTAGAGGAGAGAAGGAAGATTAGCATGAACAAGTACAACAAGAGGCACAACATGCAAAAATTGATAAAATTACACCCATACAGGTTATAGATCCATCCCAGTAGTTAACACCGAGTACACAAGGTGAGTAGTGTTGTCGATCACATGCACAGGTGTTCAAGAGCATGGATGTTATTATGCACATGCATGTGATCCCATCCATTAGCACACTCACCGAGGCGAAGACAAAGAACCCAGTTCGACTGGAGCTGGACATGTACTCCGACGCGTTGATGTGCATAGTCACCAACACAGACTTCGAGATCAGTGCAAAAACTATGCATCAATATGTTTCTAGTCCAACTTCACTCAACACTATGATGCGCATGCTATCATATGAGTTGGACAGAGGAGCCAAATTAGAGTACCCAAATGCAATGGAGGTAAGAGTTCACTCCCAGAAGTATGTCACCACAGAGTACATGGACACCATCATGGACTACCCATCTTGGCATCATTTCGCCACTGTTGATCATCGCAAGGATGTTGAAGAGTTGGCCTTCCCACAGCTGTCTAAGTCTTAGTGATGTCTTGCATAGCTTACTCAAGCCTATTTTGTCTCACATGGATACATGTGCATATTGTAATGTAACATCTTGTAAAAGTGAAAGAACAAGTGTCGATAGTAGAACCTCATAACTCATAACTCATAACTCATTTATAGAACCTCATAACTCATTATAGAGGCTTTCGGGAGCCAAGCTTCCTATAGGTGTATCTTAGAGAAAGCTTGGAGTGTATTGTAATGAACCTTGGCTTCTCCATAATGCAGAGCTAGTATATATATTTGGAGGAGCAAGCAATAGTGACTGTAACATTTCATTTGTCGGGACTAGTAATTGGACATGGTTGTATGTATGATTGGAACTTTCACTTTCTTAATATAATAGAGACAACACATTTCATGCATATGTTTTTATTGTATTTCAGCTATCTTGGTTACTCTAATGATACATGTAGTTGTTTTCTTACACATGTATGTATGGACTCTTTCTATATATGTATGTATGAATATCATTGAGATGTGCTGTTGGTTTAACCATCACTTTGGATCATTGGTTAACCTACCTTCTAGCTTGTGATGTATATTTTCTCGTGTGTTCCATTTCAAGCTGCATGTTTCCATAGGTTTCTAAGGGGCACACTCATTCCCCATTCTGTGTGGTAGAACCCTTCATGCGCCTTCCCTGACTAACTGCACTGGTCACACCCTTGCTACCAACAAGGACATCCTACTTACCTCTGCGTGCAACCGTGGTCAAGGCAATATCGTACGACCCACTACTGGGACTCCTACACCAAATGGTCTGAGGTCTAGTTGGGACTTCTTATTGGGGAGATCCCGTGACATGTTGGCAGATCCAACACCTTTAACATATATACAATCAGGAAATATGTAAAAGTATTATATTTGTTTCGGAAGTCGACAAACATACCCCATCTTCCGTATAGTCAAAGCTTCGCACAATGAAACATAATAATAATAAGAAATCAAAATTAATATTTTAACATTAATTTCCACATGCACTCCTCGTTCTCCCAAAAATATACAACCCTAATAAAAGTTTTGCACTATGAAATCTCTCGGACAAACCATGTCGTAAGCAAAGGTTCAATTCTAACACCAATGCTCAGAGAAATAACACATCGTTAGGGCATTTTCCCGAAAATAAACCATCCTAATAAAAGCTCCACAAAAACTTCGTCATGCACAATGATTAAATTCTAACACCAATTCCCAGGGTAATAACACACTATTAGAGCACTCGTGAACCCCACCCTCTTCCGCACATACCGTCATTTTCCAAATTTTTTTATCGTTAATAGAAAAAACATATAAAATCTCACAGATTAACATCAATAGTTTAATAATTCCCTATGCACCACCTTCGCACAATGAAAATCAACAATATTAATCATTTCAAAAAGCTTCATAGGTAAAAAATCAAAATCTCTACATAACTTCTCTCCCGCACATACCTCGTACCTTGCACAGTAAAATTTATGAACAATGACATACCTAGTCCTCCGTAAACATTCATACAATATATGATCTGGAAATTTGTAAAAATATCTATCCTAAATGACTTGTGTAACATCCCCCCTTTGTTCTCACAAATTAATATTAATAGAAATTAAAAATATTAACCATTCAACATAGTCAAAGCTCTACACAATGAAATGTCCTGCACATACCCTGTTCAGGGGAATAACTCAATGATAGAACTCACAAAAATGCATAACTCGTTTTCCTATTTTTTTGATCACTAATAGAAAACACATATGCTTCCAATATAATACAAGTACCCCATCCTACGCAATTTCTCCCCTGCACATACTTCGTACTCCACACAGTAAAATCTCTGTACAACGAAACATAATAATATTCCCTACTCTCCTGCATATACTCTGTCTTTCATAAAGATACGACCATGAAATGTGTAAATGTATTAGATTTGTTTGGGAAATTGAAAAACATACCCCATCTTCTGTACAGTCAAATCTCCATACAATGAAACATCATAATAATAACAGATTGACATTAATAGTTTAACATTAATTTCCAAATGCACCTCGTTGTGCAAAAAGATTCAATTGTAACACATTCTCATCGCAATAACACATTGACCCTGCAAAGCAAAACCAATAATGTTGACAATATAGTACACAACCACAATAATGTTAAATCTTTCGTTCATATATCCTTCTCATTCTACATAGCCACGTTAGTATATTCCACATTATATATGAATTAATAAATAATGGTGGGCCATAAAAGATTTAGTATATTATAGAAATTAATTAATGATAATATAATTAATTAATCTTGTTTCATACATTGTGCAAAGGTCAGACTTTGTGTAGAGGTTTCAATGTTTTTGAGGTTGGTAATTTCATTTACTCTCTTGTGCTGAACTTTTAGCACAGTGAAATATCCACACAAGTTATGGATCCATTTGTTTTTGTTTTATTGGGTGTAGGGAGTTTATTGTGTGGAAGTGAAATAAAGCACTTTCTCCACACAAAAGCTTGAAGGTGGGCATACTTACATACATCGTTCTTATTTTCAATATTATTAAGGTCACTTTTTTTGTTACTTCTTTGAAGGAAAACAAAGACAAAGAATCAAAATCCCCTATTCTATTGCAAATTCCTCATTTTCCAATTTTTTTATTGTTAATAGAAAACACATATGCCTCCAATATAACCCAATTATCCACTCAATGCAAAAAAATCCCACATATTAACATCAATAGTTTAACAATTCCCTATGCACCACCCCCCATAGTGGAAATCAACAATATTAATCCTTTGGTAAAGACTTATAGCTATGAAATAAAAATCTCTATGAAACTACTCTACCACACATATATACGATTTGTAAATTTGTAAAAGTATCTTTGCTCAACGTAACGTCAATAGTTAAACAATTCCCTATGCACATACTTCGTATTCCGCACAATAAAAGCTCTGAACAAATAAACATAATAATACTTTTAGTTTCCCCGCACATACCCCATCCTTCGTAAACATTTATTAGATATACGATCCAGAAATTTGTAGAAGTATCTCTACACGATAGCTTCTTCCGCACATAACTTGTTTTCTAGTTTTTCTTTGTTCACCAATATAAAACACATATTATTCAAATATAAGACAAATGCGTATGTGCCGCATTTCACAAAAAATCCATTCTACGCAAAAATTTCACATATTAACATTAATAGTTTAATAATAATTTCTATCTGCACCACCACACACAATGAAAAATAAAAATGCTAATCATGATAGATGTCTTTCGGGTTAATCAGATTATTATATCTAACAATATTAATCATTATGTTCTTTCACAAATAGCCCAATATTCATAGTTCCAAAATCAAAACTCTCCATAATTGCTACCTTGCCCATACTTCGTACTCCACACAATGAAACATAATAATATTCCCAGTTCTCCTGCACATACCTCGTCCTCTGTAAAATTTCATACGATATACAATCAAGTAATAGATTTGTTCAGGAAATCGGCAAGCATACCCCATCTTCCATACAATCAAAGCTTCAAACAATGAAACATACTAATAATAACAAATTAACATTAATATTTTAACATTAATTTCCACCGACACTCCCCGTTCTCCCAAAAATACCATGTCCTAATAAAATCTCCACGCAAAATTCATCGTGTGAAAAGATAAATTCTAGCACCAATTCCCAGAGCAATAACACACCATCAGAGCACATGTGAAACCCCCCAGACCGCCGACACCCGCCCCACCCTCTCCCACCTTTCCCGCATATTCCCCATTTTCCATATTTTTTTATCATTAGAAAGCACATATACAATATCATAGATTAACATAAATAGTTTAACAATGCCCTATGCATCACCTCACACAATGGAAATAAAAAATGTTAGTAATTCTGCAAAGATTCATAGCTACAAAATAAAAATCGCAACTTCTCTCTCGCATATACCTCATACCCCGCACAGTAAAAGAACTAAACAATGATATACCCAGTCATTCGTAAACATTCATATGATATATGATCTAGAAATTTGTAAAGTATCTCTGCTCAATGACCTGTGTAGCATCCCCCATTCCTTCTCACATATTAACGTCAATAGAAATTAACAATATTAATCATTCCGCATAATCATTTTTATGCAAAATGAAATGTCCCACACATACCCTGTTCGAGGCAATAACAAAATCAAAGCACTCATGAAGACACATAACTTGTTTTCAAGTTTTCTTTTATCGCTAATAGAAACCACATATGATTCCAATATAATACAAATACCCCATCCTATGCAATTGATCCCCTGCACATACTTTGTACTCCACACAGTAAAATCTCTGCACACAAAAAATATAGTAATATTCCATGCTCTCTTGTACATACTTCGTCCTTCGTAAACATATGACCAGGAAATTTATAAAAGTATTAGATTTTTTTCAAGAAATTAACAATCATACCCCATATTTCGTATAGTCAAAGCTCTGCATAATGAAACATAATAATAATAATAACATATTGATATTAATATCTTAACATTAATTTCCACATGCACCCTGTCGTGCGCAAAGATTCAACTCTAACACCAATGCTCAGTGAAATAACACGTTATCCCTGAAAAAAAACCAATAATGCTAACAGTATAGTACACAACCAAAATAATGTTAATTCTCTTGCGTGGATATCCTTCTCATTTTGCACAGCCATGTTAGTGTATTCCACAATCTATATGAATTAATAAATAATGGAGGGCCGTAAAAGCTTTAGTATATTATAGCAATTAATTAATGATAATATAATTGATTAATCTTGCTTCAGACATTGTGTGGAGGTCAGAATTTGTGCAGAGCTTTTATTGTTTCCGAGGTTGGTAATTTCATTTAATTTGATCTGTAAACTGCCATGGATATTCCACTGGATAGTTCATCACAATGGATCTAATAATATTATATTAAAACTCTGAAAATTTTACACTACTACAATTTATTAAACTTTAAGATCTATGGATTTAATTGTAATTAGTGCATGCACGCAAATATAAATTATGCAGAAAAGAAGAGAATGAAAAAATAAGCTGACACACACATAAGACACAAGATATGCTCTCTAGGAAGCCCTTTCAGGATAAAACCCAGTTGGAAGGTGAGGCCGCTCCACTTTCTTTCTCTGTCTGGAAATATGGATGCAAGTACAAAGAAGTAATGCCTGTGGCCCATGGACTACTATAGTGCACATATCCTCTCTATGTGCTCTACTTCCTATCTCTTCTGGCTATCTTTTCTCAGCTATGGAACAATTCTCTTGAAAGAGTGGAATGCCTCTTCCTCCTAGTGGTCAGATTATAACACAACCCGATAGCCTACTAGTGGTTAATTTTAACCACATCAACACTTAATCAGAGTTACAATATAGAAAAACACGTGGCTATCCCCTTTTCCATAAATAACGAGGGCTCATGCAACATCCTCCAGAACTATAGGTGTGAAAACAGCAAGGTCAACTTCTGAGTGGCATAAATTTTGCATACAAACTCTGATTGACACGCTTCTTACACCGTTAAAAATGTCTATGTGTGTAGAATATCATGAAAAGGTGTTGAACTAGAGAAAAAACTTTATACCCACAAAAAGTGTCACTTGATGCCTCAAAACGATCTTGGAATATTTCAAACCTCGTTTCACCAAATGGGTCCTGTCGGTAAAAATGGTCCCATGAGTTGATTCCTCCACTTTTTCCACTCGAAATGCATTGAGATGGTTGAAAAACATTATAATGATCCAATTCAGATCATACTCTCTTGTGTGGAGCTTTTCTTATGCAAACATTTCATCACAGTGAAAGCTCAGCACAAGTGATCGGTGTTGTTAGTTTTTGTTTTAATGGGTGTAGGGTGTTTATTGTGTGGAAGTGCGGACAAAATGCTTTCTCCACACAAAATATCCATGGTGGATGTACATACATACACCGTTATTATTTTCAGTATTATTAAGGTCGATTTTGTTGTTGTTTCTTCGAAGGAAAACAAAGACAAAGCAACAACATGTTGGGTCATTAATATACCATTATTATTGTCACTTTTGAACGCTTATTCCACCCATTTCTACCATTCTTCATCACGTCATTTATCATAATTTATCATATAATTCTATTTTACAATGATTTATGCTCTTATGTAAAAATATTATTTATTCTGCTTTATTTCTAATAAATTGATGATTATGCATGATTTTATCAATGAAATTTTAATATATTGGTTATAACATTATTCACCATTTTTAGCCTTCAAGATAATTTCCAGATTGAAGATTTGATCATTAAAAGTGCCAACTCAGAAATGCGCTGGAATAAGAAGTGACAGTTTTGCGGTTGAGATTCTGAGCAAATGATGCAGAATATGGAAAATACGGAACATGGGTTTTGTCTAGAACGGACCCAATTAACTTAATTAAAGAATGGCTTGCCCAAATTCAGCTTGTACTAAGAGAAATGCAGGGTTCTTTGAGCATGATTTTCTGAGATTTGTTGTGGCGACCGTCCTCCAAATCTCAGCTATAAAGCCAAATTCGTCTTGCTCTTGTTGAAAGATGGATGGAAATATATCTTCTTGTTGATCAATTGGTTAGAAACAATCTAATTTTGTAATAGAAATTATGTTGTAATTATCTTTATTGTAACTTCTCTCTGATCTCTCTCTATTTAAATGAAAATAGAGATCAAAGATGGGGATGATTTGGGGATGGAAAAATGATGGAAAAATGATGGAATTGAGGATTTAGAATTATATATTTAGAATTAAGAATTCATGATAGGATAGGAGGAAGAAAGGATTGTTTCAGGCTGTAAGTCTCAAAGCTGTTGCTGTTGTAATGATTTTACCATTTAATGATTAATACTTGATTTGGGAGGAGTTGTTCATTCTTTTCATCTGAAGTAGCCCAGCAGCATCCGTTGGCGGCTAAGGGCCCAACCTCTGGTGGAGTACGCTGCTGCTGTATTATATATTTACGATTCATGTGTGGTTTGATTTCTTTCGTTTAATCTATTTAGTAATCTGATGCCCTTTACTGTTTTACATATCAATGCTGTTATATATACTTGATTGGATACTATCATTATCTGCAACAGGAATGCTATGTTATCATTTTAACTTTGTATCGCATTGCTGTTCCTTTTGATAGTTGATATAACATTGTTGTTCCTTACAGATTTTCATTCGATTACAGATTAACCGCGCTGTATGTTCCTACATCGGTACAACTGTATGATGTATTCTTAAATTGTGATTGTTGTTTATTCGGGATTGCTGTTCCGTTACAATTGTTGTTACTTTATAGTTGTGATTCATGCATATTGTATCAAAGCTCAGATTACTATTCCTTTTAATGATAAGTGTGTTGCGTGCTTGATTTGGGTTGTTGTACATTCAGGTTTAATCTGCTATTCCATTTCCGTGTGCTGTCCGGTTTATTCTTAGAGTAAAGATTGCTATTAATTTGGCTTTGCTGTTGATTTCCATTAATTAGAGTTTGTTGTTCAGATTCCTTTAATTACAGTTTGCTGCCCATTTACTTTGTTATTCATTTCTGTTGATTAGTTGCAATAGTTTGCTTTTAAAGAGTTTTCCTAGTTTACTTTCAATGGCAGCTTTAGTTCAATTTCTATTTCCTTTTAATTGCTTTAAAGCAGGACTGACAACTGTAGAGAACATTGGTTATTGCTTCCTCGTTCCGAGATTGATTGTCTTGTTCTAGTTTGATTTCAATTGCATCAATCTATAGAGGAATGAGTTATTGCTACTGTATCCTCAATTGATGTTTGCTGAGTGAATAGTTGGATTTCAGAGCATTTGAGTTTATGTTATTGTTAGATTTATTTTTCAAGCATTCATTTACTTTTGGATTTTAAGCACTATACTGCAAAACATTACTCTTGAGTAAATAGCCGCCTCAGACTGAGTACACTCTTGAAATAAAAAGTCGTCCCTGGGTTGATAATTAATGTGAAGGTAATTAGGAGTTAAAAAGACACCTTTTTATCGCTCCACATTTTGGTGCCGTTGCCGGGGAGAGTGTAGCCATTTTTAAAAGAGTAGTGTGCATTCGATGAGTGTCTGTTAGGAAATAATTGGGTATTAAAAATGGAAGGTAAGAACCTACGTACGGAGCATGTAAAAGCCCTACTCCCCCGCCCGCTTTTCAACAGAACTGTTAAAGAACTTAGAGTAGAAATAGATGTTTGAATTTTTGTGTGAATGACTAGAAAAAAGATAGAAATTTTTAAAAACGAATCACATGATTTCACTCAAGTGGTGATGTAAGCACCACCCATTTCACTAACTAATTGACAGGAACATTTGAAGAAGGAGCCTCGAAGAAACACATGAAGAACATCTTCTATTATGGTAAGAAATGGCTCACATTTTTACTTTTGAATTTCCTATCAAAGATCTAGGAGGAGTGACAAAAATGCACATAATTCCCCCATATTTACCAAATTTTCATGGTTTAGAAAATGAAGATCCAGATACATTCTTATTTGAGTTCGAAATACTTTGTAGAGGATATGATTATTGTACTAATGATCAAAGATTGAAAGTGTTTCCTCTTACTCTAAAAGGAGCAGCTCTCCGATGGTTCATGAGCCTAGGTGGGAATTGCATCCAATCATGGGAGGACATGAAAAACATATTCTTGAAAAAGTACTAAGACTATTGCAAATCCAATGAAGATATTTTCGGTATGATACAAGGGGAAGATGAAAGTTTGGAGGACTATGTAGATCGATTTCAATACAACCTTAAAAAATCAAAATATAAGCATTTGGAAAAAGAGATCTTAAAAACACTCCTTAAAGGAATCAAAGATAATTTTTTAGGACTCTTAAATCTGATAGGAAAGGTGATGTTTTTCAGTTATCATATGATGATGTTTATGAGTTGTGCATAAGGTATTCAAGAGGAATCTCCAAGGCTGGTAAGAATTTTAGAGATGTTTGTTCTTTCTTTTCCAAATCTGCTACAAGAATAGGAGACATAAGAGCTGAAATCAATGCTTTATTTGAAAATTTTAAAGTTGATTTTGTTAGCTCTCTAAATGCAAAATTGGATGTTTTGCAAGTTCATAAAAATCAAGAATTTGATGAAGTGTTTTTCACTCATGACCGAAAGGAGCATACCATAGATGGTTACTCTTCCTTATCTAGGATGGAAGTATCATATCAAAGAGGTGAGGAAGCTGCAACAAGGTCAAAACCATGGAAATCATGGCCTACAGGTATGGCTCAAAACACTTCTCCATTCTCTTGCATAATCCATTATGGAATACTCATGTTCTAGGGCAACTATGTCAATTTCAATATAACCACCAATCTTATCTACAAGTTTGGCATGGTTCACCTTATGATTGCATGAATACTCTCCCTCATCTTGTAGCATAAGCACATTCTCCATATTCTCCACCAGCTCTTCCACAACATCCTGCTTGCATATCAAATTTATCCACTCAACCCAACCAACCACATCATCACAATGCTCCATTCCTTACACATTTTCCTGCTCAACTAATTCCACACCCTCACCACAATAAACCAGTACAACATGCTTACAATGTTGAACTGCCAAATTTACCCACCCTTCCCACCCATTCTATCTCACATGCACCTTTAGAGAAAACTTACAATGAGATTCAGAATGTTTCAAATTCAAAAATTGTAGAAGCTATGGAAGAAAATGAGGTTTCTTATAGTATGTATCAACAAGCTATTTTAAAAGCTCAAGAACTTCATGATCTGATGGATATGAGAAATCAAGAAAGTAACGGATACATTGAAGATTGGTTTCACTCCATCATTTGTTTGCAACATCACTCTATGCTTCAACAATTTTTGATATCATTTTTTCAAGGGAAGTTGGCTTCTCATACCCTAATTTTCATTAATATGCATTTTTCAAATTTGGGTATGTGTATACATGAAGCCTTATTTCGAAAATGGCTCCATTGGAAGTACTCATATACGTAGTCATATTCATTTTTCAAATCAAAATAGGTTAGTGTAGAAAATAAAATAAATAAGGGAATAAATAAATGCATTTTGTTTTTCCATGTAAAACTAGTGTTTTTTGTTGCAACATGCTATGCAAATCAACATTGGTGATAATTTTTTAATTCATTTGTGTATGTAGATGACTTATAATAGAAATAATAGTTATACAAACGCTCATATTCACTTTTATCACCAATTTGAAAAAATGTTTGAATATCATATTTTTTTGGCTTGTGGGCTTGATGGAATTTCTGCAAAAATAGTCGGGACAGTCATGTTTTGAGGGACCAAAAGAGAATATTTTTAAAACCTGTTTCTATCCTAAGTAGCCCTTGATGTCTACTTTCCAACCCAATTTGAATCACTCAATTTGGATTTGAAACGAGAAAGTTAGAACCAAAACATTGACCGGATGTCTAGCGGGCAGCTCAGGAACAGAGTTGGGACAGTCAGTTTTTGGAGGCCTAAATGAATGAATTTTTAAAACCTATTTCTATGGTAGATTCCCCTATGAATATAGTTTACAATGAAATTAGAATCACTCATTTTCGATATCGTATGGGGAAGTTATGATCAAAATACTGACTGTCTATCGTAAATCAGCACTCTTAAAACTCTGTCTTTCCGGCTGTTCCTTACAATATTTGACCTATCAATTCTTCTTGTCTTCAAAAATGATTTCTATTGGAGATAAATAAATGAATTTATTTTCATTTCCAATTTGAATCATTCAAATCTGACATCAAACGAATAATCTATGCTTAAAACATTCACTGTTGTTCTAAGCCGGGTAATCGACAATGACTCTATTATGCAGGTTGTTCTAACTAAAATTGACATATCAATTCATTGAATCTTTAAAACTTGTTTCTAATGGAGATAAACCTTTGAATTATCTCTCATTTGGCTTTGTAATCACTCATTTTTGACGAAAAAAAAATAAGTTGTGATTAAAACACTGCAGGTTAGCGTGATTGGCCACTGCTCTCCCGCAGGTAACAAATAAATTTTACTTTGTTATTTTCTCCATGGATTTGTTTTACAGATTAACTACTTGTTAGTTTTTTTGCATAATTCTTGGATTAGGGGAGCCCGCGCGCCTCTCTTTCTCCATGATTTAATGTTTTATTGCAGGTAGATACTCGTTTTTTGCAGGTCTTGGGAAAATAAAGAAGGTCAATTTATGGACGAGTGATTTTTGAAAGAAATTTTAAATGAAACAAAGGAATTTCATCCAACTCATTACCCAACGGATTCATAATAGAAGAAATGAAGAATTGATTTCTATTTGAAGATTCATGTCTTGTCACAATTGCCAAAACACTTTTCAAAGAGATCATTTTTTTTACATAACATCATAGCTGTTGTAACTTAATTTACTTATTTACATACTGTTTTTTTAAATAAAATGTTGTTTCCTTTCTGATTTCTCTTATATTTTGTGTTTCAGGTGTTGCTTCATTCAAATTGTAACATATCTTCAGCATCAATGCCGTGAACAGCTAATTTGTTTTTTTGCATGTTTGCATTTTATGATTGTCCATTTTGTTGTTCCTTTTTCACGTTTTGCTGTTCATTTTCGAAATAGAGCAGCACGTTTTGCTGTTCCTTTTCGAAATGGAACAACACTTCTGCACTTTCACGTTTTTTTGTTCCTTTTCGAATGGAACAACACTTCTGCACTTTTCATTTTTGCTGTTCCTTTTCCAAAGGAATGACACTTTTCGTTTTTGCTGTTCCTTTTCCAAAGGAACAACACTTTTTCATTTTTGTTGTTCATTTTCCAAAGGAACGACACTTGCAATTTTGCTGTTCCTTTTCCAAAGGAATGACATTTTTCATTTTTGCTGTTCGTTTTCCAAAGGAACAACACTTGCGTTTTTGTTGTTCCTTTTCCAAAGGAACAACACTTTTCATTTTTTCTGTTCCTTTTCCAAAGGAACGACACTTGTGTTTTTGCTGTTACTTTTCCAAAGGAATGACACTTTTCATTTTTGTTGTTCCTTTTCCAAAGGAACGACACTTGCATTTTTTCTGTTCCTTTTCTAAAGGAACGACACTTTTCATTTTTGCTGTCCCTTTTCCAAAGGAACAACACTTGCGTTTTTGCTGTTCCTTTTCCAAAGGAACAACACTTTTGATTTTTACTATTCCTTTTCCAAAGGAACGACACTTGCGTTTTTGTTGTTCCTTTTCCAAAGGAACAACACTTTTCATTTTTGCTGTTCCTTTTCCAAAGGAATGACACTTGTGTTTTTGCTGTTCCTTTTCTAAAGGAACGACACTTTTAGTTTTTGCTGTTCCTTTTTCCAAAGGAACGGCATTTGCATTTTCACACTTTTTTTGTGTGTATTTTTGCTTTTTGGTGTGCATTTCCTTTGTTGTTCCCTACAAGGAACAACACTTTTTTTGAGTGTTTTTGTTGTTCCTTCAAAAAAGCAACACTTTGGGATTATTTTCAAGAGCAACCCTTCCTTCCTCTTGTGGGATTATTCCTAGTTCATCTCAACCACATTTTCCTGATTCTCTTTCATGGCATGAAGTACACTACTTTTATGAGGACAAGAATTATGGATTCTTTTGAAGTGAGTTATTATCATTCACGTTATGATCTTTAACAGGACAGCTCCTTGATGATAGATTCTTTTCAAAAAGGACACAATTATTTATATACTACTTTACTGCATTGTTTTCTGTTGAACATGATATTGATTGATCATCTTAATACCATGCTAGTTCCACCCTTCCTGGTTATAATCTTCTCTGTTTGTAATAAATGAGATTATGGGTATATTTTTTTGTATTGACATGTTCAACTTCTTCCACCATCCCTACTCTTAAGGAGTACTAAGCCTCCCTCTTTTTATCATAAAAATGTGTAATAACAAAAAAAATTTGTTCGCAGATGGAGGATAGGGGGTCTCATTACGAGCCAGCCTACCATGTTCATAAGGCTGTAATAAAGTGACATTCCCATTATGGCCACCACACCAGGGTTATGATCCATTGGATAACCAAATTATCCTTGGAACAGGAGGTCTCATCACGAGCCGGCCTGATCACTTTTGTGGGCATTATGGCTAAAGTGTTGTCCTTGATGGCAACCCATTTAGGTGATAGATCACAGTACTTCAAGTCAGCAGCAGAGATTGATGATCAGCTATCAAATATTGAAGAAAATAAGGGGTACGCAGGTACATCTTACATAAGGTGCGTACACGCAGGTCAATGTTACATAAAGTGCGTACATACCCGCAGTTATCCCGTTCAGGAGGTGCGTACCCCTAGTGCACACATTTCAAGGCAAAGAAATTCACATGTGGGGTTTTCTTATGTTTTACTCTTGGTATTTAGCCGACGGTATTGTGTTATTATGGTGTCGGCCCGTGGTATTGATCCATGATTTAAGGAAGAGCTTTCCTATATAAAGCAAAGGAGATCATTTGGCTTGAGTGTGTGCTTGGGTTGAATATCTTATGAGGGCTAGATTTGAAATATTATGATCTCTTGGGAGTATGTCTAGATCTAAATAAGGCGAATCTACTGATGGATTGAGATCTCTTCGGCGCATGTTCAGATCTGTAGATCTGACTGTCTGGGTTATTTCTGAAGTCTTGAAATCATCTATGCCCGAAGGTACACAGGTACAGTGAAAGGAAAGTGCGTACATACGCAGGAACGAAGCGTTTTAGGTGCGCCGGTACGCAGGCACAGAAGGGTTGCAGGTGCGGAGGTCCACAGGCAGTTCAATGGACTCAGAGCGAGGTACGCAGGTGAGCAGTTGACTACAGTGCATACGTAAGCAGGCGAGCAGTTGAGCAGGGTGCATATTGTAAGCAGGCCAGGAGTTGAGCAGGGTGCGTACTGTAAGCAGGCCAACAGTTGAGCAGGGTGCTTACGTAAGCAGGCGAGCAGTTGAGCAGGGTGCTTACTTCTCTTAAAATCTTTGTTTATGATTGCTGTGTTCTGGGTTTGGTCCTATTATTGTTGATCTGGTTACTACAGTTGACTGGGTGATTCTCTTATACTTGATGATCATTTGATGCTTATGGATCCAGTTTGAAAATTTATGAAAAGTGGTCCTTGTAAGAAAAGAAGTAGGGGGTTGTAGCTCCCTTTCCAGGAGAGACTGGAAAACGAGAGAGAGTTGTAGCTCTCTGCAGGTTGCAGCCTGCGTACTGGTAAAGGACTGCACCAGTACAAAACCATTGTAAAAGGAGTTTCTAATTTGAAAGAAGATAGAGACATATTGCAGCAGGTGGTTTTCACCCACATTGGGTTTCCACCTTACATCTTGTGTTCTTTGGTGTGACTATCTGTTTTCTTTGTTCATGCTCATTATTTTATGGTACTGACATGCAAAATAATTCAAATAACAAATAAGGCTGATTTATTAAAAGAATTAGATAATACTGATTCACCGCCCCTCTCAGTATTATTTCCAACAATTGGTATCAGAGCTGGTCCTTCAGAGAAGCTTGATCGCTTGAAGGTAGATCGTTCATCATGAGCAACTACGAGAGAGAAGCATCAATCAGGCCACCGGTTTTTGATGGGACAAACTTCAATTATTGGAAGGTAAGAGTTACTGCCTATCTTCAATCTCTTGGTACAGAAGTTTGGGACATCGTAGAGACAGGCTACGCTTTTCCTTCAGCTACTCCTACAGATGCAGCCGAGAAAAAGAAGTATGAAACAAATGTGAAAGCAGTCAGTACTCTGTTAGGATGTATATCTCAATCAGAATTCATGAAGGTAATGCACTATAAATCCGCAAAAGAGATATGGGACAAAATTGTCACGAGCTATGAAGGAGATGAACAGGTAAAACGTGCTAAACTTCAAACTCTCAGAATTCAGTATGAGACTCTCAAAATGTATAATGATGAAAGTGTGGCTAACTATTTTCTTTGGGTAGATGAGGTTGTTAATTGTATGAAAAATTTGGGTGAAGAAATAAAAGAGGCTATTGTGGTTGAAAATGTTCTAAGATCATTGTCCCCCAAGTTTGAATCTAAAGTATCTGCAATAGAAGAAAAGGAAAATCTACGAATTCTTACTATGTCTCAGCTACATGGAATTCTAACTGCTTATGAAATGAGAAAGGGAGGTCCATCAGACAGAAGAGAAGCTGCTTTCAAGGCATCAGGCAAAGGAGATTATTATGAAGCAAGCCGCGTCCCAGAAGAAGAGGAAGAAGAATCAAATTTTGTCAGAAATCTTCAAAGGGGTTCTGGAAGGTTCAGAGGTAAGTTACCTTTTAAATGCTTTGCTTGTGGAAGAGTAGGTCATTATGCTGCAAAATGTCCTTATAAGGATAAAGGAAAGGAACCTGCTAGATGGAACAAGAAACTGAATGCAAATAAGAAAAGCTACTACACTCATGAAGATAGTGATGGTCTATCAAACAGTGATGAAGATGAACAAGGTAATGAATATAAGTTGTTAATGGCATTTGAAGATGATGATTATATGGATGCTATAGATGTGGATAACCTTTATGATGAAATTACTAGACTCAAGAGATGTATAGAAGAAAAGAACATGATCATTGATACTCTACAATTTCAAATTGATGAAAAGGAAAAACATCTTGAAAAATTAGAAGGTGAAATTGTTGGTCTTAGAAAAGAGATTGAGAAAACAAAAGCTATTAATCTCAAGTTTGTCAAAGGATCTGAAACTTTGGATGAGATTATCAATGTGCAGCGGTCTCCACTAAACAAGACAGGTCTGGGCTATAATGGAGAAACTTCTCAAGCATCCACCTCAAAAAGTTATCTTGATGCAGCAAGAAGAAATGAGCAAAAGCCCAATGAAGATCATCAGGTAAAGCAGGGACGAATTACAAACAGAAACTATCAGGGGCAATCCATCTTAAGAGTGAACAAAAGCTACAACCAGCCACAGGTAAAATCTTCTCAATTTGGTTCAAGAATAGATGACAATAGAAATTACAATCAATTGGCTGGTAGATTCGATAACCGCAGAAGTTTCTTCAATGGACAATGCTTTTCTTGCCATAACTTTGGTCACAAAGCAGCTCAATGTGTTGCATATAAAATGATCATGACTAGGGAAGCTCAAAAACAAAGAAGTATGACCGGGATTACAAAAAGGACCTATAACAAATTTTCGGTTCTTGAAAATGAAGTTGAATGTTCTATTTGCAATAACTTTGGTCATGAAGACTCTGAATGCAGGAGCAGGTTTCAGCAGAAAAAGGAACAAGCCTCAAGCACCAAAACATGGAGAATAAAGGAACCACAAACAGAAAGATGTGGGATAGCATTTTATGCAGAGGGACAGGAAAATCTATGGTACATTGACAGTGGATGTTCGAAGCATATGACAGGTGATAAAGAAAAACTTGAGTCATATTCTGCTCTAGAAAAGGGAAAGAAAGTCTCTTTTGGAAATGATACTCCTGCAACTATAAAAGGAAAAGGCATTGCTCAGTTAAAAGAAAAGGTCAAGGCTGGAAATGTTTTGTATGTTGATGGATTGAAGCATAATCTTCTAAGTGTCAGCCAGATGTGTGATCAAAGAACCGAGGTTATATTCAGATCAAATGGATGTCTTGTTCGTGATCTTGATACAGGTAAAACAGTGATCAAAGGCAAAAGAACTCCAAATAATCTGTACATATTTGAAGAAGGACAACAACAATGCTATCTGAGCAAGGATGATGAGCACTGGTTATGGCATCGGAGGTTGGGACATCTAAGCTTTTCACAAATAAGGAAAGCATGCAAATATCAGGCAGTTCGCGATCTTCCAGATATCAAAATTCCTGACAACACCATATGCAAATCATGTCAGTTTGGAAAACAAACCAGAACTAACTTTCCAGAGAAAGAAGGATCAGCTAGCATGCCTCTTGAGCTAGTACATACAGATACATGCGGTCCTTTCAGGAAAAGAACACCTCGAGGAGAAGAATACTTGATATTATTCATTGACGATTTCTCCAGGTTTGTCTGGTTAGGACTTATGAAGCACAAAGATGAAGCATTCGAAAAATTCAAATCCTTCAAAGCCTTGGTTGAAAATGAATCAGGTCACAAAATTAAGTGCCTCAGATCCGACAGAGGTGGGGAATTTACTTCAAATGAATTTTTCGATTTCTGTGAAGAACATGGGATAAGAAGAGAATTCTCTACAGCAAGAACTCCTCAGCAAAATGGAGTTGTGGAAAGAATGAACAGAACAGTCCAACAAATGGCTCGTGCTATGCTTGATGAGTCAGGAACTCCCGCAACTTTCTGGGGTGAAGCTGCACATGCTGCAGTTGTTATTCTCAACAAAACAAATGTCCGGGTGAACAGCACTCAAACTCCTCATGAGCTCTGGAGTGGTAGGACTCCTTCGGTAAAGCACTTCAAAATCTTTGGGAGCAAATGCTATATCAAGAATACTGATGAGCAGCTTGGAAAACTTGAACCTAGAGCAGATGAAGGCATTCTTCTTGGTTACTCTCCACATAGCAAAGCATACAAATGCTACAATAAAAGACTTGGCAGAATTGTTGACAGCATTGATGTAGTGGTTGATGAGAAGGGATACATTCCTAGGCAAGTACATCATGAAGACATCGAAGAAGATGAAGGCTACCCCCAACGACAGAATGATGAAGAAGAAGAACCTCAAGAAGAACCTCAAGAAGAACCAGAGGAGCAAACAAGAATAGAAGAAAAGACTCCATCCAGATATGTTCAGAAGAATCATCCAGAATCTCAGATTATGGGGCAAAAAGAAGCAGGTGTACAAACAAGAAGAACAGTTGCAGAAGCTTCAAGCTATTTGGCATTACTCTCCTCTACTGAACCACAAAATGTGAAAGAGGCATGCAAAGATGAATGTTGGGTGAAAGCAATGGATGAAGAACTTGAGCAGATCGAAAAGAACAACACTTGGGAGCTGGTTCCTAGACCAAAAGATAAGAATGTTATCGGAACAAAATGGGTCTTCAAAAATATATTGAATGAAAATGGAGAAGTAATTAGAAACAAAGCCAGACTTGTTTGTAAAGGGTATGCGCAGCAAGAAGGAATAGACTTTGAAGAAACCTTTGCTCCTGTTGCAAGACTTGAGGCCATCCGAATGTTCCTTGCTCTCTCAAGTTTTCAAAACTTCAAAGTATTTCAAATGGACGTGAAATCAGCCTTTCTGAATGGAGACTTGGAAGAAGAAGTGTACATTGAACAACCAGATGGGTTCATTCTTGGAAATGATCCAAATCTTGTATGCAGATTGAAAAAGGCTCTCTATGGTCTCAAACAAGCTCCAAGGGCTTGGTACTACCATTTGGACAAATATCTTCATCAACAAGGTTTTTCAAAAGGATCAGCAGATAGCAATCTTTATATAAAAGTTGAAAATGACAAATTGCTAATACTTGTTGTGTATGTAGATGACATTATTTTTGGGAGCAATGAAGAAGCTATGAGTCAAAGCTTTGCCTTGGTCATGCAGAAAGAATTTGAAATGTCCTTGCTAGGAGAACTGACATATTTCCTTGGTTTGCAAATCCAACAAAAAGAAGGAGGAATCTTTTTATCTCAAACCAAGTATCTCAAACAGATTTTGAAGAAATATGGTATGGAAGATGCAAAACCAGTATGTACACCCATGGTCACAGGATGTAGCCTCAGTGCAAATGATGAATCTGCAGTAGTACATCAACCAACCTACAGATCTATGATTGGAAGTTTACTTTATTTGACAGGTACCCGACCGGACATCATGCATGCAGTTGGAATAGTTGGAAGATTTCAAGCAAATCCGAAGGAGACTCATCTTCAGGCAGTGAAGAGAATTTTCAAATATCTTCAAGGGACTCAAAATTATGGCTTATGGTATCCTAGAGATACAGATCTTACACTTCATGCTTATACAGATGCAGATTGGGCCGGAAGCGTGGATGACAGGAAAAGCACAAGTGGTGGTGCGTTCTTTATGGGTTCCAGACTGGTATCTTGGTTCAGCAAGAAACAGAGTTCTATTGCCTTGTCTACAGCTGAAGCGGAATATGTTGCTGCTACATCTTGTTGCACCCAACTCCTTTGGATGATGCAGACTTTGCAGGATTTTCAAATCACTTGTACACCACCAATCCCCATCTTATGTGATAACACAAGTGCAATCAGCATCTCAAAGAATCCTGTTATGCATTCAAAAACCAAGCACATACCAATCAAGTATCATTTTCTCCGGGAACAAGTGCTTGAACAGAAGGTCAAGTTGGAGTATGTTCCTTCTAAGGAACAAGTTGCTGATATTCTCACCAAACCATTGCCCAGTGACACTTTTGAATACCTCAGGCAAAAGCTGGGGGTTGTTGATGCACCATCTTATTGCTGAACCTCTTCTGATTGATGGTACAGGTTCAGGGGGAGCATATAATGCATTGTTGGCATTATGGAGGAGATCTTGGAAGTAGCTGCAATATGTCTCTATCTCTTTCATGGTGGATTATGGTTCTTCGTTGCGAGCATGTTCTTAGGGGGAGCATAACCCTTTGCCCTTGATGTCAAAGGGGGAGAATGAAGCTGAAGTTTTGAGGTTGCCATCAAGTCCAAAGGGGGAGATTGTTGGCATTATGGCTAAAGTGTTGTCCTTGATGGCAACCCATTCAGGTGATAGATCACAGTACTTCAAGTCAGCAGCAGAGATTGATGATCAACTATCAAATATTGAAGAAAATAAGGGGTACGTAGGTACATCTTACATAAGGTGCGTACACGCAGGTCAGTGTTACATAAAGTGCGTACATACCCGCAGTTATCCCGTTCAGGAGGTGCGTACCCCCAGTGCACACATTTCAAGGCAAATAAATTCACATGTGGGGTTTTCATATGTTTTACTCTTGGTATTTAGCCGACGGTATTGTGTTATTATGGTGTCGGCCCGTGGTATTGATCCATGATTTAAGGAAGAGCTTTCCTATATAAAGCAAAGGAGATCATTTGGCTTGAGTGTGTGCTTGGGTTGAATATCTTATGAGGGCTAGATCTGAAATATTATGATCTCTTGGGAGTATGTCTAGATCTAAATAAGGCGAATCTACTGATGGATTGAGATCTCTTCGGCGCATGTTCAGATCTGTAGATCTGACTGTCTGGGTTATTTCTGAAGTCTTGAAATCATCTATGCCCGAAGGTATGCAGGTACAGTGAAAGGAAAGTGCGTACATACGCAGGAACGAAGTGTTTCAGGTGCGCCGGTACGCAGGCACAGAAGGGTTGCAGGTGCGGAGGTCTGCAGGCAGTTCAATGGACTCAGAGCGAGGTACGCAGGTGAGCAGTTGACTACAGTGCATACGTAAGCAGGCGAGCAGTTGAGCAGGGCGCGTACTGTAAGCAGGCCAGCAGTTGAGCAGGGTGCGTACTGTAAGCAGGCGAGCAGTTGAGTAGGGTGCTTACGTAAACAGGCGAGCAGTTGAGCAGGGTGCTTACTTCTCTTAAAATCTTTGTTTATCATTGCTGTGTTCTGGGTTTGGTCCTATTATTGTTGATCTGGTTACTACAGTTGACTGGGTGATTCTCTTATACTTGATGATCATTTGATGCTTATGGATCCAGTTTGAAAATTTATGAAAAGTGGTCCTTGTAAGAAAAGAAGTAGGGGGTTGTAGCTCCCTTTCCAGGAGAGACTGGAAAACGAGAGAGAGTTGTAGCTCTCTGCAGGTTGTAGCCTGCGTACTGGTAAAGGACTGCACCAGTACAAAACCATTGTAAAAGGAGTTTCTAATTTGAAAGAAGATAGAGACATATTGCAGCAGGTGGTTTTCACCCACATTGGGTTTCCACCTTACATCTTGTGTTCTTTGGTGACTATCTGTTTTCTTTGTTCATGCTCATTATTTTATGGTACTGACATGCAAAATAATTCAAAGAACAAATAAGGATGATTTATTAAAAGAATTAGATAATACTGATTCACGCCCCCTCTCAGTATTATTTCCAACAACTTTTGCTACATCCTAGTGAATGGCAGTGTGGTTATCTGGTTACCACGCCAGCACATTGATCTCTTCTATAGAAGAACACTAGAACTCTCCATTTATAAATTGAGGATCCTGGCTCATATGGGTTAAAAAGAAACCCTGCTGAGTTTATGGACGCCTGCTGGCAGCAGAGGCTCTGCTTATGGTATTGAAGTTATATTTTATCGTCAATTATCATTATAATACCCTTTTCTTATTTTTTCATTTTATTGGAGAAGTTATTTCCTTAATTTTCCCTGTTTTGAACCTTTATGCATGAGAAATTGTTTTTAGATCAATTGCATCATTTTCAGTTAGAATGCTGTCATTCAAGCATCTTTTTAGCATATTGCTGTCCTTTTTCTCTTTTTCATAACTTATCATCAATCCAAAGCGTCCTATCTCTTATTCATAACTATCTTTACACACTATGCTCTCACTATAACCATAACTCTCGCTGTCCTATCATTGATATGTGTACTCTGCTTCATTTACTGCTGTATTGTTCATTCCCTTGCCTTGTCATCAACACAACAACTTTCATATGCTTTATGGTCATGGGATCCCTTTTTCAATTGGAGGGGGGAATGTATGCATTATGGGATTGCATGCGATATGATTACTGCACTCTGCCATAACTTGTTGATTTGACAAAATATTACTATTGCCTATATACACAAGCTTTTCTGATTGAAATTTTTGCATACATCTTAATCTGTTGCTATTCAAAACTAACACTATGGATTCAAGAACATTGTATGCAAAATAGTGCTTTGTTTACAGGAAAACAACAAGTATGGGCAGAATTCTATTCATAGCATGACCACACTATTGCACTTAACAGAAGAGGCTCGTGAACGTGAACAATTCTTCAGACATGATGTGCTTACCTGGATTCCACCTTTTGCATCACTTTCAGCACCAACTCTGCCTACATCAGCTTCAACAAATGCCAGTCCATATATGTCATTCCACATTTTTGGAGGTAAAACTTGAGGTAAAATAGCATAATTTTCTGATTTATTTTGAATTTAGGAGAATTTAATGAAATCCATTTTGAGCATTATTTATCATCCTTCATTCCACATCTTTACCACTTCCCATTTTTTAGCCGTATATCATCTTTCGGTTTGGGGGAGTGTTGCTTTCATTCATTTCTTTATTATGACCATGTCATTCATATTCTTTATCATCCATTGCTATTCTTATTCCTTCTCAACACCTCCCTTATTCCATGTTGTTTTACACCAGGCATAGAATTCAACAGCTGGTAGCAACCACCTCTATTTGTCTTCTAGCATTGCATGAGGACATGCTAATTCTTCAGAGAGGGGGAGGAATTGCTACGCATGATGGATGTTTTCTACTTTCTTCCTCATTTAAGGCATACAATTTCATTTTTACACAGTGCAGAAATTGATTTCCATAATATTTTTAAAACTATGAACTCAATTCTTGTGATTTCTGGATAATACAGATGTATCATTAAAATACACATACCCAGATAATTTCAAGATAAATTGGTTCATTCAGAAATCATGCACTCTCACCTACAGCCATTTTGTTTATATCTCATGATCCGTGCATTAAAACGATCTGATTTTTGGATCATATAGGCATTCATATATTACAAATTTACTTGCAACATTTCAACAAAATTTGGTTTGTAGTTTTTGGGAAAATGGTTAATGAAGGTTGTTGTCACTTATATCATATTTTGCTGCAACTTCGTATGCACATAACTTGAACGTCAATGAAAAAATTGTTATGCCTTCATCAAGAGTGCTAAAAGTGAATATTCATTAATTAAGAAAGAATTCATTTGTTCTATCCATTTCATGAGCTGGGATGAACAAATTTTTTATTGCTTGGTTAACACATGGGTTTTGTCTTTGGGTTGCATGAGGACATGCAACATATTGAGTGTGGGGGTATGTTGGGTCGTTAATATACCATTATTATTGTCACTTTTGAACGCTTATTCCACCCATTTCTACCATTCTTCATCACGTCATTTATCATAATTTATCATATAATTCTATTTTACAATGATTTATGCTCTTATGTAAAAATATTATTTATTCTCCTTTATTTCTAATAAATTGATGATTATGCATGATTTTATCAATGAAAGTTTAATAAATTGGTTATAACATTATTCACCATTTTTAGCCTTCAAGATAATTTCCAGATTGAAGATTTGATCATTAAAAGTGCCAACTCAGAAATGCGCTGGAATAAGAAGTGACAGTTTTGCGGTTAAGATTATGAGCAAATGAAGCAGAATATGGAAAATCCGGAACATGGGTTTTGTCCAGAACTGACCCAATTAACTTTTTCAAAGAATGCCTTGCCCAAATTCGGCTTGTACTGAGAGAAACGCAGGGTTCTTTGAGCACGATTTTCTCAGATTTGTTGTTGCGGTCGTCCTCCAAATCTCAGCTGCAAAGCCAAATTCGTCTTGCTCTTGTTGAAAGATGGATGGAAATATATCTTCTTGTTGATCAATTGGTTGGAAACAATCTAATTTTGTAATAGAAATTATGTTGTACTTATCTTTATTGTAACTTCTCTCTGATCTCTCTCTATTTAAATGAAAACAGAGATCAGAGATGGGGATGATTTGGGGATGGAAAAATGATGGAATTGAGGATTTAGAATTAGAGATTTAGAATTAAGAATTCATGATAGGATAGGAGGAAGAAAGGATTGTTTCAGGCTGTAAGTCTCAAAGTTGCTGCTGTTGTAATGATTTTACCATTTAATGATTAATACCTGATTTGGGAGGAGTTGTTCATTCTTTTCATTTGAAGTAGCCTAGCAACATCCACTGGTGGCTAAGGGCCCAGACTCTGGTGGAGTACGCTGCTGCTGTATTATATTTTTACGATTCATGTGTGGTTTGATTTCTTTCGTTTAATCTGTTTAGTGATCTGACGCCCTTTACTGTTTTACATATCAGCACTGTTATATATACTTGATTGGATACTATCGTTATCTGCGACAGGAATGCTATGTTATCATTTTAATTTTGTATCGCATTGCTATTCGTTTTGATAGTTGATATAACATTGTTGTTCCTTACAGATTTTCATTCGATTACAGATTAACCGCGTTGTATGTTCCTACATCGGTACAACTGTATGACGTATTCTTAAATTGTGACTGTTGTTTATTCGGAATTGTTGTTCCATTACAATTGTTGTTATTTTATAGCTGTGATTCATGCATATTGTATCAAAGCTCAGATTACTATTCCTTTTAATGATAAGTGTGTTGCGTGCTTGATTTGGGTTGTTGTACATTCAGGTTTAATCTGCTATTCCATTTCCGTGTGCTGTCCGGTTTATTCTTAGAGTAAAGATTGCTATTAATTTGGCTTTGCTGTTGATTTCCATTAATTAGAGTTTGCTGTTCAGATTCCTTTAATTACAGTTTGCTGCCCATTTACTTTGTTGTTCATTTCTGTTGATTAATTGCAATAGTTTGCTTTTAAAGAGTTTTCCTAGTTTACTTTCAATGGAAGCGTTAGTTCAATTTCTATTTCCTTTTAATTGCTTTAAAGCAGGACTAACAACTGTAGAGAACATTGGTTATTGCTTCCTCGTTCCCAGATTGATTGTCTTGTTCTAGTTTGATTTCAATTGCATCAATCTCTAGAGGAATGAGTTATTGCTACTGTATCCTCAATTGATGTTTGCTGAGTGAATAGTTGGATTTCAGAGCATTTGAGTTTATGTTATTGTTAGATTTATTTTTCAAGCATTCATTTACTTTTGGATTTTAACCACTATACTGCAAAACATTACTCTTGAGTAAATAGCCGCCTCAGACTGAGTACACTCTTGAAATAAAAAGTCGTCCCTGGGTTGATAATTAATGTGAAGGTAATTAGGAGTTAAAAAGACACCTTTTTATCGCTCCACACAACATACCCCATTCTCGTGGACATACCCTGTTTTCTAGATTTTTTATCTTTAATAGAAAACACAAATGCCTCAAATATAACCCAATTATCCACTCAACGTAAAAATGTAATAGCCCAAGTTTAAAATTTCACGTAATAAATTTAATAAAGGAAAAATAAGACCAAGGTCATGGGACATGTATTCCAAGATGAACGTTTGGAAAAACATCCTAGTGTGTGTTCATTTGGTTTATCATGGCTAAGGTAAATTGGAAAAGGCAATAGAAAAGGCTTTGAAAAGGGAAAGAGGCATTAATTGACATTTTATTTATGAAAATAAAGGAAAATAGGAGAAAAGGAAGGATAGAGTTCACATGTTTCATGTGAGGAGGAAAATGAAGGAAAATAATGGAAATTGAAGAAAAGAGAGGCCTAATTAATAAAAAGGTTTCTGAGGATCAGTTCAAAACCTTTTCTCAATTCAGTTTGAGAGCTCTCCCTATTCTCTTTACTCTCTCATACTCTTGCACACTTAGAGAATTTTTGGAGCACTCTAGCATTGGAGAAAGGAAGGCAAAGAAAGGACAAGAAAACAAAGGGAAGCAAAGATGAAGTAAGGAAGAGTTGGCTCAAGCGACCGGAACAAGATTAATTGTAGGAATTGAGTTGCATGTATGATTTCCTTGCTATTTTTGGCATGCATGGTACATGCACGTGTGTGTTTGGTTCTCTTCCTGTCATTGGCATGGGTTTTGCCAAGTGTGACAATGGTTTTCAACCTTGTCTTTCCATTTTCGGATAGCCATGGTGTGATGGGGTTTTCTTACTTGGTTGAGATGGATTTCCAGATGGTTTCGAAAACTGAGTGGGGTAGCCTCACGAAAATTCTAAAATGCCTAGGAATTTGTTGACCAGTAATAGCAGGATACACAGTAAATCTTGAGGGTGGAGATGGGAAAATTCGTCACGGTTTAGGTAGAGAGATTTAGAGGCATCCATGCTTGTTTAGGGCCTTGTGATCCCTTAACCATTATATGGTGGGATTGTGGTAAAGCCTGTAGTGTGTGTTTCTTTTTCTAAGAATCCCTTGACCAGTAATGGCAGGATACACAGTGATGTTGACTAATAATGGTGAGTTTTGGGCCTAGGAACCCTTTGACTAGTAATGGCAGGATACATGGTAAAGCCTAAGGAAGCCCAGGTTGGTTTTTTTTGTAAGTCTCATACTCATGCTTGGAATATGGCATGAGGGTGATTGGCTGAAAGAAAGATTTGGTTCAGCGCAATCTATAGTTGGGTGCTACATGGAAGTCCCTAACTTGGTTGGGTTTTGCATACGTTAATAAAATCTATTTTCCTATGGTATTTCATGAGTAAATGTGCTTGTTATTATGTGGATTTGATTTCTATTCTATCATTGTTATTCTGTTGGTTATATGTTGGTTATAAGCATGGTTTTATGGCAGACTTTGGTTATGTCTCTCATCATGTTTTATTTAGTAAATGAAATGTTAATGAATGTATGACCTAATAGATTATAATGTATCTAATGTGATAGGGAATCAGACCTTCTTGAGAAAAATTAGATAAGTATGAGGTCTCTATGTTCAGATCTGTTTATATTACTTGTCATGGTTAGGATGAGTCTTGTCAGTTCCCGGTTTAAGTTTTGCATTAGAGTCCTTGTATTCTTGTTATTAACTAATTTATGAGACTTTCATCAAGTTTCGAGCATAGGCCAAAGTCCTAGCCTGAAAAAGTGGCTCAGATTTTGGGGTCGCTGGCATAAAACTTCCTCAAAAAGATTGCAATCGCATGGAGACCTTGTTGTGGGAGTGACTCGAGGCTTCTAGTCACATGAAGGGCTTGTCATGGGAGTGAAAAGGGGTTTTAGGTTGGAGAAAAGCAAGTTAACTGAGGGGTTGGGCACCTAGAGTGGTTGGTTAGCCCTTGAGGGGTCTTGTAGCTCCTAAGGAGGGTCAATTTTGTCGATTCCACTTCCTTAATTGTACTTTGGGAGTTGAATCATATCATAGTAACTCTTCATCACATGTTTACCCTGATAGACCAGTTAGCTTGGGTAAATGTGGGAGGAGGGTGTTACAAAGTGGTATTAGAGCATGGTTCACCCCTTGGACTGGATGAGTGGATTATCGTTATCATGCATGCATGTCAATTGAATATGCATTTATTCGGTATGTATGTTGTGTATGTGGATGTATGCATGCATTTTCATGTTTATAGTTTTCATGCATGAGGTCATGGTGCGAAGTTGGTATGGTCATTCATGATAACTGGATGATGATTGAGATGATGTATATATACTGCTATGATTATGTTTATACATGTATTGTGCTAATCTGGTTGATATTGCGGACGAGATATCCTCCCATGAAATATAATTAGGTAAGTTGATTATGTTTAGATTTAGATTTAGCTGACATGGTGTACTTGCAGGAAGAAGATCAAATATGACTAACAAGAGGGTAGACTACAGATCACGAGACTCTCCCTATAGATTAGATAAACACAATGGTGATGAGTAGTCCCATCACATAGAAGAAACTTTGAGAAGTTTCAGGGTAGAAATAAGAAGTTAGAAAGTGGATAATGATAGGATAATTCAGTCTGAGGAGATACTTTCTAGGGCATAGGAGAAACATGTAGAAGTTAATGCAGTGATTCTTTAGAGATTTTCAGAATTGTAGAGGCAAGGACTGCTTAGGATCAATCGTGGACAGGAGGACAAGGCTAATGGAGCCTATGGTGGCAGATCTCATGATGGACATAGGTCAGACATGGATGATATTGTCAAGGATGGATGATTCTTAGATACACCTAATAGCAGTGGCAATGGACATGGGTATTAATCTAGTTCTAGTTCAAACATGTACCATGGTCATCATCACCATCATCCATACAGGAGGAGTGACAGGGGATATTTTCCAGATGAGTTCAAGAAAGAAAGCCACCCTCATTTTATTGGGAAATGAAGAAGTCACTGGATGTAGAAGTATGATTACTTAGAGAACATGAAAGTTAGAATAACTACATTTAATCTTAAAGTTAAAGCATATATTTGGTGGGAAGACGTGAAGAATATCAGAGGCATTCGGGAAGATTAGTTGAATTGGAGGGAGTTTGAAAGACTTTTCAAGAAGTAGTACCTATATGTGAGATACTATCATGATAGGGTGAAGGAATTGTATGAGTTGAAGATGGGGTCTATGACTAATGAGGAGTATATTAGCATATTCTTGGAGTTATTGAGGTAGGTGCCTTATTTGAAGGAGGAGAAAGTGAAGATTCAAATATTTATCAGTTGGTTGCTGATATCATTTAGAGATACAATCAAGTTTGATGAGCCGAGATCGTTGGAGGAAGCCATAAAAAAGTTTAAGAATTGTTATGAGATATCAAAGTGTAAGACAAAATATCAGCAAGGTTAAAAGGGAAAGACAAAGCTAAGGGTAAGTGGCCACAAAAGCAAAAAATACCTTAGGATGTAGGTGTTGTAGTACTCAACAATCACCATTATCCTTAGATTTAGAATAAAAATAATGGGGACCCTTTAAATTTTTAGGTAAGAGTCCTTTCTTGTTTTGATAAAATAAGACCAAGTTTAGATTTTTAGCTTTTAAAGAAAATCTTTTAAAATTGGTATATTTCTAAAATAAAACCCTTTTAAGGCTTAGGAACCTTTCCTTAGTTTTTAAGAAAATAATGTGTATATACAAGTAATCTCGTTAAGCTATATTTCCATTAAAAAACCTTTAAAAACACCACTGGAAGTTTCTAAAGTTTGTTTGAATAAATAAGTGGAAATATCATAAATGTTGGTCCCACTAGGAACGACACGTAAGTACTTATCGGCTTATCATCATCAGCAATTTCATAGTACGTACCAATAAATACATTTCCAATAGAGAAATGCCGAAAACGATATCGCCGATCACAGAGTACCGCTTGCAAAGTGCCAATTGTGAAGTGTTGATTGTGAAATGATGATTGCAAAATGCTGATTGCGTTATCGTAGTTCGTCACTTACTGATATCACGTTTGGTCAACTGACGAATGCCGATATCGCATTTTGTTAACTCCTGAAATTCCAATATCAAACATTCCACATTCCTATTTGTGACCATCTCATCGTAATATCGAAAAATGGCATATCACAAAGTCATGTTCATACTGTCAGATACCGAAACTCTGATAAAGCAAATCTCTGATATAATGGCAAGTGCCAGCATCACGTGAAAAAACATTTGAAAATTAAATGGCCACTTTGTGTGTTTATAGTTTCAAGGTTTTAAATGATTTGCAATGATTTTGATATAATGTAGAAGCATGTTTTCATTAAAACTTGCATTCAATTGATAAGACTCTTTGCGTTTTACGAGTTCTTTCCTCTCATCCTAGTTTTCTTCTTAAATAGGTGAATTCCAGTAAACAAAAATAAAAGGAAATGTCAAGAATAATCAAATTGAGGAGAAAGTTTGTAGTTTAGCCACAGACAATATTGCCTCCTGAAGAAGTTCATGAGATGGCACCATTGTTGACAGATACTACATGCACTCCAGATGCAGGGTCCTCCTCCTGGGAGGTCAGATAAAACTTGTTCGAGGATTAAGGCCCAAGGGTAATTGCGAAACATAGTGCTACGACTGATGCTCCCACTTCGAATGTTAGCGATGCATGGAATGATGTAGCTAATTTGTTTTTTGCAAAAATTGTTGCTCTTCCCAAAATTCTACCCTATACAGACATGGTAAGATGGGTCATTGATAACCTGGATATTATAGACAAAGTTTTTCTAATTCCCAAGAAGACAATCATTAGATTATTTAGGTAGAGGATTGAAGGAAAATGTATCATATACCTCCACCACATAAGAGGTATGATACTCGATTTGTACATAAGTTCATGGAGGAGAATCCGAACCCAGTAGATATTATCAGAGAATGGAGGAGGAACCCAAGAAAACACAAACAAGAAGACAGGGGTATGTATTCATTAGCCTCTATTGTTGGTCATTTCTCTCATATTTATGCTATGATGTGTCGTATCTATGGTTACCCAAATACACATAATTTATTAGAGGAATGGGTACCACTTATAGAGGCAACTTTTGATGGCTATATCATGGATTGGGAAAATATTTTGTCCAATAATTTAACTACTCAAATCCGAAATTACAAATAGAAGCACAATGTTATAGAAAGAACTTCTCCCCTTTCTTTATGAGCACCTATACCATGGAAACTATTTGTTTTTCTTATGATTTTCCATCTATAGGTTGAAAGTGGACAATTCAAGACCCTAACCCTATTTTTGTTTACCTTGATATCCTGCGGGAAACCAAGTATCATCCTCATTTTTATAAAAGCTTTCGTGAAATTATCCCACCCACCCACTAAGTGGTCTTTGGCAGCAAAGCACCTAGAATCTCCACTGAAGCTAATAAGGACTTAAATCCATTAGGAAAGTGTTTTGGGGAAGAAACATTTACTTATATTCAAGATTTTGGCAGCCTTTCCCATGCTCATGTTTTTCCTCTTTTTGTTCTAGACAAATTAGTGGCCAAATAAATTGCCTACTAGACAATTGGTAATGGATTGAGTAAATTGCTTAAGGATGCCAAGAAAACTCTTTGGCCTTCCTTTCCAATCCCTTTTGGTACCTATGTGTTGGAAAATTTTAGGCATGCTGAACTTGAAATTGACCAAATTAAAGCTTTTAGTTTTCCAACCATTCCAAATAGACAATATGATCTCAATGGTGTTGCAAAAGATGTCACGACACAGGCCTGAATTAGGAAGTTTTCAAGAAAGCCTCATGAATTCGATGATATATTTGAGATGGTTCTAGAATATTCTATGATTCAAAAGTTAGCAGTAGAATGCCTAAATTCTGAAGAATTGATTAAGTAATCAATATCGAGAGCAGAGAATAGCCCATCTGCTAGAAATTTTGTTAAGACAGTCTTGACAAAAGCTTGAAGTTTCAAATACATCAACCTCCTCTTCAAAGAATTCAATTATTTCCTAGGTTTCAGAGATATCCTCTGCAACTCTTGAGAAAACTATGAAAATCAAAGAAGAAAATAAGTTGGATGGAGTATGGGAGGAATTCAATCATGTTTTATCTACTAAAGAAACTCAGGATGTAAATACAACAGTTAACAAAGAAACATAGCAAGTCACAGAAACTGAAGGGACAACCTCATTCACTATTGAGGTTCCCGAAAATACTACTGTTCCTAAGACTCCTAAAAAAAATAATGTTGATGAGGCTACCAATAAAACTATTGTTGCTGAGGATATCGAAATTATCTCAGCATTTCCCACAATGGAAATAGTCCTAAAGATTGAAGAAATTCCTCCTCTATATGTATTCTACAATCCAAAATATAGAGAAGTAATGAGAAGGTCAAGAAAGAAAAGAAAGCTAGAACAAAAACAAGCATCAATTTTAGACAAGACTGATTTTCAAGTTCTCTGGAAAGGAGCTCGAACAACTCCTGATGAAGAATTAAGTAAGCTTTCATAGTTTGTAGGAGATTTTGCTAGTGCTACTATTGACAAAGAAACGGAAATACAATTGCTTATGAAGGAAAAAGACAACAAGATTATTGAAGTAGAGAAATATTTCCAAAATAAAAGACAAGTGATTGAGAAACAAGAGCAAGAAAAACTTTCCGAGTTACATAAAAGTTTTGATAACTTAAAAATACAGTTTGAATTTGAAATCAAAGACAAAGATGCATAGGTACAACAACTGCAACAAAAGATTAACCAGTTGAAGGATAGTCAATAAATAAGTGAAGTTTGAAAGGAAGCAAGAGAACTGGATACACTCCTCACTAAGAAACAAATTTTCTTTTCTCATAAATTAACTTTAATTCATGATTTGTGTAAAAACAATGATTCTTTAGTTAACCAGTTGTTCCATATGCGGACCTTTTATGAAGAGATTGAAGAGAAAATATCTGAGCATATAGATTGGAAAGACAATGATGAAGGAAGATCTTTTGATATTCCTCGAATCGAAGAATCTCAAAAGGATATCGTTTTCAGTGACTGGGACATCAAAATGAAACAAGCAAAAATTGCTATTATCGGAGCCACAAATATTGCTTCAAACTTCACCGAATATATCACCGATATCTTATGGTAGGGAAATCTAATACAAGAATTCCTGAAGGACACTTTGCTAGATGTCAAAACTCTGAAGAAATCATGGAAATAAGTTTAAAACAATAAAGTTAACAATATCCAAAGTTTATCAAAAGTGAACCTTGAAGGTTATTGGCATTTCTTATTGAAACCACATAGTCAGTGGCTAGTGTTGAGGTGTCTCTCTAATGCTGTGAATCAATTCCTTCCAGCACTTAGTGATGCAATATTCATGGGACATATTCACATGCATCTGATCCATCCCCCTAAATTGAAGCCAATGACAGACATATGTGGACTCAAAGAACTAATGAAGAATCAACCTAGAGCACTGTCATGAATTTCTTGTTGCAACAGATGGCTATCTTTAGCTTTGCTTTATTTTTAGCTTAATTTGTTAAAGTTTTTCTGAATAATTTTATTTAGTTTACCATTTTTGTAATATTAATAGGCTACGTAAACCCCTTTCATGCATTTAGAAAGGGGTTTTTAATTTTTGAAAGACAACTTTGAACTTGCACTATTGTTTAAATCCAAAATTATCTTATTGAGAAGAGGAACCTGAAGATATATTTTTGTGAGTAGAGTAATGATGTAACAGGTACTACTATCTTTATATTACTGCTATGTTTCATTGAAATAGATAGTGAATTTATTATAAGTTGTTTCATTATATAAATTCTTTGAAACCACTAATACATTGTCACAATTGATGTGTAGGATTGTATCATTTGTGATTGTATATGAGATAATGAATTCTTATATGTGATCAAGTTTTAATATACTAAATTAATAAACTATTTAATTAATTTAGTTTATCTTATTTGTTTTCCTTTCATAAAGTGTTTAATGATCTATATTGTTGCATGCTTTGTGAAATATTTCTATGAATCACATATAAAGAGATATTATTCCCGGGAAGTAAGTAGGATAATTTTTACTTAGTAATATCATCTATAGCTTTTAAATCATTCCATTATTCTCAATGTGTTTCTATTATTCTATTATATCTCTTTAAACAGGAAACTGGTCCCTTTATCCTGAGTCAGACCCACCATTTCCAATAGAAAGGGACTTGCCTTAAGTTCTAGACTGGGTGGTATTCTGCAATGTTGAGGCAAAGATTTTCCATCCTTCAACATTTTTGGTGCTAGAAGGAGGGACCCGACTATGAATGGAAACACGGTTTAATCCTAAATCAAAAGGTCATCCAAAGAGTCATTCTCCCTCAAAGTCTCCTCCAACTTCCAGATCTCATTCTAAATCTCCTACTTCTAGACCAAAAGTTTTGAAAACAACTACATGAACTCCTAGCACAAACTGTAAGACATTTGATCAACCTCGTTCTCTAGATTTACCTGAAGTTCAGACGCTAATTCAGAAATTAGATGGAATTTCTATTTAAGAAGGAATGCCACAACAATCTGAGTTATTTGAATGTAGTGTATCATCATCTTTCTAGACATCTGTAATTTTGACTCAAACCCAAAATGAGAAGCTTGGGGTTACTCCATTTGAGTTTCCCTTACCTTTCCACCAAATAAATACAAAAAAATCTGATTCACAATCATCTACTAGTGATATTTTATCATCCACTCCACCATAAACACCAAAATTTCTTCCCTCATTATCAGCTTCCTCTCATCCGATCAATCCTCCCATTCATACCCCTCATTCTCAATCAACTGGTGCTAGTTCAATCAGCACTAGCATAGGGGCTACTTCTTCCACACAGTCAGCCTCTTCTACTATCATAACTCCTTCTCAAATTCCCATAATGGCAGGACAACAATGGCCAAACAGACCTTGGACCAATCTTGGAGATGTTCAAATGGAAACACCTATCCATCCTTTACCTAAACATCATGAAATATTGATATGAATGGGAAAGTTAGTATTTGTTGTGCTAAATTCCAATTCAGATTATAAACAAAGTGCTTGAGGATTATGAGGTAAATTCCAAGTTAACCATGAGTTTTTATGTCTTTATATGTAATTGATGAGCTTAAAACGTGAATTAAAACATTGAACTACAACATAACAACAGACATAACATCACCATAACAATAATACACTCAACAATTGATGAATCCTGGGCTACGTCTCCTTGGTCTAGTTTCCAATGGTTTGACCCAATCTCATTATGCTCAAAATACTTAAGTGATGAAGAGTACATAAAGTGTGATGACATAAAGAGTGGTTAGTTTCCCCTTCAAGGAAACATTTTCTTGCAAAGAACTCTCACTCTAAAAACATGACAACCTACAGTTAGTCATGAAACAATCAACAAGAAAAGGGCTCTCAAATCAAGACCCCATACTCCATCTGACTATGAGCATAACAAGTACAACAATTTTCTTGAAGTACTAAAAGAGAACTTTCCTCAATAAGACACACTGAGAAAATAGAAACATGAGCTACACCATAGATGTCACAGCTACTACAGAAAACATATGAAGGTTAGAAATAGACTACAAGGTCCTCTCAATTTTCAAAAGTCTTCAAAACCGGATTCAAACCACTGATTGATCCTAGCACCCATAGACTCAAATCTACAAAAAGTCTCTTCATAAGTGATCCAATGGCTATAAAAGCTATTCCATTAGCTTCAAAAGACCGAAAAATTCATGTCTAGCCTCTTTTTTCTCCTGAAAATACAAAAAAGTGAAGAAGATATGCCTCCTTCCTCCTTTTTCCCAATCGTCCAGCTAACCATCCTACAATTCAGCCAAAACTTGGCTTGGGCGCCCCAAATACGGAAACTTCCTGTTAAACCTGACACGATTCCCGCTCGACGAGTGAAATTGTAGGACCATTAATAGTGCCACTAAGCCCCCAGTCCAAAAAATTTCATCCACATGGAGGCCATGTGACCGGGCTGGGTGTCGAAATTTGGGGGCTTTGTCTAGCCCTTGTCTCCTCTCGCACTCTCAGTCTTGTGGGGTCCCCATGGGACCTATGGCTAGCCTCCTCCCCTAGCTCATTTCCTCTATTCACACGGTCATGTGAGGTCCCCATGGGACCGGGGCTGACCCCCATGACTGGCCCCTTAACTCCTCCGCTTAGAGGTCATGGCCTGGCAGTCTATGAACTGGTCACAACGCAACAATTTGTAGGAAGTTAGGAGTCTGGTCAGGCTCAACGGTTAAGGCTAGAGATGGTGGTCAAGGCAGAACATATCACATTGCGGTGGATATACTAGGCAATTAGCGTTAAGGCTACGGGTACGTGGTTAATGGTGGCAACATTGTTTTATGCCATGGAAGGTGGTACATGTCTTTGGCACAAACATCGGTGGTCATGGTTACATTCAATGCGACATGGTTATGTTACCACATGGGCCGGGCTAGGGTCGAGCCCCCAGCCCTACTGCTCGTGGTCCTGTGGCATAGGGGTGGCCAAGGGCTAGGCCCTATGTTGTGGGGAAAAGTATCCGATGCGGATGACACTAACCCTTTCTAAAGGTGACAGACTTTAGCAACAATTGAATGACAAAGTTTTCATGTTCATCTTTATGAAAGCACAGAGAGAATAGAAAGAGGATCAACCAACCTGGTGTCTTGCGCTTAGTCGATCCTTGTCCTTCTCGCTTTGTATCCCGTTCCCAGCTCTTCACTCTCCAAGCCGATCCAGCTACACACAGAATCTGCACAACAAAAGGGAGCAAACTACAAGATACAAGAAATCATAATTGAAGCATGGATTAGGTTGCATCAAATATACATGTAAACACAAAAGCATCTATGTAAAACAAGTATATAGAAGAACATGCAAACTTTATTGATAGAAAGTAACAGGGTTCCAGAGGAAGTTACAACCAATGATGTTGGCCCCAATCCAGCAGCATCTCCTCGGCAGCAAGAACTCTCTTCTTCACCTCTAGTAAAACAATCACCCAATAATCCTGGCAGTATACCAACAGCACCTCCTTGCTTATACAAAATTCCAGCCTCCTTAGACCTCATAGAAGAGCTCTATATATAGGAGAGAAGAAGAGAGGATGAGTCAGCTTGAGGCTGGCATAGAGCTGACTAGTGTCCTCTCCCTCTTCAGTTAATCTTCAGTTCTTGAGTCCACTTGGAGATCCTTGGTTACACATGGTGATCAAGTACCTCTTACTCATCACAAGGCGAATCTGATGAACCAAGTGTCAGTTTGGAAGCTTCCTGGGCAATTGACACCTTGCAGGAGGACTGTGCCACTTGGCCAATCTCGCCCAGCGCAGGTAGCCTTCATTGTTTTTGACTTCCAGCGCAGGTACAGAGTGGGACAGTTGCAATACAGCGTAGAAGCTCAGTTAAGCAGCTGACATGATCCAAAATAAGCCTGCTCTGAAGTGTTTTCAGGTGGAGAACTGATTGGAAGTGCTGTTGATTGATGACCTTGTTCTTTTAGGGGTAAGAACAACATGTTTAGGGACTGAGGATCCCTGTAATTATCGACATTTCCTGCTCCTTGACGCGAGGCACAAAAATGTCTATAACACCCTAGCTCGGCCCCCATGCCAAATGTGCCACCTATAAACCATAAATACAATAACTCTACCATGACATAACAAGTCTGACATATAGAAGATTGGTATATGTTGTGGTTTGTGGAAATGAGGTCATGGGTTTGAAATTCAGCGGTGTCAATCGAACTTCAATTTTTTTTTGTGACCACCGAGGTGCCACGTGGTAGCCTCTGGTTGGGCCATGTGGCGGCCTCTAGTTGGTCCACATAAACTCACCTTCAACCAATCATATGCAACCCAATCATGTTCACAGTCACCCTGCCACGTAGGCATCCCAATCAGCCTACCACGTCAGTAGTACAAACTACTCACTGTGCAATGCTTCATTTTTTTTGCCAAATTTGTTTGTTTGAGAAAACGGACAAAACACATTTCTGGGAGCATACGTAGTCTGTTTCATGCGAAACAAGTTGCGACAGCATCAGAATGATGAGCACTACGTGGTCGTTCAAGTTCCATACTAATCCTACAACTTTGAATTTTGAGCCATTTAGGATCCGTTTGGATCAAAGATGGCTGCCTAAGTTCAATTGAGATGAAGGGATGCTAGCTAAAGAGCATTTAAATAATTACATGTTGGCCATTAATCTTAATGGGGTTTCAGAAGAAGATCGTGTATTTAGACTTCTTCCATATACTTTTGTAGGATCAACGAGATCCTGGTAGTTTTCTTTACCAACAGGTTCAATTACTAATTGGAATATATTTCAAGAGAAATTTCTGACTAAGTTTGGTGATTATCGTACAATAGGTACTTTAATTAACGATGTTTCCAATTTTAAAATAAATCAAGGTGAAAGAATCAAGGATTTTAATTCTAGGTTCAATAAATTGTTTAACAAGATTTTGGGAACTTCACATCCTGGTGAAAATGTACAAATAGAATGGTATATCTATGCATTTCCCTCTAATATTGAGATATTCATAGATAGAGCTAGTAAAATCACTTTAAGTGACAACATGAAAGAATCTTTATTTGTCGAAAAAATAATTTAAGTGACAACATGAAAGAATCTTTATCTGTCGAAAAAAAAAATTAGCTTTAGAGAAGAAAACCAAAGAAAGTGTCTTTCAAGGAAGAAACCAAAAATAAACCATCTAAAGACCCATTTGATTTAGAGGGATTACAAAAAGTCCTCAAAATGATGTCTAATGAAATGATCAAGATTAAGAAACACATCTTAGATACTTCAAAAAGACATTTTAGGCCCTTTAAGAAAACTTAGTCTTCATCATCTCAACCACCTAATATTATATCTAATGTTGAATCAGATCAAGAGGAAGACAAGGAGTCAACCCTATCTGTGGAAGAATCAGAAGAACAAGAACTAGTGGAAGCACATGGATTATGGGATTTTATTCTTACTACATTAGAAAATGAGGAATAAGGAGAAGCTCTACCAGTTGAAACTAGGAGTAAACAATATGTGCATTCATCATCATCAAATCAGAAATAGAGGTCAACCACTCCTATTATTAAAGATAAAAGTGTAACCAAGAAATCGCCTCGTAAATCTTCTGAATCCATTCCATCTTCTTCAAATTCCCCTTCTCCATCTAATTCTCTTGTCATTTCTGATAAAGATATTGAATATATCATTGTGGAAGATATGAAAATGTTAAAGCTAATATTTCCATGTATGAGGTGAGCAATCTTAAGAAACAACAAAAATTATTGTTAAAATAATTAAAAGTTGTTCCTACATCTCCTTTGCCAACTACTAAAGCCTCACTTGGAAAAGGAAAGCCTTCAAGTGATTCCCTAGATAAAATTGATGCTTTCGGTGCAATTTTAATTGGAGATAGGTCCAACTCCCATACCTCACGTTTTCTTTTAACCTTTAATATTTTTTATAAAAATGTTCACAATTGTTCGATATACTCAGGTGCTTCATAAAACATTATGCCATATTCAATTTGTCTGAAGCTAAACATAACCCCTGAGAAATCTAATGTTAAAAATGTGCAATTAGACAGAATAAAGATAAAGGTATTAGGAGATTTTTTTTTTTTTTTTTAATAATGTTATCTTGAGATTCAAAGGTATGTCAAATTATTTATATTCTGATTGATGATATTCCTGAATTTTACAGTCTTATGTTAATCAGAGATTGGTCTGATAAATTACATGGGTATTTCGCCACTGATTGGTCAGACATATGGCTACATTACAATGGGAAACCAAATTAGATTCGGGTGGATAGATAAAAGCATATGAAATACTCAGTTAGGAATTTGGATGAAGGAAATGAACCTGTAGTTTTTACCAACAACATTCTTCGGAATCTTTCTTTGGAAGTTTTACAACTTAGACGCCCCCTTTCTTAGTAAATTATGTTTTATCTCAAGTTGAAGATCATTAACAAACATATTTTACTAAATATATTGATATTGTAGATACGTTTGTAATTAAGAATGATTCTTTATTTTGGACACTTTATTTTTATGGTTCTAAATCTAATGATGGAGCAGGGGCTGGATGCATATTGATAAGCCCTAATGGTGAAAAGACTATGTTGGCATTTCGATTAGAGTTTGAATTTACTAATAACATAGTTGAATGATTTGAAATGGAGCAGATTAGTAATGTTGTGCTAATTCCCCATTTAGGATAAAACCCAAGATGCTTATCATTTTCTTATCAAGTGCTTAAGGATTCAATACTTTTGTCTTAATTAATGTTGGCTCGTGAGAGGCATTAGGGGGAAGACCCTGGGTTCGGGCACAGGAAGCCAACAATGGTCCGCTGTAGTCTAGGACAACACCAACATTTTCACCCTACCGCAAAGGGCAAGGAGTCTCACCCGAGGCGCGCCGCGACCAAAAGGGAGAAGGTTTTAGATTAGATTCATGGAAGGCTTAACCAAGTTTCATTCAATCAAATACATGAATACATTACATAAAATGCTAAGATAACAACATACTTATGATGTTACACGAACTATTGATTACATGCAATTGTTAAGTCATTAAAAAAAGTTTAAAGATCCCTCATACGTAGGACAGGATACACAATAAACCCAAACTGATCTTAGCAAACCTTTATATTAATCATAACAGTTGTTAGGGCCTAGATTTGTCTCAGGCTGAAAAGACAAGGTTCTAGGTCCACATCAAACCACGCTCAGCCTCGTAGCTAGCCCTACGAGGACAGGAGAGGGCTCTCTCCGGGTCAATCTCGGCAAAAGGTAATCGATGAGGCTCGAGATGACTAAATTTGTAACTGATCTTAGGCTAGGTATGAAGTACAAGGAGTTTTAAATTGATTTTTTGAGGTTTTTGTTGAATCAAAGGGAAAGGCAATTTTGGGTGCGGGGATGAGACACAGTTTTTGCAGAGGTCTATTTGGGGCAAGGTAGGTGATCGTCTTGATGCTTTCAAAGAGGATGAATGGGTAGATCTGACTGGTGGGAAGCTAAGGAGAGCAAGAAGCTTTCAAGGATTCTCCTTAAACAGATGAAAACATGGAAAATCAAACAAACTTAAAGGCGGAGCATAACAATCTATGGATTCTACCTTAACACTTCATTTGTTCAATTGCAGAATATGAGAGAAGGAAAATGATACACATAACAACTTACAATTATTGAAAGAAGCACACCATCAACACATAAAGCCACATGGATCCCAAACAGTGCTGCAAAACCCCAGTCTTTCCTTAGCCAAGAATGCAGAGATAGAATGTACAATAGAGTGCCAAGCTTTTCCCAAGAGTCCAACCATGAAAATGACTTAGAAATTACATAATATAGGCAAGCCAACCTCTTCCCTTGCCTCTAGGGGTCGAGCTCATCATTCTAGGAGCTGTTTCAACCAATTCTAAACAAAGCACTACAATCTAGGCAGTCAAAACAACTTGCCTCTATAAGGTAGGAAACTTATTCATTCATTAAATTTTCACTCTTTGGTAAATGAATCTTCTAGAACAAGTAACTAGGTGCAAAAATTACATCATGTTCACTCAATTACATCAAGATAAGTCAAAAATTACATCACAAAGCAAAACTAGTCAAGCTGGCCGAATTTCTGAGCTGAAAGATGAAAAATTGGGCAAAAAACCTATATGCGTTGCGCTGATTTCTATATGAATTTCGCTACTTTGACGCTGATTTTGAGGCACTTTCTGAAGTCCAAATTGAGTTCAAGTTGGCTTGTTGGAAAGCCCTGCCTGTCTACTTTCCAACCCAAGTGGAATTTTCCAATTTGGTGTCCATTTGCCCCTCCAAAAGTGCATTCTCCCAAGACTGCTTCCTGTGTGTCAAAATAGGGGCAGTGAGGTCATTTTTTGCATGTTTTTTGACCTTTTGGGGACCCAAATTTCTTGTCCAAGTACCAAAATTCATGATTTTTCATGACAAATCCAAAACTGCAAGCCATTTGTGATTTGGAGCTCCCAATCCTAAGCGCCGCGCAAGTGGCGCGGCGCATATAGAGAAAAAGCCTGTTTTTTGTGCCAAAAATTTCAAAATTGACAAAATTTTCTCCAAATTTCTTGAAATTTGGGCTGGGGGTCCCCAATCAAGTACCATGCTCAGCCAAAGAGGCTTCAGCCAAGATTTGGAGTCGATCGTGCACTTTTTGCCTCTTTTGCTTTTTGATTGCCTTCTTCAATTTCGCCTTTAGATTCCTTATCCATGCCTCGCAGACCTTGTTCCATGCCATGTAGTGGAAAGCCATGTGTCTCAGCAATGCTTTGTCCCTATCGGCCCTGTTCAGCAGTCCCTTTGACCTCATATCACTCATCTCACTTTGTAGAGTGCCTAGCAAACTTTTCTGCCCCCTTCGATTCAAGGAGCTTGACTGAGATATCAATTTGATTTGAAGACTGATAATTAATCTGCTTTGGAATACCTTGATCATAAATTTGATGGCCCAAGTAATTAATATTCTGAGAATGACAACCCGATATCTGAGGCAAAATTTGACTAGAGGTAGAAGACTGTACCTGGCCTAAAGGCTGTCCTTGAAAGATGAGTGTGCCTGTTGTGTGAATTGAGTTAGAAATTGGTTATTACTTTGTGACCGACATTTGGACAACTTTGGAAGGAGTGAAAGCAAACCCTAGACCTAATGCCTAGCGACCAAATTTTGCTTGAAGACTCACTGAAATGACAAAATTTGACCTTGACACTTTGAGACCACTTTGTAAGAGCATATTTGATCACTGGAGGAAGGCTGGAAAGACTGACACTAACATTGGCTCCAATGGGGATGGTAGCTCCTTGGAGGTGCCAAGAACAACAAATCTCTGGGAGAGCAGACAATGCCTTCATCCATTGGGCAATGGAGTCAAAACTCAAGATAAAAGGCATGACTGAAAACCGACACAAACTAACTTAACAACAAGACTGAAAACTAACTCACAAATGACTCATGACTCAAACTGACTCAATACTTAAACACAACTGACAAACTGAAAATGATGCTCAAAGTGGAGCTTATTTATCAAATCCTACTCTAACAGTTTCATTCATCACATGATCAAGTGAAATGAAACAACCAATGTAACCAAGTAAGTATCCCATCTGCTGTTCGAATTCTCCACAAGTGCTCACTAATGAACAACAAGAGAGAACTACTGAAAGGCAACTCCCATGACAACCTAGAAACAGATCCGTTGAATGATATGGATTCTCTATCCGCCTCCAAAAACACTGCATAAGGCTCTTGAAATTCAAGCACACTGGAACTTAGCTCATCCAATGGATTACTTCTCTTCTCTTCAGACCATGAATGCAAACTTTTATTTAAGCTTTGTGACGAGATTCCTGCTGAAAATGACAAAGAAACCAGCGGCCGGGTCAAGTTTATATCAGTACACATTTCAGGCTCACATGTAGTCAATGGAGAAGGACTTTGACTGCAAAACTCATCCAAAACATCAACTATTGGATCATGAAAAACTTGAAAAGACTGTTGCAACCCATTTTCTATTGGTTCCAATGTGATTACATGATTGCCTACATGCTGCTCATTCTTTACTGAAGATGTACTATGCAATTTTCCCTTCAAAAACTGAAATGATTTGAAACAAAATGGTATGGAATCATCTTGCATCATCCGAGCATATGTTCCAGCTTCCAAGTATTTATTTGAAACTTGACAATCAAAGGCATTCGGGGGTTGCAAAGCTGAATATGAGAAGTCTTGAACAAGGTTTTTATTGCCTTCAAGATGGTCCAGATCAAGACTTGTTGACAGCTGATTTCTGATTGCATGGAAGTTGTCTCTGATGAACTGACATGAATCAAAACAAAAAGGCAAAGATCCTTCACTTACTTCAAAATTTGCTGCACTTTCCTCTTCATTGTCATAGCTGATATGCATCGGTTGATCACTGTATTCAAGCTGCTGTAAGTGAACTTCTTCCACCCACAAACGAGGTGCTGATTTGTCTGCAAGATTAGCTTCTGTTTGGAGAACATAATCATCATCATACTGATCAAACTGAGGCAAATCATCAGTATAAAAGACATCATCAAGCATACATGTCATATCAACAGATCTCTCTTCTCCAAGATGATTAATAAGACAATCATTATCAAATCTATAACAATTGGGATAAGAAATAAGATGTTTTGGATCAGCAGCTTGTTCTTCTTCAATCAGCGCCATGAGCTTGAACATCATAATCATTCCTTGCGTTGATCTTGTCCATCATCTTTTCTGCTGTACTTACCAAAATGTCAAGCTTCACCTCTAGAGATGTTGATTCCTCCGGATCTATGTTGTTCGTCTCTTCTTCCTTCAACCTTTCCCTTCGGATCAGCAAGTGAGCCTCTACATTTATTGCATTGTTCTGCATCGCTTCAAGTGTTGCAAGGTTCCTTTCTCTTAGCTGAAACTCCATCTCTGGATCAAAGGCACCCGGATAGTGCAAGAGAGCAGATCTAGGAGTAGGCCTTATCTCAATTGGCATTGAATAATAAACTTGATTAAATCTGGTTGAAAACTGTTGTACTGTCTCCCCTGGCATTCTTTTCAGCTGGTTATACTCTTCTATCATAAGGAAAAGGTTTTTTCCGATCATCTACCCGTCAAGAAAAACTTTAACGAACTGCCGGAAATATGAGATGCTCACATCAGGCAGGGCTTTGAACCAACTCTTAACTTTCCCTTGCAAAGAAAGAGCAAAAAGCCTTATACTAACATCTTCTTCATCAACTTCAAAAAGATCTAGAAAATTCTAAACAGTTTTCACATGTTGCTCAGCGTTGACATTCTTACATTCACCATCAAACCTCGGCAAGTATAGATCATAGTTTTTGGGGAAAGCATGAAAAACAGAAGGTAAAATCAGAGGCTTGTATCAATTTGGAATTTTACAAGGTATAGGGGTATGTACCGAAGGTATAAAATCAGTCTTGGTCTCTTGGGGCTCATCAATTTGAAGATGGTCATCACAAGATTCAAAAGAAAGGTCTTGATCAAGCTCAAAGGCATGCAAACCTTTGGTATTTACAATCTTCAAAGGGAAGGAATCAACTGCAGGCTGAGGATCTCTTCTCAAATACAATATACTTTGCAAAGCCTTCTTGACATTCGCGGGAAAAAAGAAGAAATAATTTACAACAAAGAACAAAATGTCTTGGATGAAATTCCAACTTGAAGACCTGATCTGTCCATATTGTCCCTTCATGTTTTTGCTGGTCAGGTTCATCATCCAGTGGAGTCTTTGGATCTGATCTCAAAAATGATTTGGAATCGCTAGGTGAAAGATTTCAGCCTTTCCAGTGTCTGATCGTTGTCCACCATCAACCATCAGATCTGAACTTGATAGATGTACTGGGGCAATTAACAAGTTAGATGTCACGTTTACAAGCTAGACCAGAGGTTGACTGAAGCAGCGTTTATCTACTTCCGCTAATGCAAAGCAAAAGTGTTTCAAAGGCTACTTGGCATAACTTCAGGCTCCGTCTGTAGCTTATAAAACAAATGACATGAACAAGCAAACCATGTTCTCCCCGGTATGGTCGCCACTATGTTAGGGCCTAGATTTGTCTCAGGCTGAAAAGACAAGGTTCTAGGTCCACATCAAACCACGCTCAGCCTCGTAACTAGCCTTACGAGCACAGCAGAGGGCTCTCTCCGGGTTAATCTCGGAAAAAGGTAATCGATGAGGCTCAAGATGAAAAAATTTGTAACTGATCTTAGGCTAGGTATGAAGTACAAGGAGTTTGAAGTTTATTTTTTGAGGTTTTTGTTGAATCAAAGGGAAAGGCAATTTTGGGTGCGGGGATGAGACACAGTTTCTGCAGAGGTCTATTTGGGGCAAGGTAGGTTATCGTCTTGATGCTTTCAAAGAGGATGAATGGGTATATCTAACTGGTGAGAAGCTAAGGAGAGCAAGAAGCTTTCAAGGATTCTCCTTAAACAGATGAAAACATGGAAAATCAAACAAACTTAAAGGCAGAGCATAACAATCTATGGATTCTACCTTAACACTTCATTTGTTCAATTGCAAAAGATGAGAGAAAGAAAATGATACACATAACAACTTACAATTACTGAAAGAATCACAACATCAACACATAAAGCCACATGGATCCCAAACAGTGCTGCAAAACCCCAGTCTTTCCTTAGCCAAAAATGCAGAGATAGAATGTACAATAGGTTGCCAAGATTTTCCCAAGAGTCCAACCATGAAAATGACTTAGAAATTACATAATATAGGCAATCCAACCTCTTCCCTTGCCTCTAGGGGTCGAGCTCATCATTCTAGGAGCTGTTTCAACCAATTCTAAACAAAGCACTACAATCTAGGCAGTCAAAACAACTTGCCTCTATAAGGTAGGAAACTGATTAATTCATTAAATTTTCACTCTTTGGTGAATGAATCTTCTAGAACAAGTAACTAGGTGCCAAAATTACATCATGTTCACTCAATTACATCAAGATAAGTCACAAATTACATCACAAAGCAAAACTAGTTAAGCTGGCCGAATTTCTGAGCTGAAAGATGAAAAATTGGGCAAAAAACCTATATGCACCGCGCTGATTTCTATATGCGTCGCGCTACTTTGATGCTGATATTGAGGCACTTTCTGAAGTTCAAATTGAGCTCAAGTTAGCTTGTTGGAAAGCCCTACCTGTCTACCTTCCAACCCAAGTGGAATTTTCCAATTTGGTGTCCATTTGTCCCTCCACAAGTGCATTCTCCCAAGACTGCTTCCTGTGTGTCAAAATAGGGGCCGTGAGGTCATTTTTTGCATGTTTTTTGACCTTTTGGGGACCCAAAACTTGCCCAAATGTCTTGTCCAAGTACCAAAATTCATTAATTTTCATGAAAAATCCAAAACTGCAAGCCATTTATGATTTGGAGCTCCCAATCCTAAGCGCCGCGCGCATATAGAGAAAAAGCCTGTTTTTTGTGCCAAAAATTTCAAAATTGACAAAATTTTCTCCAAATTTCTTGAAATTTGGGCTGGGGGTCCCCAATCAAGTACCATGCTTAGCAAAAGAGGCTTCGGCCAAGATTTGGATTCGATCATGCACTTTTTGCCTCTTTTTCTTTTTGATTGTCTTCTTCAATTTCGCCTTTAGATTCCTTATCCATGCCTTGCAGACCTTGTTCCACGCCATGTAGTGGAAAGCCATGTGTCTCAGCAATGCTTTGTCCCTATCGGCCCTGTTCAATAGTCTCTTTGACCTCATATCACTCATCTCACTTTGTAGAGTGCCTAGCAAACTTTTCTGCCCCCTTCGATTCAAGGAGCTTGACTGAGATATCACTTTGATTTGAAGGCTGATAATTAATCTGCTTTGGAATACCTTGATCATAAATTTGTTGGCCCAAGTAATTAATATTCTGAGAATGGAAACCCGATATCTGAGGCAAAATTTGACTAGAGGCAGAAGACTGTACCTGGCCTAAAGGCTGTCCTTGAAAGATGAGTGTGCCTATTGTGTGAATTGAGTAAGAAATTGGTTATTACTTTGTGACTGCCCCTGACTAGCTAACTCTACATGTGAACCAGATGAAGAGTGCATTTGATTGCCTGATTGTGTTTGCATCAAGCTTTGATTTCGTGCCTCAAACTGATTTCTTAGCTGTACATGTAAATGATCCGTGGCTGAAGGTGCCTTTGTCAACAATGGATCATTGCCTTGAAGAACAGAGGATGGTGTTTGATTAAAATTGATTTCCTTGCTTCATTGGCAGAGACAGCCTTGATGTCATTTTTAGATATGGGGAATAAGGGGTTTAAGGAATAGTATTTAGATTTTGGGATAACGATTAGGGTTTAGGAATGTGTAACTAGGGTTTGGGAATTTTCATTTGAAATTTTGAGAAATGAGATTTGGGATATGGGATTAGTGAACTTTTTAGGGATATGTGAGTTTAGGGATAGGGAAATCAAGAGAAAAAGGGAATAAGGGAGTGGTGAGGGAATAAAGGATGGACTTGGTAACAAAACAATAGTTTGAAACCCTAGGCAGTAATTTTCTTTGAGAAATTTCAAAGGTAGGGTTTGCTTTCTTTTGAACACTCACCATACACAAACACCATCAAACCACCATCAAATTTGGATGAAAAGCAATAATCAGAGGGTTAACCTACTTGAACAAGTGATGATCCACAGGTTTTGGGCGATTTGGAGCAAATTTGTGAATTTGTTGATGTCTCGGCGCATTGGGCAACTGGCGCGGCGTACAGGGAAGGCGCGGCGCATATAGCTTCATTTCTCAGTGCAAAAATACACTGGCGCAGCGCACAGGGAAGGCGTGGCACATATAGCCTGTGCATAGTGCCTTTTTACAGGAGACTTTTGGAGGGTTTTCTGGTGTCAAAATTGGGATCAGGATAGTTCGTTAGAAAGGTCTTTGAGTCTAATTTCCAACCCAATTGGAATTTTTCAATTTGGAGTTCATTTGCCCTGTCAAAAATCAAATCTTCCAAGACTGGTAAAAATGTACCAAATGAGGCTGCCTCAAGGCAGAGTGCTGTTGTAGTCAAGTTTTGAATGCCTTCCTCAACTCCAAATTGAGCTCATGATAGCTCATTGGAAATATATTTGTGTCTAATTATCATTTAATGCATCAAGAAAGTCATTTGGCCAACCAAGCTAGGAGAAAACTTGATTTTCTCAAGGTCACTTCAGAGGTGCATCAATTCTCCCGAGGCGATTGTATTTTTGACATTTCTCTAAAACCATGACACTTGTGTAAAAAGTGAAGGAGGTTTTTCTTCCTTGGCCTATTTTGGACAAAAATATCTCTCAGGATTCCCAAATTCATCTTTCCTTGCTCAGAAACATCATTTGAGTAAAACCTACCCCGATTTATGGAACAAGAGATTTGTCGAAATGAAGCGAAATGAAGGGGATGAGGGGCTTCTAAATTCTTGAGAAAATTTTGGGAAGTAGGGAGGGATGTTAGGAAGTAGGAGAAAGTGGAATCTCAGAAATTGAGTGAGGGGAAGGGGTGCAAAAGGGCGAAACACAGGCCTAACCTAGAAAATTGCCAAGTTGTAGCAAGAAACTAGGGTTTGTGCAAAAATGAGGAATTCGGGGGATCTCAATGATGGGAAGTGTTTAATAAGGTAAATTAAGGATAGGGGTAGGTGTATGAACATCCGGATACAAATTTTGCTAATGATTTGACCATCCAAGAGAAATTGCCTTCAAAACCCTAGGAGAGGGAAATGACCTTACCTAGACGCAACTGAAGCATGAACAAGGTGTAAAATGACCCAATGGAACCTAACATGATAAAGACAACCCTTTGAATGATGGTACACAGCTGAATGATGACATGGATTGACATTTGGACAACTTTGGAAGGAGTGAAAGCAAACCCTAGACCTAATGCCTAGTGACCAAATTTTGCTTGAAGACTCACTGAAATGACAAAATTTGACGTTGACACTCTGAGACCACTTTGTAAGAGCATATTTGATCACTGGAGGAAGGCTGCAAAGACTAACACTAACAACAGTTAACCATTATAACATCACTCGGCTTCCGCCGTAAACAACTACATAAAATACCTGGGTCAGTCCTGTGGGTACTGTGCAACTCCACGAATCAGGTTTTCTTGACTCCTACGTTCTTCCCTTCCGTCGGCCGCAACTAGAATTTTTTCACCTTTCCTTAACCTTGCTCAGTCTAACCTTGCTCCTTTCCTGGTATTCTCTTTTTATATCCCTTCTCTGTTACTTGGACTTCTATTTCTTCCCCTTGGCTGCTTCTACACCTTCCCGCCCCCTCGGTTGCCTTTGCCTCCCACTGCCACCTTGTCACAACTCTTGTGCAACTTCTTGTTCCGCTAGCCAATGGTTGTTGCCACCTGTTTCCTTCTTGTCCCTTAGTCAGTCAAAATGGGTCAAAACCTTTCCAGAATTTAAATGAAGGTCCCAACAGGCCCCGAACACAATTCCTTGACTCATCCCTGAGTCAAGTCATTTCGTCATCTATTTGTCCTGCTAATCCTGTAGGTGGTGGGTGCGTTGTTTACTACTCTGGTTCTGCTGTCGTCTGTGCAGGTGATTCCTCTGCTTCAATCATTACTGGTAGGATGGCATCTACTTTTGTTGTGCCTTCTTGCTCTTGCGGTTCCCCCATTCCAAATGAAGGCTCCAACTCTGGGACAGGGGTCGTTGTCTATTGCCTGAACACTGTGTAATTTTAAACGGTGGTGTCCCATTGAGTGAGAATTGCATCGGCAGCCAGAGTAAACATTTCGATCGAGTGCGACATCAGTTGAGTTGGCTGCTGGCTTTCAATGTCGCTCCATTGCTACCTGCTGGAGTCGCACACCTCCTTCAGAAGTAACACCTACATTTGGACCGGTGGCTGCAAATCCCTGATGATCTTCTTCATCCGCGTGGACTCCTCCTCTATACTATCAACTTGAGCCCGAAGGGTGTCCATTTGATCGTTGATTTGCTGCAACTGTGTGGGGTCTGTGCAGTCTTTTGTGCTGGCAAATAGAGTCTGTATTTTCTCTCGGAGGGGGTAGACCAAGTGGTTCTTCAGTGCCAGGCTACCAGACTAGTCATGGAGCTTATTCATCAGGGAATATCCATCGACGAGGGCATCGAATAAGGCTTGCTTCTTGGCTTCCATCTCCCAGACCTTCCCCTCGACCGGCCTTGTGTAAATTGCTACTAGATCTGGTAATGCAGATCTCACCGTCTCCAATTTCCTCTTCATCCCAACATTCCTGGCTCCCAGGTGCAAGCATGCCGCCCGAATGTGGTCACAACAGCTGACCAGTGTGAAATTATCCATGTCTGCTGGTACTTCGGCATCCACCTCAGTGATGGTCAACCATAGTGATCTGAACCGCTATGTGACCTCGCCAATGTGGGCCTGCAATCCAACGTTTTCTTGCCGCAGGTGATCCCGCTCGTTGGTCACCATCTGCAATTTCTTCGCTTACCATTCATGCTCCTGGGATACGTCTTGATGGAGCCTTTCGGCTCTATGTGCTGCCTATTAAATAAATGAAAATAGTTGGGGCGAAGACCTGTGTTGGAGCATCTCGGCCTGCATTGTGGTAGGTTCTGGGAACTGTTGTTGTAGGGGTAGGCCATTGGCGATGGATTTTTTAGAATGGGAGGCAGGCAAATGGGTTTGTTGTGATGGCGGGGTGAAGTGTGGAGTGGGTGGAATGATGCTAGGAGTTGGGCGGACTGAGAGACTTATAGGGAAGGGTGGCAGGTATTGCAACAAGTTTCCCCCCTCTAGTGGGTCCAACCCAAGCATCCAGAATTTGGTGAGTTCTATAGGTAGCATCCCGGTGGTATGAGCAGTGCCCTCTGTCTGAACAGTTGACTGGACTTCTGCTTTGATAGTTGTCCCTTGCCGGTCAGGCTGAATGGTTTTAGATAAAGTCACGGAGGTTGATGCGGTGTGTGGGGATGACTCCCGCGACTGGTGTAATGTAGTGGAGGTGGTGGTGGGGATCTATTCAATGATGGTGGTTGCAGGGATTGATTTCTCGACCTCCATAGTGAGGTTGACGATCATAGCTGGCGGATTAACTTCTAGTTTCTTGACAGTTGGGGTTCAGGTGACTTGTTTTTTCTTGGGCTTGGGGACCGTGGGCTGAGAGGGGGCTTGTGTTACACCTATTGGGAGCTTCATGGCTAGCGGTGTCGTGATGATTGGTGTAAACATGGTGGAGCCCTGAAATATGGTGGGGTAGTTTCTCTCACCTGACCCGAAGTTGGCGATTGTTCGTCGGAGCTTGAACATCTTTTCTTCCATCTGGAGCACCATTGGCTCGATTTCGTCCTCGGCTAGCCGCTTCATGCTGCTCTCAGCCCCATCTTCGCCTTTCCTCTATGGAGTCAACGCTCCAAAAAGGTACTTGTGCCTAATTTATGTTTTCTCGCAGGCCACTGCTAGCCATGAACCCATTTCTCTGTGTAGCGCTTCTTCAGTTAAGACAAAGCTTAGAGGTCTCAACTTGAATGTTTTAGGATGGGTGCACCTTGGTCGTAGGTACGTATGCGCGTGGGTGGCACCAAACCAAAGGTCTTCTGAGAATTCATCTAACAGAGCCTTCGGTATCCTCTCTGTGGACCTGATAGTGGCCAACATCTATTCATACCAGTCCTTGAAGGCTATGTCGTTGATCTCCTTTATGATAGGGTCTCCTCATGCCTTCCAGGGGTCATACCGGAGTGCAATTGGTTTCCCCTCAAGGATGGTTTCCATTTGTCTCCTTTGTTGGCCTCCATTTCCACATTGCCAATGACATCAACAAATATCCAAACACAAACCCAGTACCCCTTCTGTATACATCCTCGCATGCCTCAAAAAACTCATTGAGAACATAGGCTGACTAGTTTAGCACCTCCCCTTAGCAAAAATGTTTCGTAACTGGGATGGCATCCAAGGTGCATTCATTCATTATGGAGTGCCGCATCATTTTTCCTGCAAAGAGGTAACAGGGAAATCTAATTTCATTCTTATTGATCTTATCTAACTTCGCCCCTTTGTTGCCCTGCTTAGTCCCATATTTGGCATAAATGTTGTCTTCACTCTGCTTCTTGCCCCTCTACACCCCTGCCTGGAATGTGGTGCGAAATGCATTTCCACCCTCGATCAGTCCTATGAGTCAATTGATATCTTCCACATGGATAGGGTACTCCTTATCCAGCCACAACGAAGCTCCATGCATCCTGCTTACTAGCATCTTGGTACACTACATCACAACAAATTGAGTGTCGAATACAGGTAGGCTCCTCAAATGGAGGAGTGTTGATCTCTGTAATCCCTTGAATTCTTCCCTAACCCTGGAGGACTTAGTGCCATCCTCCTTTAGGAAATCCTCCATGTAAACTTCTCTCTTCATTGCTGGGAAGTGGAAACAGTATGTGAAGTCATTGTCTATCAGATTGGCCTTGTCATACTTGCCATATAAATTGTTGACTGCTTCAATTCGTGCATCCAATGCGTCCTGTGGAACTGATACAAGTCCCTTGGCCATCTCCTTTCTCCTGTGATAAACTATCTGCACTGGAGGCTTCCTACTTTTCTGTCTCTACTCCTATTCTTCAAAGTGAACTTGTAACTCTTCTGTTGTCTGCAATTGGAATTCTGGAATTCCCTTCATTCTTCTGCGACTTAAGTAGCCGGTCCTGACATGATGTTCCCTGATTGACGAGGCCTTAATAACTAATTACTCCATCGATCTTCCCATGCATTTTGGCTATACTTTTCCGCTGCCAGCTGACTTGGACGTGACAACCCTAACGTGGACTTGAAGGTACAGAGTGGGCTCTATGGTGTATTTATTTTGCCATGATGTGTTTATATATTAACCAAATTTACACCTAATGGGAAACAATATTGTGACTACTACTCTGACAACTGCTTATTTAGTTACTTAATCAGGCAATGAATGCCAATACGACATATGGGACGGGTCTCTACGTGGTCATAAATGTTGGAAAAAGTGCATGCCTATTTGTATTCTGCTGATTAGGATTATGTAAGTGGCCACTGACTGTACTGACTGGGATTGCATGTGTATCCACTAAAGATAGCCCCCCCACTAACTCTGATTACGGGGACTACGTGTGTGCCTACTGATGCTACTTCCCCCCCCTCGACCACAAATGGGTTGCAGTAAGAGAAAACTCTGTTGTAACCTTATTGATATCTACCGCCCCTTTTTTTATTAGTTGTGGAAGGGCTTTGGGTGCATGCCATTGACCCATCCATGCAATAAGACCCCATCCAATTGTGCAAGCCTAACCGCACCTAAATCTCAGATTTTTGTTACTATGAATGGACCCAGCCAGTGCATCTGTAATTTCCCTAGGAACTTCAGGAACTTGCTATCATAAAGGAGCACTTGTTCCCCTACCCCAAATGGATTCCTCTTGATATGCCTATTGTGCCAGGCCTTTTTCCTTCGCTGCTCTACTGATTGATGGAATTCTGCTAAAAACCGAGTTTCTTCAAGTTCCATCAGCTGGTTTAGTTGCTCTCTTAAGGCACTGTTGTTTATCATTCTCGTTGCCTCTGAGATGAACATGCTGGGCAGTATAAATTCTGTTGGTACTACCACTTCCCTTCCATAATACAAATTGAAATGGAGTTTGCTTATGGAGTCTCTTTACTATCATCTTATATTCCCATAGGGTCGCGGGTATTCTTTCATCCCAATCATCCCTATTGGCAGATACGACTTTTGTGAGTCCTTTCTCCAGTATCTTGTTAAATGCTTCTACTGCACCATTGGCTTTTGGGTGGTGTGGGCGGATCTTGTTGTGTTGAACCATGAATGTCTTTAGGAGAGATTTAATGGTCTCATTTAGGAAATGCATGCTTTGGTCACTTGTGAGGCTCCTCGGGCATCCGAACCATGAAATGATGTTCTCAAATATGAACCTTGCCACTGTTTCTGTTGTGCAGTCCTTTACGGGTGCCGCCTCTACCCACCTTGTGAGGTATTCCATTGCTCTTATGATGTACCTTTCTCATGAATGCATCATTGGTGGAGAAATAGTTCCAATGAAGTCTACCACCCACTTATCAAATATCTGCACTGTGTGGACCAGATGTAGAGGTAGCTGATCACGTCTCAACGGATTTCCAACCCTTTGATAGATGTCACATGTTCTGGAAAATTCTTTAGAATCCTTATGGATAATTGGCCACCATAGTCCTGTGTGGAGTATCTTCTTGCGCTGGACTTCCCTCCTACATGACCCCCTGCAACCCCTGCATGGAACTCCCATAAGACATCGTTCCTTTCATGCTGAACAACACAGTGCCTCAGTATTTGATCTAAGCCCATTTTATAAAGGTGTCCTGCAATTATTTAGTAATCTTCTACCCTAACTACTAGGTGTCGTCTCTGCACTACTATGTATTCTTCTGGGCAGTGACCAGCTGTCAAGAATGAGGCGATTTGTTCCAAGTGGTCTGGAATTGCCTCTACTCTAAATAAATTGGCATCGGGCAACCGATCATCTACTTCTCCTTCATTTTCCCTTGTTTCTAGCCACGACAAGTGGTCTAGTGCCACATTGAGTCTGCCCTGCTTTACCACTACTTCAAATGTGAATTCCTGGAACAACAACAACCATTGGCATATTCTCCCCTCTAGCACTAGCTTGTTTACTAAATACTTGAGCTCAAAATTGTCTATGAAAAAATTGAATGGCACCCCCAGTAAGTAGTGTTTGAACTTTTGGAGAGAGTAAACCATGGCTAGGGCTTCCCTTTTGGTTGTGGTATAGTTCCTTTCCGCACTGGACATCTTCTTGCTAACATAGTAATTTGGATGGTCCATGTTTTTCTCCCCTAGCTATGCTAAGATTGCTCCTAGTGCTATTCCTGATGCATTGATGTGCACATGGAATATTTTGTTCCAATCAGGATACACCAATATAGGAGCACCTACTAGCCTCTCTTTTAAGTTATTCCGAGCCGTCTGACATTCCTCAGTCCAAATGAACTCTTTCGTTTTCTTCGGTAATTTCTCCATTGGAGCCATGATGGATGTGTAATTTCTAATAAATCACCTGTAGTACCCCGTATGCCCTAGAGTTTCTCTTAGTTGTTGGGTGTTGCATGGTGGTTCCATGTGGATAATTGCTGCAACCTTGGTAGGGTCTAGACATCCTCCATCCTTGTAGATGATATGGCCCAGTAGATTTCCAAAGGGGACTGCGAAGATATATTTCTTGAGGATTAAGGAGATCTACAGTTGTATGCATCTTTCAAACATTATTCTCAATAAGCTGGTGTGTTTTTTCAACAGATTGTATACTGTCCAGTCATCCATGTAAACTTCTAGGAACTTATGAATATAATCTCTGAATGCAGCTATGATGATTCTTGAGAAGACCGCTGGTGCATTTTTTAGTCCGAATGGCATGACATTGTAGGCATATGACCCCCACTTCGTAGTAAATGTTGTTTTCCTCTTATATTCTTCAGCTATTCTGACTTGATGGTAACTCGAGAAACCATCTATGAATGAATATGCTTCATTCCCCAAAACATTTTCAAGGACCTCATCGCTAAAGGGCATGGGAAACGGGTCATGCACGCATGCGTTATTTAGGCTCCTGTAGTCGACACCTACTCTAATTTCAATTGCGTCCTTCTTGTTCTAAATAACTATTGGACTTATCCATTCAACTTCATCCACTGATGATTCTTTCCTCCAGCATTTTGTCAATTTCCCTCTTAAATTACTCTTTCACCCTTGGGTTTAATATGTATGGTCTATGTTTCACTGGTCGAGCATCCGGTCTCAAGAAAATTTTCATCTCCCGAAGGTTTCCATTTATTCCCTTCAGTTCTGCGACTGAAGCCAGGAATAGGTCTTGATATTCCTGAAATAGGTCGAAAATTTCCTTGGTGGTTTGTTTGTCCCAGTAGTCTCCCACCGATGCTATCTTAGGCTTATCCTCTACCCCAACGTTCTGCATCTTTAGCTTCATTAGTATAAGGTGAGCACCTTCTGTCAGGGGGCTCTCTCGGATATCTCTCTCCCCTTCCGTTTTCCCAAAGGTTAGATGCCTCAGTCCCTCCATCCTGTCATCGTTATCTAGTCTTGCGTCTACCCTGTTTCATGTTGCATATCCTGGCGACTCTATCTCCTACAAATATTGCAGGAAATTTTCATTGAGATCTCCCTCAACCAACGGCTCCAATGTGAACAAAACTCCCTTTATTGCCTGGATTGGCCCTATCATTTGTGCCTCGTCCCCTCTGAATGATAAGTTGCTGACAAATTGTGCCTCCACGGTATCCCAGTCTACTGTCTGCCGACAAAGCTCGTCTTGGATATATGACGCTCGGGGAACAAGTCCGAGGGTATGTATAAATGCATGTACCCTTCGGTCCCTCGGCATTCCTCTGCGTTTCCAATTGACCATGCAATGCTTGATGTGCTCCTTGGGACTTGAATCCCCCTTGTATTTTTCCTTATCCTGTGTTTGATGTTCATCTTGGGTAAACCTTTTCTTCATGGTTTTTTAACGCTCAACCAATGTTTTATTGTATTGCAATGCGTCCTCGACGATCTTGCCAGTGTCGCCATGAGGCCAATACTTAGATAGGAGATCCTTTGATCCTCTGTTACTTCCCAGTCTACTCTGTCTAAGAAGGTGCCCACTGGCCCAAGGCCATGGTACCTCGGGTAGTTAGCTACCTCCATTTCTCCCCAGTTTACTCGGCTTATCATCGCACAATGTCTAGCGGTCAATTCGTATCCCCCCTGCTTCTATGCATCCCATGCAGCTTCTGAGTCGGATTTCAAGCTTTGGATACTTCGATAGCTCACTGATCCTCTAACCGTGGGGTTGATGTAGTCCTCCCTCTTCCCTGCTGTGAGTGCGTATAGTTGGTCTAACCCTCCTGGCTCATCCCTGTCATCTGCTGGTTCTGTGAACCTAGGCCCTTGGTAGGGGTCTAATGGTTGGATCACCCTTAACCCGTCTACTTTGAAAATCATCAGTTCTTTCTTCAGGTCTATGACCGCATAGTTATCGTATGCCCAGTCAATCCCCAAGAGTGCCGGGTATGGGTCCTTATCCCCCATGATGTCAATCACCTCAAATTTTGTGTGCATCTTCACCCTCGCCACATCAACCTCTACATTTTCCAATCTCCCAATTGGCAGTATGCAGTACTGATTTTCCATTCTTAGTTGAATTGGCGAGTATTTTAATTGAGGCTTCCCCATTGCCTCCCAAGTTTTCCTAGGTAGGATGTTTACATCCGACCCCAAGTCTAACATGGTGTCTCTTATCTGGAATCCTGCCACTTGTGCATTGATTCAGAACTCCTTGCCACTTCTTCTCTTGTTCCGTTTCACTCTTCTTGAAGCCTTCTCTAGCAACCCTGCACCTGGTCGATCCACTTCCTCTTCCTCCAGGGATACCGAAGCCTTTAGACTTTTTCTCAATTCCTTCAACATGTCTTCATCCTCAACAATTTTCAAGAATAGTTTAAACCATTCTCCAATCAGCTAGGTGTGATCAGGCATGTGGTTCCATGGTATTTTAGTATCCTTCTCCATGACCATCCCTTCGAATAGCTTAGCTTCCTCACATTAATACCACTTTTGGTATTCAGCCTGATACCCCTTCTATGGAGATGTCGCTTTAAGGATTAAGGGGGGGTCCTCTGTGTAGTGGTCCTCCCCTATATTCTTCCCTCCCCTGGTGACTATATTAATATTGGTTGTGGGGAGGCTGTCATCGGTCCTCGGTTCAACATTCACTAAGTTGGCCCCTCTCTATCTGGTCCTTTCTTCCCATTTTTCAATGAGTTTCGGTCAGTCCTCTGTTGCGTGGGTATTAATTCGACATTGCGAGCAATAGGGTCTCCTCAGCAATGGAAATTATCTAGAAACATGCCCTTCCTGATTGCAGTTATAACACCACACAAGCTCTCTTCCTCCTGTTATTCCCCCTCATCCCCCCTAGTTTGATTCATTGACCCTAAATGTGGATCTGTCCAACGTCTTTGTTAGGGCATCCAATGCTCGGCACTGATCGGTGTGGTGCGTTGTTGATGCACAAAACTCATAGTAGGTATTATTAGGGATGTTAGAGTACGTTTGTAAAATGGGGCACATCCGTGGTAGGTTTCCATATTCCCTACAGACTTCACAAAGGTCCTGAGTATTCCTCCCTGGGAAGGCTCCTTATGCTCCCACCGCCGCAACTCCCGCAGTTAGTTGGGATCTTGACAACCTCGCAACCCCACCTGCATGATTAATCCCTCTCAACCTCGAGTATTCTGTCACGACGTACCCCTCCACCATGCAGTGGGTGCACCAAACGTTGGGTCTGGCTGGGCGCACTGGCTGAAGATCTTTCAATTTCTTCGTCAAGGTTGCAATCTGGTTCTGCAGGCCTAAAATCAATGGGTCTTGTAGGCTCACCCCTCCCCTGGACTCATGCAGGTATCCTTCCATTGCTTCCATGCGTGATGCTTATTCCAATGCATCCTAGAGGGTTCCTATATTCTGTTGTGTTAGTGGCGTTGTGGTCAAAGGAAATAGTGCCTTAATGAACTAGTCCCGTTGGTGGTTCGCGTCCAGAGTGTAACTCAACTTGGCAATGGCATCCTTAAACCTTTGTATAATATCCCAAGCCATCTCTCCTTCCCTCTACTTAATCTCCCAAAGTTTTGATAGCCCTTGCTGATCCATTTGTGGTACCTTGAACTCCTACACAAACCATCTCTTTATGTCATCTACTCTGGGGTTCTGATTTTGCTCCGCCAACTTTATAAATCAGTGTAGATCCATTTCTCTCAGCGTGGTCTGGAATTCTACTACCCTTACATTGTCTGGAGTCTAATGGGCCCTCCAAATAGCTTCACAGAGATACCAGTGTTGCTCTACATCCCCGTTCCCTCTTCCCACAAATTTGGGGTATCTAGCAAAAGATCTCACCATATTTATCTGGGTAGGAATTATCGGTATGAACTCCTTGATCCCTGGCTACTGGGAACCCTATAATCCTAAGTTACTGATATTACTGGTTCCTGTGTTGCTCCCAATGTTGAACTGGACTCAGTATTTCTCCCGCGTGCTATATACCTGCACTACCTTCGCTAAGCTAATAATAAATTCCTCCAGATTGTGATAAAGTACCAGGGGAAGATTAGGGGAAATGCTACCTTCGTCTCAAGGGTATTGTTGCTGACTCTCAATGGATGCTTCCTCTTCACTGAATAACCTCCTCATCACCTCTCCTGTATCGTCCTTGCTTCCTTCTCCGTGCCCATGCGGCCCCTTCTCTTGCGATCCGTCTGTCGCAACCTGTACTTGCGATATAGATTCCGCAACCTGCAGGGAAGGTCCGTCCCCATTTCCCCGACTCTTCCATCTTCCTTCACTGCTCTCACTTTGCCCATTAATGTCTTCTACTTCCTCTTTGACTTGGGGTTTTCCCCCCACCGCTCCTACTTGGTGGGGCCCCATCCTTTTCTTCCCTACAGTGTGAATCACCCTCGCCTGCCACTTATCCGCTAGTAGTGCCCTTTTATGCACCCCAACATCTCTTTCTTTCTTCAGTTCTTCAACATCCATCCCTTCAACAACATCTCTATCCCTCAACCGGTAGAATTTCCCCTCTACGTCTCCCCCCAGTACCGGGGATTTACGCTTCCATCCCCGCTGTGGGCGAAGACAACAATCCTTCTTCCACCATAAACATCTTGATCCATGTCGGGATTTCCCTCATCAACTCACGTCTCAGTCCTGAGCCAAACACAGCTTCTGATTTTGAGAAAGACTGACAAATCTCCCTAACAAACTCAACTACGTATCCCTCCACTGTAGTCCTTACCCAAAAGTCGACTGGTCTGGTCAGATCATTATCCAACTATTGCAGTAGGGCGAAATCCGAAGGGGTCCAACTTTGGCAAGTTTCTGCCAATCCACCTGGGTGAGTCTGCCTCTTCAGCCTTCTTAACCAATTATATAGATCCTCCAGGAACTTACACCAAAAAAATTCGTATTGATCATTAGTGCCGTCAGCATATAAAATTTCCTCACTTACCTTGTTGATCGATTGACTTCTACGGGTAGTATGCTCCACTAAAAATTGATCTACTCTAAGGTTCCACCAATCCCTGATCTCTCTTTTAAATATCCTCGACACCATAGTCTGAACTAGTTATCGTACCTTTGGGTCCCAACAACAGAACCATTTGTTGGCTTGCGAGAGTCATCAAGGGGAAGACCCTGGGTTCAGGCACAGGAGGCCAACAGTTTTCCGCTGTAGTCTAGGAAAACATCAACATTTTCACCCTACCCCAAAGGGAAAGGAGTCTCACCTGAGGCATGCCATGACCAAAAGGGAGAAGGGTTCACAATGGAGTCATGGAAAGCTTAACCGAGTTGCATTCAATCAAATACATGAATACATTACATAAAACGTAGAGATAACAACATACTTATGATGTTACATGAACTACTGATTACATGCAATTGTTAATTCATTAAAAAATACTTTAAAGGTACCTCATACGCAGGGCTAGATACATAATAAACCGCAATTGATCTTAGCAAACATTTATATTAATCATAACAGTTAAACATTGCAACATCACTCAGCTTCCGCCGTAAAAAACTACATAAAATACCCGGGTCAGTCCTACGGGTATTGTGCAACTCCATGAATCAGGTCTTCTCAGCTCCTATGTTCATCCCTTCCGTTCGCCACAACCAAAATCCTTTTCACCTTTCCTTAACCTTTCTCAATCTAACCTCGCTCCTTTCCTGCTTCTCCTTTTATATCCCTTCTCTATTACTTTGACTACAACTCTTAGCCTCGGTTGCTTTTGCACCTTCCCGCCCCCTCGGCTACCTTTGCCTCTCGCTACCACCTTGGCGCAACTCTTGTGCAACTGCGTGTTCCGCCAGCCAATCGTTGTTGCCACCTATTTCCTTATCGTCCCTTGGTCAGTCAAAATGGGTCAAAATATTTCCAAAATTTAAACGAAGGTCCCAAAAATTAACTGATTCCTATGAGAGTTTCTTATGTAAGTGTTAGAAACAATTTAACATAAAACAAATGATGAACAACATAAAAAATAAGAACAAAAAACATCAAAATATAACACACAACAAGCACATGATAAAGGAGTTCACCCATCCTTGGCTAGATGTCCTTGGTCCAGCGTCCAATGTCTTAGGCCTCTCTATTATGCTCTAATTACAACAAAAGTGTGTTTACGATGCTCAAATGCCTCTGAAACCTGTCTAAATGAGTTCAAAATCCTAAAAAATGGCCATCTAGCCTCTTTTTGCATCCCATTTGGATAAGAACTTAAGAAGTTATGACTTCTCCCTGTTCTTCCACTATTTGTTCCACAAAATGCTCTAAAACCAACCAAAAACCCATTTCCACTTCAAAATCTGCTAATGAAGTAAGAAATTCCCCACATGGCAGGCTATATCCTATCGGCCGTATCGAAAATCACAATCGACAAATGTTGGGGGCACATGGTCTTTTTAAACAACAAAACATTGCGATTGCGGTATTCTGGATCCGTCGAGGATAATTAATTGTAACATATAAAATGTCACATTCGGGGTCCATTTCTCATCGCAATTGGCGAAGTTTAGCAGTTCAAAGGTCTTGTTAATCGGAGGATCACTACAATTGCGGTGTTGTAGACCCATCGGGATATTAAACTATGACATATAAAATTCCCACGTCCGAGGTCTTATCGCACATCACAACCGACAGTCGGTTGCGCGCTCTTAACACATCAAAACATTGCAATGTTATATTGTGGACCATCTGGGAGTCAATTGCGCGCTCTTAACACATCAAAACATTGCAATGCTATATTGTGGACCATCTGGGAGTTTAAACTACAACACAAGAAAGTATCGCATTTGGGTAGTCATCGCAATCAGAACTTTATCTGTGGTAACAACAATAACAACGGGGTTTTTGGTGCAATATGCGATTGCGATTATTGCAAATTGCAACCCAACCTACTAGGGCCTTTTCTTAACCTACATCCTTTGTTTTTTCTCTGATATGCAATATGCAAGACTCGGTGGAAACTGACCACTTGGCACTTCCCCATTCATTGGGACCCTTGCCATGTAATCCAATCCTGCCACATAGACAAGTCAAACTTGAACTTTGACTTACTCTAACCTCTGCATACAAACTCGGATTTGAGTTTCATTCACGCCATGGGATTTAGAATGATGAGCTCTTCAATCTAAAGCTAAGTTTGACAAGATTCTGACAGTTTTAATTTTGAGCATAATTCTGAACACCTGATCACTCCTCCCCACTCAAAGCCTTTTGGACGCCAAAAGATTTATATTCAGTTATTGAACAGATGAGGGTACTATTCCCTCACCTTCTCAACTTCAATCCATTTGGCATTTGATGGATGTGTACCTTTGAGACCCACCCAAAGATAATCAATACTTCCCCTCTTAGTTGTCCTTGTCCTTCTGTCAAGTATAGTGTCTTGTTGAAGCACATCAAGGAATTCTGGAGAAAATTCTTCAATAGATGGAATTTGAACATTATCTCATTGATCTTCAATCAAAGGAGGTTCATACGATCTCAAATTTTCAACATTAACAATAGAATATATTTGCATGTATGAAGGAAAATCAAGCTTCAAAGCATTATTACCAATCTTTTCCATAATTTTAAATAGACCATAACTAATTGGTTTCAACTTTTTACCTTCACCTTGAAGCCTTTCCTTACTAATGTATAGCCAATCTTCATCACCTACTCGAAACTAATGATCCACGCGATGCTTATCATGCCTTGCCTTATGCTTTCATTTACTCTTTTCTAGTTGTTCTTGAACTGTTTGGTGAATCAATTGAATTTGCTCAATGAAGTTTTCTGCTATGTCTATTTCACTATGTCCATCTACAACTACATCTTTCTCAAAGATGAAATTCAAAGGCGGTTTATGAAAATAACCAAGACATGCCTCAAAAGGCGAAGTTAGAGTAGAAGAGTGTTTTTATCGGTTGTAAGCATGCTGAATATAATGCAACTGTTCATTCCACAACTTAGGATGATTGCTACAATATTCTCTTAGCAAATGAATAACTATCCTGTTAACCACTTTAGTTTGACCATATATTTGCAAATGAACTTTTCTTCAACTTTGTGTCCATCAAGTTCCATAAACTTGACCAAAAATTCCCAAAAAATCGAGAATCACGATTACTTACAATAGAAGTATGTAATCCAAAATGAACCCATACATCTTGAAAGAAAAGTAGAGTTGCTTGTTCAACTATAATTTTCTTTTTACAAGACATTAATATGCACATCTTGCTAAACCTATCCACAACTACATACAAATAATCATGACCTTTCCTTGATAAAGGAATACCTCCTACAAAATCCATAGAAACACTTTCCCATGATCGTGAAGGCACTGGAAGTGGTGTGTACAATCTTAGTTTACTATTACTAGGCTTACTGACTGCACACATTGAACAACCTCTGATAAAACGTGACACACTTTCAAGCATAAGAGGCCAATAAAAATAGCTTTAAATATTTTCCACTATTTTACTTACACTAAAATATCTAGCAATAAGAGAAGTGTGTGCTTCCCTTGTGACATTTACTCTCTCTCCCTGTGGAACGCAAAGTTTTTCCAAAGGATACAATAGATTATCATGTACATGGTAGTCTAATTCCTCAACTTGGTGGCCTTGATTCAAGTTTAAATATACCTCTTGAAAGTGAGCATCATGTGCATATTTCTCAACATAACTTTCAGGAAAAACAAAATGATTCTTGAGTAAAATGGCTGCATTAACAATCGGTCTAGAAAGCATATCAACAATTCTGTTATAAATACCTTTCTTGTACCTGATTACCAAGTGGAATTGTTGTAAGAATCTCATCCAATGAAAGTTCCTTTATTGCAGCAATTTTGTTTGATATTGCAGATATTGCAAAGGTTGATGATCAATGTGAATAATGGTTTTTTCCCATCAAGTAATGCTTCCATTTCTTCACACTTTGCACCAATGCATAAAGATCTTTATCATACGTAAGATAATTAATAATGACACCATTAAAATTTTTAGAATGAAATGAAATGGGCTTACCATGTTGTAAAAGAACTGCACCCAATTCATAGTCACTTGCATCTGTTTGAATTTCAAAGGGTTGTTCAAGTTCGACAATGCTAAAATTGGGGTTGAACTGATCTTTTGTTTCAAATCATCTTTTTTGTTGTTTGCCTCCCCACTAGAAGAAAACCTTCACACTGGTCAAAGCATGTAGTGGCGCTGCTATGGATTAGAAATTGGCAATGCACATCCTCCTTTATTGCGCTCCTCCCAAAAAACTCCTTACTTCTGTGACTGATTTGGGAATTGGCCAATTCACAATGACCAATCTTCAACTCACCTCCTCGAACTATGTGGCCCAAATACACTAAGGAAGTTTTTCCGAATTCACGTTTAGACATCTTCAAAAATAACTATTCTTTTTTCATGATATCCAAAACATTCCTCACATGTTTTACATGCTCTTCTCGTGATTTGCTGAATATCAAGATATCATCTAAATAGAAATTTACAAACTCATCAAGAAATGATCTTAAAACATCATTCATAACTCTCATGAATGTAGCTGGAGTGTTGCAAAGATCGAAAAGCATAACCAACCACTCAAACAATCCCTCTTTGGTTTTAAAAGCAGTCTTCCAAATATCCTCCTCAACTATTCTAACTTGATGATATCCACTTCTCAAGTCTAATGTTAGGTCCCTATAATATTAGTGATCCCCCCATTACTATTGTCATTGTATCCCTTATTGTTATTATTGTGCCCCAATTGTCCCCATATTGTTATTAGTGTGCCCCATAGAAACCTACTATTGTTATTGTTGTGCCCTTATGTTATTACTGTTAGGTCGACTTGATTATATTGTGGCCCCTTGGACTCCTATATATAGAAGGGAGGTTTAGTGATTTGTATCATCCAAGAATTGTTCATTTGTGTAATGTAGAGGTTTCGCCCTCGAAGAGGATGAATTATAAGGTGTTGATCTATCTTTTCTATCTTTTTTTGAGCTAGTTTCCTAACATTTGGTATCAGAGCTTTGGATTCTAGGGTTTCGTTGCTCCAAACAGGTCATCGTGGAATTTTCACTATAATTTTTTTTTTTTTATATATATATATATATATATTTTTATTTTTTTTTCTGCAACTTTTCAAAAGCTAAAACAAAAACCCATTTGAGCAGAACTCGTTCTTAACTTTGGCTCCAAATTTCAGAGCTTGTCTCACTACATTTTGGGAGATATGATCTACGTTAGGGTTTTTATAGTCTCCTGAATTACATTCAAAACAAGTGACCTAGGAAAAATTATCAATACTTTTGTTCTAAGCATCAGATTGAAATTTCGTAAGAAGTTTCAGAATGAAATTTCATACACGTTCGCTCTACTGAACTAGTCTATAATCAGGTCACCGTGGGAGATTTGGCATAACTCTTCTTTGGAGAATCCAATCTTGATCAGAATTGTGGGGTTAGAAAGATGACTCAAAGGGCTATTGCAGGACGTGATTTCAGATATTTGAGATCCACAGTTACAAAGATACAACTGATTCAATATCGAACTCTTACAAAGTGAAGAAAAAAGGTGTGTAGATTCTTTAAAACTTTGCATAAGACTGGTTTGAAAAATTAGTTTGAAGGAATTCAAAGGGAATAGTAAGGAATTATTAGCATTAATTAATGCCTCGAAGAAAGAAAATGGAAACACCTAGTAAGAAACCTGAAATCTCTAGCATGACTCGTGAAGAAGAGGAAGAAATGCAACATGATATATCAAAATTACAAGATCAAGTACAACAAATTCCATTGTCACAAAAGGTAACTGAAGCCAATATGAATGGTGTGGAAGCTAATGTGAATGGAATGCAAGTTAAGATGGATGGTATGGATGCTAAGATGAATGGCATGGACGCTAAGATGGAAGAATTGAAGATAAATTTGAATACGTTGCTACAAGAAATGGTTACTAATGGTGAAAGAGTAGTAAAGGAAACTCATGATGAGAACAAACGAAATGTTAATCATGATTTCATAGACTCTAATGTTGGATTGAATACGAACCATGTTCCAAAAATCGATATAAGGAATTTTGATGACAAGGATCCTGGAACATGGATACTATAGATGGAGCAATTTTTCGATCTCCATAAGGTGCAAAAAACACAAAAGGTACGTATTGCAACTTTATATTTGGAACCAAATCAGTTTGTATGGTATCGATTGCTTTTCTCTCCTAAAAAAATTATCACCCGGGAAATTTTTACGGAAGAAATGATAGCACATTATGAGGATACACAAAGAAACACCTTTTTTAGCCAATTGATAAATCTCAAACAAAAGGGTTCAATGATGGAGCACATTTAGGACTTCCAAAAATTGAACATAAGGGTAAAAGATATTCCAGAGGAGCATAGTATTGATGTGTTCATAGGGACTTTAAGGGATAATATACAACATGAGGTTCACCTTTGGGAACCTGATTCACTGGAGAAGGCGTTCAGGTTAGAAAGAAAAATGGAAAGCAAAATTATGGCAACCAGGAGGCCTACCACTCACAACTATAAATATGGAAGTGTCATTGCCCCTAGCCTTCCACAACCTACAAGGTTGACACCACAACAATTGGAAGAAAAAATAGCAAAAGGGCTTTGTTACAGTTGTGATAGAAAATACACTAAAGGTCATAAGTGTGCTGAGAATAAATTATTCTACATAGATTGTGAAGAGGAGGAAGAAAAGGAATAAGAAATGTCAAAAGAAGAGGATATACTTTAGGAGCAAACCCTAGATAAAGAAGAAATGAATCCGACCATATCTTGTAATGCATTGGCTAGAATTACCACTCCTCAAACTATCAAGATAGAAGGACATATGAAGAAGAAAAAGGTAATAGTGTTGATTGATTCGGGAAGTACCCATAATTTTATTCATTGTAAGATAGCAAAGGAATTGAATTGCTTCCTATATCTAGCACCAGAGTGTCAAGTGATGGTTGCAAGTTAAGGAACCATAAATTGCTCTGGAAAGTGCCCTAATATCAAGCTATCCATGGGAGAATATGTATTGAATAGCCCAATGCTTTCCATTCGAATGGGTGGTGTTGACGTTATACTAGCAGTCCAATGGCTACAATCCTTGGGTACAATAGCTTTTAATTTTCAAGAAATTTTCCTGAAATTTTGTGCGGAAGGAAAGGAAGTTGAATTAAGGGGTATTGTAGGGAAACCGGGAAATATAATCAGCTCTAATTGTATGAAAAAGCTTCTAAAGAAGGAACATCGAGGCATAATTTCACAATTATGTTCGTTAGAAGTTCCCACATCGAAATCATCTATTTCTACAGATCTCCAAAAAGTCTTGGACAATCATTCCAAGGTATTTGAGACTCCCAAAGGCCTCCCACCTATTCGTGATCATGATCATGCTATTCATTTGATTCCAGGAAGTGTTCATCCAAACATGAGGTCATACAGATATCCCTATGCCCAAAAGAGTGAAATTGAGCATATGGTTGTAGAAATGCTAGAGGCTGGCATAATTCAACCTAGTCAAAGTTCTTTCTCTGCTCCAATAGTATTGGTGCACAAGAAGGATGGATCATGGCACATGTGTCCAGATTATAGGGAGCTCAACAAGCTCACTATTAAAGATAAATTTCCCATTCCTGTCATTGATGAATTATTGGATGAATTGCATGGATCAATTTACTTGACCAAATTGGATCTTCATTTAGGATATCATCAAATTAGAATGAATACTGAAGACATTCCAAAAGCAACATTTAGAACTCATGAGGGTGATTATGAATTTTTGGTCATGCCTTTTGGCCTTACCAAATCGCCTTCTACGTTTCAAGGTTTGATGAATTCAATTTTCAAACCCTTAGAAAATTTGTGTTAGTATTTTTTGATGATATACTAATCTACAACAAGTCTTGGAAGGATCATGTTGAACATGTTGACAAGGTGCTCAAACTATTGAAGGAGAAACAATTATATGAAGAAAGCTCCAAATGTTTCTTTGGAGTACAAGAGGTGGAATATCTGGGGCATATTGTATCTCATGAAGGTGTTAAGGTAGACCGTAGCAAAATTAAAGCCATTAAGGAATGGAAAATCACCACATCCATAAAGCATCTGCAAGGATTTCTCGGGTTGATAGGGTATTATCGCAAGTTTGATAAGAATTATGGGAGAATAGCAACACCTATAACAACATTATTGAAGAAAGATGCATTTTCATGGACTCCAGAAGCAACAAAGGCCTTCAAACATCTTAAAGAGGCAATGTGCCAAGCACCGGTCTTAACTACGTTGGACTTCACAAAAACCTTTATTGTGGAATGTGATGCTTCAGGAAATGGAATTGGTGTTGTCTTAATGCAAGATGAAAGACCCATTGCTTTTGAAAGTCATCCAATCAAAGGAAAGTATTTACACAAAGCTATTTATGAGAAGGAAACGTTGGAAATACTACATGCACTTAAGAAATGGTGACTCTACCTAATGGGAAGACACTTCAAGGTAAAAATGGATCATGATATTCTTAAATACTTTTTAGAACAAAGATTATCCTCTGAAGAGCAACAAAAATGGGTCACAATGATGTTGGGTTATGACTTTGAAATCATCTACAAAAAGGGGAAGCAAAATATTGTGGCATATGCACTCTTAATAAAGGATGAGGATGTGGAAGCATTGTTGTGCACCATTTCTATTATCCAACCAGATTGGATTAATGAAGCAAGGGATGAAAGGAAGAATGACGAAGAAGTGTGGGCACTCATTCAAACGTTACAACAAGATCCTAGTACATCTGATACATTTAGTTGGAAAAATGATTCGTTATGGTACAAAGATCGCTTATACCTATGTAAGAATTCCCAATTCAAACAAAAGATTCTTATGGAATTGCACACTTCTCCCTTAGGAGGGCACTCAGGATTTTTAAAAACTTACCACAGGGTTAAGAAGGAATTTTTTTGGGATGGCCTTAAATCGAATATTCAAAAGTTTGTGGCGGAATGTTTGGTTTTCCAACAAATTAAAGTTGAAAAAATTAAGACCCCAGGTCTATTACATCCTTTATCCATTCCAAGCCAACATTGGGAGGAGGTTCCAATGGATTTTATCACAGGTTTACCCAAGTTTGAGGTTAAGAGTGTTTTCATGGTGGTAGTTGACAGACTTACCAAGTATGCACACTTTTGTGCATTATCACATCCATTTAAAGCTAGTAGAGTTTCTACTGCATTTATGGAAACAATTCAAAAGCTACATGGAAACCCAAAAATTATTGTAAGCGACAAAGATCCCATTTTCACTAGAAATTTTTGGACAAAATTATTTTCTTGTCTCGGTACTCAGTTAGCTCATAGCTCATCTTATGATCCTCAATCTGATGGGAAAACTGAGATAGTAAACAAATGTTTGGAAGGATATCTTCATTTCTTTGTATATGATAAACAGACACAATGGGTCAAATGGTTGCCTCTGGCTGAATGGTGGTATAAAACTTCCTTCCATACTGCAGCAAAAATGACCCCAATTATGGCACTTTATGGATATCATCCACCATCCATCACATCATATTTAAGAGAAAATTCTAAGGTTCAAGCAGTGGAACATCACATCGAGCATCAACAACAAGTTCTCCAATTCTTAAAGGATAACCTCACGTTGGCGCAAAATAGAATGAAACAATAAGCAGATCAGCAATGTAGCGAAAGAAGTTTTGATGTAGGTGACTAGGTATTCCTATGGCTACAACCATATAAACAAATGTCCCTCAATCAAGTTAAGAAGGATAATAGACTATCACCAAAGTATTATGGTTCGTACAAGGTGCTGCAAAAGATTGGTACTATGGCATACAAATTGGAGCTTCCTATAGCTTCCCGAGTGCTCCCAGCTTTCCATGTTTCTTGTTTAAAGAAGGTTATAGGTGACAACCTCCCAGTTCAAACAATTTTGCCAAAACTTAACAAGGAAGGAAAAATCATATTGGAATTGGAAGCAGTCACAGAAACAAGAACTCGATAGCTACGAAATTGATCAATTTCAGAGTATCTCATGTGGAAGAACTTATCCGATGAAGATTCCACATGGGAGGATGAGAATTTTATACAGAAGCATCTAGAACTACTCAAGCGTTGAGGACAATGCTTTTCAGAAAGAGAGGGACATGTTAGGTCCCTATAATACTAGTGATCCCCCCATTACTATTGTCATCGTATCCCTTATTGTTATTATTGTGCCGCTATTGTCCCCATATTGTTATTAGTGTGCCCCATAGAAACCCACTATTGTTATTGTTATTCCCTTATGTTATTATTGTTAGGTCGGCTTGATTATATTGTGACCCCTTAGACTCCTATATATAGAAGGGAGGTTTAGTCATTTGTATCATCCAAGAATTGTTCATTTGTGTAATGTAAAGGAGGTTGCCCCCTCAAAGAGGCTGAATTCTAAGGCATTGATATATCTTTTCTATCTTTTTGTGAGCTGGTTTCCTAACATCTAATTTAGTGAAATATTTTTCATTCTTCAACTGATCTAGAAAATCATCTATTTTGGGTAGTGGGTATCGATTCTTTATGGTAATTTTATTCAAAGCTCAATAATCTACACACATGCACTAGGTTCCATATTTCTTAGGTACTAAAACAATTGGTGAACCACATGACGAATAGAGGGATGAATTACACCTTTATATAACAATTCCTGGACTTGTTTATTAATTTCTAAACTTTCTATAATTGACATTCGATACATATCGAGGTTTGGGAGTGGACAATCTTGTTGTACTTGAATTTTGTGTTGAATTCCCCTTTTTGGTGGCAATCCCTGTTGAAAAGTGTGCAACAAGAAATGCTAAATTTAGAATGTGCTAAAAATAGAACTGCTAAAAATAGAACCTCTAAAAATAGCAGTTTGGCCAATGAGAATTTTGGCCACCTTGGGTGAGAGGTGAAACTACTAAAAATAGAATATTCTAAAAATAGCATTTCTAGGTCCCTTCCTATTTTTAGCAGTCCCTGGTCTAACTATAGGAAGTAAAAACGAATTTGGTCTTAACAACAGTTTAAAATATTAATTAATTAATCTCCTTGAGTTAATTAGTTATGGAAAATTGAACTTGAAGTCTTTGTGAGAACATGCAATTAGTTGTCCCACTGATTGATGAATTTATCCTTGATTCTCTCCACTGATTAAGGAATTAAGTATGAGTTCTATAATGAGAGAATCAGTTGACTTAGTTTAACTTAGTCAAGTCTAGTTAGATTATTTTAATAAGTTGTTAAAATAATGAGTGATAGTTTGTTGATGCTTGCATGCATGTGACAGCTATTATTTTCGAATAACTGAGTATTCTCTCATGGATAACTGATGCATGACAGTTCAAACAGAGACCCAGTTGAGATCAGATGAGGGACAATGTACTATCAGATGCTTGGATATTTCTAATAAGTATTGCTTACATGAGGAAGGAATCTATTTTCTTCTATGACTACGTAGTTGGATCTAAGGTGACAGCAGGTATGATTAGGCCAACTTACAACCCATATATTGAGGCCTAGGTAGTCCATAATTTTCATTTTTTGATTGCATAGAGTACAGGATAGATCTTGAGTTGATTCTTTTTGTAAACAGAAGAGGATTTCCACTTGATTGATAATACAGTGATGGGGGTTTTATGCTGGTGCTTGCCCCAGTGATATATCTTGTGTTATGGTTGACTATTTCTCTTGATGAGTTATATGTGTTTATGCTTGATGTTGCTCATGAATTCGATTATGCTTCCGCTTAATGTTTTGTAGAACTAGATTAAGTAGTATGCTTTAGTACATTGCATATATTAGTTTGATCTACAGGTGAAATTTCTACATGGTATCAGAGCACAGGTGATCAAGGAAGAACAATATACAGTCAAGAGAAATTCAAAGTTTATTATTCGGGATATAGATCTTAGTTCTTGTCACATCCATTTCACTAATGGCTTTCTATGGTTTGAGGCTTTAGTATGCCCTTGATGGCAGCTCAAACTACATAGCTTGGAAGGATCGCATGGAGGTAGTATTGGAAGATAATGACCTTAAGGACTTCATTGATCAAGAAGTCCCTAAGCCTACTAATGCTACTCAACTGGCGGAATGTAAGAAGTGTGTGGCTAGAGCTAGGAGAATCATCCTGGAGGGAGTTCAAGATCACATAATTTAGAGCCTCCATGGAAAGGAGACTTTGCATGCAATGTGGAAAAAATTGAAAGATTTATATCAGAATAGCAGTGATAAGAGGAAGCTAGCACTGAAGGGAAAACTTCTCAAGATCAAGTGTGGAAAGGGTGACACTATCTCTACGTTCTTGAACAAGCTCACCACTTGCAAAGATGAGCTTGCAAGTGTAGGGGTCACTACAACTGATGATATGGTGAGTCTAGCTCTCCTTGGCCTTCCTAAGAGCTGGCATAATTACCAGGACTCAGTGAATGGAAGGGAAAAACTATAGGATTGGGAACAACTATGGTCGGATTTGATGCAGGAGGAGATCAGATGGAGCACCAGGGATGGAGCTTCTTCATCGAAACATGATGATGAAGAGAACTTGGCTTTAGCATATAAAACTAAGAAAGGGAAAGGGAAGGCATCCCAATCCAAGTCTTCTCAAGGAGGGAAGAAGTTTGACAAGTCGAAGGTGAGATGCTTTCATTGTCATGAGTTGGGCCATTATGCTACTAATTGCCCAAAGAAGAAGTCCAAGAAAGGTTCCTCCAAGGAATCTGATGGTGATGCACTAGCTTCATAGTTTGAGATGGATTTCTCACTTATTGCATGCATGGTTTCATCCAGCATGGGATGTGTTTGGTACTTGGACAGTGGAGCCTCTTTCCACATGTCAGGTGACAAGAATATTTTCAGCACTTTGGAGGAGAAGGATCTCTAGATACGGATCGAGATGGGCGACGACGGAAAGTACCATGTCTCAAGTGAAGGAACGATTGTGTTTCAGAGGGAGCATAGTTCTCCCCTCACTCTTTCTAATGTTATGTATTTACGAGGGTTGAAAAATAATCTTGTGTCTATTTTTATGCTTGAGGATAAAGGCTATGATGTAGTCTTTAGTTTGGGAAAGGTTTTCCTAAGGCATATCGACAATGGACAGACCAAACAGATTGGGATTCGAATTAAGAATCTCTATAAGTTATAGGTAGAAGACTGTGTTGCATTAGTTCCAAAGTAGAGGTGGTGCATGGCCAAGATATTGGCGAGTTATGGCATAGGAGGTTGGGCCACTTGCATCATGGGGCCTTCAAGATCATGCAACAAATTTCTATCAGATTACCCAAGTGCAAGCTGGAGAAAACGAGCACATGCAAAGGTTTCACTTTGGGTAAGTATGCAAAAGCTTCCTTTCATGATCGGGATAGTAAAGCAGGAGCACTTCTGGAGCGAGTTCATTCAGATGTATGTGGGCCCTTCTCTATAGCCTCCACTGCAAAGCATAGGTACTATTTTATTTTTGTTGATGATTTTTCTCGTAGATGTTGGATCTACTTCATGCAAAAGAAGGATCAAAACTTCTTGAAGTTTTGTGAGTTCAAAGCTTTGGCAGAGAAAGAATCAAGAAAGAAAGTAAAGGCCTTGCGGAGTGAAAATGGTGGAGAGTATGTTTCCCAGCATTTTAAGGACTTTTGTGCTTCAGAAGGAATTAAATGGGAACTCGCGGTACCTCATAACCCACAATAGAATGTGGTGGCCGAAAGGAAGAACATATTTATTGTGGGAGTAGCTCGAGCGATGTTGCATGACCAAGGCCTACCACTTCATCTGTGGGCTAAGGCGTGCAATACAACAATGTATCTTCAGAACAGAAGTCCTCATCGTATTTTGGGGATGAAGACACCTATGGAGGCCTTTTCAGGGAAGCGGCCAGATGTGAGTCACTTCCGCATCTTTGGATCACCAGTCTACTATCATGTGACCAAAGATTCTTGAAAGAAGCTAGACCCAACAACTGAGTTGGGAATACTTGTGGGGTACACGGATACACCTCACAACTATTGGGTGTTTCTACCTGCCAGTTAGAGGACCGTAGTGCACAGGGATTTGAGGTTTGATGAGCAGTGAGCCATGCGAGTGTCACTTGAGAGGGAGCTCAAGTTGCAAGGTGATGATGAGGAACTATTAGTTCCTAAGGAGGAGGAGCCTCCTGATGATGCGGATCAGCCGCATGCAGAGATTCTAGTAGTAGAGATCACCACTACTGGAGAGTATTCCAGAGATGGGAGGAAATGCTCATGGGAAGCTGACAGATTGATGCAGGATGTGAGAGAGAATATGGGGCAGCCATCCTCTCATTGTAGACAGAGGATATCTCCCGATAGATACACTGGCTACATGGCCCTGGTTGGGGAGTGCGTAGCAACTAAGCCTTCTTCTTTTGAGGAGGCAGTGCAGCATCCAGTCTGGGTGGATGTGATGATAGAGGAGTATGATTCTATCATGCGGAATAGTGTATGGGATGTTGTTCCTAGACTAGGGGACAAGTCAGTGGTTACTTCTCGATGGCTTTACAAGGTAAAGCAAGCAGTTGATGGCAGTATTGAAAAATACAACGCAAGGTTTGTTGCCCGTGGTTTCTCACAGGTTGAGGGGATTGACTATGATGAGACCTTTGCTCCTGTTATAAGGTACTCATCGATCAGATTGATTCTAACACTATCAACACAGATGGGTTGGAAGATCCATCAGATGGATGTGAAGACAAATTTCCTCAATGGGGAGATTGAGGAAGAGGTATACATAGAGTAGCCTGAGGGATTTGAGACCTTCGATCGTGAGTTGCATGTGTGCCTGCTCAAGTGAGCATTGTATGGGCTGAAGTAAGCACCCCGTGCTTTTTATACTAGGATCGAGAGTTATTTCACCGAGTTGGGCTTCACCAAGAGTGAAGCAGATGCGAGCCTCTACCACATTATGGTAGAAGGTAAGCTATTGATTATTGCACTTTATGTCGATGATCTTATTTTGACAGGTGATGATTAGTTGATCAAGTCTTGCAAGGAGGACCTTGCAAGAGAGTTTAAGATGAAGGACATGGGCCTTATGCACTACTTTCTAGGCATGGAGGTGTGGCAGAGAGATGGGGAAGTATTTGTGTCTCAAGGCAAGTATGCCAATGAGATACTCAGGCGCTTCCACATGGGGATGTGCAAGCCCATGGAGACTCCTCTAGTAGGTAACTGGAGGAAGAAGGATGCTACTTAAAGTGAGGTAGTAGCTGCTACTATTTATCGGTATCTTGTGGGTTCACTCATATATCTGGTGAACACATGACTAGATTACTTTGCGTGAACCAGCTGAGTCAAGCTATGGTTCAGCCAACCAAGTTATTTTGGAAGGTGGCAAAGCATGTGCTGAGATATATCAAAGGCACTACATAGTATGGATTATGGTACAAGTGGACGGAGGGAGTGAAGCTCCAAGGTTTCACGGATGTAGGTTTGACAGGTAGTCCATCAGAAAAGAAGAGCACTTCTGGAGGAATCTTCAACCTTGGGTTAGCTGCAATTTCTTGGTATAGCAGGAAACAGAGATTAGTTTCACTTAGCTCAACAGATGTTGAATACATGGCTGTGAGTTAGGCTGCATGTGAGGCCATCTAGATGCAGAAGATTATAGTGGGATTGTTTGGTCAAATGATGGATCCTACCGTGATATATTGTGATAATCAGAGTTGCATTAAACTCTCTGAGAATCCAATGTTTCATGACAAGTCCAAGCATATAGATATCCACTGTCATCATCTACGGGATTGTGTGATCAAGAGGATCATGATGTTGCTGTACATTTCGACTAAAGAACAGGATGCAGATATTTTGACAAAGGCATTGTCAAAGGGCAAGTTTGAGTTCCATAGAGACAAGATCGAGGTTGCTGATAATCCCTTTCTTGTTGAGAGGGAGTTGAAAAGTGTGCAACAAGAAATGCTAAATTTAGAATGTGCTAAAAATAGAACTATAAAAATAGCACTTCTAAAAATAGCAGTTTGTCCAATGAGCATTTTGGCCACCTTGGGTGAGAGGTGAAATTGCTAAAAACAGAATCTTCTAAAAATAGCATTTCTAGGTCCCTTCCTATTTTTAGCAGTCCTTGGTCTAACTATAGGAAGTAAAAACGAATTTGGTCTTAACAACAGTTTAAAATAGTAATTAATTAATCTCCATGAGTTAATTAGTTATGGAAAATTAAACTTGAAGTCTTTGTGAGAACATGCAATTAGTTGTCCGACTGATTGAGGAATTTATCCTTGATTCTCTCCACTGATTGAGGAATTAAGTATGAGTTCTATAATGAGAGAATCAGTTGACTTAGTTTAACTTAGTCAAGTCCAGTTAGATTATTTTAACAAGTTGTTAAAATAATGAGTTATATTTTGTTGATGCTTGCACGCATGTGACAACTATTATTTTTAGATAACTGAGTATTCTCTCATGGATAACTGATGCATGGCAGTTCAAACAGAGACCCAGTTGAGATTAGATGAGGGACAGTGTACTATCAGATGCTTGGATATTTCTAGTAAGTATTCCTTGCATGAGGAAGGAATCTATTTTCTTCTATGACTATATAGTTGGACGTGAGGTGACAATAGGTATGATTAGGCCAACTTACAACCTATATATTGAGGCCTAGGTAGTCCATGATTTTCATCTTTTGATTGTAGAGAGTATAGGATAGCTCTTGAGATGATTCTTTTTATAAACATAAGAGGATTTCCACTTGATTGATAATATAGTGATGGGGGTTTTATGTTGGTGCTTTCCCTAATGATATATCTTGTGTTATGGTTGACTATTTCTCTTGATGAGTTATATGTGTTTATGCTTGATGTTTCTCATGAATTCGATTATGCTTCTGCTTAATGTTTTGTAGAACTAGATTAAGTATTATGCTTTAGTATATTGCATATATCAGTTTGATCTACAGGTTAAATTTCTACAATCCCTTTGGTTCTTGAAACATATCTCCATAAAGATTGATTGACCACATCAAAAAATTCAACTTTCATCTTCACATCACCGCCTATAAAGGATTCATGCTCCATGTCATTCTTCTGCTTGATCATAAGGAGCATAAGACTCTTGCTGGAATTGACCAGTCACTTCATTTCCCATGCGCTTGCCAAAGACATATTTAGCTTTCTGCGATGGGATATCATAATATGCTCCACTTCGTCTTTGAAAAAATGATATTTGTTCTCAAATTAGTGGAAAACAACTTTCCTATCATACAGATACGGGCTTCCCAACACAATGCCAGAAATATCCAATGGAAAAACGTCTAATTCAACTTCATCAATGAAATTGGTAGTAATTACAAACCTGAAAATGCATTTCCTTGTGACCTGCAAATTGGCATCCTTGGTTGTCCAACCCAATGGATATGGTTTATGATGAGGCACAGTTTCCACATTCAATTTCTTGACCAAATCCTTAGAAATTAAGTTGGCCTGAGATCCACTGTCAAACAACATATCAATCTTGTCGTGTTTGGAAATAACTCTGATATGGAGCAACTCTATTATGTTTTCCTTATTTGAAATTTTATTTGAGTTATTTGTTGTGTTGGTGCTTGCCACGGATTCCTCTTTTCTTGTCTTTGCCACGACTTTCCCTTTAGTGACTATCGCTGCATTCTTCACTTCATCACCTGAGTCAGAACCCAAGTCTTATTGTGCAACAATATTTCTCCTCTATTTCCCTTTATTATTAGATTTATTCTGTCATAATTCTAGATGAAGCTTCCAACAATGCGCTTCATCATGGCCCGCTTTGGAACAATTCTTGCACACATGTTTCTCCCCTTCTTTCTTAACAGAAGCATTTTTCTTCTGCTTTCCTTTAAATTTATTCCCTTTTTCACCACTCTGAAATGGCTTCTTATTACCTTCTTCTTGTACATTTTTCCCTCTTTCTTTGAGGTGTGTAGCTTGAACACAGACCTCATTAAGATTCGTGGGACTAAACATAAGAATGGTATGTCAAAGATAGTTATGCAAACCTCCTATGTATTTCAACAAAGTATCTTGTGACTGTAAGTCTACTCCTAGCATAAGATATGTTTTCCTATTCTCTTGAGTATACTCTTACACATTTTGACCTTTTAATTTTCTAAAATTTTGCCAATTCATGAAATCTTTTTTCATGGGCTAATGGGTAGAATTGCCTTTTTATAGCAGTAATGAAATGAGACCAAGTAATGGAGATCTTACCATGTTTTTTGATCTCGTCTTGAATCCTTTATTCCCACCATACAAGTGTTGCTCCCTCCATTCTCAATGAAGCCAACTGAATTTTGATATCATCCTCTTGAAGGTTCTAAATTCTACAATACATCTCCAACTGACGAATCCAGTTATCTAGCTTCTTTGCATTCACTTCACCATTGTACATAGGCAACTCGAATTTACCATCAAGCTTTAGAAAAGGTGATTTACCAGTTCCTTTCAAAGAATGATGATGAGTATGAGTAGCAGTGGTATTAGTGGAAGAGGGTGAAGATGCCTTCGAAGAAGAAGATGAATAAGATGGTGGAGATGGTGGAGGTTTTACTCCATTCCCATTACCTCCTACTGGAGAGCCTTCTCCATTGGGAGGCTTGGAGCTTTATTCTTGAAAATTGTTGTTCCTCTCTTAATAGAGGACCTTCGCCATCTCTGTCATATCAAAAAAATCCTTTCTGAAGGTCTTCTCATATTCTGTCATGATAGGTTCTCCTTCATGAGACATGGTCTCTGAAGAATCAATTGCAACTTCTGCAACTTGAGGATGTACTAGTGTAGAATACTTTGGAAACCTTTCTCTTCTTCCACTTGACCCAATTTTAGGGCTTTCAACCAACTTCCCTTCTCCTCTTTTTTAGTTTTAACCTTGTAAGCATGGCATAAACTTGCAAACAATTAAATCATTCTTTCATAAAGAAAATCTAGTAAGAAAAAATCAGTGCTCTGATACCAACTTCATCTGAAGTGGAGTAGATTAGTAATGTTGTGCTAATTCCCCGATGAGAATAAAACCCAATATGCTTATCATTTACTTATCAAGTGCTTAAGGATTAAATATTTTTTGTTTAATTAACTGATTCCCATGAGAGTTTCTTATGTAAATGTTAGAAACAATTTAACATAAAACATATGCTGAACAGAAGAAAAAATAACAACAAAGAACATCAAAATACAACACATAGAAAGCACATGATAAAGGAGTTCACCCTCTTGGGCTATGTCTCCTTGGTCTATCTTCCAATGGCTTGGGCCTCCCTATTATGCTCTAACTACAACAAAAGTGTGTTTACAATGCTCAAATGCCTCTAAAACCTGTCTCAATGAGTTTAGAATCCTCAAAAAATGACCATCTAGCCTCTTTTTTCATCCCATATGGATAATAACTGAAGAAGTTATGACTTCTCCTAGTTATTCCACTATTTATTCCACAAAATTCTCTAAAATTGACCAAAACCTCATTTCCACTCCAAAATCTGCTAATGGAGCAAGAAATTTGCCACATGGCAGGTTATATCCTATCGGCCGTATCACAAATCGCAATCAGCAAGTGTTGCGGGCTCATGGTCTTATTAAACTGTAAAACAATGAGATTGCAGTATTGTAGACCCACTGGGGATAATTAACTGTAACATGTAAAATATGACATCTAGGGTCCATCACTCATCGAAATCGGTGAATTTCAGTGGTCTGAAGGACTTGTTAATTGGTGGAACATTGTGATTATGGTATTGCGGGACCATCGGGATATTAAACTATGACATATAAAATTCCCGTGTCTGGGGTCTTATTGCGCATCGCAATCGGCAATCGGCTACAGGGTCTTAACACATAAAAACATTGTGATGTGATATCATGGACTCGCCAAGAATTTAAACTACAACACAATAACGTATCACTTCTAGGTAGTCATCACAATGAGAACTTTATCAGTGGTAACAACAATAACAACAAGGTTTTGGATGTGATATGTGATTGCGATTATCGCAAATCACAACCCAACCTGCTGGGGCTGATTCTTAACTTGCATCCTTTGTTTTTCCCTGATATGTGATATGCGGGACCTAGTGGAAACCAAGCACTTGGCGCTTCCCCATTTGTTGGGACCCTTGCCATGTCATCCAATCCTGCCACATAGATAAGTCAAACTTTAACTTTGACTTACTCTAACTTCTGCATATGAACTTAGATTTGAGTGCCGTTCTTACCGTTGGATTCAGAATGATGAGCTCTTAAATTTGAAGCTGAGTTTTACAAGATTCTGACACTTTGATTTTTGAGCATAATTCTGAGCACCTGATCATTGAATATGAAGCATTAGTACAAGGATTGCATAAAGTTATAAGTCTTGATGTTGAATATTTGCAATTATTTGGTGATTATGAAATTGTTATAAAACAAGTTAGAAACAATAGGCATTGTATATCTAATCATTGTAGACATTATTAGTCCTTGATTCAAAATCTTACTTCACATTTCATTGCATTTAATATTTCTATGATACCTAGACTACAGAATGCTAGCGCAAATCTTTTGGTCAATGTTGCATCCAAACTAATCCCACATGAAGATTTCAGTTTGGATAAATTTTCTATAGAATTGATTTTTTTCCCTTCCATTCTTGATAATGTCACCAATTTGCGAGTATTCATTAATGGTGAAGATATCCTTGATTTTTTGACATTTGAAGAATATTATCTTGACCAAGTGATTGAGGAAGATGAACATGATAGACAATTGAATAAATTGAATGAACAAAATGCTTTGCCAAAACATGTAGTTAAATTGGAGGATATTTATGATTTAAAAGATAGATTTAAAAAGGTCAGCAACTGCAAACTTCAAAATTCAACTTTAAGATTTGAACTAGTTAACCTTGGATATTATATCAAACCTCAAAATATTAACTTAGGTCTTGGGTTGTCATCAAAAGAAATAAATGTTTTATTCATCTGTTAAAAATATATAAAACCATATTTTCTTGGAATTATCAAGATCTCAAAATGTATGATACTTTTATCATTCAACACATTATCCTAATGGTACCTGATGTTAAACCCATTAAAAAAAAACTTAGTAAGATTCATCCAATTTTTGAAATTGAAATTAAAAATGAATTGAATAATATTTTAAAAGCCAAAATTATCTTTCTAGTTAGACATTCTATATGGGTTTCATATCTTGTACGAGTCAGAAAAAAGAATGGTGATATCACATCTGTATTGATTTTAGGAATTTAAATAAGGCATGTCAAAAAGATAATTTCTCCCTCCCACCAATGGAACAAGTTTTACAATCAGTTGCTGGTTCCAAACTAATGTCTTTTCTCGATGTATTCTCAGGTCACAATCAAATACTTTCTCATCTAGAAGACATATTAAAGACTATGCTCAGAACAAAATGGGGAACATATGCATATCAAAAAATTCCTTTTGGATTGATGAACACAGGAGCTACGTTTCAAAGAGAAATTGATATCGCTTTCAAGGGTTTAATTAATAAAATTGTTGTAGTATATCTAGATGATATTACCATATATTCCAAAAAAAATAAAATCATTTGCATGATTTAAAATAGATCTTTGAAAGATGCAAAAGGTATGGAATCTCTTTAAACCCCAAGAAGTCATTTTTTTTTATCTTAGTGAAGGAAAAATCCTTCACTTTATTGTATCTAAAAATGGAATTTGTATCGATCTAGAAAGAATAAAAATAGTCTTATAAATTCCATTACCACATACCAAAAAGTCAATGCAATATTTTCTTGGCCAAATCAACTTTGTCAAGAGACTTGTCCCTGAATTTTCTCAAATCGTTCTACCATTACAAACCATGATCAAGAAAAAATCACTTTTCAAATGGGGAGACAATGAAAGAGGAATTTACATTAATCAAACAAGCTTTAATTGATGCTCCCTCTCTATCAACTCCTAATTTTTCTGATCAATTCATTTTATATACTTTTTCCTCTGAACTATCATATGCAGCAGTCTTAACACAACCAAATGAATAGGTAATTGAATCTCCTATTTATTTCTTCAGTTCAAATTTCCAAGAAGTTGAATTAAACTATTCTAGAGTAGAGAAGCAAGCCTTTGCAGTTTACAAAGCCATTAAGTATTTCAGGCCTTTTCTCCTAAAAACTCATACTAAAGTCATTGTGCCTTTCTCAGCAGTTAGGCAATTACTTATTCAAAAAGAACTAGGAGAGAAAAGAGCTAACTGGGTCATTTCCTTACAAGAATATGACCTAGAAATAAAACTTGCTACAATTGTAAGAGGTCAAGGGTTTTGCAAATACGTCAATTGATGAAGCCACATGTAATATTGATCAAATGACAAAGGAACTTCTTGTTGATATCCAATCTCAATGTGCTGACTTTATATTTTATTTAAAAAATGGTTATGCTCCATCTGAGCTTGATTTTAAAAGAAAGAGAGCCTTGAGATTAAAAGCTAATCAATATCAACTCATCAATGATGTCTTGTTTAGAAAGAATTATGATTATATTTTTTTAAGATGTTTGGAAAAATATGAAGCAGAAAAAATCTTACAGTAACTTCATGATGGGCCAGTCGGTGGACATTATAGTGGGGATACAAATGCTCATAAGATCCTACATGTTGAATATTACTGGCCAAATTTATTCAAAGACACTCATTTGTATGTAAGAAGATGAAACCAACTCACAAAAAGATAGAAAAGATTAGAATTTAGCCTCTTCGAGGGGGAAACCTCCTTTACATTACACAAATGAACAATTCTTGGATGATACAAATGACTAAACCTCCCTTCTATATATAGGAGTCTAAGGGGTCACAATATAATCAAGCTGACATAACAATAATAACATAAGGGAACAAAGATAACAATAGTGGGTTTCTATGGGGCATACTAATAACAATATGGGGAAAATAGGGGCACAATAATAAAAATAAGGGATACAATGACAATAGTAATGGGTGAATCACTAGTATTATAGGGGCCTAACATGCCCCTCTCCTTCTAAAAAGTGTTGTCCTCAATTCTTGAGTAGTTTTGGATGCTTCTGTATAAAATTCTCATCCTCCCATGTGGAATCTTCAGCAGATAAGTTCTTCCACTTGATGTGATACTCTGAAATTGATCGTTTTCATAGCTATCAAGTTCTTGTTTCTCTATCTGCTTCTGATTCCAATATGATTTTTCCTTCCTTGTCAAGTTCTGGAAATATTGTTTGAACTTGGAGCTTGTCACCTATAACCTTCTTTAAACATGAAACATGAAAAACCGGGTGCACTCGGAAAGCTGCAGGAAGCTCCAATTTGTATGCCATAGTACCAATCTTTTGCAACACCTTGTACGGACCATAATACTTTGGTGATAATTTATTATCCTTCTTAACTTGCTTGAGGGACATTTGTTTATATAATTGTAGCTGCAAGAATACCTAGTCACCTACACTACAAGAAAAAGGGACATTGGTGAGGGGCGAGCAATGTCACCATAAGCTCATTGGTGACGGTCAAAAGAGCCCTCGTCACCAAAAACTGAATGTCACCAAAGGTGGCATCGCCAAAAGTATAGGTGTTGTAGTGAAATTCAAAGGCCGTCACCAATAATGATTTATAATGAAATATAACGACCATCACCATTTCATATGAGCAATGGTGATGGACCATAGCCTCAGTCACCAAAAACTGAACGTCACCAAAGGTGGCGTTGCCAAAAGTATAGGTATTGTAGTGACATTCAAAGTATGTCACCAATAATGATTTATAGTGACGGATAGTGACCATCACCATTTCATAAGAGCAATGGTGATGTACCATAGCCTCCGTCACAAAAAATGAACATCACCAAAGGTGGCGTCGCCAAAAGTATAAGCGTTATGGTGACATTCAAGGTCTGTCACGAATATTGATTATAATGAAATATATTCATATGAACAACAACAATTTATTATGATGGATCTTTCATGGGCGTCACTATTGGTGCATATATATGGTGACGTTCATTGACCTTCACCAAAAGCCACATTGCCAGAAGTATAGGTGTTGTGGTGGCATTCAAGGTCCATCGCAAATAATGACTATAATGACGGACATCGATCGTCACCATTTCATATCAACAACAACGATTTATGGTTACGGACCTTTGAGGTTCGTCACTATTTATGCGTATATATGGTGATATTTGTTCACCATCACCATTTCATATTTTGGTGAGGGTCAAAAAATGTCGCCAAAGCTCATTGGTGATGGTCAAAAGAGCCTCCGTCACCAAAAATTGATCTTCACCATTACATATGGATTTCAGGGCACGATGGAATCAAACCACGAACCTCCTGCTTATAAAGCATGTGCTCTTCCATTGAGCTAGCACCCTTTAAAGAATTAGACTTTTAAAATTTTACCTTTAAATTTCATAAATTGTAAATTCTACAACTTTCAATAAATTAAAATCTTGAAAATATTTTACTAAACAAGAAAAGAAACATCGAAGTTGCAGGTCCCTACCTAATCTTATGTAATTTATGACAAGTGGGTGGAGGGAAAAATAATTATGTATAAGAGAATCAATTTATGTTCAGTTTAATACTCAATTAGAAGTGAAACTTTGAAGACATTTATAATCTATAAATGACCTATAACTAGAAAATGCACAAAACATTGCAAAGGAAATGTCATAAGTGGATAGCATATGGAAGAAGAACATTGATGAAAATAGATGCAATATGTTATAGGTTGAGTGAAATAAAAATCTCAATGTTGTTGTTGTTTGGTGTTTAGATATCTGGATGATATCTAAACTTTTGTGCAAATGTAACACGGATCTCTGAAAACCATGAATGACATATGACGAAATTTGTAATTTGATAAGTCCACACTCAAGACATGACAGCAACCAAAAAATAAAAGAAATTGACTTGAACAGAAAGAAATAGCTTCACCTTCATTCCTGAGCTGCTTTTGTTTATTTGAATTTGACTCGTGACATTATTTATCTGACAACTAATCAAAATCATCACTAGTATTAAACTCATCCAACACGGACTTTGGATATCCCACTGACATCTGTGTTTTTGTTGCCATGCCTGAAAACCATGGAGTTTCTTGTCGATAGTAGAATAAGATGTGTGTTTGCTGCTCAAGAACACATTCCTTATTAATCATTGTTACCTGATAGAAACCAAAGAGACAACACAATATCAATGTACAAAAAATCCCCTATCGAAGTATAATCATAACTTAGAAAAGAAGTCTAAAAGATGTTCTTAATTAATAAACTTTGTATTTGGAAATACTGTTTCTTTATATTTAAAAAAGACTTAAAAAAGACTATCTTGTAAAATGCTTCTGTCTATCTATCTAGACAATTATATCATAGCATATGTCACACAGTAGCAATCTACAGTACCTAAATTAAGAATACAAATTTTCTCAAGAAAATAGATTTAGAAAAGAGCTTTGAAAACTATAAGTTTGTCATAAAAGATTTAATTAATTTAACAACAAACTAGTTGGAGTTTGAAAATCAAAATCATTCATAGGAAATGAATAGGACAATGGCGAAAGTCGCTATTCATACAAATAAATCTAGAGTCACTGTTTCCATTGTAGATAACTAAAATTTGGGAAGTGGTCTAACAGTTAGAGCTTATTTTTCGGGAAGACTCATCAATACCATCATTTTTTTTCCACGGTCTGTTGTGTCTCTAGATCCAGATTAGATAGCTTGCCATTCTCAAGTTCTACCTTTCAAGTACTAATTTTTGGCTCACCCTTTAAAACATAATTCTACCACTCCATTTTATTTTGTTTTGTCAAGAGAATTGGCAGGACCTTCCCATCCTCTATTTTACATCATCAATAACCATCCATCAATGATATAAAGAATAACATATACACAAAAAAGGCCAAAGATGTGCTTGTTGTATACCCATGTTATAGGACTCATCTGACCTTACTGGTGAAAAGGGATCACGCTAAAAAAATAACATCCACGTGGAATTTACAAAACTTTTTAAAATCAAGCTCCAAGTAAACCAATCAAAATATGAACATCCTTTTAATCAATAAAATCTCTAACTTAAAATAAAATGGGCCTAGAATTGAATGTTATGTCAACCATGTCAAGTAACTAACATCGGGTGAGAAATACAAGCCATGCATATTGGATTAGTGAAATAATTGATCTGGTAAAGCTCAAAAACAGATGACTTATAGCTAAGAAACACAAATAAATGACTTAGAACTAATACATGAGGTTGCCCTTTCAACCCTGTTGTTAAATAACTCTTCTTTATGTCACTTACCATTAAACTTTTTTTGATACCAGGTGGAAGTGGTAGTGTAACATTAACCTTTGATATTCTGTGTCCACAACTACTTCTCAAGATCTGCTCCATTACCAACATTTGGGGCTAGATAAGATACATGCAAAAACCATCAACATGAAAATGAAATCTACATCCTTGTAAAAAATGGGAGGAAAAAAAATATCCACAAATTGAAACAGACTGTAAGATACCTCATTCCTGCAACATGATTATCTTGTCATGAACAATAAAAAAATAAATCAGGAGAAATGTAATTTTTGCCACATTTTGGCAATGAAATATTTTTCATATTCTATGAAAATTGATGAAAAAAGTTAGCTAAAGCTTGTCAACGTCAGGATTATAGTAAAACATAAATGAACCGCTCCAACACATATATAATCCTAAACATAAGTATCTATACATATAAGTATTTATCGAGGACATTGTATTTTGGGAAAATATGGAAGTCAAATCTTTGGAATAACACAATTTATGGTACCACTGTCTTATGAAGTCCATTCATTCGAGTATTTACAAAGTCCATTCAAGAATTTCTTCAAAGTTCAAAGTTCAAACAATTAACATGTAGCTTTAAAAAGCTTAGATTTGAAAAGGAGATAACCCAAATATGTAGAGTATATGTCTCACATTCATATATCGTAATTTCCAGACATTGAAATGACACTTTTTAGCATACTATTGTGAATTCAACCCAAAATTCTAGAAAAGAATATTGATGGTTATTTTTCTAATATAGAAGTTTTATACATGCATTTATTTAAACAGTTAGCTTGCAATATCAAACATATCTAAGGATGTGCACAATATGTTGCATCTTTAGTGTTGGTATGTGAATTTGAGACAACCAAATCCAACATTTAACAGTTTCCCTACAATATGCACTAGCCGAATAGGTGAACAATAATATTGTAGGTATGTGTTATGAATATATGTATTGCAGGCCAATGGTTGGAACAGTCATGTCCAACCCTTCCAAGTTTTCCTATAATTTACACTTGTCTAATAGGTGAACAATAGAATGATAGGTGTGAATTGTACATCACTTACCTAAATCCAACACCTTCGACAGATAAATTTCAAAGAATATGTCAAGAACTAGTAGGTAATTTGCAAAATGAAAGAGTTGGCTTGATTGTTTCTAGAGAAGACTAGATTCTTACATTGTTCAATGTAAATTCATGACACTTTTCCAATCTTAGATGGAACAAAAAGGAACTAAGCTAGAAGGTTATTTAAAGAATCCTTACTTAACGTGTTAGCCCTTTTTTGTCAAAAAGCATAAATGTAAAAAATTTAAGAAATTTAGTGAAGAGACTGTAGAAATGTTCTTATCAAACCACTAATGTAAAAAAAGCTAAGAAATATTTCTTTGTAAAAGAGATACTCATGGTCAAATTAACAAGAAAGTGACCTTTTAGCATAGTTAATGCACTAGTGCTCATGTCTTAGTGTTCCAGGGCATGCTAGGGACTAAAGGAGTGCTCATGTACCTCTAGAGAAAGGTGGGGAGACATAGAGCTATAGTCAGGAGGAATACAAGCGAAGAGGGGAAGGATCCTTAAGGTACCCAACCTCTTGGATTATACCTTGCTACAGGAGCCCTAAAGAGAGAGTAGCAGGACTAGCGAATGTGGGTAGAGATGGATGCGAATGAAGCGGCAAAGAGTGCTATAGTGCAAGAGTCCCTAGGCAGCATGAGGCTAGTAGGTTGTAACAGTGCAAGAGGCATGGGAGTGTTGCATCAATGTAGGATGGCACAAAGAAGTGTGCAAGGGTGTGATATGCAGGGAGTTGTTACAATAGCGTAGAGGTCAGCAGAGGGATCACTTTCTAGTGGCAGAGAGAGCTTCAGCATCGAGAGTGTTTCTAGCCTGATAGGGATGTCAGAAGTAGGGGGGATCAATTACTTAATTCTCAGTAATTGAGTTGTAGTGCAGTAGTGGTTAGTAGTAGCACGGTGCAGCATGGTGAGAGGGGGTTCCAGTGTAGATGCAGTGTTGGGAGGATGGACCAGCAACAACACAGATTCAAAGGGAGCTTTCGTACAGATGTAGTAGTGGCAGTGGCAGGGCCATGGGTAGCAATAGAGGATGTAGCCATCTAGAGGATGTTGGGTGGGGAGGTCTAGCATCACCAAAGGTACCGATTCCAGATAATCAGTATAATGCTCAGTGAGGAGTATTACTAGAGAATAGTCCTTGCTAAGATGGAGTTTTGATTTGGGGTAGCATCGGCTGTGCTCTAGCCATGAAAATTGGTGGAGCAGCTAAAGCACATGATATCTCCAAGACCCTGAATTGGTTTGGGAAGATTCTACCTGGTTTAGGAGATATTATAATAATTAATATTTTTAATGAATTTCCTAAGTCTAAACTTAGGAAAATAAAATATTAATGGGTATTAATATAAAACTAGGTTAGAAGGTTCCAAAAGTCATGGATAGTGAAGTGTCAATGATATCAGAGGACAGATGAGAGAAATCCTAAGCAAGAGAGAAAGCAATCAGTCAACTTCATGGAAACGATTTCCGTCCCTCTCTACACATGGAGTAATTTCCTCTTCCATATGTGGCAGGAAGGGTCTCGATCTGTGTAAGTTTCGAGCATTAATACCAGTCCCTTTAATATTTCTTAAAAAACATCTTTATCTTTGCATCCATTTCCTATGGATCTCTTGGCATTTGGTTTGGTTTCATAATTTCAAGGAGTAGACTTTCAGCCTCTTAAGGACATCAACTTTTACAAGAGGATTTCCTTTGCAGCCAGTAGTTTCATTGCAAAACAGTGTGGTTTTTGTCTTCCTCTCTGAATAGAAGTAGGGCTACAAAAACTAGTAAGAGTTCTATGAAAGAATCATCCAAGAAAAATTCAAATAATTCCCTGTGACATAATTTTTGAGCAACACTCTAGTATCTGTGATTAACATGAATCGATGAAAAAGGAGCAGTAAGGGTTGTTAAGAATCCATTTGGGCTTGTTTGAAAAACTTTTAAAGACCAAATTATTGGAGGCCTATTATAATTTTGTCCTCATTAGGGCTTTATTACTGAGCATGAAGATTTTCATCTAAGTTTTTTGATCTCTACGGTTCGGTGGTATCACAATTCATGGACAATTTGGCTCTAACATAAATTCCATGAACAATTGATGACACTTCCAGATTTGTGGCATAAGCCCTTGTCTCTTTGGAATATCACTCTAATCCTTGAATTTTAGGGCATTTTCTATCTTGTGAAGTGTGGAGCTATTTCGATCCTCTTAGGGCTTCAATCAATCGACAAGGATGAGTTGTTAAGACATGAGAGTTTTGAAGTTACTTTTGGATTGACTTGTATTCAGAGCTTACACCAATGATTCTTGAAGGAACCAGCAAAAGAAATCCTTTTATCTTGTGGACTATTTGAACATTTCCCAAAAATAGTTTACAGCTCCTTGAAGCACTTCAGTTATCTCTGGTTAGGGTAAGGGCATATGGATATTTTAGACCTATTTCATATCTACAGATAAATGTTTTACTAAGATGTCTGCAAATCCTTTTTAGATTGAGATTCTTCTGTGCTTACAACATGAATTACAGACCTAGCTGTAATCTTTGTTGGTCATCAATTTAGTCATCTATGGTCCAGTACTATTATAAGAATGAATAATTCAGACAGGTGATTCAAAGTTCTGAAGTTTGAATCTAAAAGTTTCAAGGTCTATTCATACATATTTTTTATTGTAAAGCATATAAATTTCTGAAGCATTCAAACTCTGAAATATGCAAGCTATTCAAGCAGGATGTTGTGCTAAAGTTCACTTCACTACTGCATCATTATTGTAACAATCAGAGAAGATAGTGATTTTGTTAAGGGCTTCCTTAGTATGCAACAATATGAATAGAGAGAGGACTACTTTTCATAGCTCTCACGCTGCAATCCTTTTATCTATATTAGACAGAAGCAGCATAGAAAATCCTTTCTAGGGTTTAGATTGATGGCAGTCTTGACCTTAATAAGAAACAAAGATAATACTTGACAACTACATATGTTGATGTCAAAATCCCTCATACAAAGTTGCTTTGTAGGCAGGTTTGAGCAGATATGTGACATGGAAATAACAGTGTTCTTATATAAGACAATGATTTGATATTGTTTTTGTTGTGACACACATTAGAGAAGACATTTTGAGATACCTTAAAGTGTTATAGACCTTATCCAAAGTGCAGAGTTTGAAGAGTAATAACATTCAGTGTTTGGAGATGTTTTGAAAATGTGCAACAATTTAAACAATTGACCTTATATATATTGCAAGTTGTTACAGTAGCAGAAAAACATTAGCATGACAGTGACTTAGGAGGGTGATTATAGTAACCTTCTATTTGACATAATCTATGATGGTATGATGTATTAGAAGTAGCACAGTGACATACTATATAGTGTTATAAAAGTGATAGTGAAGTGCCTATGATAGTTAAGAAAATGATGATTTCATAGTAACCCTTGACACAACAACAAACAGTGGTGTGTACCCTAGATTATGTGTAGTAGTAACATTAGAATTTATTGCTATCATTAGAGGTCTCACAAGATTTGCAAGAAATTAGTAAGGGTCCTTCATCACTATAGTAGATTTCATTGATCCTAAAAGAAAGTTTGTAAGCAAAGCTTGTTGATGGTTTTAAGAACAGAGCAACTATTTAAGAAATGGTAGTGGAAAAAGTATGACAAGAGCAGAAGAACAGAGCACAAAAGAAGGAGTTAATGAGGTGCATAACAATTATTCTATGTAAATGATCTTGCAATGACATTGATGTTGAAGCAGCAGAAAGATGGAACAGTAGAATCAATGGTGAGAACTGTGAAGTGTAGAAAAGGCAGTTGCATGGCACAGGGAGAGTGACAACTACAATTGAGTACAAATTGCAGCACCTTTGGCTTTGATGGGAGGTGCATCTCACCTAAAGATTTTACTCTTGAAAGGGGGTGCATGGAACTCTAGTTAGTCCTCTGTATCAATTCATTGTTGTTAAGAATCATTGTTGGACAAAGCATGTCTAGTCAAGTTAGCTTATGTAATTGAGAAGTAGAGTGATGAAGGCTAAATGATCAATTGAAGTAAGACTCTCAGGGAGCTATACTAGCAATTGCACCACATGTTACAAAGGAAATACCATAAGGCAGTAGCATAGGAGAAAGAATATGTTATATGTTATGTGATTTAATTGAATATTTAAATTATAAAAATGACTTATTTTATTTAAAAATATATTTTAGGTTTGGAGAATTGTTAGGATAAAGAAATTGGTTTTTATAGCTTTAGGTTAGTATAGATAGTATATAGAGTATCTTTAGTTAATACACAACATAATATTTTTAAACAATGTCATCATGGTTTGACAACCCACATACATAAATAGATGGAGCAGAATGGGCACAAATGAAAGAATGAAAAACAAGTTAATGGTCATAAAGGTGTAGCTCAAAGATCTTTAAATTTCCTACTAATTTCTAAGGACACAACTACCATCAATATCAACTTTTCAAGAAAACGCCTTCATGAAGAGGTAAATAATTGTTTGGTGGAAAAAATACCATCCTAGTAAACAACCTTCAATCCAACCATTAATGTGACTTAGTGGTTGGGCTGACCATATGAAGGCTTTGGGGTAGAGGGTTTTCTGTGGGAATGTTTCCTGGGGGAAGGCAAGGTATTGCAAGACATTCGTCTCTAATAAATACACATAGCAATGGAGTTATTAGTCTAGATACAACTGCAGTTTTTCTTGTTCATAATGATATAGACAATCTAGATAAGCAAACAACTAGGGCACCTGCTGGTCAATGGCCAACCCTTTATTGGTTTGACGAACACACTTTTCTCTTGCATGGAATTTTATCAATGTATGATTGAGTGATGATGATACTATTTTTGAGGGCATGGACATACTTTTCTAGTAGGGTGCGTCATATTCATCATTGTTAAAGGGGCTCTAAGCATAAGAAAATCCTTAAGAAACTGGAGTAATTAGACAATAAATGTGAGTTTGATCAACGCTATCTGGGGGGTGAGGATCTAAGAATGATGTGAGAACCCAAAAGAATATGGAAAATTTTCTACGGCCAAGGAAGAAGGGAAGGGCAAGATAGATGTCGAAGTCATCCAATATGTAAAAGCTATTGGAGTGAATCCAGGAGTGGGTACTCTGTTAAAATTGGCAACTAGGGACAAAATCAATGTCGGTCATTTTATTTATGGAAGCGGATATTTTTCTTGGATTCCTCTCTCTTAGAGGTGTAGGATTGATCTAAATATCATCTGATTTTGACATGTGTTTATGGATATATGAATTTATTTGTGTTATTGGAAATTTGTCAAGGTCGGCCAGTAAACAAATTACCCCCAGCTCAACCTCAACGTTGCATTTAAATAGACAAGGCCTCAAGCCATTTGTCACACACATCCCTTATGATCTCTCTCCACTCGTTTGGGTTTGGTTGAAAGAGAGGTCTTGAAGGAGACATGGACGCAGTCACAAAGGAGCCCTAGCTGTAGTCATGATGGGATACCTAGTTGCAGTCTTGAAGGAGTTCTAGCCACAGTAAAAAAGGAAGCCCTAGCCGCAGTAAAAGGCAGCCCTAACCGTAGTCAAAAGGAGGCTTATTCATAGCAAGAGAGAGGCCTAAGATGAAGTCTAGAGAGAGGCCTAAGACACAGTTAATAGAGGCATGAAGATGTAGTCAAGAGAGGCCAAATAAACAACAAAAGGAAGGCTCCTATCCACAGCAAAGGAGGCCCTAATTCATAGCAAGTGGGAGGCCCTTATCAACCATCAAGAAGAAGCATATAGCCACCATCAAGGAAGGCCTAAAGTAGTAGTTAGAGAGGCCCTAACCGTAGTCAAAGGAAGGCCCTAGCCACTGCAAGAAGGAGCCATAAGATAGCAAGAAAGAAGCCCTAGAAGCAACATGGAAGTATTATGTTTTATTGTAGGTACAACGTGTGAAAGAGAAGTTGTTTTGAGTGTTGTTCTTGGGCGATCTTATAGGGAGAAAGGCCGAAGTTTGAAGCCTAAGATCACAACAAGAAGAGGCATTTAGCATGGGTGAAATAGGGTTGTTCTGTAGCCATTCCAGGAAGATTGAAGGGCTGAAAAGAGGCCGAGTATCGTGCTTGAAGCTTCAACTAAAGGATGAATTAGCTTAATAAATTTCATGATGGCCTTGTAAAATGAGATACTTATGAGTGAACCCAACTCTTATTATTGGGATTTATCCGAGTGTCCCGATAGGAGGGATATGATCTCCCTTTCTCCATTGCATTCCTCCCACCTTGAAAATCAAAAGGGAACATAATGAATTTCAAATACACATACTTAATAAATGTATATTTCTAATCTCTTGCCACCTGCTAGTTGTGCCTTCTTGAGCCAGGCTCAAGCAATTAGTCAATCCGACGCATGCATATCCCCACTTATTCTCCACACACCTCCAGGTGGATCTCTCTATCCTTGCAGTGCCAACGAAAGGGTTTGGGTATGGTAAGGGTTTCTAGTTAGTTGTTTGAACCTCTACATTTACATCTATTTTCACCTGGCCTTACCCTACTCTCATCTCTATGTATTCTCAAATTAAACCAACTACACAATCGGAAACTCTATTCTTGTGTGGTATCTCAAAATACTTTTCAAACATAAAATTACAACATATTGTCACGAGGAGACTACTCATGGTTTAATAGATCAGAATTGACATCTTACATTAACAATTTCCTTTTACATGATGTCATTCTTCTGCCTAGGTCTTGGAACCATGGCTAAAGGGGTGTACTACATGACCAGGGGTTTTCACTGCCAGTCAACTTAATTATAACTAATTATGAGAACTAGATAGCATTGTTTATATACCAGAGTGCTTAAATTAAAGATTAGCTTCCTGTATGAATTACAGTGCACTGATAGAAACCGAGGTAGTTTCAAACAAAAAGCACCCAAAAAAGCAGTAAAAGTCAGAGGAGATGCTTATTTCGCTTCTTTGGTGTTGGTCTTTGAATACTCCATATAATCATCACTTCCATATTCATCCTCCTGCACCTCAAGAGCTGTAGGTACCAATCTTCCCCTATTTCTTGAAATCTTTCTCATAGGTGTATTTGGAGACTTCTCAGAACAAGGAATCATAAGTGGACTAGTTCTGTGAAGCATCAAATCCTCACCACTTTCAACAGCTTCCATCATCAAATTCTAGTCTTTAAAATCAAATCAAAAAACAAATTGGCTGTAAGAAGCTTCTCTAGATGCCATTTCTATAGCTCTGGGAGAATTTTTGGGGACAACAAAATGTCTGCTATTTTCATCGACATTTATTTCAACTCTACCATCCTTTACTAGAAATGATAATGCAAAGATGTTTTCTACTGTCAAGGAAAATGATATTCCATTTAGAACCAAATTCTCTAATCTGGCTTGCTTATGCTTTCGCAAAATGTTAAACATGCTTTCCATATTCTTGTATGTTTCTGATTTTTCATCTTTTGGGGACTCTTTCATTGCTTGAGGTCGAGTTCTTTCTGTCGGCTTAGTATTTTTTTCTTTGTACTATAGCTTTCCTTTGCTTGGGTTCATTATCCATTGGTCCAAGCATACTGAAAATTCCTGTTGCATCCAAGAAAACAAAATCAGCTAAAATCCAAAGATTTCTCCACGATATTTGGGTTTGATTGTCATTTCCCTCCAAAGCCCTGCTTCCATATGCATGGTCACTATAGTTTCTTGCAATAAAACTACTAATAAAATCAATTAGAGTAGCACCATCATGGTTCTGTGACCTGTTAACAGTAGCGAGGAGTGTGGATGTGAGATCAAAGAGTGTGTCAGCATCTGCAACTTTCTCATGAGGTCTCTGAAGAAGATTGTGCAAGCTTTCCACTTTGCTAATTATAGCATCAAATTTTCCAGATTCTGCTTTTAAAATATTTTCTCTCTCCTCAGTAATCAAAGTCTTGAGTGTATGATAATGGGACCTTAATATATGGCACTACACCATACTCCGATTGTTACCACTACATGCAGTAGCATCTTCTTTCTCTCTCAGGCGCTTACTGTGGCCTTGTTGTGATCATTTTACCCCATGAGAGGAATCTTGTAGTGTTTGACTCAATGTTTCTTCCTCTTTAACTCTAGCTTGGGTACGAAGCCTTCTACCCATCCTTTCTATCACCTTCTTTTAGAGTTGAGAGCAATGCAAAGATTCAACCAAAGTTGGAAGAAAGGGCTTGAAATTGAGATTTTTGATTGAAGAATTGTCATGAAATGGAAAGAGAGCAAGAAAAGCTTTTCGTGTTGCACTGAAATGAGGAAGGGTAGGGAGTTGTGATTTCCCCTACCTTGATAAGTCTGCTTTGTAATAGAAGAGGGATGAAGGACCACTACAGTGGATACAAAGTCCCAAGACATACGCATTGTCGAATGAAATGTGTAGGTGTAGTATGCCAATTAAGCGTGAGGATTGGGAGAAGTGACACATGTGGGAGAGTGGCCATATTGTTGAAGAATTGGTTACATTGAGGAAGGAAACCATTTGAATATGGTAAGAATGTCAATTATAAATGGTGCTCATGTTTCCATCACCCTTCAGTCTGAGACATTTATAGTGGAGAGTTTCCAAAACCACTTGCTCATCTACATGAGGAAGTTTACAATTTGTATATCTTTGTATCAATCCCATGGCAAATACATTAGTGTGAGGATCCATTGTTTCATTATCCATATGTTGGATGCTTTGATAAACTTGAGCTTTATAAGGAAATCTCTTTAGATATCCAAAATGTCTCAGAAATGTATTTGAACAATTATTGTCTTGATACAATGTTTATTAAGGATAAATTGCTTGGTAATGTACACATGCATAGAAGAGTGCGACCAATGGCATGGATACTCAGCCTTTTGGGTCGAAATGGCCACCTCTAAAGATAATATTTGGAATATCCTTTGAGCCTTTCTTTGAGATGGCATCCAAGAAGTTGGAGTGATGACATCAAGGAACTCTATATTTTGACATATTTCCTCTGAATCACCAAACATGCAAAAGAAGCTAAAATAAGGGGTTATATAAGTAATAGGCCCAGTGTATGGGAAATCCAAGATTTTAGAGGAATATTTCCACATTTAATAATTGGATGAGGATGAATATTTCTATTAAACTATGTGTTGTTCTTGATATGTTTGGACGTTTTGGGTGAACAGTTGGCCCATCTTCAAGAACATCCAATAACTTAAATTTCGAGTCCAAGACCAATTTAAAGAGATCACTTATCAAATTAGTTGTCCAGCTATGAAAGACAATGAAGTTTTGGAAGAGATACATCATAGTACTATCAAAGAAAATTTTAGACCATGCTAGAAAATGGATCAAAAAGGTTTTCAGAATGTCTGCTGAAATTTGACATTTAGCATTTTCTTATCAACTTTCATGGAGGAAAAAAATTTCACAATAATGGCGGCCACTAGAATGAGAAACACGATGAATTAGCAAAATGGAATTTGTTGCTATGATGACACATGGGAAGATACTTATTACTCTCAACGTGGTTGTACAAGAAAAAGAGTTTTTTCCTTTGAGTAGGCGATTGCATGATATTTATGGTCATCGATACAAGTGATGAAAAAACATATGTTCAATTCCGTGGAACATATCTTATTTCAATTACTTGTCGAGGATAAATCCATGGCCATAGTTGAGAAACTTAATCAAAAGAAAATAAATATGTAGTTTATTTAAAGAAATGTGGCCATATCGGAATACATATTCACCAAATTACAAAATGCAAAAGTCAAAGTTTTGTATAAAAGTTTTAAATTAAAAAAATTTCAAATAGTTGCCAGGAAGTTTAACGAATGCAATTGCCCAACATTCATCCAATGGCCATTCGAGGAGGGTCGAAGCCATCCATCAATATGAAGAGATCTATAAAAGCAAGCAGGGACTTTGAAGAAGGGATTCCTAATTTTTCATACCCAATTGTTGCCCGATTATTGAGCAAGGGTTTGACGAGTTAGTGAGGGTTTCCCTTTTGTTTTTGTTTCAATCTATTTTCATGCTTAGACTTTTTCTAATATGATGTCATTGGTGGACCTTAATATATGACACTACACCATACTCTGATTTTTACCACTGCATGCGGTAGCATCTTCATTCTCTCTCAGGGGATTATTGTGGCCTTGTTGTGATCCTTTTACTCCATGAGAGGAATCTTACAGTGTCTGACTCAATGTTTCTTCCACCTACTTTTGGGGTTGAGAGTAATGCAGAGATTCAACCAAAGATGGAAGGAAGGGCTTGAAATTGAGATTCCTGATTGAAGAATTGTCGTGAAATGGAAAGAGAGCAAGAAAAGCTTTTCGTGTTGCATTGAAATGAGGGAGGGTAGGGAGTTGTGATTTCCCCTACCCTAAGAAGCCTGCTTTGTAATAGAAGAGCGATGAAGGCCCACCACAGTGGATAAAAAGTCCCAAGACATACACATTGTCGAATGAAATGCGTAGGTGCAGTGTGCCAATTAAGCGTGAGGATTGGGAGAAGTGAAATGTGGGAGAGTGGCCATATTATTGAAGAATTGTTTATATTAAGGAAGGAAACCATTTGAATATGGTAATAATTTCAATTCTAAATGGTACTCATGGTTCCCTCACGCTTTATTCTGAGAAATTTAGCGTGGAGAGTTTCCAACACCACTTTCTCATCTACATGAGGGAGTTTACCATTTGTATATCTTTGTCTCAATCCCATGGCAAATATATTAGTGTGAGGATCCACTGTTTCATGATCCATATGTTGGATGCTTTGCTGAACTTGAGCTTTATAAGGAAATCTCTTTAGATATCTAGAATGTCTCAAAAATTTATTTCATCAATTATTGTCTTGAAATAATGTTTATTGACAATAAATTGCTTGGTAATGTACACATGCATAGAAGAGTGCAATCGATTGATTTTTTCAATAGGTAGGGGGTGTGTACAAACCTCGTTGTCGGTTAGGTGGCTTGGTGATGGCACAAACCAATCATGACTTGATGTATTGGTCGATATCCAACTTGAGTTAAGGCCAATAGAAAGACTACTTCTGCAATACTTTAAGAGTTTTAGCTACTCCAACGTGGCCCTCTATCTTGCTGTAGTGTGCATCTGATATAAGCTTCTATCGGTGCTCACCTTGAGGTACACAAAGTTGTGATATCTTATAGAGAAAATTGTGCTTTAAGTGGTAGTTTAAGGAAATCCCCTTCATCATCTAGAGTTGTTGATATACTGGTGAAACTGTTACACTAAAAAATGTCACCATGACTATTTATAGTTGGTATGGCTTTATCAACAGTCATGCTATCCTCCTGGGCAAGTCTTATGCCTCTGCTCTCCATGTCAAACTCCAAAAAGAGAGAAAGTCTTTATAAATGTATTTATCTCTGGGTACGCAGGTTCTCTCAACCTTACCTGCGGATATGCACCTAATGTTCACAAAAGCTGCGTACTTGTACGCTCTATATGTAAAGGGGAAGGTGCGTACCCCTGTAAAGGTCAAAATGTGCAAGTTTCATCTTTAAAAAGTTACTTTTGGTAATTTCTAGAGGCTTCTAGAAGTATGTTTTACGTGTATGAAGCGCCTCCAGATGGTTCATGTACCCCTACCAAAGAGGAACTTATCCCATCAATAAGGGAGCTATCCCATCCAAAGAGGGGATTATCCCATTGATGGTGGACCTGATTAACTTCCTCTTGAACACTATAAATACAGGCATTGGGCCAGAAGGAGGGGAGGTTGAAAGCTAAACATTTCTAAGGGTAGATGCTGCTAGAATTAGGACTCCCATTTAGAAGCTTGTGAGGAGAGATTGCCATCTTTGCTTGTTCTATTTGGAAGTGGGTGAGCTTTGTCAAAGTAAAGGAGAACTCTTGATGGACCCTAGGAGGGACTTGCACAACACCAAGGCTCAGGTTGTAATTGTTCCTTTTGTTTCCTATTAATGCAAATGAGTCCATTCTTCTCAATAACTTGTTATTTATGAGTTGTTTCATGTACTCCTTGGTCTATGTGTTAAATATGTTTTATTTTATGAGATTATCAAGTGCTATTTAATCGTTTGATTGTTAGTGAATGCAGGTTTCGAAGTGAAGGAGGAGCTCATCCGGATCAGCGAGGCTGGACTACTACAACAGCGTTGGATTACAGGTAGGATCTAAACACTTGATTTCTTATATAGTAAATGCATGTTTAGAGAAGGATTGCTCTTGTTTGTCTTGTTTGTCACTAGAGAGTCTTAGGCTCCTAGGGAGGTTGGTTGTGTCCGCACTATCGACTCTTTCCGCCTGACAAAATGTCGACTCCACTGGGGAATCCATTGATGTGAAAGTCTTTTCCTTTGTATGCAACTTTGATCTGAGAAAAGTCATTTATTTTCTGGTTTTTGGCTCTGTGACTTTGTATTTGGGTGGGTTAGCTTAGGGTTAGTTTGAATTTAGTTTTTCTTGGTTTTTTTAGTAGTACGCACCCTCTGAGTATTGCACAGTGCGTACTCGTATGCACTGTTGCTGTGTGCATAGAGCGGGCCCGCACCTGGCTTAATAGGTTGCCTGCGTACCCTGCTAAAAATTAAGAAAATTCCATTTTTTACATTTTTCCTCTTAGATTTTGCTTTTTCTTAGTTTTTACTGCCCAGATCCATTAGTCTCTTGTCAAAGATCTTCACCTGAACTTGTTTCGATAGCATTGAGTGTTTTAGTGGATTTCATAGAAGTTTAAGCCCTAGGGTTTGATTTTTGAGTAGGTCCTGTAGTGACTTTGGCGGTAGAAGTTGTCAAGCCTTAGATCTCTCTGGTTTTGTCAGTCTTCTTAGAAGTCGGACCTGTCATAAAGTCTACCTGTGAGAGAAACTTACTTTTGAGTTGTCTCTTTGGCAAATTTCGAAGTGCTTGTTGATTAAGTATTGAATTCCATTTTACAAAAAGAACAAAAAGATTTGAGTTTTGTTTTGACTGGTCTTTTGATTCTGCATTAGCTGGTCCTTGGCTTGATTGTGGTCAAGTAAAACAACCTAGAATCATCCTTGTAGGCTTTTGCCTCGTTAGGTTTGCTTAGAGTAAATTTCTTTTTGATTTGCTTGTGAGTCAATTTTTCATAGATTTTATAGCTTTTGAGATTGATTTTCGTTAAAATAGATTTATATGCTTTATTAAATAAGAGAAAATACAAAAACATCTCCTTTGAAAAGTTTTGTTTCAAGTAGCTTTGAGGGATTTTGAAAGAAAAAGAATTTTTCGTGCACGTAAGGAGTGGTCATGTTTGTATGCTTGGAAAGATAAAGAGAATTGTTTCTTTGATTGTCTTTACTAAGAAAGTTGTTTTCTATAAAATTTGCATTTTCCAACTCTCTTAGTTAGGAATTTCATTGAAAGAGAAAAGTAGCGTAAATCATCTTAGGTGCATCTTTGTAGTGGTTTGAGTCGAGTCTACACACCATTGGTTTCATTTCCGCTACCTTTTGTCTTTAAGAAAAACCATAAAATTAACGCTTAAAGTAAAATCAATTTAGTAACTTTTATTTACTAGGGCTCTGAAACACCAATTTAGATCAGGCTAGTGTCTTGGAGTAGGAGAGTAATTAACTCTCCAAGACAACAAAACCAAACAAGTAGCTTATCTTGTGATAGAATAAATCCAATTGTCTCATTTGTACTCTGGGAAAGCTCCTCTTAAAGGAGAAGCACGAGCTCGTGTCCGAACCAGTGAGGGGATCAATCCTCCCTCGTTGGGAACGACGCCAGACACGCACGTATTACAAACGGTAAACCTCAGATTAACCATTGTCGAGGAGCCAGGGGTCACTTGTCGGTAAACCTTGGATTATTGTCAAGGAACCGGCAAGGGGATTGAGCTTGATACTCTGCCCTTGCGTGCTGTCGGAGTGTAGACTGTTCCCCCAGGTGCATTTGTTGCGGTTGGTAACCTTAGTGACCATTATCTTTAGGATTCTACCGAGGTGACGGTGGAGGGAAGATCCCACTGTACCTGGAGCAGACGTCGGCTAGACTCACTTGGATTTTCCGGGGGTTCACTTCACTCGAGACGGTTAAAGTGGAGGAACTTGTGCCGGTCTATTCATTAAGCAGGTTGCCGGGGTAACTGTTCCACCCGCCACTTCTGTACTGAATCCGGCGATGTTGGGTTTCATCTCCAACTAGCGTTTTCGGTCTGGAAGGCTACTGTTTGTGCTTGGTTTGACGCCCTAGATTCTTTAGGCGTGTGCTTCAAATTTGTTTGGTTCTTTAGAGACTTTAGGTGGTTTGATTTGAGATTTTACTTTGTTTTCGTGTGTAGTAGTTAAAAGTTTTTAGCTGTGGCGGAATTACCGAGACAGTCCCGTAGACTTCGGGGCCAGTCTCCTGAAGTTGTTTCTGTGGCCGAATTGTTGAGGAGATCCCGTAGACTTCGGGGTGAGCCTCCTCGAGACGACCCGAGTAATCTAGAAGGTTTGAAGGTCCTTGTAACTCCTCCTAGTGGCAGTAGAGTAGGTTCACCTGAAGAAGGAGAATCTTCCTTGGTAGTCCATCCAGATTACCAAAGTCTAGAGACAGGTTATAATCCCGAAGCTGTTACAGTTTCTGAGCTTGCTGGTAGTTTTTCGTCTACTAGTGATACAGGCGAAGAACCTGAAATATCTGAACCTGTTACTCCAACTTCTAGTGTTTCAGATTCACCAAGAGTAGAACGAGTTATCACCGAAAATCTTCCTACTGGTCTGATTGCTATTGAAGAACTTGCTCCAGAGGAAGAAATAGGCATCTCTAACCTTGAAGATCAACTTACTATTGAGCTCAGGGAGCGTGAATCTATCTTTTACAGTCCTCCTAGAAGTACTACTTGGTACCTTTCGTTAACCAATTATTTAGACAACTCAGGGGTAGGTTTTTCTACACCTCGTACTCCTTTTCCACCTGGAGGTATTTATACTCCTGTAAATATGTCTGGTCAGTCGTCCGTGTTTACTCAAACTCCTGAATCTTTCTTACACGGTGGTCCTTCTGTTCCCACCGGGTATCAATCACTTTCTGGTACCTTTGCGGGGGCATCTCCTCAACCCATTGATCATGGGTTATTAGCTGGAAACAATGGTAATATACCATTGGGTGTAGGAGACATTTACATGATGTCAGGTTCAGTTCCCGTTTCTCAACCTCAAGGTGGCCAATTACCACCTGGGGGGCAGCCTCAATTAACCCCTGGGGGGCAACCTCAAGGTACACAAATTGTGTCTGGGGGGCAACCTCAAGGTCAGTATGTACCTATGGTGCAATACATGCCTCAAGGTCAACCCCAGCCTCAATATGTACCCCAGGGTCAACCTCAGTATCAATATTTACCTCAAGGGTATCAACCTCAAGGGTATCAACCCCAAGGGTATCAACCTCAAGGGTATCAACCTCAAGGTCAAGGTCAACCCCAGTATCTGTATTTACCTCAAGGTTATCAACCTCAAGGTCAATACTCGAGTCAAGGTTATCAACCACCTCAAGGTCAGTCATATGTTCAAGGTATGGGAACTGTACCTTTCAATTATCAATCCTATCCTCAATCCGGTTATGGATCTCAGTATCCTCAACCTGTTACGGGTCAATACCCCGGAATGATAGTGTGGGATCCATCACAGGGTCAACAGGTGTTGCAGCCAAGTATACAGTTGGTACCTCAAGCTGGACAACCCGTAGTTTCTGGTCCACCCCAGCAACCGCAACCTGTCCAGTCAAATGTTCAAACTTCTGTAACTTCGGTAGTTACTCAGCCGCCAATTGCACCTAGTACTCCATCTCAAACGGCTGCTGCAACTACCGCTACATCTGCCGCACTTACTTCTGGAGTATCGACAGCTCCGGTTTCTACTGTCTCTGCAACCACTCCTCAGACATCTTTACCGTTGTCTGGATCTACGATTCAAACCACGGTCCAGATGCCTATAGGTCAGCCTGGTATAAGTACGGTTGTCACTACTCAACCTCAATTTGTTCATCAACCGTACCAGGGACAGTACCAACATGGGCAAGCTGTCCAACAGCCGGTTTACCAGTATCAACCGTATCCTGGGTACACTTATCAACAACCTCAACAACCCCAGTACGGTCCGGTTAATCCTGGTTTTCCAGGAGGATATAATATCCCTAATGCGACTCCTGTTCCTAGTTATCCTGGATATCCTCCTCCTGGGACTGGTCTTGTGACCCAGAGTTTTAGAGATCCTAACCGGCAATTACCGTTTATCGCAACTTTGGATTTACCAGACTTGACGCGCCTAACGAACGATCCAATTCAATATCTTCCGTTCTGGCCGCCAATGCCAAATAAGTTGCCCAGTGATATACCCAAGTTCGAAGGTAAGTTTGGAGAGGATCCGTCCAATCATGTGATGACTTACCACCTCTGGTGTGCTTCAAATTCTATCTCGGATGATTCGATCCGCTTACGTCTTTTCCAGCGTACACTCATTGGTCTCGCGGCCAAGTGGTACATTGAGTTACCACGGGCCTCTTTTTACAATTTTAGCCAGTTAGCTACCTCGTTCTTAACTCACTTTCAGTTGCCGGTCAGATACGATAACGGCACGGAGTTATTAACTTCACTAAAACAATCAACGTCCACGTATATTTCTGATCACATTCATGAGTGGAGACGTCGAAGAAGGTTAGTGAAAGTTTTTATTCCGGACCAAATCTTAGCTGAATGGTTTGTTAAATCATTATTACCGAAGATTACTGAAGATGTAGCTAAGGCCGGAGTAGTTACTGAGGAGCAAGTCATTGCTCAGGCGCAGTACCTTGACTTAGTTTATACTCAGTCAGGTACGTTACACGAGAAGATTCCAGATCTTCCAAAATCGAATCAAATCGCTGCTGCTCCTTCGGGATCTCATGCCGCTGATGGTATGATTGGCATCGTGAATACAAAGAGCAAGAAGAAATCTTCCAAGACTTCTACTACTCCTATAATCACTTTGCCTGATTCCCCAACAGGAGAGTCTTCTCCTGAACTTTCCGCCGATATTCACGCTGTAGAGTCATCTACGGCCAAATCAAAAAATGGTGGAAAGAAGAAAGAAAAGAAGAAGGCTAAAGCAGACAAGGCTCCGAAGGAGAAAACGGAAAAGTCGGAAACCAATGACGAAAAGCGCAAACCTCGATATCCTTGTCTTATTTGTGAAGAGGATCATTTTACAAGAGATTGCCCTCATCGGGCCGAGGTTGTGAAAATAGTCAAAGGTTCTCCCACTCCTGCTGTGTTAAAAGATCCATTTCCAAAGCAGGAGAGTAAGATGATAGGTTCTTCCTCGACTGCCAGTGAAGAACCCATTTTGATGATGTCTCATGTGAGGATTGCGACTCGATCGCAAGATTATGGTAGTAAGAATCCTGTTGATGGTAAGGAAGCAGAATCTTCTCATTCTAATCCATCAACCTCAGCTCCTGGTTCCGATCCACTACAGATCGAAAAACCTAACCCGGACTTAGTAATCAAACCGCCCGCCAAGGGTGTACTTCGAAGGTCTGCTTTCAATCCACATGCGAGAGCAGCCCAGAATTACAACATTGTTGAGGACTTAGCTGTTTCACCCTCAGCAATGTCGGCTTTAGAAGTGCTGCAATCATGCCCAGCACAACGAAAATTACTTTTGTCGGCTATCGGAGCTGTTGATGTTCAGGACCCGAATCTGATAATCTTCGATCTAGAAAATAGTACACCGCGTCTACCCCATCAAATGGCTTTCCAAATTCCAGTGATAGTAAAAAACAGGCCTATTCATCGGACTGTGATTGATGAGGGAGCTTCTACGTGTATTATGTCGATTCAATGTTGGAGATCGCTTGGTTCTCCTTCGTTGAACCAATCCCCGACCATCCTTAAGGCCTTTGATGGCCGTGGGTTCCGTCCGTTTGGTATTCTACAGGAATTGCCTATAGGGGTAGAAGGTAAAACCGTTAGTCTGGATGTGGAAGTGGTTGATGCCCCTCTAGACTACAACCTTCTTTTGGGTCGAAGTTGGTCATATGCTATGACAGCGGTCGTTTCATCGGTCTTCAGAGTAATAAAGTTTCCACATAACGGTAAGATCGTGATAATTGATCAGCTGACATACTTTTCATCCGACCCAGCCTCTTCAGAGAGTATCCAGCATGTCGGTAAGACGACAATCCCTTATAGGGACGTTGGCGTAGGTTTAGTTAAAGATTCCAGTTTACTGGGAACTTTTCCTTTCCCTCCAATCAACGCAGACCCTTCATTTGCATCAATTCATATGATTACATCAGACACCATTATTTACGATGATCCTTGGATTGTCCCATCTGAATCTGAGATAGACTCATTCGGTGATGCTATGCCTTTGAGTCCATATGAAATTGCTTATGAAGCCGTCATGTCTTTTACCGACTCGCGTTCAACCCAAATCGACCAAATGAATGTGGTCAGTGAAGAATCACTTTTCACATCAACCTTAGAACGGATAGCGTTTCCCGAAGTCGTGTCATCTGACGAGCAACTTCGCGAAATCCTAAGTGTAGACGATCTACCATGGGAAGATCTCCATCACAGATCTTCGTTTTTACCTAAGGATGATGCTTTTGAAAATGATTTTTCATCTATCTTTACCGCTGAATATGTCAAAGACGCTCAGAATCCAACGAAACATTCTGATTCAGAGTTGAATTTAGGGAATATTTCTCGCACTATTCCCATTGACATTTCAGTGAAGCCCGGAATTGAGGAAAACATTCATATAGGTGCCTCATGTACAGAAGATGAAATTCGAACTTACAAGGCCCTATTCCAAGAATTCCGCGATGTGTTTGCCTGGTCTTACGAGGAAATGCCAGGAATCGACCCTGCCATTGTTGTTCATGAAATAAAGACCTACCCGGACGCTAAACCCGTCCGGCAACGGTTGCGTCAGATTCACCCTCGGAAAGCGGCTGCGATTAAAGCAGAAGTCGAGAAGCTGTTGAAAGCAGGTTTCATTTATCCAATCCCGTTAACGGATTGGGTATCGAATATTGTTCCGGTCAACAAGAAACAAGGAACAATAAGAATCTGTATCGACTATAGGGATATAAATCGAGCTTGTCCAAAAGACAACTATCCTACGCCTTATATCGATCAAATTATTGATGATTGTGCCGGAAGTGAAATGTTTTCCTTCATGGATGGTTTTTCGGGCTATAATCAAATCAATATTCTACCTGCCGACCAACCAAAAACGACATTCATTTGTCCATGGGGGACATTTGCTTATTGCAAATTACCTTTTGGGCTTAAGAATGCCGGGGCCACTTTTCAACGGGCGATGTCTTACGCATTTCATGACATCAAGCACATTGTGCAACCGTACCTCGATGATTTTCCTGCTCATTCTTTACATCGAGCTGATCACCTTGTCCACTTACGAGCAATCTTTATGAGGTGTAGGCATTATCGAATTCGGTTGAATCCCCACAAGTGTGTGTTCTGTATAGAGACGGGTCGATTGCTGGGATTTGTTGTTTCAAAAGCCGGCATTCGCGTCGATCCCTCGAAGGTCGAAGCTATCATCAAATTGCCTCCTCCTTCGAGTTTGCGCCAACTCCAAAGTTTGCAAGGGAAAGCGAACTTTTTACGCCGATTCATTCCAAATTACGCCGAGGTCACTAAAGGTTTTACACGGTTTTTGAAACAGAACGCTCAATTCTTTTGGGATGAGATTGCCCAACAATCTTTTGATGCACTTAAGCACGCGTTGACCCATGCACCGTTGTTGCATCCTCCCAACTACAACCAGGACTACTTCTTATACCTCGCAGCTTCGCATTCCACCATTGGAATGGTGTTAGTTCAAGAAGATGAATTCGGAGCGGAACATGTGATATATTATCTTAGTAGGACATTAAACCCCACTGAGCTAAAATATTCGCATGTGGAGAAATTGGCCCTGGCAGCCGTTCAAGCTGTCCAGCGTTTTCGTCACTACATTCTTCTCCGTAAAACTACAGTTATTTCGGATTGCAACCCTATGATTTATATTTTGACAAAACAACTGCTAGGGGGCAAGTACTCTAAATGGATCGTTATCCTGCAAGAGTTCGACTTGGAGTTTGAGAAGTCCAAGTCTAAGAAATCCTTAGTTTTTGCGGAATTGATGTGTGATTTCCCGCGTGCTGACACAGAAACTGTGGCAGAGGAGTCCATTGCGGACGAATCTTTGTTTCTTATCAGTACTTTAGATCCGTGGTACGGGGATATAATCATCTATCTCCAAACCCAAACCTTTCGGCCTGAAGCTTCAAAGTCAGAACGTCAAAAAATTCGGTTTCAATCCCAGCAATACAAGATTATTGGAGATACACTTTATCGCCGGGGGGCAGACTTAGTTTTTCGACGTTGTTTAACTCACGAAGAGGCTGAGAGGGTTTTGAATGATTGTCACTCTGGAGCATGTGGCGGTCATATGTCTGGGTATGCCACAGCTCAGAAGGTGTTGCGCGCTGGCTATTTCTGGCCGTCCATGTTTAAAGATTGTATCATTGCGGTCCGAAAATGCCACAACTGTCAAGTGTTTGATCGCAAGATGCGCGCACCACCTGCTCCTCTCCACCCTATAATTGCCGTTGGTCCTTTCGCCAAATGGGGTATCGATTTTATTACTTGTAACCCTCACTCGGCCGGGGGGCATGCGTATATCATCCTCGCGGTTGATTATTTTACTAAATGGGCCGAGGCGATGCCTACATTCGACGCAAGCGGCAAAACAGCTGCAGTTTTCGTATTCAATCACATTATAACTAGGTTTGGTGTCCCACAAGCAATCATCACTGACCATGGGAGCCATTTTCGAAACATCATGATGACTGAGCTTACAAGCCAGCTTGGTTTGCGCCACGATAGCTCTACTCCTTATTATCCGCAAGCCAACGGTTTGGTTGAGTCTATCAACAAAGTTCTGGTTATCATGATCCGACGAATCATTGGTATTCATCGGTCGAATTGGCACAACATGTTATTTTCAGCGCTATGGGCATACCGAACTTCAGTGAAAACTTCAACAGGGTTCACTCCTTTCCAGCTAGTTTATGGCTTGGAAGCTGTGTTACCCATTGAATGCGAAATCCCATCACTTCAAATGGCTGTCGAATTACTCCCAGCTACTTCCGAAGAGGAGAAACGTTTATTATACTTAGCTTAATTAGATGAGACTCGACGTGACGCTGCATTGGCAATCGAGACTCACGCGAAGCGAATGAAAGCTCAGTATGATAGAAATGTGACCCCTCGGAGTTTTTCGGAGGGAGACCTAGTGCTGTTATATGATCAAGCTAACGATAAGCTAGGTGCTGGAAAATTCGTTCCTATGTGGCATGGACCCTACATTGTAAAGCGAAAGCTAGCAAAAGGGTCCTATGAGCTGGTAGATTTTGATGGGGACTCTTTGGGTAAACCCAGAAATGGACTTTACCTAAAGAGGTATTATGCTTAAATGGTGGGTATGGAGATTTTAGTTAGGTTAGGTTTTCTTTCTAGCTAGTATGTTTGTTAGTATTAGGTAGTGTGCTTAGCTTAGAAAGTGTGTTTTTCATCGTTATTCTGGCTTATCTTGGTTTTACTCTTGATATTGCAGATGTCGACGCCTCTCCAAACGTACATTGGATTTGCTGATGGTGCTTGTCGTAGTACACGGAATATCTCTTCCGCAGCTTGGGTTATCTATTCGCCCTCTGACGAGTTAGTTTCTATGCATGGGGTGAGCCTCGGTCAAACGACGAACAACATTGCAGAATACAGTGCAGTGGTTGAATTATTGTCTGAATCTATTTCATTTGGAATTCGACGTTTGATAGTGAGGTTAGATTCTGAACTCGTTGTATTACAGCTTAATAGAGTATATGCCATTAGAAATCCTGTGTTATTAAGGTTGTTTTTGAGAGTGCGTCTCTTGGAACGTGAATTTGATTACATTGAATATCAGCATATTCCAAGGTCTTTAAATACATTAGCAGATGCAATTGCTTCTCGAATGTTGGACAGACATTTACGATAATCATGCAAGTAAATTTAAAAAACATTTCATCACATATGTTAAACAAAATGAGTCGGTAATAATGATATATATATAGATAGGAGTGTGTCAAAAATATACATCGTCTTCGATCATAGGTTGAAAAACACCTTATGATCGGCAAAAATGATAAGTACAAAAAGCCAAAATGTCATATGTGTCTACAAAAGTGACTAGTCAATCACTGGTGGTGCTCTCTATACGAGACCACTGCCCGCGCTACCCTACACAAGAACCTCCTAAAAGGTCCTGGGACTGCAACCACATAGCGCTGAAGTCGAATGGGAATATCATCTATGGTGGTCTCTGGTATATCCGCCGTCAGACGCTCTAGATCCTGTTCCAGCTCGGCTAAGGTCTCTGCGGCCACATCCTGTGGGGCTGGTGCTGGTACAGCTGGTACTCTCCTCTCAAAAGCCCGGAGGTTGGCTGGACGCCGTGGACCTACATCTGCATTTTGAAAATTTGTGTTGTCAGTTTTGAGGCGATATATAAAAACAAAAAAAATACATAATTTGAAAACTCGTGAAAAATGAAATACCTCTGTCGTCCCACTGTTCTCCCTGTGGAGGAACCATGTCCGGATCGTTCCGAAAATCCATTCCGGCATAAGGAAAGTCTTGAATAGCAAAGACCTGGCTCTCTAGCCAGTGAAAGTAACCATCAAGAAATCGAACAACTGTTGCGCCCTCATCAGGATGACGGGCCATTACCGCAACCCATCTCGTCAACTTAGGCTCCCGAGGCGCCCCAACGGGAACTGTAAGATGCTGGGGGACCAGCATTGGAACTCTCTCTAGGGCAAAGCTCACGACTAAAGGCCCATATCCAAAGGTCTTCAGTTGTCCTCTCTTTGCCCTGGTTAGTTGGCCCTTCAAATTAGCCAACACAGCATCGCACCAGTTGAAAATGGTGTTGTGGAAGCAGTCTATAGCCATCCGCATTTGGGACCCGGTGGCTTGGTGCAAATCGGCCGCGCCGCAAAGTCTGGTAACAGTAAAGGCTATCACCATAAGTTCAGGTCGGGATGTGTACTTGATTTCTATCCCCTTCTCATGGTTTTGGTTGTTGCACCACTCTAGCCGGAGACTAGCAAGGGATTGGCCACCCGGCCTAGTCCCGAATAGAGAAAGTTGCTCGCCCCTGTTAGGAAATCCAGTGAGAAAATATATGTCGGAGGGCTCTATCTCGAGCTGGTGCTCTCCGATGTAGAAACATTGCTCCTGAATGTTCCACCTTTCAACCAGCCACTCAAGGAACGGCACTTGGCCCCTCATGCCAGGTATGGCCCAGTATTTGTACAGTCTGCATGCTTTTAATGCATCAATGGAAGGTTGATGACCTATCGCGGCCAAATCAACATCCTCGTGCTCTCTTTCACGCCAATCAAGCATGGTGTGCTCCCTGCACATCATAAAACATCAGTTAGGATCCATAAAATTTAAAAATTTTGGTCTATTTTGGAGGTATGAGGGTTTCAATTTGTGTTTTGCGGGGTACGCACCCCAGCCTTTAGGGACAGAGCGTCCGGACGCAGCTTCCCTTAAGGCCGGGCGCGTACACCCCGTAATTTTCCCATTGGGAAAATATCGGGGTACGCAGGTCAGCAGTGCATGACCTGCGTACCCCGAAGTGCGCATCTTGAAACCCCAAGACCCCCAAAAAATCAAATGAAAGCTTAAAAATGAATTCTAAACCGATGGAAATCAAGAGAGGGGTGTTGTAGAATACCTGGTGAAACGGCGTTCGATTCTGACGCTCGGATTCTCCGCAATCTCCACGGGAAGTTTCTTGTCAAAAGCCCTTTTCTCAACCTCAACAGTAAAATGGTAAAAATGACATGGTAAAAAGTCTTTTTATAGGTTTTATGGATGAATGAATGCTAAGTTTGTTTATTTTTCACCATGAAAGGACATTTTCGATGTATTTTTGCCCATCTTAAACAGGTATGAGTAATGTGTTGTTTCTGTGCAGGACAAAGGGACTTTAGAGTAAATTATCATTTTTCACGTCAGAGTCATCTTTTAAGCTCTTTTCTGACTCCTAAAACATGAAAAGATTGCCGAGCATTTCTTTTACACTCGTTAAAACGGAATTAAAAGACGGTCCCCTTATAGCTCTTTTCTGACCGTAAAATCAGGAAAAGATTGCCGGGTTTTTGTCGTTTCAAACTCGATACGGAAATAAAACGATGTGTCCTTGATCGCTTTTTACTTTTCAGGTCAGAGACACTAATCATGAAAGTACTCCTTGGTCGCAAGATCAAGCGGTTCTCCCAAGTATTATTTTATACTTTTTCGGGCTTGGGGGACACAAATTTACGAAAAAGTTCAACTTGGAGTCTTCTTAAGTTTTTCAGACTCTCTAAAAATGAAAAACGCCGAGTTTCTCCTATACTGGGCTCGTTAAAATTTCACAGTAAAGGACCTGTTCAATTACAAACAGGAACGAACCACTCCTTCCTAGGGTTCGAATCAAAACTAGGTTGGACTCATCCGAAGGATGAGCTTATAATCAAGCATATGTTATCCTCATCAAGCTTGTTAAAAATAAAGAGGTACTTGCCAGAAATGGTGGGGGAAAAGAGAGAAGAATGAGCCTATTTGTTATCCTTTGTCTCAGAAGAAACCTTATTACCACTCTTGAACACGACACTTTTCATTCACCTGGGTTGGGAAATCCTTTACCTCACAGTTGATCAAACCACATTGAAAGTCTTCAGCCGGGTTCCGGGGATTAACTTTGAGTCATTCATCACCAAGCCATCTGTTGTGTCGTTATGTGTTCAAGAGGTCTGCAAGCAAAACTTTCATCTGCAAAATACTTGTCATCCATTTGACCATCCCTGAGTCAGTCCTTACAGCAACATTTCTTCAACTTGAACAATGATTTCGTGTTGTGGGCTTGCTTGCAACGGGTCGCTTTCTATCGACATCAACACATTATCTAGAGAGATGACTTAGAAATCGTTAGTACCTTGAAGTCTGCATGCATGAATGGCAGGTTTCTCGCCTTTGATGTCAGTTTACATCATTGACTTTCGATCGAAGGATTCCGTGAAATGTTCGACATCAACTCATTCATTCACATCTCATGGATTGTACTAGGTACTTTGAGAACCATTGACATTACTGGTGGTCTCTCTCACACTTGTTAACAGTTTACATCATCGACTGGTAATCAAGTGGTTTCTACCATGTTCGACATCAACTCATTTATTCACAAGGCTAGAATCGTACCAATTCGGGAAGTAGAAATGAAGACCCTGGATCTAGTTTCCACCATCCAGGCTACGAGGAGTTTTGTATTCATTATCTAAGTAGACTAATCATAAAAAGATGGCTGCGCCCATACTGTGTCTACAAAAGTCTATGATTATGATGTACTGCAAGATCATTCCTGTATCAGAGTAGTTAGTCTGTTAGTTAAAGTTTTGATCTGAGTATGGGAATGCCTACCTCAGCGATGATATAATCTTATACATGTATTTTGTGTTGAAAATTGCAGGTTCTGACCAGGCTCTCCACGAGATAATCCTTGAAATGATAAAGCGCTTCACCCTTCCTAGATAATACAAAACCCTAATCTACTACAGGCTTCGCACTTTAGGGGGCAATCTGTTACACTAAAAAATGTCACCATGACTATTTACAGTTGGTATGGCTTTATCAACAGTCATGCTATCCTCCTGGGCAAGTCTTATGCCTCTGCTCTCCATGTCAAACTCCAAAAAGAGAGAAAGTCTTTATAAATGTATTTATCTCTGGGTACGCAGGTTCTCTCAACCTTACCTGCGGATACGCACCTAATGTTCACAAAAGCTGCGTACTTGTATGCTCTGTATGTAAAGGGGAAGGTGCATACCCCTGTAAAGGTCAAAATGCGCAAGTTTCATCTTTAAAAAGTTACTTGTGGTCATTTCTAGAGGCTTCTAGAAGTATGTTTGACGTGTATGAAGCACCTCCAGATGGTTCATGTACCCCTACCAAAGAGGAACTTATCCCATCAATAAGGGAGCTATCCCATCCAAAGAGGGGATTATCCCATTGATGGTGGACCTGATTAACTTCCTCTTGAACACTATAAATACAGGCATTGGGCTAGAAGGAGGGGAGGTTGAAAGCTAAACATTTCTAAGGGTAGATGCTGCTGGAATTAGGACTCCCATTTAGAAGCTTGTGAGGAGAGATTGCCATCTTTGCTTGTTCTATTTGGAAGTGGATGAGCTTTGTCAAAGTAAAAGAGAACTCTTGATGGACCCTGGGAGGGACTTGCACAACACCAAGGCTCAGGTTGTAATTGTTCCTTTTGTTTCCTATTAATGCAAATGAGTCCATTCTTCTCAATAACTTGTTATTTATGAGTTGTTTCATGTACTCCTTGGTCTATGTGTTAAATATGTTTTATTTTATGAGATTATCAAGTGCTATTTAATCGTTTGATTGTTAGTGAATGCAGGTTTCGAAGTGAAGGAGGAGCTCATCCGGATCAGCGAGGCTGGACTACTACAACAGCGTTGGATTATAGGTAGGATCTAAACACTTGATTTCTTATATAGTAAATGCATGTTTAGAGAAGGATTGCTCTTGTTTGTCTTGTTTGTCACTAGAGAGTCTTAGGCTCCTAGGGAGGTTGGTTGTGTCCGCACTATCGACTCTTTCCGCCTGACAGAAACATCAATGTATTCCTCATACAACCAAGGTGAAGTCATGGTGTCATAATGGTGCATAAGACAACACTATAATAAGGAAGCGACTAGAGGTTGACTAAAGAAATCAAGGATTGCGTTGGATTTTCCTTTTCTACGCTTTAATTAACAACTTAAGTTTTTGTAAGTAACTAATCTACTTCAATTTTTTTGTCATCTGCAACTTAGACTATGAAGGAGCAAACTATAAAGGCTTGTGGTCTATGTGAATGACCATTTATTCGCTTAGGATGTAGTTTCTCCATTGTTTAAGTGCTTGTACAATGACATACATTTGCCTTTACTAAATAAGGGAAGTTGGGGCTAGTAGTAAGGCTAAATAAGGCAAGTGGACCATCTTATCTTATGGCTTTCACTCTTAAGACACCTTAGAGCATGGGAGGGACAAAGAGACTACCAGAAGTCCATAGGGCGAAGACTAATTTATAAACATGACCTTTTCATTAAATTGACCTAAGATCTCTCGCTAGATTGCCTAACACATCTCCACAATCAAGATATACATCTCAATACTACTACACAATAGAAATATTGAAATCTCTCTCTAGATCTCGAAATAGAGATATTTATATACATATATATTGCCATATCTACATTTCACTTTTCCCTATAGTTTCAATTTTTTTCCCTTGATAAGAAATATAGATATTCCTAGGAATAATCCAGTGGGAATACTAATCCATGGAGCTCTATAATCCGCTATAATAGAATTTCCATCCCTAGGCTACTATTACTCCGCTACTAATACAATGGGAGAGGTAGGGGATAAGTTATAATATTGCTATACTAATAGCATTTAGTTCTTTACAATGGGTATCCTATCTCTTTTTCAAATATTAATAGAACAACAAGAGAAAATTCATTTCATTAAGGCGATCCAATAAATTCCAAGAGGAAATGGTGGCTACACATCATGATACCTAGGATATAAAAAAATAAGAGTACTACCGCAGAGAAGGAATGAATGCCAGAATAGGAGAAAATATGTACCCCAAGTTCCCCAATAGATGCAATAGAGCCAAGTTTTCAACAGAAGAGAGAAGATATGTCCGCCATACATAGCCGCAGAAAATAGTAGCACATATACCCCACAACAACCTTCATAGCAGCAGCCATACATAAAAGAACTAGAAACATCAACCCCCAAAAATAAAGCTAACTCACCAGGCTGAATGTTGAATAATTTTAACTACATTAGGTCTATATTTAAGGGAATTTGTGTGGTGTTCTGGAATGAAGGGTACCAGTTTCAAACAAATGATACTTCAACCTGGTCGTTTGTCTATACGACCACAGTAGATTCTCTACCTTCAATCCTGCAATCATAGATTTTGAAGTTCTAATTACCATTTTCATAATCAGGGAAGAACTTATTCAATCACAATTTTGGTTCAATGTTGTAAACTCATGAATCAGATAGCAGTGGACCTCCTGGTTTGCTCCAGTTGAGATCCCAATACCTGCATTTGCATTGGTTTGAGGAAGACATTACATGAGAAACACAACTCCTGTAATTAAAAGAAAATCCAGTTGCAAATAAGATATTTTGGGGATTTGTTGGCAATGATTGACATACCCTCTATGGGCTTCCAAATTTAGAATCTCCATCATGTTGTCTATGCCGCCATATTCAATCTCAGTCACAGCTCCTTGGGGTTTCGATAACGTGACCTTTAAAATACCATTGTCGATAACTATCTGTACAAAACCAACCAAAATCTCATCTTCAAAATTCCACCAAAATTAACCAAAGAAATGCAAATGTACATCAATATAAGTTACAGAGAAAAAGTGGATTACATGGTTAGTGTAAATATTCAAAGTCACATTGCTCAGTGCCATCTTCAGCTAAATATGTGTAAACTGTAAAAGATTAACAGAAGTTATCTTCAAATCAATATATGACACTTAATTTATTTTTAATGTATGCCCATGCTTAAAGCAGACTTTTAACGATTTATTAGCTCAGTCTTTTACTGTGGTATGGACTTCATTGTTGGAGCATAATATATGTCTAGGCCGTTACAGATTATATTACATTGCAAAATATTAGTTTCAGAGTCCTAGAAGGAATAACTTTTGAGTAGGTATGCTATTTACTTTTTGTTTCTCTATGTTGTTCAAGCACTCAGATATCAGTGATTATTATAGAATATTTATCAGGGAGCTTGATAGCTTGATCAGCCTATATTTAATATAAATTTCATTGTCAATAATATAAATTCTTGAAAAAACAAAATCCAAATAACCTAATTTCAGGTGAAAAAGTTGGTAGATTGTTTGCAGCAATTGAATTCGAGAAAGGAATTAAAGGACATAAAGGGTACCTGTGCAAGTATTTGCTTTGGTAAATTGGGCTCTTGAAAGGAGACCAAGGCTTCTGATCCTTCCATCATGGTCTAAATTTTCCCAGCGAAAATAGACGTTGAACAAATAAATGTTTTGTGAGCAAGCCATTGAAGAGATCCTCCTCAATCTTGATCCATGTTTTGTGAGCAAGCCAACAAGCCATTGAAGAGACCCTCCTCAATCTTATCCCTCAACGCATCCAAATTCAACCATGAAACACTAACTGCCAACAAATCACTACAACATTTCATGTGAAAATATAAAACAAATTTGCAAATCAATCTTAAGAACGACTATCGATCTAGAAACCCTAAAGATCGATCCTGCGACTTGTACCTGTTTCCATTTAGCCACGGAGCAGATTGTACCCCTTTTCGACCTAGGTAACTACTAAATAGCGACTGTTCTTGGGTTATAACTTCCTGCCACTCAACTAACGAACTTAAGGCACTCCTAACTCTTTGCAATCCCTACCTTATGGACAAGATTGCTTGTGGGCACCGCAAGTGGGAAGGAAATGGGAAAGAAATTTAACAAGGGAGGAAAGAAGAAGATCTATCTTTGACAAGCAAGGAAAGAAGGAGAAACGCCCCCCCATCGGTCCAACTAGAAAGGATTGATCCAAGTTTCCACTAGATGCGAGAGAGAGATGATGTTTAACCATGCATGGTAGATTTCAATTTAGTTCCCCATCGTGAAACAGTTAACTAGTGCCCATGGTCTTTCTTTTCTTTTCAACTACTCAACATTCATTCGAATGCACTAAGGTGGGGAAAAAAAATTGTTGTAGTATTTAATTTTTTTCCAACTATTCAACGTTCATTAAAATACACTAAGGCAGGAAAGAAAACACAACAGAACACTAAGGCAAGGAAGAAACCTCAACAGAAATTAAATTTTTAATTTGGATGATTGGTAAATTTTATAATTATAATTATTTATTTTTTTATAAATTTTAAAAACATTATATTTTATGAATATATCAAAATGTATGGAATGTATATTTTCTTATCTTATTGTATACTCATTTCAAAAAATTATGGTTTTTATTTTTCAAAATTACAAAATAACTAACTATGTTGTAAGTTGAAATTTTAAACGAATTCAGATTTCGATTTTATATAATTAAACCAAAAAAACTATAATTATTTTTTATTAATGTTTAATTATCTAATACTAATATTATGGGTTTCCGTGTTATTTAAACAAATGAGATTTGGTTTTATAATTATTATGTCAAACTTTAAAGATAAAAATTAACTTTTAACAATGCAATCTTTTATAACCAATTTCGATGTAGTTCATTGTTATGGAAGTAAAAAATGAATCTCATGAGTTCTTCCTTCTCATAAATTCTCTGTAATCAATTTGGTTGTAGTTCATTGTGATGGTAATAAAAAATGAATCTCATGAACCTGGTCCTACCCACAGATTGGTGTAGTTCTACCCAAGGAACCATTGATCTTTCTCCATGAATCGGTAATATTGTACAAGAAGCACCATTAATTATAGACATTTTTGGGCACTACAACCCCAAGCATAAAATGTCCATAAACAAAGGGCTCCTAAGTCGCTAAAAGTGTTGTTCCAACCCCTAAAATAACAAGGTCAACTGATTACAGCTTCTCCCGAAAGTTCATGAAAAACTACTCAGAACTGGATCATTTCACCTTCTCCATAGGAAAAGTGTGTTGCATCTCACCTAAATACACATAGTAGGTGTGTTGTATTTCAAAAAGCCCTTCTATGGGGTGTGATGGGCGAGAAGGGACAAATGGCAGTGTCAATCTGTGAGGTGGAGAAGCATGGAATCTTCCAGAAACTTCTCCTGTGACACTTGCCTCTCTGAATTCGACCAGAGATGAGTAAGATATCATCAATCTCCAAGTGGAAGCAAGAACTATCAGAGGGAAGACACTAATCAAATCACAAGCTTACTCATCTCCCTTACAGACATCTATATATGGATCCCTCATCCGAGAGATCCAGAGGCTGGAATTTTGCATCTTGTAAGGAATTGTTGTTGGTTTCTTGAGGCAACGTCATAGTGTTGGGTGATCTAAGCTTTCTATGAGGTGAAGAAGGGCTTACTTGCTGAGAGGATGATGCTGGGTCAAAACAACTGGTTGTAACTCTCTTGGCTCTTTCTTGATTATCAATAAAGCTATTCAAGTTTTCCTCCATACTCTTGTGTAATTTATGTTTCATGCATTTGTATGGTCAATTTACATATGATCCTAGATTGTTTATGATAATAGATCCATGTTCTTGTATAGTGTTATGCTGTTTTGATTCTATAGGTACCCTGTGAAGCTGGGTATACGAGAAAGCAAGTAGCAAAGGATTATTAGAAGAGAGAGGAATCAAGCAAGGAACCAAGCGCAAGACAGAGGTTGGTCTCCTTTATTCTTCTCTCATCTATCTTTCATAAAGGAAAACAAAAGTAATTTTACTTTGTTTGTTTCTAAGGTAGCTACCAGCCTTAGTGGGATTAGCAGTTCTGCATAGAAACTTTTCCTTGTAACAAAATGGTGACTCCACTGGGGAGCGACTAGGTTGTTTGTTTATCTACATTTGTTTACTTTATAAACTTACAGACGGAGCCTGAAGTCAAGCCAGCTAGCCTTCAAACTACATTTGCTATGCAAATTCAAAGTAGATCAACGCTGCTTCAGTCAATCTCCGGGTTCTATTTATGAATTAAACAACTAATTTACAAGCTTTCTAATTGCCCTCGTGGTGGCTCTAGTAACCTCCTTAGATCTACCCCTGTGATTGATTTACTGATTACCACTTGCTCGGCCAAAATCCCTGAACTGAACTGCAAACTGTGACCCGGAACCCAATCAAAGTCTCGTCCCTGGTCCAGCGCACTGTCTGTTCTGTGAATCTCAAATTTAGCGCACTTCCCGAGTGTAGTAGGTGCGCTGCATTTCAAATTCACTGTGTTACAAGTGCGCTGATCAGACTAGGCATTGTTCCTAAATTTTGGTTTCTGTGTTCACTCTTTTCAGATCTATTCAAGAGTTTTGCTGCCTGTAGTCAGTACACCTCTGTTTGAAACCCCTTTCCTTGCTGTTATTCCACCTCCATTATGCAAAGAACTGTAAATGTTTTTATGTATTTGTTGAGTCATTTTCAGTTCTCCTTTACAAAGAAGTAACGTAATTGTACTGTCGTTTCTTGATTTGAAAGTGTCGCAAGTGTCGTTTTCAGTCATAGAAGAGAATATGATTGCTCTTGATAGTCGATTACCCTGTTACTATTGTATTCGATCTGAATTAGTAGTTTTTCTAGTGTCGAAAGCAAGTTTTCATTTCCAAATCGCAAAGTGTTGTCGTTGTCTTCATTTTGATTTTGAAAAAGAAACTTGTTAGTAATTGTCACTTTGAAAAATAATTCAGATTTGCTCATTAGCTTTCTTTTTATCATTCACATATTAAGAATGCTGAAAACAAATACATGCATGTGCATTTGCATTTGGACTGTTCGATTGGTTTGATTTAGGATGGTGCATATAGTGTGTGCTCTTTGCTCTTTGTTGAAAGAATATTGTCTCTCTTTCCTTAGTAGCTAGGATTTTCATTGCACAAAGAAGATAAAACGATTGTTTATCATCTTAGATTGCATTTTAGGAATTATACATCTACATCACGTGGTGAACCTGAAAGGAAAATTTCTTAAGCAAGATCAACTGTAAAATAAATTTAATGAATCTAACAACGCTTTGGAACCTAACGCACAACATCTATAAGTATAGGCTAGAGACGTATTCTGGCATCGTAAAGCCTGGTAACTATTGTTCTCACTGTTGGTTGGGTGATTCCTCCACTTTGAGACGATAAGTGCTAGTATGGACTTGTGCTCCCACGTACCGTCGAGTATATTATGGGAGACCACAATAGGCTTTATCCTTTATCCATAGGAAGCCGTGTCTGCCACCCTATCGATCGCAATGCACTGAACACAGCATTCGGGAAGATTGACTGTCGTACCGTAAAAAGTATTATGCAGTTTTGCGATTGATTTGGTAATCCCTCTGCCTATATTTCCAGAGCAGTCCCTTTCGTTCCTTTTCAGACTCCTTAATAGAAAAGATCCATCTGAGCACTTGTCACTTCAGGCTCATGAAAAATTGAAGGCGACTAGAGTCATCTTTTGTTTTTTCTCGACTCTTTAAAATTGAAAAAACAAGTTGTGTCAAAGCGTCTAAAATTTATTTTAAACGGAATAATCATCACCTTTCCTACGTTGGTCTTAGGTTGAGAAAATGGAGTCCACCAACCAAGGAGTTCCCCTTGGAGGAAATCCTAGTCCCTTCTCCTCTTGGGGAGATGTTGGTGCACCCCATATGGCCACATTGTCGCTTCCAGGATTGACAATCGGCTTGCCCGTATGGATTTTCTCGACCTCCGTCGTTCAGAACGCCGCAATTCCTGAACAATTGAGTCAGCAACTAGACAATTCTAGAGTTATCCCCCAACCCTCTACTTCATCCAATTCTTCCTCTCCTCCTTCCTCTTCGCTTGATGAGGCTGGTAAAGCCAAAAATCAAGTACCTGAGAAGAAGAAGGAAAAGAAGAAGAAAGAGAAGAAGAAGAAGGAGCCAAAGGCGAAAAGGGGCAACCAAGCGTCGTCTAGTGAAAATCCACACACTGCACCGACTAGGCCTAAATCGCCATGTTTCATTTGCAAAGGAGACCACTATCATAGAGATTGTCCTTGCATCCCACGGATCTTAAGGGACTGGTCTCCTTGTTTGCACAACCCGGTGTCGTCAACCTCTAATGATCATGTTGAAAACACATTGTTGACTAGTGAAAGTGAAGCCCCCGGACAAAAAGGAAAAAGCAAATTTCCTTGTAAACTATGTGAAGGCGATCACGCCGTCCACCATTTTCCCTTCTTAGATGAGGCTAAAAGAGTTTTGGGCGATCGTCCGATTTCACCGTTACGACTTCCTCCTGGATATAAGAAACTCTTGTCGAGTCCGTCACTAGTTGAAAATCCGGCTGACCCACCCAGGTGGTCGGCCGAAGCGTCTATCATTGAAGATAAACCATCTGAACCCATACCAGACGAAAGTCAAAAGGTCGAGGCGGTAGTTGACCCGGTCTTGCCTTCAGAAGTTCCATCTTCAGATGATACAGTCACCGAAGAGAACAAGGATGACACCGTCAAAATTCTTTTCGTAAACACAGACTCCGATGAACATGGGGGCAATTTACCCATTCCTTTACCGCAGGAAGGAAGTTCGTCAGAGTCGTACCCGACCGTCTATTCGGTCCCACCTCCAAGAAACCTAGTTGTTTCCTTCGACTGGAATCAGCTAGGCAGACCCCGTTTACCGGCTAGTGTACCATTCCCAATCATTGCTCAAGTATATAGAATGGTTATGGCCGGTACCATCATAGATGAAGGGGCTTCTGTGAGTAACCTTTCCTTGACTGCTTGGAAAGCGCTTGGTTCGCCATCGTTTTTTCCTGAGATGAGAAATCTAACAGGCTTTGACAAAGGAACCAGTCGACTGTTAGGGATCCTTCCCAATGTTCCCATAACATTGAGAGGGAAAGCCGTTCAAATGAACGTAATGGTAGTCCAAGGACCCCTGGATTATAATCTACTCCTTGGACGAGACTATATTTATTGCATGGGAGCCATTGTCTCATCACTCTTTAGAGTAATGTGTTTTCCGCACGAAGGAAGAGTGGTCAAGCTTGTAGACCAGATTTCATTTCCCGGTTCACACATGGAAAATAGTCATCTACCATCCCTGAATAGTATTTTCACACAATGAATGTCTCATCATCCCCAGTCCGTCCACCTGATGAGTGCGAGTAATTCAGGGGACATGACTGAAACCCAGGGGGCATGCACCCTGATCTGCTTCGATAGGAAAACTCCAGGTATAGGGTAGGTTTCCGCGAGAGATATATGACTAGTCTGAAACTCCCGTCCGAAATTGGAAAAGGGGGTTGGACTAGAACAAGATTCCCTCGTCAAAGTTATGTGAGTGGAGGCATCTGCGCCATTCACCTTTGTCTATTTCGGTAGACATCACCGAAGAAGTGTTTTGTTTGTGGTACAAATAGAACAATCTTTGGTAACCTGAAAGAGGTAGGCCTTTTTGGCAAAACAAATGTTTTGTCTACGAAATTGCGGGGTAACCTTGAAACTCTATGTCTCTATACCTGGGGGCATGCAAACCTTTTGGCATGCAAGCAAAGAGCGACCATTTATTTTTTTAAATTTGTAGGTCCTCTAACCCTTTAAAATCATAGGATTGGTCGTTTCCCAACTTGCATAAAGAAAGGATGTGAGGCAAAGCTTTTGAAAAATTGCCAATTATTATATATGAGACACCCTTATTATGCGACTGGATTAATCGAGTAGTTTTAACGCGGACTTCATGCTCGTTAAAAAATAAACATAAGCAATGAGCAAATGTTTCCCCCAGCGTTTAAGCTCATTAAAAAATGAACCAATTTCCGGTAAATAACCGTCGTGAATGTAGTACTTCAGCCTTTAAAGCCTTGGTCGTGTTCTCATCATCACCTCCACCCTGTATTGTCCGATCATTCACCTCCATTTGATTTTTTACCCCTTTTGAGGAACAGCTGCGAAGAGTGATTCTGCTAGCCATCCTTGTAACACTGTCGTGATTGGGAAATTCCAAACCTTACCTGGAATCAGCTGCTACTCGAATTTATCACTCGTTCCTCAAAAACGAGTCTCCTTTAAGCTCTTTTCAACTGACTCGTAAAATATGAAAAGATTGCCGAGCCATTGGCCTCTCCAGCTCGTTAAAGAGATCGGAAGCGCTATCCCTCTAGATTTTAATCTTTTTGGACCTGAGGGATTATTACACAAAAAGATCGAGCGCTTGTTTTGTTCGGCTCATTAAAAGTATCGAAAATTCATCCCTTCTGTATTATTTTATACTTTGTCGGACTTAAGGGATTAGATGACGAAAAAGGATTTTTGGAGTTTCCTTTACGTCCCTTTTCAGACTCTCTAAAATTTAAAAGGACCGAGCTATCTTTGTTGTTAAACTCGTTAAAACCTAATAGCGACAAACTTGTCCATAGCAGACAAGAATGAGTTTCACTATCGCTAGGCTCGTTAAAACATAGCGATGGGTTTGCCTGAAGGGAAAATTATAGAACAAGAATATGTTATCCTCTCAAGCTTGAAAAAAATAAAGAGGTACTGGTCAGCAATGACTGGGGAAAAATTGGGAAGAAAACTTGAAGAAACTTTGTTGGTAGCAAGTCGCTCTTGAACATGACACTTTCACTCTGCATCCAAGTCGGGTTGGGTTGTTTCATTCACCGGTCACATCACACCATCCACATTTGGGGTTAATGCTACCAATCCATCATGTCAGTGTCGCCGATATGTTCAAGAGAAGTCACTCAGAGAATTCACCTGTGTCTCACCCGCTGCAATACATTTACACTCCATTCTTTCATGACCGCCACCCTGAACCTTATATCACCAGACTGTTTTCACCTCCATTAAAATCATTTGCTCTGTTCCGTGTCATTGATGTGGGATTCATTAAGGCCCTCCTATGATGGATCGCTTCTTGTCGACATCAGCTCATTATCCAAGAAGTCGATCTAGGAACACCCATTTCAGTACTTTGAAGCTTGCATGCCTCAATGGCAAGTTTCTCACTTCCAGCGACAAGTTTACATCAATGGCCTTCGACCGAAATATTTTGCGTGGTGTTCGATGCCAAGTCCCTTATTCACACCACATGAATTGTACTACAGTACCTTGAGGATCATTATCATTATCGGTGATTCCTCTCGTGCCTGTTAACAACTTACATCATTGGCTGGTAATCAGGCGATGTCTTTCCATGTTCGACTCCAGAACATCTCTCACATGGATCAACTTGTACTTTGAGTGAAGATCGAACGAGATTGAAGACCTCGGATCTACTTTCATCCATCCGGGCTGAGATATCTATTCAGGAAAATAAAGACATCAAATGTACATCATTGCTGCACAGATAATCATCCAATCAAAGGGATGATGGCTCTACTAGAATCATCAGTCTACACTCAGACGATTGTCTGTCCTATGTACATGAAAATGAATTTATAAAGCTGAGCATGGGAATGCCCGCCTCAACTAGATCATGAAAATATTATGAAGATAATGTATTGTATTGTATCTTATTACAGGTCTCCTTCCAGTTTGAAAGAACTTCGAATCCTCATGATAAAGCATTTCACCCGACATCAAAAAAGATTAACGACCTCATGCTTTAGGGGGCAACTGTTATAGACATTTTTGGGCACTACAACCCCAAGCATAAAATGTCCATAAACCAAGGGCTCCTAAGTCCCTAAAAGTGTTGTTCCAACCCCTAAAAGAACAAGGTCAACTGATTACATCTTCTCCCAGAAGTTCTCCATGAAAAACTATTCAGAACTGGTCAAAACTGGATCATTTCACCTGCTCCATAGGCAAAGTGCGTTGCATCTCACCTAAATACACACAGTAGGTGTGTTGCATTTCAAAAAGCCTTTCTATGGGGTGCGATGGGTGAGAAGGGACAAATGGCAGTGTCAATCCGCGAGGTGGAGAAGCATGGAATCTTCCAGAAACTTCTCCCGTGACACTTACCTCTCTGAATTCGACCAGGGATGAGTAAGAGATCATCAATCTCCAAGTGGAAGCAAGAACTATCAGAGGGAAGACACTAATCAAATCACAAGCTGACTCATCTCCCTTACAAACATCTATATATGGATCCCTCAACCCAGAGATCCGGAGGCTGGAATTTTGCATCTTGTAAGGAATTGTTGTTGGTTTCTTGAGGCAACATCACAGTGTTGGGTGATCTAAGCTTTCTATGAGGTGAAGAAGGGCTTACTTGCTGAGAGGATGATGCTAGTTAAAACAACTTGTTGTAACTCTCTTGGCTCTTTCTTGATTATCAATAAAGCTATTCAAGTTTTCCTCCATACTCTTGTATAATTTATGTTTCATGCATTTGTATGGTCAATTTACATCTGATCCTAGATTGTTTATGATAATAGATCCATGTTCTTGTATAGTGTTATGCTACTTTGATTCTATAGGTACTCTGTGAAGCTGGGTATATGAGAAAGAAAGTAGCAAAGGATTATCAGAAGAGAGAGGAATCGAGCAAGGAACCAAGCACAAGACAGAGGTTGGTCTCCTTTATTCTTCTCTCATCTATCTTTCATAAAGGAAAACGAAAGTACTTTTACTTTGTTTGTTTCTAAGGTAGCTACCAGCCCTAGTGGGATTAGCAGTTCTGCATAAACACTTTTCCCTGTAACAATAATGTATGGCATTTCTATTTCCCAGTATTGAAAAAGTACCATCAATCCTTCTACATGAGCATTTTGCTTCTGTATTGTTGAATTAAACGTGGCAAGGCCTTCCTGTGGCAACAAGAATTTCCCAAACCCTCATCCCCCCTATCACAATATATCTTAGAATCCATCATGTTGGAGTGTAGTATCCCTAGTACGCATATAGGAGTGTAGGGGAACACAACCTCAAAGAAAATGGGAAGCTAAGGGGAAAGGTTTGTGCATCTAAGAGGGACTCGTCGATTACATAGATGTGGTTTTCTAAGCTTTTGCATTAATCAAATGTATATTTGAGGGGGAATTCAACCATAGAAAAATGCTTGACTAAATTTTCATACATAAGGGTTGATTCTACTTCGAATTTTGATACTTTGTGTTTACTGACTTTCATTTCATTACATATAACTAATAATTTGCAAGTCCTTGTCTCCTTTGATATCATTTTATTTCAATTGTGAAGTGACTTAGCCTTGAACCCCAAATCCTCATAGCTAAGATTTACAACGTATGCATTGACTAATTTCCTCTCATTTTACTTCAGTTAAATGGAGAAACTATCCCTTAGCCCCAAACCCACACAACTAAGCTTTTCACACTACAAAATCCTCTCTATCCCTGGTATTGCACTTGGTTTAGATATATTTTTCTTAGAAGAGAAGAAATGCCTCACTAAATACCTTACATGTTAACTTATCATCCGATCCCATTACATTTTCCAAGCATTGAGGACATTAATAAAATTTCAAAATTCAATTTCACACTCATTTGATGTAATCACCATGTTCCATCAATCTCAGGTAAACTCTACAAACAACTGTAAGTAATTATTTTGATTTTTTTCATTGATTCTAAATTAGCAAGTGAGAAAACTGTAGATGCATCTTTATTTTTAAAGTACAATCATCTAAAAAGACTCATCAAAGACTAAAGATAGGTTAAAACCTTTATGGAGTGAAAAGTATTGTTGGGATCCTCCAGAATAACACTACTTTCAGAAGTCGGGTTCAGATTTTACCACAAATGCAAGAACCAAAGTGAGAACCTTTTTTAAAGTTTTTATAACATGATGTATTATAAAAAAATTGAAGAATCACACAATACAAAAAAGTTTTGTATCTAGTATCATTCTATATAGAGAAAATTACTTGTTAGGCTATCTATGACATGAGTAAGAATTGCTACCCACCTACTTTCATAATCATCATGGACATTTAAAGATTAAAAAAGGAATTGACTAGGCTACCTATGACTAACTAAGAGTTATTCCCCACCTTTCCAAACTATCATGTACATTTACGCTATAAAATTTTATCAACATCCTTTCTATGATGCAACAAGTTACAACTTTCCATTATATTTATGTATTATATCAGTTGATGTACTTGTAACACGCATAAATTCCAAAATAATTGTCCAAATACCCATGCTTCCACTAACTTAATTGTTTAAGTAAGCGACACATTTTATTGTAGGAAGCATGCATCAATCAAACACTGCTCTATTCATAGTTTACAAACCCAACCAATTTTGCATACACAAACACATTCAAGACTAATCCACAATGACAAACAATTCTCCAAACAATATTCTTCATCAAATATCTATCAATGCATAAACAATGAGGAGACAAGAGACAAAATGAATATGCTATCAACTAGGGCCAAAAACTCTCCAACATGAGAGGAAAACCCAAATGAAATCTTCTTCTTATAGAGACTTCAATTGACAAATTCCAAGACCATGGCCTAGACCCTTGACTCAATGACCTCTCCAAGACCAAGTCACAAGCTTCCTTAATTAAACTTCCTTATTTTTCCTTGAGTCAATGATGATCAAGCTTCTTCATTCAATAACTCGAATATCCTTCAAATTCCAGTTCCATGGATCAGATCTGTAGTTCTCGGTCCTCCTGCATAAACCCTAGAATGTGTGGTTGACCAACCTTTTGAATCTTGATCTTCTTCGCTTGGATGGTATGAAATCTTATTATAATTCGGCTTGTAACCTTTCTTATCTTCTTACTTGATTCGACTTCTTGGACAACAACAAGATCTTCAACCTTATCTGCAGTCGATAGTTCTTCCTTCCTTCGCACATGTGGAGCTATTATCCCTAAAACAAACCCATAAACAACACCAAAATTTTCACTCTTTGTTTCCTTCTCTTGGTTAGTTATCTTTGCACTTCTTATTACAGACTTAACCAAATCCTCTTGTCCACAAATGGAGGATGAGCTGCCCTATATATAGTGTTGTTTCCATCAAAAACACATGATAGGAGGTGTTAAGGAGTGCTAGGGGAACACAAGGGAGAAATAGGTGAAAATAATGCATGAAAATGAACGATTAAGTGTTTGTGATAGGAAGTGTTAGTGAGTTCCAGGTGTGCTAAGGAGGGAGTGATAAGGTATGCTATGCAGCGTTAAGGCATGTTAGAAGCTAGGGAAACATGCCAAGATGTGTCAGGTGCTAGGGTGTGCCAATGCATGCAAAGGAGTGTTATGTAGTGCAAGGGAAACTTAAGGGAGCACTAGTTTTAAATGCATGGAAATGAATGACTAAGAGTGTGTGACATGGAGTGTCAGTAATTTTTAGGTGTGCTAAGGAGGGGACGACAAGGTATGTTAGGCAATGCCAGGAAATGCTAGAGTGTTAGGGCGACAATATGCCAGGATGTGCCAATGCATGTCAGGGTGTGCCAATGCGTGCCAAGGAGTGTTAGGGAGTGCGACATAAACACAAAGGAAAACTAGTTCAAAATTCATGGAAATGAACGAATAAGAGCATATGATAGGGAGTGCTAGTGAATTCCAAGTGTTCTTAAGAGGGAGTGACAAAGTTATATGCTAGGTAGTTCCAACGCATGCAAGAGTGCCATGACATGTCAAGGAGTGGTATGGTATGATAGGGAGTGCTAAAGCATGCCATAGAATGCAGGGAATGCCAACATGTGCCACATAGTGCCAAGGGATTGTTATACATGCTAGGTGGTATGCCATGTCAAGATGTAAACTATGTTGCTTAGTTATTTTATGGCCATGGTTGGATGTCAGCCTTGACTTGGTAACTTGTTAAGTGGGATGAGTTAAGATTGAGCATGAGTAACCTAGGATGAGTTATAGGCAATTCTTAGGTGAACAAGGCATAGTATAATTGTAGTAACTGTAACTTGGTCAAGATGTTGTAGTCGAGGTGGGACTTGGTTGGTTCCGAAGTCTTAAAACCAATAAGGGTACTTATGAGAGCATGATAGCTAAGGAGTGTCAGGGCATGCCAAGGAATGAAAAGGCGTGATAACACATGCCAGACAATGTCAATGCATGTTGAGGAGTGTTGGGGAGTGTGAGGGTATCACAAGGGAGAACTAAGTTAAAGTGCATGGAAACGAATGAATATGAGTGTCTTTCAGGTGTACCAAGGATGAAGTGTATTAGGAGAATTTCATAATAGAACTTGCAATAGGTAAGCCTACAATTACGATAAGTGGATGGAAAAAGAAATTTTAGACAAAGGGATACTTTTGTCTAGGGACAACACTATGTTTTCAATGACTTGGTTGGGTTCCCAAGTCACAAAAAAGGTAAGGCTATCTATGAGGGCATGACAACTAGGAAGTGCCAAACTGTGCAAGGAATGCCAGGAGGTGATAACACATGCCAGAAAGTTCCAAGACATGCAAAGTGCTAAGCCATGCTAAGAGGTGTTAGGTGTTAGGGTGTGGCACCAACACATGCTAGGGATTTCCAGGGAAACACAAGGGAGGACTAGTTTCAATTGCATGGAAATGAATGAATAAGAGTGTGTGATAGGGAGTGTTAGCAAGTTCTGGGTGTGCTATGGAGGCATTGACAAGGTATTCTAGGTAGTGCGAGGGAAACACAAGGGAGGACTAGTTTCAATTGCATGGAAATGAATGAATACGAGTGTATGATAGGGAGTGTTAGCAAGTTCTAGGTGTGCTAAGGAGGGATTGACAAGGTATATTAGGTAGTGTCAAGACATGATAGAGTGCTAGGAAAGCATGTTGATATGTGTGGAGTGCCAAGGTGTGCCAATGTGTTCCAAGGAGTGTTAAGGAGTGCTAGGGACGCACAAGGGAGAACTAGGTCATAATGCATGGAAATGAATGAATAAGAGTGTGTGATAGGGAGTGTCACCAAGTTCCAAGTGTGCAAGTGAGGAGTTACAAGGCATGCTTGGTATTGCTAAGGAATGTTAGAGTGCTAGGGTGGCATGCGACCAAGATGTTCCAACGTGTGGAAGGACCTAGTGCCTCATTTCCTCTCATTTTACTTCAGTTAAATGGAGCAACTAGGCCTTGAGCCCCAAACCCACACAACTAAGCTTTGCACACTACATAGTCCTCGGACTTGCAATAGGTAAACCTACGATTGTGATAATGGGATGGAAATAGAGTTTTAGACAAAGGGATACTTTTGTCTAGGGACAACACTATTTTTTCAATGACTTGGTTGGGTTCCCAAGTCACAAAAAAAGTAAGGCTTTCTATGAGGGCATGGAAACTAGGGAGTGCCAAAGTGTGCAAGGAATGCCAGGAAGTGATAACACATGCTAGAAAGTTCCAAGGCGTGTTAGGCATTCCAATACATGCCAAGTGCTAAGGCATTCCAAGATGTGCTAGGTGCTAGGGTGTTGTGCCAAAAAATGCTAGGGAGTGCCAGGGAAACACAAGGGAGGACTAGTTTCAGTTGCATGGAAATGAATGAATAAAGTGTGTGATAGAGAGTGTTAAAAAGTTTCAGGTTTACTAAGGAAGGGTGGAGAAGATATGTTAGGTAGTTCCAAGGAATGAAAGAGTGATAGGAAAGCATGTTGAGATGTGCCAAGTGCGAGGGTGTGCCAATGTGTTCCAAAGAGTGTTAGGGAAGCACAATGGAGTGCTAGGTCATAATGCATGGAAATGAATGAATAAGAGTATGTGAAAGGGAGTGTCAGCAAGTTACAAGGGTGCTAAGGAGGAGTGAAAAGTAATGCTTGGTAGTGAAAAGGAATGTTAGAGTGTGAGGGTGGCATGCGACCAGATGTGCCAACACATGCAAGAAGTGTTATCTGGAGTGACAGGGAAACACAAGGGAGCGCTACGTCAAAATGCATGGAAATGAACAAATAAGAGTTTGTGATTTGAGTGTTAGTGAGTTCCAAGTATGTTTAGGAGGGAGTGACAAGGTATAGTAGGTAATGTTAAGGCATGCTAGAAGCCAAGGCGACATTCCAATATGTCCTAAGTGCTAGGGTGTACCAACAAGTGCCAAGGAGTGTTAAGGATTAATAAGGAAACACAAGGGAGAACTAGGTCAAAATGTATGGAAATGAATATTGAATAAGAGTTTGTGACTAGGAGTGTCAACAAGCTCTAAGTGTGCTAAGGAGAGAGTGACAAGGTATGCTAGGTAGTTCTAGGGAATGCTATAGTGCTAGGGTGACATGCCAAGATGTGCCAGGTGCTAGGGTATGCCAATGCGTACTAGGGAGTATTAGGGAAACACAAGGAAGCACTAGATCAAAATTCATGGAAATGAATGATTAAGAGTGTGTGACAGGGAGTGTCAACGAGTTCTAGGTGTGTTAAGGAGGGAGTGACAAGGTTATATGCTAGGTAGTTCCAAGGTATGCTAAACTACCAAGGCATGTTAGGAAGTTCTAGGGTGTGTTAGGGAGTGTCAAAGCATGCTAAGGAATGTAGGGGATGCTAACACATGCCACATAGTGCTAAGGCATTCTAAGATATGTCAGTTGCTATGGCATGTCAAGATGTAAAATGTGTTACTTAGTTGTTTTATGGCAATGGTTGGATGTTATGAGCCTTGTCTTCATAACGTGTTAAGTGGGATGAGTTGAGATTGAACATGAGTAGCCTAAGATGAGTTACAGGTAGTTCTTAGGTGAACAAGGCATATGTTTAATTTCCATAGCACATGAGAATTTGGTTTTGGTATTAGAATATTTGATGCAAACACACTCAAGTGCCATAACACATCTACTTTACAAAACGAAATCTACACACATCAAGGAATAAACTAATGCACATGAAAAATTTTAACCTTTTCAAACTCTTCTTCGTTATATTACAAACTATAATAGAACAGGATAGAGCTCACATACCAGGAATCATGTCCCTTTACAGTCACACTGGTACAAGGAATACAACTAAGGCTTGTTGTTAGTCCTTTAACAACCAATCTAAATTGAACAAGACAACACTTGACCTACTCGTTGATGGTGGCCACACACAACCATTTCATTCCACTTGTCTTGAACACATCTAGCAAGTCCTCTTGCCTCCCATTTTGCAACTCCTCAATCTGCCTTAATCAATGAACTCAACTCCTTTATGTTACTGAACTCGACTCAACAAAAATTTCCCTCTAGATACCTCCTTTTTTCTTCAAGGTCTACAACACTTAGGGTCTTCAATCATTTGTTCACAAATCCATTATGAAAAACTCTTTGGTTTACCCATTTTTTCCATACTTTTGCTCCAAGATGACAAGCTTAGGGCTATGGAGGTCAACCTTCTTCTCACTAACTCAATCCTCTACAATACAATGAATTAGGGTTAGTTGGATAGCCCACTTGACTGCTACTTTAGTTCTTAAAAGTCTGCACATCCTTAGGTCCAATACACATGCCCTTCTACTAGTGTTGTTGTCCTTCACAAGTACAAGACTTAGGGCTATTATTTTACAATCGACTAACAACCCTCCAAATATACTAGAACTACCATCAATTTTCCCAACCACAGTCAATTATTTTACCGATCTCGGTCCCACAACACTGCCCTCATCTAGGGCTCTTCAAATCTACCACCTAATAGTGATTCGAGTCCTCTCAAAATCACTATTCTTATGTATCAATTTATTTACCGTCCAATCTATGAACAAATATGAACTACTCCTCTTATCATCCTTCTAACAATCTGTAGATGACTAAACTAGGGTCACAAATCATCTACTAATAGTCCATTAACTAATTGTTTATAGGTTCTTTCAGATCTTTGTCCAAACCTCTATAGATAATCCACCAAAATCAACTCCTCTTAATGTCAATCCATTACTCATATGGCACATTTCTACTATTCAATCTTCTACTCAAGTTCCACACTCCTTTGCTTCTATTATCTCCACACATATTTCTGCAAACCATCTTCTAGATTTGTGGTCTATATTGCAGAGATAAAACTCACTCTAAGGGTCACGACCCCTCGTCTTCTACACAGATTTGTCATAGTCTTAAGGGAAACCTTATGGACTGAACATGCTAGGAAACCACCCTAATTATGGCATTTTAATTATATTATAATTTATTTAGAACAAAGCATATCCACCCATAGCGGAAAAAAGAACTGTTACCTCCATAAGAGACTCGACATAGCTCATATGGATCCATATAATTTGGGCATTTCTTTTACTAAATCTTGACCTAAACTTCAGATCTGTATGACCCTCAAACTATGGTTACCGCAGTCAATATTACCCCTGCAACTACTTCTATTCTAGCCCTACAGTGCAAGCCCTCCTCCATTTGTGTTGTTCTTTATCACAGACCTTGCAACCTACTAACAACCACAAGAGAGGGTCTCAACCCTCTCTGCTATTTCATAATTTGATGCAGACTTTAGATAAAAACAACACTAAAATCACATGCCCAAATTCTCATGATCTACCTCTCTTGAGATCGATCTAGCAAAAGAGAACCAATGGTATGTCATCCTACTTCCTAGCTCAAACCCATTAAGGTATGTGACATTCTTGTGAACCCTCAAATAATGATCTTTCTCTTGGTGGATAATCATGGCCTCCCTTTAGCAACCCTTACTCAGCCCTCTAACTCAGCCTACTTTAGGAATACATCTCTCCTAGCCTCCTTGATCAAATGATATCCTTCTCACTTGATGTTATTTCCTTCATACTAATTCCTCCTTAAATAGATTTTCCTAGCTAGGCCTCTTAGGAACCCTCTAGAACTTACGAGTTTTATCGACTTAGACCTTAGCAAATATTAATTTTCCTTTATAATTTTCTTTTAGATTTTGAACCCCATCTTGGGTCCAAAACCTCTTTGCTTGGTTTCTTTTCCCATAAAGCCTTTTGTGACCAGACTCACACAAACCCATCTCACTAGGCTTGTGGAGTACCTCCCAAGCTACACAATTCAACAACAATCTAGTTGTAGTAATCGCAACTTGTTCAAGCTCTTGTAGTCAAGCGAGGACTTGGTTGGGTTCCCAAGTTGCAAATTAAGGGTAATTATGAGGGCATGATAGCTATGGAGGGTGAGGGCATGACAAGGAATAAAAAGGAACGCTAACACATGCTGAACAATATCAATGCATGTTGAGGAGTGTTAAGGAGTGTCGAGGAATCACAAGGGAGAACTAGATCAAAATATATGGAAATGAAGAAATAAGAGTGTGTGCCACGGAGTGTTAATGACTTCAAGTGTGCCAAGGACGAAGTGTGTTAAGATAAGTTCATAATAAGATTTACAAGAGGAAATCCTACGGTTGTGTTAAGGGGCTCGAAAAAATAGTCTTAGATCAAGGGAGACTTTTTGCTAGGCACAACACTGCTTTTCCTTTAGCTATTATTTTTATATGACATGTGGCACATTTTTGCCAAATGATCATGTGTGAAACTATTTTAGACAATTGCATATTGTACATTGTTGTGTATAAGTTTTGGGGCACTCAGCTCGTGCTGGCTTATATCATGTGTGCCTTGTGCATCTTGTGTTTCTTGCAAACTCTTAGTTAATGCTCTATTGTTTATATGAACTGGACATACATGTGAAATATTGTGTGTGTAATCTATGTTTCTTAGTTATTTTATGGTCGTGGCTAGATGTGATCCTTGTCTTGGTAAGTTCTTAAGTGGGACAATTTGAGTTTGGACATGAGTGGCCTAAGATGAGTTATAGGAAGTTCTTAGGTGAACAAGGCACAATCTACTTGTAATAGTTTCAATTGGCCAAGTTATTGACACTGAAGCAAGCCAATGTCATATGAACTACAGTAGTTAAGGACTTGATTGGGTTCCCAAGTCATGAGAAAATGTAAGGCCAGTTGCAAGGGTGTGAGTGCAAAGGTGTTCTAGGGAATGGTAACATGTTCTTGATAGTACGAAGACATGTCAAATATGCTAAGATGTGCCAAGATGTGCAAGGGTGTCACAATACGTCCCACGGACTGTCAAGGTATCAAAAAGGAGAAATAATTTAAAATACAAGGAAATGAACACATAATAGGGTTAATAAGTCATCAATTTACCTTTTCCAAGAGGGTCATGCTAGGCACACCAACACTAGGTTCTGATAGGTTCCATGTGCCAAGTGTTACTGCATTTTAAGTGCCAAATATTCCTCTGTTACTTCTCATCTACTTTCCAATAGTTGATCTCAAATAAATTTTAATATTAAACCATGCCAAAGCATACCAATGAATCTCAACAATGCTAGACATGCTAATACTTACCAAGCGCCAACACGTGCCAATGTGTGTTAGGGAGTGATACACATGTTATGAAGTGGCAGGGCATGTCAAAGAGGTATGCGAGAGAGTGATAATTCATATTGAATGTTAGGGAGTACTAGGGAAACACAAGGGAGAACTAAGTCAAAATTAATGGAAGTGAATGAATATGAGGGTGTGTCAGGGAGTGTTAACAAGTGCCTGACATCCCAAGGAGGGAGTGACAAGGCATACTAAGAATTGGTAAGGCATGCTAGGGAATATAAGGGCATTTCAAGAAGTGCCAGAGTGTTCTAGGGATTTCTAGTGTGTGTTAACATGTGCCAAATAGTGCCAAGGCATGCCAAGACATTATAGATGCTAAGGCATGCTAGGATGTGCAGGGTGCTAGGGTATACCAATATGTGTCAAGGAGTTTCAAGGAAACATAAGGAAGAATCTAGTTAAAATGCAAGGAAATGAACACATAAGAGGGTTAATAAGTCAAGAATTTATCTCTATCAAAAGGGGCATGGTAGGCACACTAATAATAGGTTCCAATACATGCCAAGTTCCAATGTGTGCCAAGTGCTAATGTATGTTAATGCATGCCAAAGTGTTCCATGGCATGCTAGGGATTACAGGGTATAGTTAATTATGAGCACTAGTGCATTAACATGCTTACCAATCTATTGTAGATTTCCTTAGAGGTGTTTAGATCAGAGATGTAGGCCACCAAATGCTTGTCAATGGAATATCTGATAATCTTCTTCGCTTTGACTTCACCCTTGGTGTATTTTTTCTTTGTAGCAGCTGATGCATTTGATGGAAGACATGTTTTTTCTTGAATTTCACAGGTATATTTTCCCTCACCTTGAAGGAAGACAAGATCACCATTGCAAGGACTAATTTCATGTTTTCAATGGATGCCATCTCTCAAGCTATAGGCATACCAAACAATGGTGAAAACTAGTTCAAAGGCATGAACCTAGACTTAGAAGAGTACAAACCCTACTTGAAATCACAATACAAAGGAGCTCACTCCCATGTTTTCCCATCTAGATACTTGTTGGAGAGATATGCACCATTGATGAAGGTTATCATGAAGTTCTTCACATGTGAGGGAAGATTTCCTAGGCTATATCTAATCCAAAATGGATCCTAAAACCTCTAAGTCTAAGTCCTTAAAACTATCGGAAAACATTATCGCAAGCAAAAACCATTAAGAATGGCAAAAAACAGAGTTCAGCAAAGAATGCACCAGAGCCATTGGATCGGATAGATCAATGGCCCAGATTAAATCAAGATATCACATTGGAGCAGGCTAGTAGAACATATCGGAGGCAGCCCATTGGGAAATGCGATCAACGATCCAGCGATTTAACGAGAGCCATCGGATCAGGCACGCAGATCCAACGGTGGAGATCACATAATCACATCGCAAATATTACCAAAGGTAGCACTTACCCACAGGCCCAAAGTCTATGTGATATGTGATTTTCGCTTTATCGCATCGCTATAACACAAAGGAGGACTTACCGAGGGCTTGAGGACTTGTGATATGAGATCCCGATATATCGCATCACAACGATACAAGGGGTGATACCAATGGACCCGCAACCTCGTGATATGTGATACGCCAATATCGGCGATCAACGATCAACGATCAGGTAATACAAAGGGCCGTTGACATGCGATATGCGATTGCGATCAGTGCAGACCCGAAAGGGTTTATAAATGTGGCTCTATAAATTGTGAGTTCTGGTATAAAAGTGTTTGTTGGGCTTTTTCTATGTATTGGTGTATTTCCGATATAAAACCAAAATACAAAGGAGACATGGCATATGGCACTACAATGATAAAACATGGACCCAAAAGGATTTATGAATGCAACTTTATGTTATTTGGGTTTCGTGGTAAAAGGTATTTCGGGAAGGCATCAGGCGGTAAGTGTTATTGGATGGGCTTCGCTTGATCCCATACACTAGCCGACACATGGCATGCCACAGGAGAGAGAAAACCGCTTTTTGGGGCGCGTAATCTCTGTGCACATAGGCCACCCGAAATGGCTGTCAACCGTTGGATTGGGAGATCTTGGATCAACGGTGGACTTGCGATAGTGATCAAGCACGGACCCAAAAAGATTATGGGACGAACTTTATATAATTTGAAGTCTGGCTTTAATATTGGGTCAGGTTTTTCATTGGTTTTCAATGTATTTCAGTGTATTGTTGTGTATGGACCAAAAGTGTATTTTCGAGGATTTTCACCCGCACTCAAAGAACCTTCCGTTTCTAAACAACTGCCTTGTGCCATAAGTGTTTTTTTACAATGTGTTATCACAAAATCAGGTACTGAAGGCTGCCAATCAGCAAGACTCTGTGTAACTGTTTCAAACCAGGCTTTAGACTAAGGTTTAGCCTCCTTAGTCAGAGAGGGCTCTCTCACAGATTATGAATATGGACTAATGACAAGGAAAGATGGCTAACTCTTTAAAAAACACATGAAAATAAGCTGGCTGGACAAATATCAAATTGTTTCCCATTGGGCTTATGGAGTCTCACACATCTCAGCAAACAAAAACACCATCTTTTCATAGAAATCAGGGCTCTTTACATCTAATGTTCAAACACAACTTACATAAAACACAGTTTGCCAAAGCATACAGGAAGTCAGAGCATGATACATGAGTTCTGAGTGATTATGCCATAACAAGACTGTAAAAGAACATTAAGAGAATAAACCACCATACATTTGAACAATAAGATCTATTGAGAATCCTGAGAAGAAACAACAAATGTTTGCATTACTGAAATCTGCTTTACATAAACCAAAATAGACTTGTTCTTTTTCAAAACATCCAACCTCTATTACATCCAAATCTGATCTATATATAGAAATACATTCTTAACCATCTTGAGCCTCCTCCTCCAGCATGAGGGGAGCTCGAAGACTGAGCTATTAACTACTCCTATCTACTGTTTAACTAATTCATTAATTACATAAGTGCTGAACTGTAATTACAAAAGGTCCTAATTTATCCAACACTCAAATCTGTCCTCCTCGTAGCATGATCACTTTCTGATTCTTGACACATGTATACTTTCTGTTTTGGCCGAGATATGTTGGAGGAGAATACACTGAACAAGCTGGCTTTGGATACTAGCTGCATAGATGGCTCATCAATCAATTAAGATAAGTGCCCTGTTTTCACGGTCCTTGTCTCCCACTATTCTTCACTACTTAAAGAACATGTTCCCAGCTCTTTAATTCTTCAAAAACAACGCATATCACCATATTCCCAATGAGCTGGAAGCCTTGTGGACTGAACAGGTGTACAAACCAAATCACCGGAAACCATAACCAGAACCCTAACAATTCGGTCATAAAGTACCTTTAACAAAGCTTTAGCTAAAGACAAAATATTTCACCTTTTCTCCAAAAAGTACACTTGTCACTCTCTGAATAGCTAGGAGAGTATTGTATGGTCTCCCTTACGTTCTTGAGGCATTTCATTCAAAAATTCACTGACCCCATCATTAAACTCTTTGTTTTTCTTATAAAATAGCACCTACAGCAGTTTCGTAGCGCGCTACGAAACTGCTGTTTTTGCTAAAACAGAGTGCATTTGTCTTAAGGCATTCTTTGCTTGAATTTCTGACTCTTTAGACTTCTTCCACAGGTATCAAAAACTTATATGACTTCAAAATAATGGAGCTTAAACAAAATTGACCCAAAACTAAGAATGGCACCTTTTTTCTTCAAGTCAGTGAGCTAGTTGACCTAGCTGTATCTTCAAATTTACAACCTCCTTCTTCAAGGCTTTGTTTTCAGCTCTCAGGCTCACGTTCATTGTCATCAAGGGTATCTTCAACAACAGCTTTAGTAGCACTATCATTTGAGAAAACTTCCTTCACTCCAGCTTCATATTTAACCCATAAATCTGCAATCGAACCAACTATTCCCATATGTTCTGGCTGAAAAATATGTCTTGAGACAGAGCTCGTAATTTCTCACAGAAGACGTATTTGGAAAAACTGAATGAGGTTTTTGTGAAACAATCCGTACTTAACAAAAACCTTTTTTGGTTTTTTAAAACACTACTCCAGCTGCCCAGAATCTGTCTTTGAAGAAGATGTGTAAAACAGGAAATTAAAAACTGCACCTACAGCAGTTTCGTAGCGCAACTTTAGTCACTCGTTTCTCCCAGCTCATAATCAATTTGAAGAAACGGAAAGAGGTTTGTATATTTCAGTATGTTAGGAATAAAAACCTCTTTCAATTTTCGAAAATATTCTTTCAGCTGCTCTAAATACCTCCTGGAAGTTGACAACTTAAAACAGAGAAATATGCCTTATTTGCCTTGTTTCAATATCATGATGACAGGTATTGCATGTGGTTACAAATGCCGGTGCTGTAGGATTATGTAAGTGATAAAGAACCATCATGGAAGAATTCTTGGCACGTGGCAAGGTATCATATTGGTAGTGATTTCCTTGACAAAAGCTAAGAAAGGCCTGACGGGTATCAAAGGATTCACTCTCCACAATTTCATCTTTGTCCCTAGTATCTGCAGGAACATCTGTGACTTCAACAGAATTAAATAAATGCTTTTTCCCTACTGTTGACAGGATGTCACTCCCTTTCATCAAGCTTTTGTTGTGCCTCGTAACAAATATCACATAATTGTCAACTCTTACATTGGCTGCAAGCCCAGCGTTTGCCAGAAACAATGAAGTGACAACAATGAGAACATGCATATTGCAAACGAACCATAATAAAGTCTTCTTTCATTGGAGATATGGACTCCCCGAGCTTTTGCATTAATAAAGCATCCTTTGAGGTATTTCTTGCAAGCTCAGCGTGTGATGCAGCTTCTGATGCTCTTTTGGTTGCAGCTTTCTTGGTCTTTCCTTTCGCTTGTTGAAGTTGCATTATCATATCTTTTGCAGCGCCTGGCCAATAATCACCATCAAAATATGACAAGCTTGACAAACCTCGTTTCCTGCAGTATTTCCATCAATCCGCTTTAAATATCTGTCATTTCCCAATTTTGTAGCGCCGCCAGTACAAAATATGAATTATGCGCTACGAAATCACCTAAAACAGGTTGCGCTGCGAAACTGCTAAAGGATTTATGCGCTGCGAAAACACTTTGTCCTTAAGCTAGTCTGAGCAATTTTGGCAACAGAATTTTCAGTGATAACAGTGGCTCCACTTGGGATAGTGTGCCCTTGTGGTACACTAAGAACTCGCAGGTCCAGTGCCTTATCTATTTATGACAAACAGAAATTTGCTTGACAAGCATCCCTTTCAAGCTTCTGGGGCATTCACCTTGGGCTTAAGCTTGCTGATCACTGTTAGGAAAAAGAAAACTACATCTACTAAAAAAAAAAAAATGCTCAGTCAACCTTGAGCTTATTTGCATTTACCTACCTACCTACCCTAACAATTTCAACTTCTTTCTGCTCAATCAATATGAAATTTCCAATGTAGCCAATCCTCTGTTTTATCTGATATTTGAGTTTTTTGACTGCATCGGAGTTCAGAGCCACAATGATATTGTGATGACCACTGCCACTGAAATTGCCTCTGATCTTCATAGAAAAACTGAAAAACTTGAGAGTAAAACTCTTCCATGTAGTCAGCTACAGGATCCCAGAATACATGATCAGCTTGATGATGATTCTTGTAACTTTCAGGTTGTGCCAACTGATCTTCAACGACAATGTTCAGTTCCTCAATCGTGAAAGAGAAAGGAACCAGCATTCTCTCCTTGCGTTCTACCATAGAAAACTTCTGAAAATAATGATCATGATTATGAAAACTATATGCCTGAATTTGACCTTCTAAACCTTCAATTTCTTTTTCAAGGTCCTCAGCAAATTCATCCAAAAATCTCATCCTATCCTCTGCCTTGCAGTCAAAGGATTTTAGATATGAGGACAAGGACAAAGAAAAAGATTCATTTGTTTCTTCTTTACTATGATAATTATTCCATTGTTTGAAACCTTCAACTGAGGGAGAGTTTGCCACCTCCTCTGACCTATCTATCCATTCCTCCAAAAACATAAGCCAAAAGTCTTGAAATGACTTAATGGATTTGACAGGAAAGCTTTCAACCCACTGTTTGCATTTCCCTTGAAGTGAATCATAGAATAACATAATGCAAACATCCTCATGTTTAACTCTAAGAAGCTGTGCAAATTCACAAAAATCTGATATATGCTTCAAGGTTAAACTCAAATCTTCACCGTTGAATTTTGGACCATTCTTTAGAAAATATGCATCCTTGGGAAAATGATTTGGGAAACCATGAATTCCTGAAAAATCTATGCATGCATACCTTGAAATAAGAATGGTAGCATCTGGGTCCTTCATACCTCCAGTGGAATCACCATGAATGTATGACTTTTGAATTCTTTAACAATGGAGTCGCCAAGGTAGATTTGCAGCCTCAAAAAACCTTCTGAGCTCCTGCTACCTTCAGAAGTTCAGCTTCATGATTTCGGGAATAAGTAATCTTCAGACTCCCGGCAGACGCACCAAAATGTTATCACAAAATCAGGTACTGAAGGCTGCCAATCAGCAAGACTCTGTGTAACTGTTTCAAACCAGGCTTTAGACTAAGGTTTAGCCTCCTTAGTCAGAGAGGGCTCTCTCACAGATTATGAATATGGACTAATGACAAGGAAAGATGGCTAACTCTTTAAAAAACACATGAAAATAAGATGGCTGGACAAATATCAAATTGTTTCCCATTGGGCTTATGGAGTCTCACACATCTCAGCAAACAAAAACACCATCTTTTCATAGAAATCAGGGCTCTTTACATCTAATGTTCAAACACAACTTACATAAAACACAGTTTGCCAAAGCATACAGGAAGTCAGAGCATGATACATGAGTTCTGAGTGATTATGCCATAACAAGACTGTAAAAGAACATTAAGAGAATAAACCACCATACATTTGAACAATAAGATCTATTGAGAATCCTGAGAAGAAACAACAGATGTTTGCATTACTGAAATCTGCTTTACATAAACCAAAATAGACTTGTTCTTTTTCAAAACATCCAACCTCTATTACATCCAAATCTGATCTATATATAGAAATACATTCTTAACCATCTTGAGCCTCCTCCTCCAGCATGAGGGGAGCTCGAAGACTGAGCTATTAACTACTCCTATCTACTGTTTAACTAATTCATTAATTACATAAGTGCTGAACTGTAATTACAAAAGGTCCTAATTTATCCAACACTCAAATCTGTCCTCCTCGTAGCATGATCACTTTCTGATTCTTGACACCTGTATACTTTCTGTTTTGGCCGAGATATGTTGGAGGAGAATACACTGAACAAGCTGGCTTTGGATACTGGCTGCGTAGATGGCTCATTAATCAATTAAGATAAGTGCCCTGTTTTCACGGTCCTTGTCTCCCACTATTCTTCACTACTTAAAGAACATGTTCCCAGCTCTTTAATTCTTCAAAAACAACGCATATCACCATATTCCCAATGAGCTGGAATCCTTGTGTACTGAACAGGTGTACAAACCAAATCACCGGAAACCATAACCAGAACCCTAACAATTCGGTCATAAAGTACCTTTAACAAAGCTTTAGCTAAAGACAAAATATTTCACCTTTTCTCCAAAAAGTACACTTGTCACTCTCTGAATACCTAGGAGAGTCTTGTATGGTCTCCCTTACGTTCTTGAGGCATTTCATTCAAAAATTCACTGACCCCATCATTAAACTCTTTGTTTTTCTTATAAAACAGCACCTACAGCAGTTTCGTAGCGCGCTACGAAACTGCTGTTTTTGCTAAAACAGAGTGCATTTGTCTTAAGGCATTCTTTGCTTGAATTTATGACTCTTTAGACTTCTTCCACAGGTATCAAAAACTTATATGACTTCAAAATAATGGAGCTTAAACAAAATTGACCCAAAACTAAGAATGGCACCTTTTTCTTCAAGTCAGTGAGCTAGTTGACCTAGCTGTATCTTCAAATTTACAACCTCCTTCTTCAAGGCTTTGTTTTCAGCTCTCAGGCTCATGTTCATTGTCATCAAGGGTATCTTCAACAACAGCTTTAGTAGCACTATCATTTGAGAAAACTTCCTTCACTTCAGCTTCATATTTAACCCATAAATCTGCAATCGAACCAACTATTCCCATCTGTTCTGGCTGAAAAATATGTCTTGAGACAGAGCTCGTAATTTCTTACAGAAGACGTATTTTGAAAAACTAAAGGAGGTTTTTGTGAAACAATCCGTACTTAACAAAAACCTCTTTTGGGTTTTTAAAACACTACTCCAGCGGCCCAGAATCTGTCTTTGAAGAAGATGTGTAAAACAGGAAATTAAAAACTGCACCTACAGCAGTTTCGTAGCGCAACTTTAGTCACTCGTTTCTCCCAGATAATAATCAATTTGAAGAAACTGAAAGAGGTTTTTCTAGTTCATTATGTTAGGAATAAAAACCTCTTTCAATTTTCAAAAATATTCTTTCAGCTGCTCTAAATACCTCCTGGAAGTTGACAACTTAAAACAGAGAAATATGCCTTATTTGCCTTGTTTCAATATCATGATGACAGGTATTGCATGTGGTTACAAATGCAGGTGCTGTAGGATTATGTAAGTGATAAAGAACCATCATGGAAGAATGCTTGGCACGTGGCAAGGTATCATATTGGTAGTGATTTCCTTGACAAAAGCTAAGAAAGGCCTGACGGGTATCAAAGGATTCACTCTCCACAATTTCATCTTTGTCCCTAGTATCTGCAGGAACATCTGTGACTTCAACAGAATTAAATAAATGCTTTTTCCCTACTGTTGACAGGATGTCACTCCCTTTCATCAAGCTTTTGTTGTGCCTCGTAACAAATATCACATAATTGTCAACTCTTACATTGGCTGCAAGCCCAGCGTTTGCCAGAAACAATAAAGTGACAACAATGAGAACATGCATATTGCAAATGAACCATAATAAAGTCTTCTTTCATTGGAGATATGGACTCCCCAAGATTTTGCATTAATAGAGCATCCTTTGAGGTATTGCTTGCAAGCTCAGCTTGTGATGCAGCTTCTGATGCTCTTTTGGTTGCAGCTTTCTTGGTCTTTCCTTTCGCTTGTTGAAGTTGCATTATCATATCTTTTGCAGCGCCTGGCCAATAATCACCATCAAAATATGACAAGCTTGACAAACCTCGTTTCTTGCAGTATTTCCATCAATCCACTTTAAATATCTGTCATTTCCCAATTTCGTAGCGCAGCCAGTACAAAATATGAATTATGCGCTACGAAATCACCTAAAACAGGTTGCGCTACGAAACTGCTAAAGGATTTATGCGCTGCGAAAACATTTTGTCCTTAAGCTAGTCTGAGCAATTTTGGCAACAGAATTTTCAGTGATAACACAATGATTGTTTAATGCTTGGCAGGGAGATGAAGGGAAAAAGGCTAGGAGGCAGAGAGCTCAAAAAGGGAGACGAACAAGCAAGCGCTGATAGGCTTAAAATCCATCACATGGAAGGAATTAGGGGGATTTTTTCAAAGAGAAGCCATTGCTCAGAGAGTCAGAGAAAACGTAGCTACGAACAATTGATCAGAGGCACTAAGAGGGAGAGTCTGTGTACTCTTTAAACTCGAGGTTTTTGAGTGAAATCCCTGTGCAATATCACTGTTGTTCTGTTGAGACTCTGGTTGAGCTCACACTTGTAATATTCTGCTCTTAAAGACATAATATAGAGGTCGACACTGAAAGCTGGACCAGGAGACGTAGCTAGGAAGTCTGTTGAACTCCTTGATTATTTGTTGTGTTGATGTGTGTGTCTATTATGTTCTCTAGCTACTCATTGTCTATATTATTCGCAATCTTTTCGATCCATTGCACTAAGTAATATAGGCATTCTTGCACATGAGTCTGTAATACCTTAATATTGATTTAAGATCTCATTTTCAAATCAAGTGGTATCAAAGCATTTGGTTTTGTTAAGGTTAGATAAGCTTGTGCTAGATTTTGAATGCTAACTAGATTAAAGCTCAGACTAGGGGAAGGAGAACTTGTTGAGGCTAATCCATGGATTGGAAGTGTCTATTCTCAGAGGAGAATGGCAGAAGAAACTCCACTAGGATCATAATCTCAGTTCATGGACAGTTTATGGCCATGCGAGCCATGGTGGAAGAGATATATCTGGAGTTTAAGAAGGGTTGAGGTGAAAGCACTTCAACACCCAAACCAGAGAAAGGAGCAGAGGAACCTTTTCTATTTGCCCCTCTAGAAGGCAAAGGAAAAGGAGAAATGGCTTCTCCACCATCTCCTCCATCATCACGTTCATCATCCTCATCATCTTCTTCACATAAAACTAGCCCTAATAAGAAGAAGAAGAAAAATTCTTTGATTAAATTAGATGTGAAGTTTGATTTGCCAATTTATGATGGAGAACTAAATGCATAAAAGCTAGATAATTGGATAAGATAGATTAATGTATATTGCAGGGTACAAAATGTTGATTCAGAGAGGAAGAAGATTCAGCTGGCTAGCCTTTGACTTGGAGGAACTGCACTAGTATGGTGGGAAGGCAAGACACAAGCTGATCTACAAAAACATGGTAAAATCATTTCTACCTGGAATGAATTTGTTTCTAATATCAAAATGAAATTCTATCCTTTACCTTACATGCAGCAGGCAATGACGAGTTGGCAAACTCTTTGTCAGTTGAAAGGTCAAAGTGTACAGAGTTATACTCAAGAATTTAGAAAGAGAGCTTTAACTTTAGGTATATCATTAGATTCACTTGAGACTTTATTGAAGTATATAGGTGGTCTTCATAGCTATTTAAAGCATACTATTTTCATGTTTAATCCCACTAGCTTAGATGATGTATCAGTTCAAGCCACACATCTAGAAGCTAGAGGTAAGAATGTAAACCCCGAGGTTTGGGGAACATCTAAATATTATGTAAGCAAGAGCAAGGAAAAGAAGAAACTGAAATGGAAGGAGAGGAAAGAAAACATTGTACAGAAGGATAAACCTTCATGCACTCATTGCAAGAAAGAAGGACACGATGAGGCACACTGCTGGCTTTTGCATCTAGAATAGAGACCTAAGAAGTTCAGTGGAAGGAAGAAAAAGAATGTTGCAGCTATTCAACAGGACTTGGGATCAGATTCAGGCGATGAAACAATAGTTACAACCACAGGTATTAAAGGTAAAGATTCTGAAGCATCCACAAGTAATTCTGCACAATCTATTGATAATGAAAGTAATGAGAGGGAAAGAAATGAGCTTTTTCGTATTAGAGTAATTTCCAAGCACAATAAGATTGATACTTTGTTTGATAGTGGATCACAAGTAAATTTTATTTCTGAAACAATTGTAAAGAAGTTTGGATTACAAACAAAACCTCATGAGAAGCCATATCCATTAGGTTGGGTGTGTGATAAAACAAAGCTACAAGTAACAAGACAATGTAAACTTAGGTTTGCTATTGGATCAACATTTGTAGATGAGGTTAAGTTAGATATAGTTCCATTAGATATATGCGGTATTGTTTTGGGAAGTCCATACTTTTATGATAGGAAATATATTTTCTATAGAGATGAAAATAAATATCAACTCACTAAATATGGAATGGAATATATTGTAAGAGCTCATAAACTGAAAAATAACTATTCTCTCATAAACTCAGGATAGATGAAAAGAATTTTGAATTCAAGTAAGAAGTTTTTACTAATGGTTGTAAAGGAAAAGGATCTTGAAAAATCCAATACATTTGAAGGCTATGATGCTAAACAGAAATATGATTTAGTTAAAGTTGTTTCAGAATATGATATCCTATTTCAAGAACCCAAAGGTCTGCCACCCAAAAGGGAAATAGTACATGATATTTGTCTACAGCAAGATGCTCCATTACCTAACATTGGAATGTACAGGTTTCGAGCTTTAGAGAATGCAGAGATAAAGAAGTAGGTACAAGAGTTGCTCGATAAAGGGTTTATACAACCAAGCACATCAACATGTGGATCTCCAATCGTGCTGGTGACAAAGAAAGATGGTTCGTGGAGAATGTACATTGATTACAGAGCACTAAATAAAATAACGATCAAGAATCGTTATCCTCTCCCTCATATTGATGATTTATTAGATCAATTGAAAGAAGCAGTTTACTTTTCGAAGTTAGACTTGCGAAGTGGTTATCATCAGGTCAGAGTTGCAGAACAAGATGCATGGACGATTGATTTCAAGATAAAGCAAGGACTGTATGAATGCTTGGTTATGCCTTTTGGCTTAACTAATGCTCTTGCTACATTTATGAGAGTTATGAATGATGTACTCAGACCATTTATTGATGATTTTGTAATTTTTTATTTAGATGACATTCTTGTTTTTAGTAAGACATGGGAAGACCATGTAAAGCATGTAAAGCAGACTTTAGACGTTTTAAAAAGAGAAAATCTCTATGTAAAACTGTCAAAATGTGAATTTGGAAGAACATCTTTAATTTATTTGGGTCATATTGTAGGGGGTGGTGAATTGAAGATAGATCCCTCTAAGGTTGAAGTCATTGTGAACTAGCTTAAACCCAAATCTTCTATAGAGGTTAGGTTTTTCCTAGGGGCAGCACAATACTGGAGAAAGTTTATTGCTAACTTTTCTTTGATTGTAGCTCCATTACATGCTTTAACAGGATTGCAACAGGTGCTTCAGTGGGGAGGAAAACAGCAAAAAGCCTTCGACACCTTAAAAGAGAAAATCAGTACAACACCAGTACTAGCACTACCAGATCTTCAACATCCATTTGAGATTGAGACAGATGCCAGTGACTATGCCATGGGAGCAGTGTTGATGCAACACAAAAAAACCCATATGTTATCATTCTGAGACATTTACTTTTGTTGTAGTTAATTATCCCACATATGATAAAGAATTGTATGCATAAGTACAAAGTGTGAAAAAGTGGAAACATTACCTAATGGGTAAAGAAATAATCATACATACAGATCATCAACCACTCCAATATTTGCACTCACAAACTAAATTGCAGAAATCAAGACATTATAAGTGGATGGGTTTTCTACAGCAATTTCATCTTGTTATCAGATATAAGAAGGGCATACACAATAAGGTTGTAGATATGTTATCAAGACCAATCATAAATTCATCTACTATACTTAAGCATACCTCAGTAATGCATGAAAGCTACAGTGAACAATATGCTCAAGATGTAGATTTTAAAGATGTATATGCAACTTTAAGTCATGGAAAGCAACTAGAAGAATTGGATTATTATGTAAAGGACCAACTCTTATATCAATTGGGAAAGTTATGCATTCCACAAACTGAAAGAGTTAACATAATTTGAGAAGCACATACTTCTCTCATATCAGGTCATTTTGGTGTAAGTAAAACAGTTGCACAATTGCAAAGGTTCTGTTATTGGCCAAGAATGCATGAGATAGTTTCTAGATATATCAAAGGATGCACAATGTGTGCTAAAAGCAAGCCCAGTAATAAAAAATTAGGCTTGTACACTCCACTTCCAATTCCTTCTCATCCTTGGGAAAGTGTTTCCATGGAATTTGTTGGGGGATTGCCAAAATCTAGAAAAAGTCATGATTATTTGTATGTTGTTGTGGATAGGTTCAGTAAAATGTGTATTTTGATACCTTGTAACAAGTAGGTTACAGTTGAACAAACATCAAATTTGTTATTTCAGAATGTATGGGTTCATTTTGGGTTACCCACTTCTATTGTATCTGATCAAGATTCTCGATTTGTTGGGAATTTTTGGTCAAATCTATGGGAGTTGATGGACACCAGATTGAAGAAGAGAACAACATTTCATCCACAAATAGATGGTCAGACAGAGGTGGTTAACAGGTCAATGATATAGTTTCTTAGAGGCTATTGCAGTAGGCATCCCAGGATTTGGGATGAGCACTTGTGTTATGTGCAACATGCTTACAACCGTGCCAAGCACTCTTCCACTCAGAGATCTCCTTTTGAGACTTGTTTTGGCTTTATACCAAAGTCTCCCTTGGATTTTGTCTTTGGTAAAGGCATATTAGTTGATGGACAGAGTGATGTGGACAAAGCAACCAAGTTCATTAAACAAATCCAAGAAATTCACCAGGCAATACAGGAACAACTGGAAAGAAGTCAAGCCAAGTACAAGGAAAGACATGACAAGCATCGAGTTGGGCATAGTTTTCAAGTTGGTGATCAAGTTTGGTTGTACATCAGCAAAGACAAAATGCAAGGTGAAGGTAAGATGCTAAAACCAATAAGGTATGGACCTTTCAAGATACTTGATAAAATTGGTGAAAATGATTTTCACCTTGATTTTCCAACTTATATGCAGATCTATTCAGTTGTTAATGCAAAAAATTGAGATTGTATGAACCATCAATGATTGAAGATCCTAAAGAGCAAAGTCAGTTGCCTTCTATTGAGGATCTGTTGCCTAAATATCTCAATGAGTTACAGGAAGATATAGTTCTGGATAGGAAGGTGAGAACTATGTGTCGAGGGGATGTTGAGTACCTGAGAGTAGGGCTCAAAGGTTCAAATCCAAGCAAAGCATGATGGATAGAAGTTAAACAAGTGAGGGAGCTATATCCTCACTTGATCGATGCCTAAAAACCAACTTTTGGTGGTCCAAAAGCTTTTTAGTGGGAAGGTGTGATCCAAAATGGATCCTAAAACCTCTAAGTCTAAGTCCTTAAAACTATTGGAAAACATTATCACAAGAAAAACCATGAAGAATGGCGGAAAATAGAGTTCAGTGGAGAATGCACTAGAGCCATTGGATCAGACAGATCAATAGCCTAGATTAAATCAGGATATTGCATCAGAGCAGGCCAGTGGAACGTATCAGAGGCAGCCCATTAGGAAATGTGATCAGTTATCTAGCGATTTAATGAGAGCCGTCGGATTAGGTGCGGAGATCCAACAGTGGAGATCACATAATCGCATCACAAATATTACAAAAGGTAGCACTTACCCATAAGCCCAAAGTCTATGCGATATGTGATTTTGCTTTATCGCATCGCTATAACACAAAGGAGAACTTACCGAGGGTTCGAGGACTTGCGATATGCGATCACGATATATCACATTGTAATATCGCATCGTAACGATACAAGAGGTGATACCAATGGACCCGCGATCCCGCGATATGTGATACACTGATATCGGTGATCAGTGATTGGGTAATACAAAGGGCCATTGACATGCGATATGTGATTGCAATCAGGGCAGACCCGAAAGGGTTTATAAATGCGGCTCTATAAATTTTGAGTTCCGATATAAAAGTGTTTGTCAGGCTTTTTCTATGTATTGGTGTATTTCTAAGATAAAACCAAAATACAAAGGAGACATGGCATATGGCGCTATAGCGATAAAACATGGACCCGAAAGGATTTATGAATGCAACTTTATGTTATTTGGGTTCCGTGGTAAAAGGTATTTGGGGCGGGCTTCAAGTGGTAAGTGGTATTGGATGGGTTCCACCCGATCCCATACACTGGCCGACACGTGGCACGTCGTAGGAGAGAGAAAACTACTTTTTCGGGCAGGTAATCTCTGTGCACATAGGCCACCCGAAATGGCTTTCAACCCTTGGATTGGGAGATCGTGGATCAATGATGGGCTTGCAATAGCGATCAAGCACAGACATGAAAGGATTATTGGATGGACTTTATATCATTTGAAGTCTGGCTTTAATATTGCGGTCAAGTTTTTCATTGGTTTTGAATGTATTTCCATGTATTGTTGTGTATGGACAAAAAGTATATTTTCGGGGATTTTCACCCACGCCCAAAGAACCTTCCATTTGTAAACAACTACTTTGTGCCATAAGCGTTTTTTTACAATGATTGTTTAACACTCAACAGGGATATGAAGGGACAAAGGCCTAGAGGCAGAGACCCTGAAAAGACGAACAGACAAGCGTTGATAGGCTTAAAAGCCATCACATGGCAGGATAGAGGGGGAGTTGTTCAAAGAGAAGCAGTTTCTTAGAGACAGAGAGTCAGAGAAAATGTAGCTATGAACAGTTGATTAGAGGCACTAAGAGGGAGAGTCTGTGTACTCTTTAAACTCGAGGTTTTCGAGTGAAATCCCTGTGTAATATCACTGTTGTTGTGTTGAGACTCTGCTTGAGTTCACACTTGTCATATTCTACTCTTAAAGACATAATATAAAGGTCGACACTGAAAGCTGGACCAGGAGACATAGCTAAGAAGTCTGATGAACGCCTTGATTATTTGTTGTGTTGATGTGTGTATCTGTTATGTTTTCTAACTGCTCATTATCTATATTATTCGCAATCTTTTCGATCTATTGCACTAAGTAATATAGGAATTCCTTCACATGAGTTTGTAATACCTTAATATTGATTTAAGATCTCATTTTCAGATCAATATCAATACCACATAAGACTGCTCATGCACTTTACAGTTGCCAAGTCTCTAAATTTGTCCAGCTACTTGTATAGGAGCCTAACCAAAATGTCTGAAAGGGTGCAATTGAAAGGAAAAGTGCATTATCCCAGCCTCTTTCACCATAGCGTGATAAAGGTTATAGTACTCCAGTAGTTGAAAGAGAAGAACATGACATGGGACACCTTCATTGAGGCAGTCTTGAAATGCATATAACCAGTACTTCACCAAGATAGCACTAAACCATGTCAGTACAACCCATGGAGGTGGGGTCATTAAGAAAACATGATGAGGTTTCCAAGGCACCTAGGTGTGAGGTGACCAAGACATATCAAGGAGGAAAAAGCCTTGTGTTTGCTCCTCAAATTAAGTAAGGGTCCAAGCCTACTACATTAGCAGAATAGGGATCACCATCACATCATGAGGCTTCTTTGCATGATGAGGATCCCATTGAGCATGAATTTGACCTAGTTGACTTGGAGGCACATGATGAGAATAAAAACCTTGCAAAAATTCATCAAATAGAATGATTATTAGATCATGTAGCTCAAGGACAACTTGGAAAGGGTCAAATTCATCATTTCATTCCTTGAGCAATAAAACAATCAAATTAAGGCAAAACAACTAGTCATGGAGAAAGAGAAATTCAAAGCCAAGAAACAAGAGATGAAAGGCAAGGTAGTGGTGGACCATGAGGACACTGAGTAGCATGAAGTACATGTGGAAAGGAAGAGACCAAGGACAATGGGTCTTAGGAAGGCACTTTAGAGGGAAAGAGAACAAAAGCCACCAATGGAATAATTGACCTTTGAAGAGAGGATTGCCATGGAAATAAATGAGGACAGGGAGTTTTGGCTTGAAAAAGTCAATTTCCACCTTGAGAATCTCCTTGAAAAGGCCAACAGGGATAACAAGTTGCAAAATAAAATGGCCATCCATTATTACACAAGGAATCAGGTTGCCAAGGTCAAAATCAAGCAATTGAAGGAAAAACTCAAGGAAACCCTAATCAGCCAAGAGGAGAAGGGTAAGTTATATTTTCTTTCTTATTCATCCATAATTGCATAAAATACCTAATTAGGCATATCTGGACAAATTTTGGGAGGATTTGGAGAAACTTTTGTATTTTGGTGCAAACTCATCTAGACTTGCAATTTTTTGTCTAGGAGCACAACAAGCTCACGTTGTGCTTTTTCCTCAGGGATCCAAATGATGGAAACTCAACATTTTTTGAAATATTATGACCCCCTCTCAAAACCCATTTTCCCACTTTCTTGGTCTGGGGCTCAGTTTTTGAGAAATTTTCAAAAAAGAGGCCAAAAGTCACCTTTCTGCCCCTCTTTTTCCATTTCGTTGTGCACCTGGAGACACCTTGGGAGAATGGTCATATCTCAGCCAAAAATGGTTCATTTTGAGTGAAAACATACTCTAAAGACATGTAAACTCTCCCATAGTTCCTGAAAAGGCTTTAGATATGGATTTGGACTTTAGAAAGGCACTCAAAAATGGCATGCAACAACTTGTTGTACACCTAGAAATATCTAAGATTTTTGTAAAATTTTCATTGTGTAATTTTTTGTAATTCCTAGTTTGACTTTGGTAAAAGTAAAAAGGGTGAAGTAGATGAATGTGATGGGTATAAGTAAAGATAAACAATGGGTGGTTATTCTTTGTAAGTTGTTTTGATGTAAATTTGACCTCATTTATGAGAGAGGTTGGAGTCAAAGTTAATTGTAGAAGTTGTTTTAAACTTCCCTAAACATTAGGGTTTGGTTAGAACACCTCATCGAACAATTAATAGAGTCATGGATTCGACCCCTAAGAGTGGGGATATCTTTTTTGGTCTTTGTGTATCAGTTTTTCAGTGATAGAACGAGTTTGATTTCAGAGGAGAGAACTATTGTAGCTTGTACTTGGACATTTTCTGGAAATCAAAGGACACAATTTGCAACTATTATCTAGGAATTCATCTGTAGTAGGTTTGTGATGTTGTTTTTTCTCTATTAAAGATTTATATGAAAGATATTCATCTTCTCTTTCCATTCGTCAATTCTTCAATGGTTTTCCTTACAATTTATAAACAAAATTCTTTTCATAAAGATTTGTTTAGATGGAAAAATCATTATGTGTTACTTTCTTTCTTGCTTAATGAATTCATGTTCCACACTCATTAAGACCTTTTGCTTCTTCTAAACACTACACTACACCAACAAACCCTAATATCCATCAAAAACTTAATGGTACCTTTCCCCTTTATATCTTTGTTGTTGTACCCCTTTGATCCTCTGACCTAGCTACCTGGTTTTTCTCCCTTATCCAGCAACAAAAACCTAAATTTTCCAAAGCCCACCTGAGCCTAGCTATCTAGCCTAAAATCCTTTACATTCCAGTCATCTCTTGGTTGTGATTTCATAGAGAGAGCCCTCTTTGTTTTGGTAGGGCTAGCTACCTAACTAAAATCTTGGTCTGTGGTTACCTCGGTCAATCTCCTCATCAGCCTGGGAGATTGTGGAGGATAACAGAGGGCATGACAACTAGGGAGTGCCATGTTGTTCTAGTGAATGTAAGGTTCCCAAGTCATGGAAAAATGTTATTCTAGTTGTGAGGTCATGATTGCCAAGGTTTGTTATGGAATGCTAGGGCATGATAACATGTGCTAGATAGTATGAAGACATGTCAAACAAGATAAGATATGCCAAGTTCTAAGGCATGCCAAGATGTACAAGGGTGTGACAATGCATGTCAGGGGCTGTCAAGGCAATAAAAGGGAGGAACAAGTTAAACTACAAAGAAATGAGAACATAATAGGGTTAATAAGTCATCAATTTACCTTTTCCATGAGGGGGCATGCTAGGCACACCAACACTAGGTGCCAATAGGTGCCAAGTGCCAAGTGTCAATGCATTATAAGTGCTAAATATTCCTCCATTTATTCTCATCTAATTTCCAATAATTGATCTCAAATAGCTTTAATATTAAACCATGCCAAAGCATACCAAGTCATCTCAATGCATGCCAAACATGATAAGACTTGTGAAGTGCCAATGTGCGTCAGGGAGTGTGATGCATGCTATGAAGTGGCAGATCATATTGAAGAGTGCTAAGGTGTGCTAGAGAGTGCCAATGCATGTTGAGGAGTGTTAGGGAGTACTAGGAAAACACAAGGGAGCACTAGGTAAAAATGCATGGAAGTGAATGAATATGAGGGTGTGTCGGGGAGTGTTAATGAGTGCTAGTTTTCATGCCAAGGAGGGAGTGACAAGGTCTACTAAGCACGGGTGAGGCATGCTAGGGAATATCAAGGAATGTAAAGAAGTGATAGAGTGTGCTAGGTAGTTCCGATGTGTGCTAACATGTGCCAAATAGTGTCAAGGCATGCCATGTGCTAAGACATGCTAGGATGTGCGTGGTGCCAGAGTATGCCAATAGGCGTCAAGGAGTTTCAACGCAACAAAAGGAATAACCAAGGTAAAATGAAAGGAAATGAACACATAAGAGGGTTAATAAGTCGGTACTTTATCTTTTTCAAAAGGGGCATGTTAGGCACACTAATAATATGTTCCAATACATGCCAAGTGCCAATGTGTGCCAAGTGCTAATGTTTGTCAATGCAATATTATGCCAAGGTGTTCTAGGGCATGCTAGGGACTACAAAGCATGCCAACACATGATAGGGGAGTGCTATACTATGCTAGGGCATGCCAACATGTGCTTGGGCGTCCTACTCATGGCAAGATGTTCTAGGTGCAAAGATGTTCCAAGACATGCAAGGTGCCAAGGAATGTTAGTGTAATGTTCCAAAGCATGTTAAGGTGTGCCATGAGTGTTGAGGAGTGCTAGGTATCTCTCATTATTTAAAGGAAATTTGCTAGATAATAAACCTAATAGAGATGAATCATGTGTTGACTCATAGGAAAACTATATTCTTATGACTTGAGGGAAATGATACACACTAATTACATCTTAACAAATTGACTGACTATTATAACCAATATGACCTTGGACAAATAATGAAAAAGACTCCATAAAAATGGTCTTAAATCATTATCTTTTGACAAAACATATAGTAACAAGTACATAGTTTCATAAAAACCTCATTGAAAGGATCAATGATGATGAACATTTTTTTACCGTCACCAAGAGTAACCAAAAAGAGCATTGGTGAGGGTCAATTAAATATCGTCACTAGATGTATCACTAAAAAGAGAATTAGTGATGGGCCTTTAATGACCCTCACAAAAAGTGTCACTAAAGAGAGAATTAGTGGCAGGCCTTTAACGAACCTTACCAAAAGTGTCATTGAAAATAGCTTTGGTGACAAACCTTAAAGGACCATCACTTTATACACTTACAACAACAATTTTTTAAATACCATCACCATATGTGACATTGGTGATAGGCATTAAAGGTCTGTCACAGGCATGAAGCGTCATCAAAAACTCATTGGAATGATCAATGATGACGAACATTTATTTACCATCACCAAAAGTAACCAAAAAGATCATTGGTGACTATCAATAAAAGATCGTCACTAGAAGTGTCACCAAAGGGAGAATTAGTGATGGGCCTTTAATGAACCTCACTAAATGTGTCACCAAAGAGAGAATTAGTGGCGGGCCTTTAATGACCCTCACCAAAAGTGTCATTGAAAATGGCTTTGGTGACAAACCTTAAAGGACCATCACTATATACACTTACAACAATGTTTTTTTAAACATCGTCACCATATGCGGCATTGGTGACGGACCTTCAAGGTCTGTCACAGGCATGACTATCACCAATGACCTTTTTTCTTGTAGTGCTACATCAAAACTTCTTTTGCTGCGATGTTGATCTACCTGTTGTTTCATTCTATTCTGCGCCAATGTGAGGTTATCCTTTAAGAGTTGGAGAACTTGTTGTTGATGCTCAATGTGATGTTCCACTGCTTGAACCTTAGAATTTTCTCTTAAATATGATGTGATGGATGGTTGATGATATCCATAAAGTGCCATAAATGGGGTCATTTTTTCTGTAGTATGGAAGGAAGTGTTATACCACCATTCATCCAGATGCAACCATTTGACCCATTGTGTTTGTTTATCAGATACAAAGCAATGAAGATATCCTTCCAAACATTTGTTTACTATCTTAGTTTTCCCATCAGATTGAGGATGATAAGATGAGATATGAGCTAACTGAGTACCGAGACAAGAAAATAATTATGTCCACAAATTTCCAGTGAAAATGGGATCTCTATCACTTACAATAATCTTTGGGTTTCCATGTAGCTTTTGAATTGTTTCCATAAATGCAGTAGAAACTGTACTGGCTTTAAATGGATGTGATAATGCACAAAAGTGTGCATACTTGGTAAGTCTGTCAACTACCATCATGATGACACTCTTTCCCTCAGACTTGGGTAAACCTGTGATAAAATCCATTGAAACCTCCTCCCAACGTTGGCTTGGAATGGATAAAGGATGTAATAGACCTGGGGTCTTAATTGTTTCAACTTTATTTTGTTGGAAAACCAAACATTCAGCCACAAACTTTTGAGTATTCAATTTAAGGCCATCCCAAAAAAATTCCTTCTTAACCCTGTGGTAAGTTTTTGAAAATATTGAGTGCCCTCCTAAGGGAGAAGTGTGCAATTCCATAAGAATATTTTGTTTGAGTGTGGAATTATTACATAGATATAAGCGATGTTTGTACCATAACGAATCATTTTTCAAGCTAAATGTATCAGATGTACTGGGATCATATTGTAACTTTCGAATGAGTTCCCACACTTCTTTGTCATTCTTCCATTCCTCCCTTGCTTCATTTATCCAATCTAGTTGGATAATAGAAATGGCGCACAACAATGCTTCCACATCTTCATCCTTTCTTGAGAGTGCATCTGCCACAACATTTTTCTTCCCTTTTTTCTAGATGATTTCAAAGTCATAACCCAACATCTTTGTGACCCATTTTTGTGGCTCTTCAGAGGATAATCTTTGTTCTAAAAAGTATTTAAGACTATAATGATCCGTTTTTACCTTGAAGTGTCTTCCCATTCGGTAGGGTCGCCATTTCTTAAGTGCATGTAGTATTGCCAACATTTCCTTCTCGTAAATAGCTTTATGTAAATACTTTCCCTTGATTGGATGACTTTCGAAAGCAATGGGTCTTTCATCTTGCATTAAAACAACACCAATTCCATTTCCTGAAGCATCACATTCCACAATAAAGGTTTTTGTGAAGTCCGGCGTAGCTAAGACCGGTGCTTGGCACATTGCATCTTTAAGATGTTTGAAGGCCTTTGTTGCTTCCGGAGTCCATGAAAATGCATCTTTATTCAATAATGTTGTTAGGGGTGCTACTATTCTCCCATAATTCTTAACAAACTTGCGATAATACCCTGTAAATCCAAGAAATCCTCGCAGATGCTTTATGGATGTGGGGATTTTCCATTCCTTAATGGCTTTAGTTTTTCTAGGGTCTACCTTAACACCTTCATGAGATACAATATGACCCAGATATTCCACCTCTTGTACTCCAAAGAAACATTTGGAGCTTTTTGCATATAATTGTTTCTCCTCCAATAGTTTGAGCACCCTGTCAACATGTTCAACATGATCCTTCCAAGACTTGTTGTAGATTAGTATATCATCAAAAAATACTAACACAAATTTTCTAAGGAAGGGTTTGAAAATGGAATTCATCAAACCTTGAAATGTAGAAAGTGCATTGGTAAGGCCAAAAGGCATGACCAAAAATTCATAATGACCCTCATGAGTTCTAAATGTTGTTTTCAGAATGTCTTGAGTCTTCATTCTGATTTGATGATATCCTGAACAAAGATCCAACTTGGTGAAGTAAATTGATCCATGCAATTCATCCAATAATTCATTAATGACAGGAATGGGAAATTTATCTTTAATAGTGAGCTTGTTGAGCTCCCTATAATTCGGACACATGCGCCATGATCCATCCTTCTTGTGCACTAATACCACTGAATTATACCAGCCTCTACAATTTCTGCAACCATACATTCAATTTCACTCTTTTGGGCACAGGGATATTTGTATGGCCTGATGTTTGGAGGAACACTTCCTAGAATCAAATGAATAGCATGATCATGATCACAGATAGGTGGGAGACCTTTGGGAGTCTCAAATACCTTGGAATGATTGTCCAATACTTTTTGGAGATCTGGAGAAATAGATGATTTCAATGTGGGAACCTCTAGCGAACATAATTGTGCACTTACACTTTGTTGTTCCTTCTTTAGAAGCTTTGTCATATCGTTAGAGCTGACTATCTTTCCCAATTTCCCTGCAATACCCTTTAATTCAACTTCCTTTCCTTCTGCACAAAATTTCATGAACATTTCTTGAAAATTAAAAGCTATTGTACCCAAGGATTGTAGCCATTGGACTCCTAGTACAACATCAGTACCACCCATTGGAATGGAAAGAATTGGGATACTCAATACATATTCTCCCATGGATAGCTTGATATTATGGCACTTTCCAGATCAATTTATGGTTCCTCCACTTGCAACCATCACTTGACACTCTGGTGCTGGATACAGGAAGCAATTCAATTCCTTTGTTATCTTACAATGAATAAAATTATGGGTACTTCCCGAATCAATCAACACTATTACCTTTTTCTTCTTGATATGCCCTTCTATCTTGATAGTTTGAGGAGTAGTAATTGCTATGCTCCTTTGGAATATCTTCTACCCTTATGTTCAATTTTTGGAAGTCCTCAATGTGCTCCATCATTGAACCCTTTTGTTTGAGATTTATCAATTGGCTAAAAAAGGTGTTGCTTTTTGTATCCTCATAATGTGCTATCATTTCTTCCGTAAAAATTGCCCAAGTGACAATTTTTTTACAAGAGCAAAGCCATCGATACCATACAAACTAATTTGGTTCCAAATATAAAGTTGCAATATGTACCTTTTGTGTGTTTTGCACATTATGGAGATCGAAAAATTGCTCCATCTGTAGTATCCATGTTCCAGGATCCTTGCCATCAAACTTCCTCATATCGATTTTTGGAACATGGTGGGTCTTCAATCCAACATTAGAGTCTATGAAATCATGATTAACATTTCTTTTTTTTCATCATGAGTTTCCTTTACTACCCTTTCACCATTAGTGACCATTTCTTGTAGCAATGTATTCAAATTTATCTTCAATTTTTCCATCTTATTGTCCATGCCATTCATCTTAGCGTCCATGCCATTCATCTTAGCTTCCATGCCATCCATATTAGCTTCCAAGCCATACATCTTAGCTTCCATATTAACTTGCATGAGATTCATATTAGCTTCCATGCCATTCATCTTGGCTTCATTTACCTTTAGTGAGAGTGAAATTTGTTGTACTTGGTCTTGTAATTTTGATATATCATGTTGCATTTCTTCCTCTTCTTCATGAGTCATGCTAGAGCTTTCAGGTTTCTTACTAGATGTTTCCATTTTCTTTCTTTGGGGCATTAATTAATGCTAATAATTCTTCACTATTCCATTTGAATTCCTTCAAACTATTTTTTCAAACCAATCTTATGTAAAATTTAAGAAAAACTACACACCCTTTTTTTCACTTTGTAAGAGCTCGCTATTGAATCTGTTGTATCTCTGTAACTGCAGATCTCGAATATCTGAAATCTCATCTTGTGGTAGCCCTTTGAGTCCTCTTTCTAACCCCGCCATTTTGATCAAGATTGGATTTTGTAAGGAAGTGTTATGCCAAATCTCCCATGGTGACCTGATTATAAACTAGTTCAGTAGAGCGAACTTGTTAGACATGCCACATGTCACTATTTAGACCTTAGTACCTGAAACTGATACAAAGAAAACTACAGGCCATCCTCTTTCTGAAACATCTTACGAAATTTCAATCTGATGTGCAAAATAAAAGTTATGACAATTTTCCCCAGGTCACTTGTTTGGAATGTAATTCGAGAGTCTGCAAAAACCCTAACTTCATCAGATCATATCTCCACCAATATAGTGTGACAAGCTCTGAAATTCGGACCCGAAGTTTAGAGTGATTTCGGATCAAAGGGGTTTGTTTTGTAGCTTTTTAAACGTCGCAGAAAATAGGTTATAACTATTATGCCAAGATGACCTGTTTGGAGCAGCAAAACACTAGAATCCAAAGCTCTGATACCAAATGTTAGGAAACCAACTCACAAAAAGATAGAAAAGATAGATCAATGCCTTAGAATTTAGCCTCTTCGAGGGGGGAAACCTCCTTTACATTACACAAATGAACAATTCTTGGATGATACAAATGACTAAACCTCCCTTCTATATATAGGAGTCTAAGGGGTCACAATATAATCAAGCCGACATAACAGTAATAACATAAGGGCACAAAAACAACAATAGTGGGTTTCTATGGGGCATACTAATAACAATATAGGGACAATAGGGGCACAATAATAACAATAAGGGATACAATGAAAATATTAATGGGAGAATCACTAATATTTTATTTAAAAATTTGTTATGCTCCATCCGGGATTGATTTTAAAAGAAAAAGAGCCTTGAGATTAAAAGCTAATCAATATCAACTCATCAATGATGTTTTGTTTAGAAAGAATTATGATTATGTTTTTTTAAGATGTTTGGAAAATATGAAGCATAAAAATTCTTACAGTAACTTCATGATGGGCCAATCGGTGGACATTATAGTGGGGATACAAATGCTCATAAGATCCTACATGCTAGATATTACTGGCCAAATTGATTCAAAGACACTCATTTGTATGTAAGAAGATGAAAAAATTGTCAAACTGCTTCAAGAAGATAGAAGAAACCATCTATGCCTTTGCATCCTCTCAACATCAAACAAACTTTCGAACAATGGGGGATGGATATAATAGGTGAGATCATTCCTCATTCTTCCAAACAACGTAAATACATTTTGACTGCAACAAATTACTTTATGAAATGGGTAGAGGCAATACCTCTGAAGCTAGCCAATTTGAGAGCATTACTGAATTCATTGATCAATTTATCATTACTAGTTTTGGTATTGATCATGCTCTTATTTTTTACAATGCTTCTTATTTTTCTGGAAATGCAATGATTTGCTCTAAAAAGAGGATTTAAGCTTAAGTTTTCTACAAATTACTACCCTCAGGGAAATGGTCTAGTGAAATCCACTAATAAAAATCTTATGAGAATTATCACACGAACCATTGACCAAAAACAAAGAAACTAGCATAAGGCTTTGATATTTGCTTTATGGGATGATAGAATAACTGAGAATACCTCTATAGGTACTTCTCCTTTTCATGTATTATATGGGAAAGCAGTTATTTTACCGCCTAAACTAGCTCCTCCCTCATTGGCCCTAGTACAATTCATTGAAAAAAAATCTTCTTTCGCTCTACAATTAAGAATGTCTCAAATCCTTAAATTGGAAGAATAAATAAATAAAGCCAAACAGGTCCATGCCCACCATCAACAGTTGGTCAAAGCTCGGCATCACCCCTCAAACACTTCAGACTCAGACAAGGATACAACTCCACAGGAAGCAGAAACACAGTTAGTCCTAGCTTCGATCGAGGCCACCCAAGGTGAGTGGTGCAAGGTTGAAAAGAAGAAGGGGAGAAAAACATGAGGTGTGAGTCCTCTACTCACCCCCGGGAACCAGTTTTTCTGTCCCTTCCTCCTCTCTTTTTTCTTTTCTCTCATTCTTTCTAAATTCACGGTAGCCTCGCTACGCTGCATTGTGTGCGAAAGCACTAGAGCCCAATGGGCAACTTCTGGAAATGCTTCAATGCATATGCTTTGTGTAACTTTTCATTTTTTAAATAAAAGGTTACTAATTTTTTCCTGTGGCAAAAAAAAAAAAAAAACAGTTGGTCAAAGCTTCATTCGATATAAATTCAGTCAAAGATAAAAAAAATAAAAAATAAAAAATAAAAAATTCGAGACTTGGTTTTGAAATGGGATAAAGTGCATGAGGATAAAGGAAAACATACTAAATTTAAAAAAACTCTAGCTTGGTTTGTTTCAAATTTTTGAGAAGATAGGTCCATCAAATTTTATCTTGCAAGATTTGCAAGGGAAGAAAGAAACTCTTCCCATTGATGGAATTATTCTCAATTTTTTTTTTAAAACATTTATTGTCTCGTAAAATATGTAAATAAACCTATATGTGAAATACTGTTTTTAGCTTTATAATGTTAAGTAGTACACTTTTGAAGTATACATTGGAATTTTCTCTTCATTATTCAGGTATTAACTTCATCAAGAAACGATTTAGAAAGAAAAACTATCAATTGAAATCTAGTATTGTATCTATTTTAAAACTTTGAATGGCATTAACCATTTAATTGTGAAATCTTTTGGCTTGAAACTCTTAAAAAATCTGTTTGTTTGTAAATAAGTTTTTAAAAGTTATTTTTATAAAAGAAAAGATTATTATGAATCTTTAGCATATTTAACTTAAATGGTCATCCAAAAATCTTATAGAGCAAATGAAACCTCCCCATCCATTAATTTTAAAATTTTTCGAGTGTAATTAAAAAATATAAAAAAGTTAAAAGTTAATAGGTCTCATCATGAGCAAGCTTATCATGATAATAGGAAACTAATAACATTGGCATTATCACTATTGGAAACCACACCAAGATGACGGATTATAGTCACAAGACTATAAGTAAAGAGGTGTCATTACAAGCCAACTTGTCCAATCTTATTATAGCTTGTGAATGACATTATCATCATCTAACCGCCAAACCAGCATAATGACTTTTAAGTAAAAAATTCAAAAACAATAAAATAAAGATAATAAAAAGAAAAGAGATTCATTACATCTAAAAAGGCTATTATGACATGGATGGGATACTGGTTCATTTTGGTTAAATGGTAACCCTGTCGAGGCTATGAATGCTTGTTGGCAGCAATGGCTCTACCAATGACAAATAAGTTTATTTTATATGCGAAGCTTCTCATATTTTTTACTTTACTTTTTCAATCTATTAGTGACTCATTTACACGATTAAGATTTTTATCTATAGCAAGTTCTAAGAAGATTTATGATAAAATAAGTTGTTTCACTTCAAAGTTATCTATATTGATCTAAATTTCAATCATTCTTAACTTTTTGAAAAAAAAATCTTGATAAAGATTAAAATCTATTTATTACTACAGAGATTAACTATTTCATCTAGTGTGTCACCAATTGTTGTAGTACTCAACAACCCCCATTATCCTTAGACTTAGAATAAGAAATAATGGGGACCCTTTAAATTTTTAGGAAAGAGTCCTTTCTTGTTTTAACAAAATAAGACTAGTTTTTGGATTTTTAGCTTTTAAAGAAAATCTTTTAAAATAGGTATATTGCTAAAATAAAACCCTTTTGAGGCTTAGGAACTTTTCCTTATTTTTTGAGCAAATAATGTGAAAATCTAAGTAATCTCATTAAACTGTATTTCTATTAAAATAACTTTAAAAACATCACTGAAATTTTCTAAAGGTTGTTTGAATAAATAAGAAGAAATATCATAAATGCTAGTCCCACTAGGAACTACACATAAGTACTTATTGACTTATTGGCATCAACTATTTCATAGTAAGTACCAATAATGGCATCGCTGATAGCGAAATTCCAACAATGATATCACCGATCACAAAGTACATCTTGCGAAGTGCCGATTGTGAAGTGGCAATTGCGAAGTGGCGATTGTGAAATGCCGATTGTGATATCGCAGTTCGTCACTTACCAGTATCACGTTCTATCAACTGATGAATGCTGATATCACATTATATTAACTCCCAACATTCCAATATCACACATTCCGCATCCCTATTTGTGACGATATCATCATAATATCAAAAAATGGCATATCGCAAAGTCATGTTCATATCGACTGATATCGAAATGACGATAAAGAAAATCTCCAATTTAATGATTTTGAATGTAGAAGCATGTTTTCATTAAAACTTGCATTCAATTGATAAGACTCTTTTCCTTTTACAAATTCTTACTGCTCATCCTGGTTTTCTTCTTAAATAGGTGAATTATGATAAACAACAGTTAAAGGAAATGTCAAGGATAATCAAAGTAAGGAGAAATTTTGTAGTTCATCTGCAAACAATATTGCCTCCTGAAGAAGTTCACGAGATGGCACCATTGTTTACAGATACTACATGCACTCCAGATGCAGGGTCCTCCTCTTGGGAGGTCATATACAAATTGTTTGAGGATGAAAGCCCAAGGGTAACTGAGAAACAAAGTGATACTATAGATTCTCCCACTCTAGATGCTAGTGATGCATGGAATGATGTAGCTAATTCGTTTTTACACATAATTGTTTTCTGTCCTAAAATTATACCCTATACAGACATGGTAAGATGGGTCATTGATAACTTGGATATTACAGACAAAGTTTTTCTAACTCCCAAGAAGACAATCATTGGATCATTCAAGGTGGAGGATTTAAGGAAAATGTATCATATACCTCCACCATAAAAGAGGTATGATACTCAATTTGTCCAGAATTTCATGCAGGAGAATCCAAACCCAGCAGATATTATCAGAGAATGGAGGAGGGACCCAAGCAAACACAAACAAGAAGACAGGGGTATGTATTCATTAGCCTCTATTGTTGGTCCTTTTTCTCATATTTTTGTAATGATGTATCATCTCTATGGTTAACCAAATACACAAAAATTCTCATAGGAATGGGTACCACTTATAGAGGCCGCTTCTAATGGCTATATCATGGATTGGGAAAATATTGTGCCCAATAATTTAATTACTCAAATCTGAAATTACAGACAAAAGCGCAATGTTATTGAAAGAACTTCTTCCCCTTTCTTGATGAGTGCCTATATCATGGACGATATTTTTTTTTCTTATGATTTTCCATCTATAGGTAGGAAGTGGACAATTCAATACCATACCCCTATTTTTGTTTACCTTGATATCCTGTGGGAAACAAAGTATCATCCTCATTTTCATAAATCTGTCATGAAATTATCCTGCTCATCCACCAAGAGGTCTTTAAAAGTAGAGCGCCTAGACTCTCCACTGAAGCTAATAAGGACTTAAATCCATTAGAAAAATGGTTTTGGGAAGAAACATTTACTTATATTCGAGTTTTTGGCAGCCTTGGCCATCCTCATGTTTTGCCTCTTTTTGTTCCAGAAAAATTAGTTGCCAAATAAATTTCCTACCAAACAATTGGTAGTGGCTTGACTAAAGTGCTCAAGGATGCCAAGAAAAATCTTTGGCCTTCCTTTCCTATCCCTTGTGGTACCCATGCATTGCAAAATTTCAGGCATGATCATCTTTAAATTGACCAAATTAAATATTTTAGTTTTCCAACCATTATAAATAGACAATATCATCCCAATGGTGTTGCAAAAGATATCACAACACAGGCCCGAATCAGGTATTTTTCAAGCAAACCTAATGAATTTGATGATCTATTTGAGATGGTTCTAGAATATTCTACGGTTCAAAAGTTAGCAGCAAAATGCCTAAATCCTGAAGAATTGATTAAGTTTAATGAATATCGAGAGTGGAGAATAGCCCATCTACCAGAAATTTTGTTAAGACAGTATTGACAGAAGCCTGAATTTTCAAATACATCTGTTAGTGTCAGTATCTGCATACTTCCATCAGAGATCAAAATTTGCTCTTTGCATTTTCATTTTAGGGGTCCCATACTGAAATTTTTTACATCATTTCATTAGGTCATTTCAAAATGATCTACTGATGATTATCTTCTCTTCAAAAACATCTAATTTGTCCCTCATTGACTATACTTGCAGACCCTTCTTCAGGTTGTCTTCAGTTATGGTTTCATGTTCAATTTGCAATCATGCTTTCATTAGGTCATAGGTCATGCTTTCATTAGGTCTTAGGGTTTCATTACCAAGGTCAAGAGCATGATTTAAAAGTGTAAATAAAGGTCAGCAAGGGTATGAGGATGATAAATAAGTTAAGCATGATGGCTTGTAGGTCATAGTCACTGAATCATTATCTTTTAACCTAATGTAATTTTCACCTCAAAAACATGTTTTTGAGGTGAAAAGAGAGTATTTTGAGGTGAAAACAGAGTATTTTGAGTTAATTTGTATTTCTTATGTAATTTTAAGTCACTTTATGTAATAAATGATCCCAGCTACACCAAAGCATCTCTCCTTGCTGCAAGACAAACAAACACTGCAAAAATAAGTCCATGTTGAGCATTTTCCACCTGAAAAGAAACAAAGAAGAAAAGGCATTAACAACAGAGTTTGAAGAAGGTCAAGAAACATTAGAAAGTGGGTTTTTCAAGTGAAAAATAAAAATTTACTCCTATATAAGCTCTCACATTTCATTTTCAAGTTCATCATTCTCATTTGGCAAGCAAGAAGTCAAAAAGTGAGAAGAAGAGGAAAGGTTGAGTGCGTTTTGGGCAAAGGAGAGTTGGCGTTGTGCTTCTGGAGAGTGGTGCTGCACGTTTGGGGCAATGGTTGAGTGGCGTTGGGCGTAGGTAGACTGTCGCTACGCGTTTCAGGCAGGCAGGGTTGGCACTGCGCGTTGATGGTTTGGCGCTATGCATCTGGGCCCGGCACTGCGTGTCTGGAGAATTTCCCAGTATAATTTTACACTACGCTGCACTTCTAGAGGTGGCACTGTGCGTCTGTACGGTGGCGTTGCATGTTTACCAGAAGGGCCGGGAAGACTTCTAAACTTCAAAAAAATTCAAAATTGCCCTCTCTTACCTTCATATAAGTAATTGGTCCTCCCATTGTTGGTTTGCAATTCAATTCTTAAGCATCATTCCCCATGGCAAGTGTGAAACCCTAAATTTTCCCCTAGTTATGCCTAAAACCCTAAACCCCCATTGTTCCTCCTATCACCTATCACTACAACTCTAAATTCTTTCCCTATCCCTTTATCCCTTTATCCCTTTATCCCTTTATCCCTATTCCATAACATCCATATCCCTTTATCCCTCTTCCCCAAGGGAAATTTCTCAAACAAAACAAGCCCTCCCTCTCATTTTTATGATTCCTACTCCCTCATTCATTTTCTAGCCCATTAGGTCATCTCCCATCCCCTCACTCCTAAAACACTTTCACTCATTCCCTTCATACAACCTCAAGCCTTGCAAACATGGACAAAGAGGACCAAGATTATGAGGAGGAAAACACAGGCAGTGACACCTCAGCAGATAGAGTTAGGCATCAGAGAAAACCACACAAGGGAGGAAAAATTATCAGAGAAGAGCCATCAAACATTAGGGAATTGCAGGCCTCTCAGTTGGCTGTCACATGTTTCAGATATCTTGGCTGCTATGAGTTATGTGAGCAAGTAGAGAGAGTTCAACACCACCCTGATCTCACAGAATTTCTCTAGCTCATCTTCAGGACAACAAGGTGATTCTTGTTGGGGTAACATTCACAGTCTCACCCTCCATCATTGCAGATGCAACCAAGATTCCAAATGTAGGGGAGAAGTGGTACAAGACCCAAGACTTGGATGAATGCTATTATGAGCCTTATATCAAACCCTGGAACAGAAATGAGGTGAAGAGACTTTTTCCTTTCAGATTTCTTGAAGACAAGTATGTCCCCATCATGAAAATCATCATGAAATATTTCACTTGTGAGGGCAGATTTTCCAGGTTGTACACCTATCACATCAGGCTCCTCATGCATTTTACTAGGGTGAGGATGTTAAACCTCCCTTATTTCTTGTTCATGAATATTGAGAAGATGGCCCATTTTGTGCAGAAGAAGCCATACCCTCAGCAGATGAGCAGTCTCTATCATTATTCCCTGATCAAGATGATTGTACTTCATCATCTCAGTCTCCTCAACATCTGTTGGGAGACATTTATTGCTCATGACATCTTTAGGGGTCCTCGAATTCCTCCACCATTGTCTCAAGAAGCAGGGGGGCCTTCTAGCAGTGCTTAGGTGAAAACAGATGAGGAGGCCAAAGAGACTAGAACTACTGAGGTGCTCGGGACTTACATGACATATCAGAGGGGCACAAGGAGATTATTTGTAGCTGATAGGCAAGTTTTTTCTCCACGGGATGTGGAAGGGACCTTGCCTTCTTCATCAACCCATAGGAAAATGCTAGCTCCATAGGATGTGGAAGGGGCTTTGCCTTCTTCATCAGCACAACAGGTACAGGTGCAACAGCTACACAAAGGGAAGGAAAAGATGTTGGAGGAGAGTTTTGATGATGAGGAGGGAAGAGAATTGACTTGACAGAGCAGGATGATCCAGAGCAATGTTATACTCATCATGGCATGGAAATAATTGACTTAGAGGCTTAGGATGAAGACACAATAAAAGACATCATCATACAAGAAAAGGAGGCTCAAGTACAAGATTTGATGGACAATTTGGAGAGGGCCAAGTATGTCATCACATATTTGGAACAAGAAAACAAGCAGTTGAGTGACAAACAAGTCCTCATGGAGCTGGAACTGCTCAAGGTAAAACGACAAAGTGACAAAGAGGCACAGGTCACTTTGACTCCCATTAAGAAGGAGATTGAAGATGATAGAGAGACTTGGCTTGAGAGAGTCAATTTGCACCTTGAGAAGCTGTTGCATAAGGCCAACAAAGACAATCAGATGATCAGACACATGGCCTACCATTACAGGACCTGAAACAAGATTTCTAACATGAGGGTCAAAAATATGAAAGCTAGGCTAAGGTGGGATCTGAAAGGTAAAAAGGAGGAGGATAGGCTTAGGTTGATTGCTGAAGATTCCTTGGCTCATCAAGACACTTGATGATGGTGCTTCTCACCAATTTTGGGCAAGTTTGGAAGAATTTTTGTCACTTGCAAATTTGAAATTTTACACACAGGAAAACTGCCTAAACGTGCAGCGCCATCAGCGTTGCGCTTTTCCTAGGGGCACCCAATGGAGAAATGGTTTGCATTTTTGGATTTGGAGTGACGAGGACATGCACTCTATGGATTTTATAAGTTTTTGGGGCAGAACTAGTCCCCCAAAAGGTCAAAAAACACCCTAAAAATAACCTTTTTGCCACTTTTTGGACACACAAAAGTAGTCTTGGGAGAATCAAGTTTTGAGGGGCCAAATGAGCTTAAAATGAAGCCATTCTAGGTGTTTTCGAAAGTATACTTGACGACCTTTCCAATGAGCTATCATGAGCTCAATTTGGATGCCAGGAAGGCCTCCAAAAGAGACCTGAAAGTGGCAATGCGCATAGGGCAGATTTTGCATAGGATGCCTATTTTTCCATTTTTTGACTGTGTTCTTGGATTCTCTCTCATGGAGGATGTTTTACCATTTTAAATAATGAATTGCATGTAAATATGATAGATAAATAGTAGTAGAGGGTAGATTCATTGCTTTAAAAGTCAATTTGATCTTAAATGAATCAATTTTTCACTTTTAGAGGCAAGTTGTTGAGATGCCTATATTCCTGTTTCTTATTCACTGTTGGTTAGATTAGCTCCTCATATTATGGATTCGACCCCTGAGTATGGGAGGAGGTTGAATTCATGTCTATCTCTTCTTATTCTTTCTCATTGTAAAGGGTTGGACTCAGCTGGATGCTCAGACCTTGATTGTACATCATTTTGTAGCAGTTTAGCAGGAGATTAATAAGAATTGCAACTATTTTTATGGGATCCATGTGGTATGGAGTTTTAGTACAGTTTCTTCTTATGTGATCATATGTTAATGTGTTTTTTATACTTTGTTAATCATTTCATTGCTTCTAAGTGAATGCTTTCAAGTTTGATAGGCAGAATTCATTACATCAGTGCTCTGCTTTGGGAAAACATTCACCATTTCATGTTTTCTGCAATCTAGGAAGGATCCATGGTTTTCACATGCTCTTCTTAGCTTCTCACCAATCTAAAATATCTCACCCCATCAAGCCCTAGAGTGCTAAACCTTATGCCTACCTTGCCCCATTGAACACCCTGCAATTCTGACTTAATTCCCTAGCCCTAAATTGTCCAGCTCCTCCTGATCTAGAAAAACCCCTTCAAAATCTAATCAAAATTTTGTTCTACTATACCTAGCCTAATATCCTTTTCCTGATCTAGTCATCTTTTTTGAGATCCTTACGGAGAGAGCCCTCCCCTGGCCTAGTAGGGCTAGCTACTTGGCTAAGCATGGTTTGTGGTTACCCTAGCATTGCCTTCCTTTAGCCCGAGGTTCAATCTAGGTGATAACATAGTGGCGACCATACTGGGGATCGAAAGACTAATCACCCCGATAGTATCTTTCATTTGAATTCTTAAGCTTATGGATGATGAGTTTTAGAATTTACTAGGCTGAATTGGAAAGTTGTAAAGCAATATATAAAACTTCAAAATTTGAGCACACTAGCTTCAAGAATGTACACTAGGGCCAATCCAGATCAAAACCCCACCCCAGTAATGGATAATCATAGCTTGATTTTGAGAAGACTCAAGAAACAAGAAAGTTCAATCAGTCCAACAACTTCAATAAAAGTAGATTCCTGCCCTGATGAGTGGTTTTTTTTAGAAGACCTCCCATTTGATCTGTTGTTTTACCTTTCCCTATCTAGAACCAGGTCTGAAATTGCACTTGACAACATAGTTCTAGATCTCGATTTTATTGTAGATCTCGAAGTCCAAAAGGAAAACCGGTCAATTGATGAGTATATCCTAAATTCCCCTCAATCATCCCTCACTACTGCTAAGATCCCTGAGCTTTCTGAACTGGTGTCCACTACCCTTAGTTCATCATTATTCCCTTCAACCTCTGAAGTTCATTCCCTACCTACATTTATACTTGCACTTCCCTATCAACCTACCATTCCACATCAATCACCTATTACTCCCAGTTCTCCATCAACTCCTAGTAGCCCGATCCTTGCTTTAAATCCACCTCGTGTTATGGCTGCCTGGTATGCACCCCTTGTTTTACCTCAGAGTCTTGGTGCCATGCTCGTTGATTATCAAACCAAGATACCTTTCTTTGATGCTACTCAAACCATTACAGCTCAGTCACATGTTGATAAAATGAATGATTTCTTTGACCTCCATGAAGTAGATATTTAAGATGTGATGATGAGATTGTTTGTACAAAGATTTGGAGGTGAAGTTCGAAAATGGTTCAGAGCTTTACCAGCAGCTTCTATCACCACTTTACCAATCCTCCATAGATAGTTCCTGGATCGGTGGGAGGTGAAGAAGAATCCACTTCAGATTTTGTCTGAGTATGAGAACATCAAGAGAAATGTTGGCAAGAGTGTGCACGACTATTGTGTGAGGTTTAATGCAGTATATAGTGCTATTCCTTCCAACATTAAACCACTAGAGGGATTGGCTTTGCTTAATTTTCTAGATGATTTCAATGCTGATATTGCATATTAGTTGCGGGAACGTGATCCTACCACACTAGAAGACATGAAAAAGAATGTTGTGAGTGTAGAAGAAAACTTGTTGGCCAAAAGAGAAAGAATGAGATTTGAGAAAAGAGTGACCATAAAAGAAGAAGCATCTACTTTAGATGTAAAGATGGATACATTGATTCGAACAGTGGAGAGGATGGTTGACCGGTTAACCATCATAGATAGACCTGAACCACCAATCCAGATTCCAAATTTTAGAAGACAGCAGCAACCCCAATCCAAATCAAGCTGAGAGAACAAAAGGCACCAGAGCAACCAATGCAACAACAACAGATTAGAACTCCCTTACAGCAAAATTATGTTCAAGGAATGGAAGAAGAAGATGAGGAATATCCGATAATTGAAACAAATCACTTTTTCATTGCTGATGGTATGCCTATATTTCTGACTAAAGATGAAGAATATGCAGAAGTTCCATACATTCAAAGGGATGAATATTACATCTTAACAAATGATGTGGTTTTGGAGGCTGAATCTGATGATTATCAACGTGGTTATATAAATGCTTTGACTGCACAACAGAGGCAGTATTATTTAAGGAGCAAAGATGTACCAGTCAATCCCATTCAGAAAAGAAAGGATGTGCAATCCAAGAATGATTCCTCAAACATTCAGAAGAAAGAAAGAGCTTGCTGATCCGAGTCCTAGCAAAGTACCATCAACTAGTATCACTACAAATGAGAAGAACAGTTAGCAAAAAGATAGTGCAGTGAAAGAGCAAGTAGATAAGAAGGACAACGGTGTCAAAGAGGTAGAAAAAGTTTCATCCTTTAATTTAGAAAGTGAAATTGCTAAATTAAAAGTGTCAATTCCTTTGAATGAGCTTGTTAAGAATAGAAATTATAAACACCATGTATCTAGAATATTGCAAATAGATCCTTTGTCAGGCATGGTGAATGTCGAGGATGATCATCCTGAACTCATTTTTGGTCCAGCCATAGAAGGTTAGCCTGAAGATAAGGAAGTCCCTCCCTTTTATCTAATTCTTAGACTGCATGAGTATATTCTCCATAATGTTATGTTAGATTTCGAAGCTTCCTACAATTTGATGCCTAAAGCCAGTATGGAAAAGTTGGGCTTGGATATTACCTAGAAATATCATGATTTGTACTCCTTTGACTCTGGTAGAGTTTGTTGCATTGGTCTCATCAAAGATTTGGTGGTTTCTTTAGATCAAATCCCAGCCAAAAATGTCTTGATGGATGTGGTAGTTGTTGATATACCGCCTCGATTTGGTATGCTCTTATCTAGATCGTGGGGTGCTAAACTCAAAGGCACTTTACAACTTGACTTCTCTTATGCTACCATCCCTATTTTTTGTCAATTAAGGAAGTTTTACCGGGAAAAGAAAATGAAGTACATGATCACTAGTAAAGAGAAGCCTGTTAATCATCCAATAAATGTTGTACATATTGATTTAGAGTTCTTTGTTTTGTACTCTAATAGTGAATTGAATGATGTAGATATTCAACTTATAGAAGTAGATGATGTACTAGAAATTCCTGAGAGTTTTAGAGCAGTTCTTAATCAAGAAAAAGAAAAAATAGCATTTTCTTCTGAGTAGCCTACATAGAAGTGTCAGTGAAGAGCAGAAAAACGAAGTAATCAACAAAGGTAAGGTTGAGAAAGAAACATAATTTCAGCATCTAGAGGATGAAGCCGACCTTTGGAGCTGTTGGAGAGGTAAATCCCCTCTACGGATAGAGGCGATCCCTACTAGCCCAGCAAGGGTCTAGCAACAATCACACAATGCTGCTACGCATGTTCCTAATTACAATTAAACAAGAGGTAAAGAGCACCTACTTGGATTCCTGCGCTGTCGTTTGACGAAGAGATGTTGCCTTCGCTCCTCCGCTTCGGCTGGTCACAATCCTCCGCAATCTCCGCGAATAGATACCTGCACACACGAAGGGGAAACAAACGCAAGCGTGAAATCTAGTAAAAGCAACCATACATCAGTCAGAAAAGACGTAATTCACATTTAACCATTGCATAGACAAATGAGAATGGAACAATAATAGCAGTCATCTATTATTAATTAGAATAGAGAAGAGTACAACCAAATGTTCTGACGTCGGTAACCTTCTCAGGAGGGGCCAGTCAGCATGTATCTCAAGCATTCACCTTTGAGGATGATTCTCCCAAGACAAACAACTCTCTCTCTCACACAAATAGTACCAAACAACCTTCCCTAAGCAATCAATCACTTCCACACCTAGCACACCAAACCTATAGCAGCAATCTGAGCACTACAAGCTCCGTACAATCCAAACTATTCCAAGCTAAGTCTAACTAGCTGCCCATGGTAATGGTGAGAGTTTATATAGGAGAAGGAGTCTCCTATAAGGGTGGAAGGATGAGCTTATCTTCAGGGAAGTTGTTGGAAAGGGTCGACCAGACATGCCATAGAAGGGAGTCGACATTCACAAAGCTAACAACCAAGCCTGGAGTTATCTGGAAGGCTGGTTGTTTGAACAAATTCGCCCAAACTGGATCAGCGCGGATTATGAGGAAACTGGCGCGATGTCGCCGCGTCCACATAACTAGGACAATCATGTCAGCGCGGAAGAACACGGGAAAGGCGCGCTGGCGACCAGCGCAGAAAAGTGATGTCCTTCCGAGCTGGCAGCGCGCAGGATACACTATGGAGCGCCAGTCATCGCGGGTATTTTGCAAACAGACGCGCTGGTGAATAAAACTTTAGGAGAATGGGTTTTTTGGGCCAGTTCAGAAGGCATGAAGCTTAGTGATTGGCACAGCAGGGTGACTGACAGGAAGGCAGTGAAAAATTACTGTGTAACAGATGCCCCCTAAAGCATGAAGACCGAGAGAGTGGGAGGGGTGAAATGCTTTACAACACACGCCGAACTGGAACATCACCAGGAAGGACCGAAATATCTCTAATCAAGTACATGCAGTCGAGGCATGGGCGCAGCCATCCAAAAGACATGCGAAAAGGTCTGTGGAATGGACACAGCCACCCAGCTAAAGAGACCATAATAATGATAAGGTATGGTCGCAGCCATCCATGAAGACTCAGGTATGGGCGCAGCCATCCATCAATGAGTCATGTAATGATCATCCACAAAATCGCAACCTGGACCGTAAACAGACAGGGATCCAGGGTCTTGCGCTCCGTCCCGATCCGAACAAAGTACAAGTTCAAGCATGTGAATACATGGGTTGAAGTCGAACATGCATGAACATCGTCTGATTACCAGTCAATGATGAAAACTGTTAACAGACGCGAGAGGTACCACCAATAATGACAATGGCCCTCAAGGTACTATAGGTACAATCCGCGGCATGTGAATCAATGAGCTGGTGTCGAACACCCACGGAATCATTCGATCGGAGGCCAATGATGTAAACCTCGCATCGAACATGAAGAACCTGCCATTAGGGTATGCAGGCTCTAAGGCACCTGAAGGGAGTCTCTAAGTCACCTTCCCGGATAATGAGCTGAAGTCGACAGGAAGTGACCTTGATCGAAGGTGGGCCATAATGATTCCCACATCATCGACGCGAGACAGAGGAAAGAATGATTTGTGTGAGATAGCAGATGAGGTTGTATTATTGCAGAGGTCAACTTCTCTTGAACATATCGGCAGCACTGTAGCGGGTTTGGCAGTATTTGACATCAAATGAGCAGAGGGTATAGTAATACTGGCAATGGGCAGATGAGAGGTCGAATAAGATAACCCAAACCCACAGAGGCCAGTGAAAAACAAGATGAGATGGTCCCACCCAGACACGAAGCAGAAGAGTGCCATGTTCAAGAGCGACATACTGCCGACACGACTATGATTACAGTTCCATTTTCCCCACCATTTCTGGCAGGTACCCCGGTTATTTTTGGATGACAAGCTTGACGGGGATAGCATATGCTCGAAGAGTGTCATTTCGACAATACCCGATGTCATCAAGTGTTTAACGAGTCTGACAAAGGAAAAACTCGGCGTCTTTTCTTGTTTAGAGAGCCTGAAAAGACAGCAGAAAAGAAGACTCCAGGGGGGTCCTTTTTCGTACAGTTGTGTCTCTCGAGCCCGAAAAAGTATAAAACAATGCTCGAAAGAACCGCCCGACCATTACGATCGAGGAGTACTTTTCGTAAATAGTGCTTTTGACCCGAAAAAGTAAAAAAGCGGTCGAAAACACGTCGTTTTAGGGCCCATAACGAGTGTGAAACGACAAACACCCGGCAATCTTTTTAAGTTACACGGTCCGAAAAAGAGCTTAAAATGACCGCCTCTCATTCCCTTTAACGAGCTGAAAGGAGGCTCGGCCATCTTTTCTTGTTTTATGTCGGAAAAGAGCTCAAAGACGACATTGTTGGGACCAAGTGATTTCAGGACCATGATGATTTTCACCTTTTATTCGAACCTGCACAAGAGCACTACCCGCATAAATCCATTCGATATGTGTAAAAAAACATATTGAAACATGCATTTAACAAATTCAGGGCTAAATTCATGGTTAAAAATGGAAAAAACCCAAAAAATATGACAATTCATGAGTTTTTACTATAAATAGGGGGAGTAATAAGTCATTTTTACCATTTTACTATTTTGGGACGTGAAGGACATGGAGAAGCCAGAAAGTTGACGGAGTGATTTCCAGCCCATACGGACACCATTTCTCGAACCGCTTCTTCCAGGTAGGTTCTCGTTCCCTTGCCCTGCATTTTGGTTGTTTTTGGTAGGATTTTAACGGTTGAATTTGCCCAATCGGGCGAATTCTTGGTGCATGTATGCGCTCTCGGTCAGCGCGGATATCCCACGCGGGTCCGCGCTGGCCGAAATAGGACAAAACGTGACCAACTTCGAGTCAGCGTGGAAAACCCGTGTTCTTCCACGCTGACCTCGAAAAATAACGAAGGGTCGCCATGGCCAGCGCGGAAAAGATTTTTGTTTCAATTTTGAACGTGAAAAATCCTATGCCAGCACTTCTAATTTCTTTTCATGGTTTGTGCAGGACGTAATGGCTTTCCAATGGCAGGAAAGAGTGCACGATGTCGAAGATATTGCTGCTTGGGCCAATGTGGATTGCTGCAAGCCATGCGGGCTTGCAGTTTTATGAAATTTTTCCTCACACCTCGCCTAAGATCTCAGCATGATCTTCTCGAGCTACTGATCAGGGCATGGAACCCGGTGGATATGAAATTCACTATCCGGGGCCAGGATATCGAATTTGACCACATGGATATCTTCTTTTTGACTGGGTTGTCACACCGGGGGGCGAGGCCCATCATAGAGGGACAGCAACCTGGTGGTGGTCCTCTAGATGATCTCATGGCTCGAGTATGCCCAGAGGCTGAGAAGACAAGGAGTGGGAAAGTAGCAATCCCCACAGTGGGAAACATAGTCCTCCGCACCATCCTGTTCATGGTGACCCGGGCAGCGGGAAGCATGGCCAACCACGAGGCTTCAAAGACCCACCTCATGCTAGCTCTTGATTGCCTTGAGCCTACAGTGTTTGATTGGTGCACAGCAGTGACCAACAACATGAAGAGGCAGCTGAGCAACTGTCATCGCGGGGAGACGAAACAGTTCGGCTACGGGTCTATCTTAGTCCCGCTCATTCTAGAGCGAGTGCCAGCCATGCGGCTGCAGACGATGGCCATGGATGCTCCTAGGGATCCTCGGGAGACGAGGGCCACACGATGGGCTCGTATCATGCCACGCGGGGGTGGCGGCCGGCCACATGCCTGGGGGACATTCTTCCGGGACTGGCTAGATCAGCAGGTTGTCTTCGTGGAGGATTGGCCATACGCGGGTATGGATTTCCGCAATGACCCTGATATGGTGCTGCCCCCAGGTGAACAGTGGGATGATGCAGGTATAACACTTGACTTTTTTGAGTTTTGTAATGTTTTGGAATTTTTTTATGTACATGTCTTAATAAATGTCATGGTATGCAGATGTGGGGCCCACTAGACCGATTGGCCTGGCTGCCACGGCACGGAGAGAAGGGCAGGGGGCCGGGGCTTTGGCCTTAGTCCCTCCAGGGGTTGACACATCAGAGACTGTGGCTCGCAACCTTGAGGGGTTGCTGGAGGGAGTGCCTGATTACCAGGGAGTCGAAGAGGTCCCCTTACAGCATCAGATCCATACAGTGGGGGTGGAACCCAGGGTGCACCGTCTTCTGAGGCGGGTAGCACGGGCAGCTGTGTACTACAGAGAGCATCATCCAGCCGAATAGTCTCCTAGGCTTTATTTCCACTGTTACTTTGAGACACATGACTCAGACGTACTGATATTTTGGACATATAAACTTATTTTTGAGCGCCTTAGTGCGCCACACGATATATATATATATATACATACCGGTTTTTGGATGGATCATTGTTACATGTGATGATGTTTTGTTTATGTTATGCAATTGTTCAGTACAACTGTGATCTTATGTATGAATTTGCACGACACATGACCCATGAATTTATATTTTTTTAATGCAAGCTTAAAAGCATACATATGGAAACTATGCTTGAAATGATTTATTTACATATGCTTTACTCTATTATGCTTTCTATGTCTTCTTGCATGATGTTATCTGTTCCGCAAATGTCTGTCTAACACATGATTTGCCAATGCATCAGTCAATGTGTTTAATCGTCTCGGAATATGCTGATATGTAATATAATCAAAGTTCCGTTCCAACAATCTTACACGTAGGTACAACCTTAGTATGCGTTGGTCTCTGACGGAATATCGCCCGTTAAGTTGATGGACGACCAGCTAGGAGTCCAGGTTCACCACTAATTCTCGGATGCCGAGGTCAACCGCTTCGGCAAGTAATTCAATTACAGCGCTGTATTCGGCAACGTTGTTAGTGGTACGACCTAGGCAGACACCCTGAAGGTCTAACAATTCTCCGTGGGGATCATATATCACCCACGCCGCAGATGACAAATTGCAAGTACTACGGCAGGCGCCATCAGCGAAACCAACATAAGGTGCACTAGACATCTGCACAAGAAGAAGAAAACACAATAAGAGGCAAACACGCTTTCACACCAAGGCAAAAACGAAAACATGCACAACACACAAAACACACGTATATACAAAGTGAGTGCGCGAAGTTATGCATAATATTTCTTCAGATACAGCCCGTTGCGGGGCTTGTCAAGAGGATTTCCTTCATAATCAATCAACTCATATGCGCCCTTTCGTAAAACTCTTTTCACGATGTAGGGACCTAACCACATGGATTCGAGTTTTCCTGCCCCCAGCTTATCCTTAGCTTGATCGTAGAGCAGTACTAAGTCTCCCTCAACAAAGGAACGAGGATGAATATTCTGGTCGAAGTGAGCCTTGACTCTCTTCTTCTGTGCTTCGATAGCCAGAGAAGCCAAACGACGAGTCTCGTCTAACCGTTCTAGGTAAAGAAGCCGTTCCTCCACCGGAGTGGTGTTGGGAAGCAACTCGACAGCTAATTTTAATGAAGGAATCTCGCATTCGACAGGAAGGGTAGCCTCCAGTCCATAGACCAGTTGAAACGGGGTGAAACCGGTGGCATCCTTCACGGAAGTCCGGTAGGCCCACAAGGCTGGGAAAAGCATAAGATGCCAGTTCGACTTGTGTGTATTGACGGTGCGTTGAAGCATGGTGATCAAAACTTTGTTCACGGCTTCGACTTGACCATTCGATTGAGGATAGTACGGTGACGAACTATCTTGGCGCAAGCCTAGCTGGGTCATTAATTCCGTCATCATATGATTTCGGAAATGCTTTCCGTGATCTGTAACAATAGCCTGAGGGACTCCGAAACGAGTGATAATATGGTTGAATACAAACTGCGCCGCTGTATGACCGTCTTCGTTTAATGTAGGCATCGCTTCGGCCCACTTGGTGAAATAATCCACAGCAACGATAATGTACCCATGCCCCCCGGCCGAACGAGGGTTACAGGACGTATAATCGATGCCCCATTTTGCAAATGGACCTACGGTTACGACAGGGTGCAGTGGTGCAACAGGTGCATGCATCTTCCGGTGGTAAACCTGGCACTCGTGACATGCACGTACGGCAAGGATGCAATCCTTGAAGATGGAAGGCCAGAAATAACCAGCGCAGAGGATCTTCTGAGCGGTAGCATATCCGGACATATGGCCGCCACAAGCGCCGGAGTGGCAGTCATTCAAGACTCGCTCAGCCTCCTCAAGAGTTAAGCACTGGCGAAGAACAGAATCGACGCCGAGGCGGTACAGGGTATCGCCCGAGATACGATATGGTTGAGCTTGGTGACGAATTCGTTGTCGAGCATCTTTCGATGTGTTGGGACGAAACGAAGACGTTTGTAAATATATGATAATGTCCCCGTACCACGGGTCGAGAGTGCTAATGAGAAATAGCGTTTCATCCAAAATATGTTCCTCTGAACGAGATGGTGTAGACTGAGATGGTAAGGAGCAGAGCAGTTCGGCGAAGACCAGTGATTTCTTAGACTTGGCTGCAGTGAATTCCAAGTCGAACTCTTGGAGGATTACGATCCACTTTGAGTATTTTCCCCCCAGTAACTGACGTGACAAAATATAGGTCATGGGGTTGCAATCAGAGATCACGGTCGTCGTGCGCAACAGGATGTAATGACGGAAACGTTGGACGGCACAGACAGCTGCCAATGCCAACTTCTCGACGTATGCATAGCGAGTTTCCGTATCCAGAAGGTTGCGGCTAAGATAATATATAACATGCTCGGTGCCATCATCGTCGTCTTGCACTAAAACCATGCCGATGGTGGTATCGGCGGCGGCCAAATAAAGGGTGTAGTCACGGTGATAATTTGGAGGTCTTAGGAGCGGAGCTGAGACCAGAAGGTCTTTAAGACGCTCAAAAGATTGTTGAGCGATAGCGTCCCAGCGAAAGGGCGTGTCTCGCTTCAATAATCGCGTGAAACCCTTAGCCACCTCGGCATAATTTGGGATGAACCGTCTGAGAAAATTGGCTTTCCCCTGCAAGCTCTGTAACTGCTGTAGAGAGGCAGGGGGAGGAAGATTCAAAATGGCCTCGACCTTAAGGGGGTCCAGACGGATACCTTCCCGGGAGACGATAAACCCGAGCAGTCGGCCAGATTCTACGCAGAAGACACACTTATGCGGATTAAGTCGAATACGGTAGTGTCGACAGCGGAGAAAGATTTCGCGTAGATGAGATGGATGGTCTTGACGTTTAGCTGAATGAGCTGGTAGGTCATCCAGGTAAGGCTGTACGATGTGTCGGATATCGTGAAAAGCATACGACATCGCACGCTGGAAAGTGGCACCAGCATTTTTGAGACCGAAAGGTAGCTTCTTGTAAGCGAAGGTGCCCCAAGGACAAATGAAAGTAGTCTTGTGCTGGTCTGCGGGGGCTATGTTGATCTGGTTGTAACCAGAGAAGCCGTCCATAAATGAATAAATTTCGCTTCCTGCGCAATCGTCGATAAGCTGATCAATAAAAGGCGTAGGAAAGTTATCTTTTGGACAGGCGCGATTGATGTCGCAATAGTCAACACAAACCCGAATAGTACCCTGTTTTTTATTCACAGGGACTATATTAGATACCCATTCTGTGAGAGGAATGGCATAGATGAAACCAGCTCGAAGGAGTTTTTCGACTTCGGCCTTGATGGCTGCAGCCTTTCGAGGGTGCACAGGGCGTAAACGCTGACGAACAGGCTTAGCGCCGGGATAAGTAGGGATTTCGTGCTCCACGATACTGGGGTCAATGTCGGGCATTTCCTCGTAAGACCATGCGAAAACGTCACGGAATTCACGAAATAAATCGGTATAAAGTTGAATTTCCTCAGGAGTGCATGTGACTCCAATATAAATATTTTCGACAACCCCTATTTTGACAGAGATGTCGATAGCCAGAGTTTGCGTAATGTTACCCATGTTTCCTTCCGAAGACACTTGATACAACTGAACAGGCGTTTGGAGAGGGATAGATGGGACACATGAAGCAAACCGTTCGAGACATGTGGCCATTTCCGAATGAGGAGGGAGAAACGAAGAGCGATGGTGGTAATCTGACCAAGGGAGCTCCTCGGGAGACATAGTCTCAATGATAGCCTCGTCGGAGGGAAATGATTCCTTCAGGGGATCCGAAGTGGCCTCTTCTCCCAACCAAGGGAAGCGGTCATATGAATCGGGAACACTGCTTGGAAAAGCAGGTTCAGGAGGTGGAGCCGATGCAGCGACTATCTCGATGTAGTTGAGCTCGGCGGGACTCAACGGCATCATCTCGCCCCAAGAGTCTTCCTGATTCAAGGGAGGGAGCACCCATGGATCGGAACATACTGCGATCATGTTAACGGAGGCGAGATTTGGAGGTGGGAGGGGAAAGACTCCCATCAGGGAGGGATCTTTAAATAATCCAGCACCCACACTCACTAGCGATTTGGAGGTATGCTCTACGAAAGGCACATTCCCTTCAGAAGAGGAAGCGAAAAAGGACAGTTGGTCCACTGTGACGATTTTCCCTTGATGGGGAAAACGAACGACGTGGAACAAAGAGGAAGCCACGGCGTGCATGGCATATGTCCAGCTTCGTCCAAGGAGGAGGTTGTAAGTGAGATTAGCATCAACGACTTCAACCTCAACTTCTACCGTTTTCCCTTCTAAAGAGATAGGCAATCGCGGGAGGATACCATATGGACGAGATTCTCTTCCATCGAAAGCCTCTAGGGTGGTAGGAGACTGGCTCAGAGTAGGGGAACCAATAGCCTTCCAACAAGCAACCGACATGATGCAGGTTGAGGCACCTTCATCAATGACTGTACGATGGATCGTTTTGCCATTAATGAGAACCTGTATAAGGAAGGCCACCTGGTGAGGCAATCTCTGCGTAAAACCCTCGAGATCAAAAGAGATTAAATCCGAATCTGTCAGGTCTATGCCACCAATCGCTGATAGCAGGGACTTCCTCTGGGAGGGGCAGCTCTGGAGGACTTCTAATGCGGACATAGCAGACGGAGCCTGAGCTAAGTCCTCGACAATGCTATAATGTTGTGCAGCACGAGCATTGGGGTTATAATATGACTTCCTGAGTACACCTTTGGGAGGGGGTCGGGGGATCGTCTCGGTGCTGGGCCGTTCAATGTGAAGGGGACCAGAACTGGACGGAGGGGCGCTGGAGGGAACCTCCGGCTCTTTCCCGGCTGAAGATGGATAATCTTTCGCTCGAGTCGTGACATGGATGGAGATGGTTCCAGCCATGAACACTTGAGAACCGAACGAGGAAGAGGATTGAGAGGGATCTGCCACCTGATGCGTCTGCTGGGACGGGAAAGGCTCTTTAAGCACGGCAGGGGACCCTAGAGCACCTTTCAAAAGCCGACTAACCTCGGACCGCCTGGGGCAATCCTTGGTGTAGTGATCCTCCTCGCAAATGAGACAAGGATACTTAGGCTTCCGTTTGGCTCCTTCCTCGGAAGGAGGTTTAGGAGGGTTCTGCTTGGGCTGTCCAGATTTTTCTTTGGCCTTTCCTTTCTTTTTGCCTTTCGAGGATTTGTCTGCCGCGGTGGACTGAACGACATTTACCTCGGAGGTATTCCCAGGAATAGATTGGCTCTGAGAAGAATTCTCGTTAGAGGTATTTTGTTTCTGCTTCCCATGATTCGCGGTCGATTTCTTAGATGATGAATTTACGGAACCGATAACTCCATCAACAGAAGGCTTTAGTGGAGCTTTGGGTTGTCCGTGCCTCGGGGCATCTGGCAAATACTCATACAAAGTACCTGACTGAGAATACACTAAGTCCAGGTATTGAGCTCGCGCGATTGCTTGCTCCTCAGTTACACACGCCCCCATTGCGATATCTTTGGCAATTTTAGGGACAAAGGATGTGGTAAACCAGTCGGTCAGGAGTTGATCAGGGATCCAAAATTTAATCAAGCGACGGCGCCTTCTCCATTCATGTATATGATCGGAGATGTGCGTCGCCGTGTCCTGTTTTAGAGACGTGAGCAGATGAGTCCCAGTCTCGTACCGAATGGGTAACTGAAAATGAGTTAAAAAGGCCATAGCCAACGAGTTAAAATCTGAAAACATGCCGCGATTGAGTTCGATGTACCATTTAGCAGTTGAACCAGTGAGAGTCCTCTGGAAGAGGCGAAGTCGGATAGAATCATCAAGCCATGAGTTAGATGAGCACCAAAGGTGATAAGTCATTACATGGGCCTGAGGATCCTCTCCGGCTTTGCCGTCGAACTTTGGACAGTCACCTGGTATTTTGGTTGGAACCGGTGGCCAATATGGATTATGCAAAATAGGGTCATTTGTTAACTTGGACACATCAGGTAGTTCCAACGTTGCCAAAAATGGTAGCTGCGGGTTGAAGGACATCTGTGGCTGTGGATTCGAGGCGACATTAGGGTTCCACCCAGATTGGGGTTACCCCCACGAACTTTGTCCGGACGGGCCCGGCCCAAAAGGACCTGGCGTGTAGGAATTTTGTCCCGATGGACGTGGTCCATAGGGAGTTTGTCCGTAGGAGTTTTGTCCGTATGGATTCTGGCCATATGCGGACGGCTGTCCCTGTGTCTGCCCCCCAGCTCCCCATGTATTAGCAGCTTGCCCGACAGGTTGGCCATATTGATAATTTTGATAAGGGGTGACCTGTGGTTGCTGATAATTTTGATAAGGAGCATACTGATTTTGCCCCTGGGGTGGCTGGTAGCCAGATGACTTCTGGGTCCCATACGGAGCCTGGTAGGCAGGCTGTGTTTGGTATGAAGGTTGATAACCTGTTTGAGTTTGAGGACCAGAGTAATGTCCTTGAACCGGCTGAGGTTGAACCATATGTCCCGAAGGTTGACTTGGTCGGATTCGAGATGGACCTGGTTGGCCAGCAGGGTAGCCTTGCTGGGCACCAGGTTGTCCATGTGCCACCAAGGGTTGTCTTTGGGGAACGGATGGTCGAATTGGCTGGATAGCTGGTTGACGTCGAGGTTGGCCAGCTTGTCCAGGTTGATGATGAGGGTGGACAACGGGTTGATTTGGCTGTATAGACGGTTGGCCCGTTTGTCCCCCAACGTGAACAGATTGAGAAGAGGGCTGGGCTTGTTGTATGGCAGGCTGCCCTCCTTGGTGTATGGGCTGAGCAGAGGGTTGGCCTTGCTGTATAGTAGGTTGCCCCCCTTGCCCAGAAGGATTCATGATTTGAGGGGTAGGTTGGCCCTGTTGGACATAGGGTTGTCCACCCTGCCCAGGGAATTGACCAGACCGGGCGGTAGGTCGGCCCTGTTGTACATAGGGTTGTCCACCCTGCCCAAGAGGATACCCTTGCTGGGCCACTGGTTGATTTGGAGGATTGTAAACTGAGCCAGTTTGTCCAGAGGGGTACCCTTGCTGGAAACCGAGTTGGCCTTGTTGAAAAGAAGGTTGCTCTGGTTGTCCAGTAGGTTGATTTTGATATGGATATGGCGGACCTCCAATGCCCATGGGTTGTTCCTGGTAAGGTTGACCTTGTGGGCCCCCAGATTGTCCTGGGTCAGGCGGGCCATAAAGTGGTTGCCCCTGGGGGGTTTGCACATAGAATGGCTGGCCTTGATTGGGTGGTCCTATGGGCTGCCTGGGAGGATCCCGGTTCCCTATGAACATATGAGTAGCGTAATCGTACGTGACATTCAAGGGTTCCTCGTTTTCTTCGAAAGGGCGATGAGGGAGGCCTGAGATGCTCTCAAGGAACTCACCGTTTTCATCATAGAAAAAGAAGGGACCTTCGTAATCCGGGTCCGTTATGGGTTCCCCAAAAGCATCATACGGTCCTGATCCTGGAATTCCACCAACAAAGGAACCAGCTTGAGGGTTTTCAGACGAGGAAACCGGTAAAGCACTGACGACCGGAGTCGAACGTGCTACATAGACAGTAGGTTGAGTGGGAACTGAGGTGACGGGCGTGTTAAGCCCTGTCGTAAGGGGTGTACTAAGGGGCTGCGAAACAAAAGGCCCAGTGGAGGCAACAAGACTAGGATCCCATATAGTAGTAGAAGTTGTTCTAGCGGCATACCTATCCCTCACTGATTGATATCGTGGAGGGAGGGGAGAGGAAGCTGGGATCGGGGTTTCGACGTCTGTGACCACGGGTGTCTCACCGGTGCTGGAAGCTGTCTCATCCATGTGGGAAGAAGACATTGGAGACGACATACCGAGAGGGGTACGAGGGGTACGGGGGGTATAATCGGGCTCCCAGATGGGATTCCAATCCTCTATGTAATCTTCGTCGCCTGGGGCACGTACATTGATAGGCTGGATACTCGGAACAATGGGAAGAGTACCGCTTACAACCGGTACCTCTAGAGCAACAGAGGACGGAGAACCTTGATCACTTAGACCGGGAGTTGATGGGTCAGCCAGGATGACCAGACCCCTTAGAAAACCTAAAGGAAACTAACGATAAAACCCTACTCAAAACTATCGCACACAAGATCTAAAATAGGTAATGTTATCGTGGCCAAATTAATTTTAAGACACAAGAACCAAACTTGACCTTTTCATGTTTCAGGAGTCGAGAAAAGGACGAAAAGATGACTCCAGTCTCCTTCGAATGTTTAATGAGCACGAAGTGACAAGACGCTCACAGGCACCTTTTCGTTTAGGGAGTCCGAAAAGGATCAAAAGTGACTGCTCTGGAACTCTAGGTAGAGGGTGTGCCAAAATTTTTGCAAAACCACAGAATACTTTTTAGGGTACGGGTGGTCAATCTTCGTGAATGCTGTGTTCACTGCATTGCGAATCGTAGGGCGGCCGACTCGGCTTCCTATGGATAAAGGATAAAAGCCTAGTGGGGTCTCCCTATATACGCGACGGTACGTGGGAGCGCAGTCCGTGTTAGACCACTATCGAGTCACAGAAGGAGGAATCACCCAACCTAATGTGAAACAACAGTGACTATGTTTAAAGACACCGGAACACGTCTCTAACCTAGACCTCTAGATATTTGCGTTTAGTTCCAATGCGTTTTTAGATTCATTTGGTTCATTTTACAGTTGATCTTGAGATTAAGTTTCGATTTCAAGCTCTATCGTATGTTCGCTCACAATTACCTAGATGCAATCTATATGCCAAAGAATTTCGTTTTGTTCGATGAATTCTAGCTACGAGAGGGCAAGGAATTTTTAACCAAACAAAACAAGTACAAGCAAACAAGCAACTTAATGCAACTAAAACGAGGAAAGGAAACTTTTTCTTTTTGAAGATGCAAATCAATGAAATGTTCTTTTCCTTTTCAATTTTTCAAAGCAAAGCTACTAGTTTGATTTCTTTTCAATGACACAAAGCATCTAAATGAATTTGGAGGAACCGGAACACCAAGTAAACTACTTAATGAAAGCACACAAAGTCCCCGAAACACTCAACCAAAGCTTCCAAATCAAAGGAAAACAAAATCCGCACGAGCTGTGTGATCTAAGCTCTTGCAAGACAAGCGAGGATTGCAAGCAAGGAGGAAGCGAAAGACCACTCGGAAACACAATCCAAACACTCCAACAATCACTGAACAAGTGCATAAACAAATCTGAAATCGGCTGGTCGAACAAGCAAACAAGATCCCCTACGGTAGGCTTGACACACACACGGCCTCTAGATGTCCTAGGGCTAGAGTGTGAAATCAATAGAGAAAAGCGAACACCCGAAGGACGAGAGTCACAACCAGTCAACTAGAGACCCAACACAACCCAGCAATTGCAAAAGTAACGATGGAAACACGAACCAAGCAGCGAAAGCAAAAAGGGAAGGTATTTGCAAACTTAAGAACTGAGCAAAAACGGAACCCTATGGAACCAAGCTCCGCAATCAAGCAGTTCAGAGTTCAGACAATGAAAAACAAGTCATCAGACAGGTGGAGAGAAAAAGGGAAAGTCACAGCAAGAGGTTCAAGAGGCCAATTTGGTCAAAAATGAATTTTACAGGATCAGCGCGGGTAGCCTTCAGCAACTCGGTGCTGACAGGGGGAGGCATGTAGCAACTTTGCGACGTCAGCGCGGAAGAACAGGGATAAAGCGCGCTGTCTTAGAAAAACAAGGTCAGCGCGGAAATAAAACACACAGACGCGATGACAAAAACCACAAAGAAGCGGGGGCGCGATGCCAGCGCGGAAGGACACGAATAAAGCGCGCTGCCCTTGAAAACGAGGTCAGCGCGACTGTTAGACGTACAGACGCAATGGAAAGAAAACCAAAGAACAGGGTCGTGATGTCAGTGCGACTGTTCGGAATTAAAACGCGCTGAGAGCAAAAAACAAGGAAGGCCAAAATAAAAACTTCCCGAACCAAAGGAAAGAGCCTTTTAACAATAAAGATGCTTCCCAGAAACACCCAGAAAGTTCATAAGCAAAAGAGACAATCCCAAAAACTCGAAAAGAGATCAATCAAAGCCAAACACAAAAGTGGACTCAAGAGACAAAAAGGCTGATCCCCAGCGGAGTCGCCAAATTGTTGGAGAGGTAAATCCCCTCTACGGATAGAGGCGATCCCTACTAGCCCAGCAGGGGTCTAGCAACAATCACACAATGCTGCTACGCATGTTCCTAATTACAATTAAACAAGAGGTAAAGAGCACCTACTTGGATTCCTGCGCTGTCGTTTGACGAAGAGATGTTGCCTTCGCTCCTCCGCTTCGGCTGGTCACAATCCTCCGCAATCTCCGCGAATAGATACCTGCACACACGAAGGGGAAACAAACGCAAGCGTGAAATCTAGTAAAAGCAACCATACATCAGTCAGAAAAGACGTAATTCACATTTAACCATTGCATAGACAAATGAGAATGGAACAATAATAGCAGTCATCTATTATTAATTAGAATAGAGAAGAGTACAACCAAATGTTCTGACGTCGGTAACCTTCTCAGGAGGGGCCAGTCAGCATGTATCTCAAGCATTCACCTTTGAGGATGATTCTCCCAAGACAAACAACTCTCTCTCTCACACAAATAGTACCAAACAACCTTCCCTAAGCAATCAATCACTTCCACACCTAGCACACCAAACCTATAGCAGCAATCTGAGCACTACAAGCTCCGTACAATCCAAACTATTCCAAGCTAAGTCTAACTAGCTGCCCATGGTAATGGTGAGAGTTTATATAGGAGAAGGAGTCTCCTATAAGGGTGGAAGGATGAGCTTATCTTCAGGGAAGTTGTTGGAAAGGGTCGACCAGACATGCCATAGAAGGGAGTCGACATTCACAAAGCTAACAACCAAGCCTGGAGTTATCTGGAAGGCTGGTTGTTTGAAAAAATTCACCCAAACTGGATCAGCGCGGATTATGAGGAAACTGGCACGATGTCGCCGCATCCACATAACTAGGACAGTCATGTCAGCGCGGAAGAACACGGGAAAGGCGCACTGGCGACCAGCGCGGAAAAGTGATGTTCTTCCGAGCTGGCAGCGCGCGGGATACACTATGGAGCGCCAGTCATCGCGGGTATTTTGCAAACAGACGCGTTGGTGAATAAAACTTTAGGAGAATGGGTTTTTTGCGCCAGTTCAGAAGGCATGAAGCTTAGTGATTGGCACAGTAGGGTGACTGACAGGAAGGCAGTGACAAATTACTGTGTAACAGGAGCATGGACTTTGATGGCGCTATGGGTAAGTATGGTGCTGGTATTGGAATTTGGATTCGAAGCCCTACTTTCTAGCCTACCAAAGTCCCAAGAAATGTTAGAGTATGTTCCTACAAGTTAGCTTTTGATTTCTCTAATAATGAAGCGGAGTATGAGGCTTTGATTACAGGTCTTAAAATTTTGAATTAGATCGATGTGAAAAGGATTTATGTTTATGGTGATTCAGAGCTGGTGATTAAACAAGTAAAGGGAGAATATCAAGCAAAACATCCGTGGATGAGAGCCTATAGAAATGAAGTTCTGGATATTTTGATGATGTTTCCAGAGTATACCTTGACAGCAGTACCTCGGACTCAAAACTTCACCGTAGATTCACTCGCCACTGCAGCCAACAATTTGAAGATTCCAATGAATTCTAGCAACAAATTTGAAATTCATGTCAAACATAGGCCTATTGTTCCTGATAATTTGAGGTATTGGCAAGTTTTTTGGGATGATAATGAAATTAATGCCTTTTTGCAGAATGAAGGAAAGTTTAAGAATGCTTCCATTGATGATGATTGTGATTCTGATGAACAAGATATTGAGGTAAATCAGATGGAGGTTTTACAGCTGAAGGATAATATTATTCCTAGAGGTCTCATACCTTTAGAGGAGCTTTTTTATCAGGATGATGTGGCAAGAAAACTGACCTTGGTTCCTATGGACAAAGGAGTTGAAGATGTAAATATTGGAACAGTTAACAAGCCCAAGATTGTAAATTTATCAAAAGCATTGTCTCTCAAAGTAAAGGCTAAGTATGTTAGAAAACTTTCTGAATTTTCTGATGTTTTTTCTTGGGATTATTTAAATTTGAAAGTGTATGCCAAGGATATCATTTAGCATACTATTCCTATCAAGCCGGATCAAAAATCGTTTAGATATAAGTTGATAAGAATCAATCCAAAGCTGCTGCCATCCATCGAGAAAGAGGCAAATAGATTGTTTAAAGCTGGCATCATTGTTCCAATTAGATTTTTTTATTGGATTTCAAATTTGGTCCCGGTACGAAAGAAGACTGGAGAAATAAGGTTGTGCATAGATTTCTAGAACCTCAACAGAGTGTCCTTAAAGGATAATTACCAACTTCCTGAGATGGACCATAGTCTGCAGAGTAGTTGGAGCATCACGAATGCCACTACTCGATGGTTACTTAGGCTATAATCAGACCTTGGTGCATGAAAAAGACCAAGACAAAACTGCCTTCACAACACCTTGGGGAACTTTTCAGTATGCCAAACTGCCATTTGGATTGAAGAATGTCGGAGCCACTTTTCAACGGGCGATGGACATAGCTTTTGCTAATGAGAATGATGTTTTCTTGGTAGTTTATTTAGATGATTTTACAGTATTTTCTGGTTCTGATGATGAACATTTGCACCACTTAAGGTTTGTCTTTTAGAAATGTAGGAAGTTTGGGATCTCTCTAAACCCGAAAAAGAGTCTTTTTTCCTTGGACGAGGGTAAGCTCCTTGGTCATATAATTTCTAAAGATGGTATTCGCATTGATCCTTCAAGGGTGGAGGCAATCCAGCAAATATACTTTCCACATAACAAAAAGGAGATTCAGGCTTTCAATGGTAAGATGAATTTCTTACACAGATTTATACCAAATTTGGTCGAGCATTTATATGAAATAACTAATATGTTGAAAAAGGACAACACTATGAAATGGACCAAGGATGCCATGAAATCATTCAATTTGGTAAAGTTTGCTTTGACTACAGCCCCAGTCTTGATTAGTCCTGATTATACTCATGATTTTATTATATTTTCATTTTCATCCGAGCACACCATGGCTGCGGTATTGATGCGAAAGAGGGATCAGGTGGAGCAACCCATTGCTTTTTTCAGTAGGACTATTCAAGATGATGCGTTGCATTACAATATCATTGAAAAACAAGCGTTGGCTCTTATAAAAGCATTGAAGGATTTCAGAGTATACATTCTGCATTCACATACTATAGCATATGTTCTTAACACAACAGTTAAGGATGTTCCCATGCAAACTGATCTAGAGGGAAGAAGAGGTAAGTGGATAGTAGCAATGTTGGAGTACAATATTGAGATTAAACCTACCAAACTGATCAAAGGATAAGGCTTGGAAAAACTAATGGCTGAATCAAATCTACATGATCTAGACATAAATCTCATTGCACCAAGGTTAGATGATGAAAACGGTGGCTCACTCATTCAAGTATCAGAAATGTTTCTCAAATCAACTTGGTATTCTGAAATATTTTATGTTTTTCAACATCTTTCACCACTTCCTGGAATGTCGAGAAGTAAAGGTAGATCACTAAAACTAAAGTTTTCAAAATTCTACATCTTAAATAGTGCTCTCTATTGGAAAGATCCAGGAGGAGTTCTTCTCAATTGTTTGGTTGAAGATGAAGCTTAGCAGGTAATGAATGATTTTCATAGAGGTGATTGTGGCGGTCATTTGTTTTGTAAAACAATAGCTAACAAAGTGTTGAGAGCAGGATATTATTGGCCAACTTTGTTTTCAGATTTATAAAAGACAGTTATGGGCTGCCATGAATGCCAAGCTTTTCAAGGAAAAAGGAAGTTGCTTCCTCTTCCATTGAAACCAGTTGAAGTGAATGCACCTTTCTAGCAGTGGGGACTTGATTTCGTAAGGGAAATCCATCCTACATCATCAGCACAACACAGATGGATTTTGACAGCTATTGATTATTCACCAAGTGGATTGAGGCCATTCCGACAAGGCAAGCCATGATGCGGTAATTATCCAATTTTTAGAATCTAATATCTTGTCTCGTTTTGGTTGCCCTCACAAGATTATAGCAGATAATGCAGGAACATTTAAGTCCACGAAGATGGTTGAGTTTTGCAACAAGTATAATATTACATTGGGTCATTCCACGACATACTATCTGTAGGGCAATGGATTGGCTGAGTCATCAAATAAATCCTTGGTAAATATTATCAAGAAAATGTTGGAGGCAAGCAAGAAGAATTGGCATCGAAAACTTGTTAATTCCTTGTGGGCCGATAGAGTGAGCAACAAGAAATCAATAGATATGTCACCTTTTGAGTTGGTTTATGGTACTAATACCATATCTCCTACATCACTTGTATTCTCAATCATGAGATTATTACAGGAAGCTGGTAGCGAAGAGGATGATATTCAGTACAAAATTAATCAAATGATTCACATTCAGCAAACGAGAGAAGAGGTTTCCCAATGTTGGAAATAATACTGAGAGGGGGGCTGAACTAGTATTAGCAAGTCAATTATTTTTCATTTCACAATCAAATTTGTATATGCTACTTCAGTTAGTGAAACCTATGTATATACGCAACTGTAGTTAAGGAAACTAGCGTATACCTTGCAGACTTATAATTTAGTTAATTCTTCATATGTTGATCATTAATCTGTGCATCAGAACCATATAAACAGTAACCAAGTACAGTAAAAATAGAGAAAACAATCACACACAAGAACAAAAGATATAAGGTGGAAACCCAATGTGGGTGAAAACCACCTGCTACAATTCGTCTCTATCTTCTTTTAATAAGAAACTTCTTTTTACAATTTTTCTACTTGCAGAAGGCTACAACCTTCTCTCATTCTCTAGTTTCTCCTGGAAGTGAGCCTCAACCCCCTTAGCTCTTGTACTCGCTGATGTGTTTACTAGTATGTAGGTGTCGACCTACAGACGACTACAACCTTCTCTTTTCTTCTAAGGACCATGTTTCATAAATTTTCAGACTAGATCCATCAATAACATCAATCAAACATCTGCATCAACCAATCTCCTTGTACCAACCAAATTGAATCAACCAATCTCTTCTCTGAAAGCTGTAACCAGAATACTGTACCAGTAACCAAAACCCAAGCAAGAACCCAAAATACTACAGCAGCAAAACAGAAGTAGCTAAAGCATATTCTATGAGATGTATGTTATTTCAATGTGACAAACCTGCGTGCATACGCATTCTTCCCAAGGCCAACCTGCGTATACGCTGTTTTGGAATGCTGAACCGACGTCTATACGTGTCTTTGCTATACTGAACCTGCGTATAGATCTGTAAAAGATGATTTAACCTTTACAACTATTTAGACATTAGTTATACCCAGATCATTAGATTTACAGATTACAACATGCACCAATAAAAGATCAAAACCACACCAAGATACTTCTCATCAAGCCTAAAGATCTTGACCCATCAATAGAAATTATTCTTCTTCAAGCGCTTAGGTTCCTCCTTGATTCAGATCTAGCTATGCACCATAACCCAATGACCATTAGTCTTGATCTTGCTCCTCATTAGATATTCAATACTTGAGTGCATTTGCCTAATGATCTCCTCCTTTTATAGTCTTAGGCCTTACTCAATACCATGGTCCACAACCACTTAGAAGCAATACCTTGGACCAAATACCTGGGGTCAACACTTCGGACAAGATACCTTGGACCAATACCATGGGTCAAAATACCAAGGACCAAATACCACGGACCAACACCAAGTTTTCCAACTTGTACACACTTTTTCTTGCGTGAAAGTGCTTGTATATGTATATGCACCTTTTGGTCGTCTAACCCGCGTGTATACGCGCCTCGGTCAAAGGGAACCTGCGTATATCTTTGTTTCCTTCATTCTGAGAGCCTGAATTGAGATATATCATTTGAGTGAGTTTCCATCAAGGACAACACCTGTGTCATAGTGCCAAACCTGTGTCATAATGCCAACAATCTCCCCCTTTGGACTTGATGGCAACCCCAAGTCACTCTTCCCCTTTGTCATCAAGGGCAAAGGGTTATGCTCCCCCTGAGTACATGCTGAATTCTCTTATCTGCTAAAGAGTGTTGTCCATGCTTCCCTTGTCTGTAAGCAAGATCTACAAAAAGATGTTCTTACAAGAAGAACAAGACCAAATATTCATACATACATCCATCTCCCAACCAAGTGGGGTTATACCAAAATTTTATATATGTCAAAACAAGAACATTACATCATTCATCCCAGGCATAGTGGGGAAACAAAACTAGGAAGTTAAATGACCTTGATAATAAAAGATATTCATGACATAGAGACAAAATATCCAAAACAAGATTATGATAGTCATCAACGATTATCATCTGCAACATTTATTAGTCACCATTAACCATGATCTCCCTCTGCACCTATTCTACCTGAATCAAAACAACTGTGAGATTGTACCAAGATATTCTAAGATAATGCCAACAATGCATTTAGAAGTATATGCTCCCCCTGAACCTGTGCCAGATGGTCTTTGACAGAACTATATAAGACTCTCTTCATCCTGAGTCTGGCCCACTAATTTTCTTCAAGCCAACATATACACGACTGTACCCATAGAAAATTAGTGTATGTATGCGGATACATTTCATGAAACTTGTGTACAACCACTTTTCTCTAAAACAAATAATCAACAGCAAGATGATGCATCAACTACTCCTAGCTTTTGTCTGAGGTATTCAAATGTCTCTCTGGGTAGTGGTTTGGTGAATATATCAGCAACCTGTTCTTTGGATGGAACATACTCCAATTTGACCTTTTGTTCAAGCACTTGTTCCCGGAGAAAATGATATTTGATAGGTATGTGCTTGGTCTTTGAATGCATAACTAGGTTCTTTGAAATACTGACTGCACTTGTATTATCACATAGAATGGAGATGGGTGGAGTACATGTGATCTGAATGTCTTGCAAAGTTTGCATCATCCAAAGAAGTTGTGTGCAGCAAGATGCAACAGTCACATATTTTGCTTCAGCTATAGATAATGCAATTGAAATTTGTTTCTTGTTGAACCAAGATACTAATCTGGAACCCATATAGAATGCACCACCACTAGTGCTCTTTCTGTCATCCATGCTTCCTGCCCAATCTGCATCTGTATATGCATGAAGGGTAAGATCTATCTCCCTAGGATACCATAACCCAAAGTTCTGAGTTCCTTGAAGATATTTGAAGATCCTTTTGACTGCCTAAAGGTGTGATTCCTTTGGATTTTCTTGGAATCTTCCAACTATTCCTACTGCATGCATGATGTCTGGTCGGGTACTTGTTAGATAGAGCAGACTACCAATCATGGATCTGTAGGTTGGTTGATGTACTGTTGTTGATTCATCATTTGCGCTGAGGCTACATGCTATTACCATAGGGGTACATACTTGTTTAGAGTCTTCCATGCCATATTTTTTCAAGATCTGCTTGAGATACTTGGTTTGTGATAGAAAAATACCATCTTTATGTTGTTGAACTTGTAAACCAAGAAAATATGTGAGTTCACCAAGCAGAGACATTTCAAATTCTTTCTGCATTACCAAGGCAAAGTTTTGACTCATGGCTTCTTCAATGCTACCAAAAATAATATCATCAACATATACAACAAGTATTAGCAATTTATCATTGTCAATTTCCATATATAGATTATTATCAATTGATCCTTTTGAAAAACCTTGTTGATGAAGGTATTTGTCAAGACGATAATACTAGGTCCTTGGAGCTTGTTTTAGACCATAGAGAGCTTTTCTAAGTCTGCATACAATTTTTGGATCATTTCCAAGGATGAATCCATCCAGTTGCTCAATATATACTTCTTCTTCTAAATCTCCATTAAGAAAGGCATATTTTACATCCATTTGATATACTTTGAAGTTCTGAAAGCTAGAAAGAGCAAGAAACATTCTTATGGCTTCAAGTCTAGCAACAGGTGCAAAAGTTTCTTCAAAATCTATACCTTCTTGTTGAGCATATCCTTTACAAACAAGTCTAGCCTTGTTTCTAATAACTTCTCCATTCTCATTCAGCTTGTTTTTGAATATCCATTTGGTTCCAATGATATTCTTATCATGAGGTCTAGGAACTAATTCCCAAGTATTATTCTTTTCAATTTTCTCAAGCTCTTCATTCATGGCCTTGACCCAACATTCATCTTTGCATGCTTCATGTACATTTTGTGGTTCGATGGAGGAAAGAAATGCTAGATAACTTGAAGCATCTGTAATAGTTCTTCTTGTCTGCACACCTGCCTCTTTCTGTCCCAAAATTTGAGTCTCTGGATGATTCTTCTAAATGTACCTGGATGGAGTCTTTTCTTCTTCCGTTCTCTATTCTTCTGGTGCTTCATTGGTTTCTTCTTTAGGATAGTCCTCATCTTCTTCATGCTCTTCGGTTTTTACCTACTTTGGATTTTTTCCTGCTTCGTCAACCACAAAATCAATGCTTTCAACAATTTTCCCAAGTCTTTTATTATAGCACTTATATCCTTTACTTCAGGAAGAGTAGCCAAGGAGAATGCCTTCATCTGCTTTAGGTTCAAAATTGCCAAGTTTTTCATCAGTCCTTTTGATGTAACATTTGCTTCCAAAAACTTTGAAATATTTTACAGTAGGAGTCTTACCATACCAAAGTTCATGAGGAGTTTGAGTGTTGTTTACCGGAACGTTTGTTTTGTTGAGGATAGTGACGGCAGTGAATGTAGCTTCACCCCAGAAGGTTGCAGGAGTTCTAGATTCATATAGCATAGCACAAGCCTCCATTTTCTTCACAAAAGTCAAAGAATTCATCCGATTTAAATTCCCCTCCTCGATCAGATCTGAGACATTTTATTTTACGATCTGATTCATTCTCAACCAAAGCTTTGAAGGATTTGAATTTTTCAAATGCTTCATCTTTATGTGTCAGAAGTCCTATCCAACACAATCTGGAAAAATCATCAATGAACAATATAAAGTACTCTTCTCCACGAGGTGAATTTTTCCTTGAAGGGCCACATAAATCAGTATGAACAAGTTCAAGAGGCTTACTAGCCGATCCTTGCTTTTCAGGGATATGTGCCCTAGTTTGCTTACCAAATTAACATGATATTCATATTGTATTCTCTGGAATGCGGATATTAGGAAGATCATGAACAACTTGATATTTGCATGCTTTCCTTATTTGAGGGAAGCTTAAATGCCCTAATCTTCTGTGCCATAGCCAGTGTTCATCATTTTTGCTTAGATATCACTATTTTTGTCTTCCCTTGAGTATGTATAAGTTATTTGGAGTTCTTATACCTTTGATCACGGTTTCACCTGTATCAAGCTCATGAAAAACGCATCCATTTGATCGAAATACTACTTCATTTCCTTGATCACACATTTGACTTACACTCAAAAGGTTATGCTTTAGACCATCAACATACATAACATTTCTAGCTTTAACCTTTTCTTTTAAGAGAACAAAGCCTTTACCTTTTGTGAAAGCAGGAATGTCATTGCCAAATGATACCTTCTTTTCTTTCTCTAAGGCACTATATGATTGAAGTTTTTCTTTATCACTTGTCATGTGTTTCGAGCATCCATTGTCGATGTACCATTGATTTTTTTGTCCTTCAACATATAGAGCTATACCACATCTTTCTGTTTGTGGTTCTTTCTTTCTCCATGTTTTGGGACTTAATGAAGTCTGCTCCTTCTAAGATGTTTGCCGAATATTACTCCTGCATTCAGAACCTTCATGACCAAAGTTGTTACAGATAGAGAATTCTATTTCATTTTCAAGGGCAGAGAAGTTATTGTAGGTGCTTTTCATGATCCCAGTCACATTCCTTTGATTTCATGCTTCTCTAGTCATGATGGTCTTGTAAGCAGCACATTAAGCAGCTTTGTGGCCAAAGTTATGACATGAGAAACATTGGCCATTAAAGAAATTCCTACGATTATTGACCCTACGGACCTGGTGATTGTAGTTTCCATTGGCATTCATTCTTGAAGCAAATTGAGTATGATTTACTTGAGGTTGGTTGTATCTTCTGTTCATCCTTGAAGTAGGTTGGACCTAATTTACCTAGTGATCTGCTTTATGCCTTTGCTGACGATTGTCAAACTGTTCACTTTTCCTTGCTGCATCAAGATAGCTTTTGGAGGTTGATGGATTTGGTGCTTGAGATGCTTCTTCAGTATATCCAAGACCTATTTTTATCTGAGGAGAACGCTGTACTTTGATAATTTCATCTAAAGTTTTTGATCCTTTCACAAATCTGAGATTGAGAGCTTTTGTTTTCTCAGTATCTTTTTGTAGACCCACAATTTCACACTCTAATTTTTCATTGTGTTTTTCCCTTTCAGCAAGTTGGAATGTCAAAGTATCTATAATCATATTATTTTCTTCTAAACAAACTTTAAGTTTATAAATTTCTTCATAAATACCATCTTCATCTAAAGCATCCAAGAAATGATCATCTTCAAAAGCCATCAGAAGTCTATAGTTATCACTATTTTCATCTTAATCACTATTTGATAGACCATCGCTATCTTCATGCGTATAGTAACTCTTCCTACTTACACTTTGTTTTCTATTCCATTTTGCTGGTTCTTTACCTTTATCAAACTTGTCTTTATGAGGACATTTGGCAGCATAATGTCTGACTCTTCCACAAGCAAAACATTTGAAAGGTAGTTTACCTCTGAATCTTCCGGAACCCCGTTGAAGGTTTTTGACGAAGTTTACTTCTTCCTCTCTTTCTGATATATGCCCTGATTCTTCTCTTCCTACAGCTTTGAATGCAACTTCTCTCATATATGATGGACCTCCTTTTCTCATTTCGAAAGCAGTTAATATTTCGTGCAGTTGTGCCATAGTAATAGTCTGAAGATCCTGCTTTTCTTCTATGGCAGACACTTTTGATTCAAACTTAGTAGACAAGGATCTTAAAATCTTTTCAACTAAAGTAACTTCTTTTATCTCTTCACCCAAATTCTTCATGCAATTAACAATCTCATCTACTCATAAGAAGTAATTAGCTATACTTTCATCATTGTGCATTTTGAGAGTTTCATATTGTATTCTGAGAGTTTGTAGTTTTGCATGTTTTACCTGGGAATCTCCTTCATAGCTTAGAACGATCTTGTCCCATATTTCCTTGGCGGATTTGAGCTCCATAACTTTGACAAATTTTGATTGTGATAGACTCCCCAATAATATATTGACAGCCTTAGCATTGGTTTCATATTGCTTTTTACATGCTACATCTTTAGGAATAGCTAAGGGAAAGGTATATCCTCCTTCTACGATCTCCCAGATATCTGTTCCTTTAGACTGAAGATATGTCATGGTTCTTACCTTCCAATAGACAAATTTGCTCCCATCAAATATTGGAGGTCTGATAGATCCTTCTTTTTCTTGGTTACTCATGATGATGGATCTTCCTTCAAGCGATCAAGCTTCTTCTGAAGGACCTGCTCTGATACCAATTGTTGCAAATAATACTGAGAGGGGGGGTGAATCAGTATTAGCAAGTCAATTATTTTTCATTTCACAATCAGATTTGTATACGCTACTTCAGTTAGTGAAACCTGCGTATATACGCAACTGTAGTTAAGGAAACTAGCGTATACCTTGCAGACTCATAATTTAGTTAATTCTTCAGATGTTGATCATTAATCTATGCATCAGAACCATATAAATAGTAACTAGGTATAGTAAAAAAAGAGTAGACAATCACACACAAGAACATAAGATATAAGGTGGAAACCCAATGTGGGTGAAAACCACCTACTGCAATTCGTCTCTATCTTCTTTTAATAATAAACTTATTTTTACAATGTTTCTGTACTGGTGCAATCTTATACCAGTACGTAGGCTTCTACCTGTAGAAGGCTACAACCTTCTCTTGTTCTCTAGTTTCTCCTGGAAGGGAGCCTCAACCCCCTTAGCTCTTGTACTAGCTGATGTGTTTACTAATACGTAGGTGTTGACCTACAGATGGCTACAACCTTCTCTTTTCTTCTAGGGACCACGTTTCATAAATTTTCAGACTGGATCCATAAATAACATCAATCAAACATCTGCATCAACCAATCTCCTTGTACCAACCAAACTGAATCATTCAATCTCTTCTTTGAACGATGTAACCAGAACACTGTACCAGTAACCAGAACCAAAGCCAGAACCAAAAATACTGTAGCAGCAAAACAGAAGTAGATAAAGCATATTCTATGAGATGTACACTACTTCAATGTGACAAACCTGCATGCATACACATTCTTCCCAAGGCCAACTTGCATATACGCTATTTTGGAATGCTGAACCAGTGTGTATACCTGCCTTTGCTATACTGAACCTGCATACAGATCTGTAAAAGATGATTTAACCTTTACAACTATTCAAACATCAGTTATACCCAGATCATCAGATTTACAGATTATGACATGCGCCAATAAAAGATTAAAACCACACAAAGATACTTCTCATTAAGCCTAAAGATCTTGACCCATCAATATAACTTATCCTTCTTCAAGCACTCAAGTTCCTCCTTGATTCAGATCCAGCTATGCACCATAACCTAATGACCACTAGTCTAGTTCTTGCTCTTCATTAGATATTCAATACTTGAGCGCATTTGCCTAATGATCTCCTCCTCCTTTTATTGTCTTAGGCCTTACTCAATACCATGTTCCAAAACCACTTAGAAGCAATATCTTGGACCAAATACCTGGGGCCAACACTTCGGACAAGATACCTTGGACCAATACCATGGGTCAAAATACCAAGGACCAAATACCATGGACTGAAACCAAGTTTTCCAACTTATGCGCGCTTTTTCTTGCATGACAGTGCATGTATACATATACACACCTTTTGGTCATCTAGCCCACATGTATACGCGCCTTGGTCAAAGGGAACTTACGTATATCTCTATTTCCTTCATTTTGAGAGCCTGAACTGAGATCTGTCATCTGAGTGAGTTTCCATCAAGGAAAACACCTATGTCATAGTGCCAAACGTGTGTCACAATGCCAACACCCAAAACACTTTCCGGTTGAAAAATAAGATAAAGAAAATTTATGACTGCAAAACCAAAGAAGAAAAGTTTTAGCTGGAAGATGTAGTGCTACGGTGGAATGCATGGAATGAGGAAAAGGGAAAGAATGGTAAGTTTGATAATTTATGGAAAGGACCATATAAAATCTCAACTTATCAAGGACAGAATGCATTTTTGTTAAAGGAAATGGATGGTCAGGAATGTTCAGGAGGGCCAGTGAATGGTGGGTTCCTGAAGGACTACTACTTTTGAGGTTGTTCCCTGAAGTTACTTCACCTTCATTGTATATACCAGTTTGCTTTTTCTTGCAAGGTTTCAAGTACACTATCATCTGAGCTTGGGGCCTGAAGTGAAGGCTATAAAGCTTGAATGGTTAGTGTCAAGTTTGGTTGATTTGGTTTATAGTCAAGTTTAGAGTTGATTGTCAGTTAGTTTTCAGTTTGTATTGAGTCATTTTTCATTTTTTTTGTTTTGACCGCATTGCCCAATGGATGAGGCACTTGTTCTGCGGTGTTCTTGACACCTCCAAGGAGCTGCCATTCCCAATAAGGCTAATGTTAGTGTTAGTATCTGGATACTTCCATTAGGGATCAAAATTTGCTCTTTGCATTTTCATTTTATCTGTCCCATATTGAATTTTTTTACATCATTTCACTAGGTCATGTCAAACTAATCTACTAATGGTTGTCTTATCTTCAAAAATGTCTAATTTCTCCCTCATATAGTATACTTTCTAACCCTTCTACAGGTTGTCTTCAATTATTCCTTCATGGTCAATTTGCAATCATGCTTTCCTTAGGTCATAGGGCATGTTTTCATTAGTTCTTAGGGTTTCATTACCAAGGTCAAAAGCATGATTTATAAGTGTAAATAAAGGTCAAAAAGGGTATGAGGATGATAAATAAGTCAAGAATGATGGCTTGTAGGTCATATTCATTGAATCATTATCTTTTAACCTAATGTAATTTTCACCTCAAAAACATGTTTTTGAGGTGAAAAGAGAGTATTTTGAGTTAAGTTGTATTTCTTATGTAATTTTAAGTCACTTTATGCAATAAATGATCCCAGTTGCACCAAAGCATCTCTCCTTGCTGCAATACAAAGAAACACTGAAAAAATCAGGTCAAGTTGAGCATTTTCCACCTAAAAAGAAACAAAGAAGAAAAGACATTAAAAACAGAGTTTGAAGAAGGTCAAGAAACACTAGAAAGTGGGGTTTTCAAGTGAAAAATCAAAATTTACACCTATAAAAGCTCTCACATTTCATTTTCAAACGCATCATTCTCATTTGGCAAGCAAGAAGTCAAAAAGTGAGAAGAAGAGGAAATTTTGAGTGAGTTTTGGGCAAAGGAGTGTTGGAATTGCGCTTTTGGAGGGTGGTGCTACACGTTTGGAGTAGTCGTGCAGTGGCGTTGCGCATAGGCAGACTGGCACTGCGCGTTGAGGGTTTGGCGCTACATGTCTAGAGAATTTCCCAGTGTAATTTTACATTGTGTTGCACTTCTAGAGGTGGCGATGTGCGTCTGTGCGGTGGCACTGCGCATTTACTGGAAGGGCCAGGAAGACTTCTAAACTTCAACAAACTTCAAAATTTCCCTCTCTTACCTTCATACAAGTAAGTGGTCCTCCCATTGTTGGTTTGCAATTCAATTCTTAAGCATCATTCCTGATGGCAAGTGTGAAACCCTAAATTTTCCCCTAGTTATGCCTAAAACCCTAAATCCCCATTGTTCCTCCTATCACCTATCACTACAACTCTAAATCCTTTCCCTATCCCTTTATCCATTTATCCCTTTATCCCTATTCCATAGCATCCCTATCCTTTTATCCCTCTTCCCCAAGGGAAATTCCTCAAACAAAACAAGCCCCCTCTCATTTTTATGATTCCTACTCCCTCATTCATTTTCTAGCCCATTAGGTCATCTCCCATCCCCTCCCTCCTAAAACACCTTCACTCATTCCCTTCATACAACCTCAATCCTTGCAAACATGGACAGAGAGGACCGAGATTATGAGGAGGAAAACACAGGCAGTGACACCTTAGCAGATAGAGTTAGGCATCAGAGAAAACCACACAAGGGAGGCAAAATTATCATAGAAGAGCCATCAAACCTTAGGGAATTGCAGGCCTCTCAGTTGGTTGTCACATGTTTCAGATATCTTGGCTGCTATGAGTTTTGTGAGTAGGTAGAGAGAGTTCAACACCACCCTGAGCTCACCAGACTTTTTGTAGCTCATCTTCAAGACAACAAGGTGACTCTTGTTGGGGTAACATTCACAGTCTCACCCTCCATCATTGCAGATGAAACCAGGATTCCAAATGTAGGGGAGAAGTGGTACAAGGCCCAGGACCTAGATGAACACTATTATGAGCCTTATATGAAACCCCGGTACAAAATGAGGTGAAGAGACTTTTTCCTTTCAGATTTCTTGAAGACAAGTATGTCCCCATGATGAAAATCATCATGAAATATTTCACTTGTGAGGGAAGATTTTCCAAGTTGTACACCTATCACATCAGGCTCCTCATGCATTTTACCAGGGTGAGGATGTTAAACCTCCCTTATTTCTTGTTCAAGAATATTGAGAAGATGTCCCATTTTGTGTAGAAGAAGCCATACCCTTAGCAGATGAGCAGTCTCTATCATTATTCCCTGATCAAGATGATTATGCTTCATCATCTCAGTCTCCTCAACCTCTCTTGGGAGACATTTATTGCTCATGACATCTTCAGGGGTCCTCAAATTCCTCCACTAGTGTCTCAAGAAGCAGGGGGGCCTTCTAGCAGTGCTCAGGTGAAAACAGATGAGGAGGCCAAAGAGACTAGAACTACTGAGGTGCCCGGGACTTACATGACATATCAAAGGGGCACGAGGAGATTATTTTCAGCTGATAGGCAATTCTTTGCTCCACGAGATGTGGAAGGGACCTTGCCTTCTTCATCAACCCATAGGCAAATTCTAGCTCCATAGGATGTGGAAGGGGCTTTGCCTTCTTCATCAGCATTACAGGTATAGGTGCAGTAGCTACCCAAAGGGAAGGAAAAGATGTCAGAGGAGAGTTTTGATGATGAGGAGGAAAGATACTTTGACTTGACAGAGCATGATAAGCCAGAGCAACGTTATACTCATCATGGCATGGAAATAATTGACTTAGAGGCTTAGGATGAAGACACAATAAAAGACATCATCATACAAGAAAAGGAGGCTCAAGTACAAGCTTTGATGGAAAATTTAGAGAGGGACAAATATGTCATCACATATTTGGAACAAGAAAACAAGTATTTGAGTGACAAACAAGTCCTCATGGAGCTGTAACTACTCAAGGTAAAACGACAACGTGACAAAGAGGCACAGGTCACTTTGACTCCCATTTAGAAGGAGATTGAAGATGATAGAGATACTTGGCTTGAGAGAGTCAATTTTCACCTTGAGAAGTTGTTTCAGAAGGCCAATAGAGACAATCAAATGATCAGGCACATGGCCTACCATTATAGGACCCGAAACAAGATTTGTAACATGAGGGTCAAAAAGATGAAAACTAGGCTAACGCGGGCTCTAAAAGGCAAAAAGGAGGAGGATAGGCTTAGGTTTCTTGTTGAAGCTTCCTTGGCTCATCAGGACACTTAATGATGGTGCTTCGCACCAATTTTAGGCAAGTTTGGAAGAATTTTTTTCACTTGTAAATTTTGAAATTTTACACATAGGAAAATTGCCTAAACGCATAGAACCACTGGCGTTGCGCTTTTCCTAGGGGCACCCAATGGAGAAATGTTTTGAATTTTGGGATTTAGAGTGATGAGGACATGCACTCTATGGATTTTCTAAGTTTTTGGGGTAGAACAAGCCTACCAAAAGGTCAAAAAACACCCTACAAATGACCTTTCTATGACTTTTTGGACACATAGAAGCAGTCTTGGGAGAATCAAGTTTGGAGGGTTCAAATGAACATCAAGTGTAGAAATTTCAGGTGTTTTGGATAGTATACTTGAATATCTTTCCAATGAGCTATCATGAACTCAATTTGGATGCCAGGAAGGCCTCCAAAAGGGACCTGAAAGTGGCACTGCGTGTTGGGCCAGTGGCACTATGCGTAGGGCAGATTTTGCACAGGATGCCTATTTTTCGATTTTTTGACTGTGTTCTTGGATTCTCTCTCATGGAGGATGTTTTACCATAGTAAATAATGACTTGGAATGTAAATATGATAGATAATTAGTAGTATAGGGTAGATTCATTGATTTAAAAGTCAAATTGAGCTCAAATGAATCAGTTTTTCACTTTTAGAGGCAAGTTGTTGAGATGCCTATATTCCTGTTTCTTGTTCAGTGTTGGTTAGATTAGCTCCTCATCTTATGGATTTGACCCCTGAGGATGGGATGAGGTTGAATTCATGTATATATCTTCTTCTTCTTTCTCATTATAAAGGGTTGGACTTAGCTGGATGCTCAGACCTTGATTGTACATCATTTTGTAGCAGTTTAGCAGGAGATTAATAAGAATTGCAGCTATTTTTATGGGATCCATGTGGTATGGAGTTCTAGTATAGTTTCTTCTTATATTATCATATTTTAATGTGTTTTGTATACTTTTTTAATCATTTCATTGCTTCTAAGTGAATGCTTTCAAGTTTCATAGGCAGAATTCATTACATCAATGCTTTGCTTTGGGAAAACATTCACCATTTCATGTTTTCTACAATCTAGGAAGGATCCATGGTTTTCATATGCTCTTCTTAGATTCTCACCAGTCTAAAACATCTCACACCATCAAGCCCTAGAGTGCTAAACCTTATGCCTACCTTGCCCCATTGAACACCCTGCAATTCTAACCTAATTCCCTAGCCCTAAACTGTCGAGCTCCTCCCGATCCAGTAAAACCCCTTCAAAATCAAATCAAAATTTCGTGCTACTATACCTAGCCTAATATCCTTTTCCTGATCTAGTCATCTTAGCTGAGATCCTTATGGAGAGAGACCTCTCCTGGCCTAGTATGCTAAGCATGGTTTGTGGTTACCCTGGCATTACCTTCCTTCAACCTAAGGTTCAATCCAGGTGATAACAACATCAACCTTCTCTTCAAAGAATCCAATTATTTCCCAAGTTTCAGAGATAGCCATTACAATTGTTTCGAAAACAATGAAAATCGAAGAACCAAATAAGTTGGATGAAGTATGGGAGGAATTGAATCGTGTTTTATCCACTGAAGAAACTTAGGATGTAAATACAACAGTCAAAAAATAAATAGAGCAAGTCACAAAAACTAAAGGGACAACCTCGTTAACTGTTGAGGTTCCCAAAAATACTATTGTTCTTGAGACTCCTAAAAAAACTAATGTTGATAAGGTTACCAATAAAAATATTGTTGCTGAGGATATGGAATTTATCCTGGCATTTCCCACATCGGAAATAGTCTTAAAGATTGAAGAAATTCCTCCTCTGGATGTATTCTACAATCCAAAACATAAAGCAGTAATGAGCAAGTTAATAAAGAAAAGAAATCTAGAAAAAACACAAGCATTTGTTTTAGATGAGACTCCTTTTCAAGTTCTCTGGAAAGGAGCCCAAATAGCTCCCGATGAAGGATTAAATAGGCTTTCACAGTTTTCAGGAGCTTACGCTAGTGCTAATATTGAAAAATCAACATAAATACAACTGCTTATGAAGGAAAAAGACCAGCGGATTATTCAATTAGAGCACTATTTCCGGAATAAAAGACAAGTGATTGAGCAACAAGGGTAAGCAAAAATTGCCTAATTACAGAAAGTTTTGATAACTTAAAAACACAGTTTGAATTTGGAATCAAATACAAAGATGCACAGGTGCAACAACTGCAATAGAAGATTAACAAGTTGAAGGATAGTCCAGAAATAAACTGGATACACTCCCCACTAAGGAACATATTTTCTTTTGTCACAAATTAACATTAAACCATTATTTGTGTAAAACTAGTGATTCTTTAGTTAACGAGTTGTCCAATCTACAAACATTTTATGAATAAATTGAAGAGAAAATATTTGAGCATATAGATTGGGAAGACAATTCTGAAGGAAGAGCAGTTGATCTTTGATGCAGGAGCATCAAGACCTTTTTCTCCATTTGTAAATATGGGGTGTGATAATATTAATTTGTAAATATGGGGTGTGATGATTTTTAATATTTTATTAATTAATTTGAATTAGATAGGAGAAGGTGAGGATTTATGTAAATATCATTTTATTAATAAAAGGATATGAGGGAATTTAATTAGCTGGAGGATTTTAGGGATAAAAACCTATCCTTTAGGGATGTTGAGAGATTTAGGGGTTTGTTGAGGAATTGAAGGGATTGAGCATTTAATTTAATGATTTTTTAAATGGTATAAATAGGAGGGCTTTTTGAGACAAAAGGACATGGAGATTGTGAGAGAACTGTGAGATTGAGAGTAGGCTTGAGAAGCAAGGCTATAAGCCTTCAGCAATTGTAAGGGCCACGGCATTGAACATCTGGCCAGCAAAAGAAAGTTGTAAGTCATTGTTTGTTTCAGTTTATACACATTGGGTGATTGGGAAATTGTATATTTGTTTCTTGAAGTTCATAGCATTGTTAAATTAATGATCAATGGGGTTGAAATCACATTTATTTGTGTGAAATTACCATGCAAATCACTAAGGGTAAAGGGCATTAAAATCTCTGTTTGCAAAGAGCGCCACTCTAAGGAAAGATTTATGTTGGAATTCCATTGAAATTGATATGTTAACATAGTTTGAACAGTACAGCAAATGTGTGACTCCGGCATTTGAGTTTGGAAAAGTCGATTTCACTGTTTGTACATCACATTGGCAGGTTATATATATATGAATATTTGCAGCATTGAATAGATGTATATTGGGAAGCGCTTCAGAAAACGATATGGCATCGATTTGAATAGTCGATATTGTGCAATCGATACACAACTTGCAGACGGTGGAGACAAGTTTCAATTGGTTCGATTCCTATATGCAATTGTACAAAGGTTAATGCTGTTAGTTAATGCAGTGAATTAATTTCAATAAGAAAACAATTCCAAAATCTGGACGCAGAAAAATGGGTGCCGAGTTATGTTGCTAGAAATTGAGTACGTTGAATGCAGTTAAAATCATTGCTGTGAAAGATCGATGTATCTCAAGATCGATTAAGGGTTTTCCGTAGTGTTAATTGGTGCTTGCTGTAATGATTATTCCAAATTGGATTCATGAGTTTGTATTTACTTAACGCTGTCATTAAATTTGGAATGAATGCATTTGTTGAATTGTTAAATTGAACACAGTTTTAAAAATCGATCTGCTGGGGTATGGAACCAGAAAGTTAATGCGTTTGCCAGAGTTGAACGTTGTTTATGTTAATTGATCGAATGGCATAACCCTAAGCTGATCTTGTCACTGGAAAGACGCAGTTTACCGGAGTATATGTAAAGGTAAGCAATACCTGTGGGCGATGTTATTTAATAAATTGTTGTGGAAATTGTGAGTGAATTGCAGTAGCGCAGTCATAATTGTCGACGGATTCTCTAAGGAGGTAAGCCGTGTTTTTATTACCAAACAAGTATTAAACCGTGGCTGTATCTATTAACATATTGACTGGAATAGATAAATTGCAAAGGAAAAATGCTGAGATGTTGAGCGATGATTCAATGGTAGAGCTGTATAAGAAGGGTTTTCTGCGAAATCATGAATTGGAGCAGAATCATCACTGAGAGCTTTCACACAATCTCGTGAGAACAATGGAAGTGCAGAAGTTGAAAGGTTTTCATGTGAGATTGAAATGGTAGAAGGGCGGCATCTTTTTATTGAGTTTGATTTTAAACTCTGACATTAAAAACATGAAAGTATAGAGGATGATGCATGTGTATAGAGAATTGAAAAACTTTGTTGTCTTGGAATTGTTTTAGATGGAAAGTATTTGAGTTTATGAATTGAGTTTGATTCCAAGCTGTGGTTGGGATTTAATCAATGGGAATTTGTTTTTTTTGAGAGGATGGTTTCATGGTCATGGTTTTACAACCATAAAACCATATAATGGAAAACTTCCGCACGTTGAAATGGGAAAATGATGAATTTGCCAGTGACTAAACTAAAGATTTGGGTAAATGCTGAGTGCGCATTTGAAGCATGGTTATTGGAATGATCCTGGGTATTGCAAGCTCTAAGCTTGCGTCAATTTTGGTATCAGAGCCCGGCTCTGTATGAAAGTTTCTTGCGAACTGTTGAAAACTGAATTTGAATTTATATTAAATCCTGTATGGGGAAATAAATCTCAGTTATGCATTCGAACGAAATAGAATTCTGTAACATTCGATATGGGTTGTATGAGTGATTGACAAATTGCAGGCGGTAAGTGCAGAGATAAATTATGACAGCAGATGTGTGTGCAGACAGGGGATATCAGATTTTAATCTGACAGTCAAGCAAATTAGAGCACCGCTGGGAGAATGAAGAGTCATGTAGGTATTTTGTTTGGTTAATTTTGATTTGGGTTTTACTGACAAGAAACAGATTGAGGATTGATGGTTGCAGCAAAGAAGAGACTCAGCAAAGAAGGAATTATTGCTGACAGCTAAAGTTTGCCAGATCAAGCCAGAAGGTTGGAAGAGAGGATCAGATTTTAAAATCTGATTGACAGTGAAATTTTGCAGAGGAAGCATAAAGATTTGCTGGACAGAACTACAGGAGTGGTGAGATTGAAGTATAGGTAAACGAAAAGACAAGATCAGACTGAGATCTTGAAGGTAAGGTGATCTGGGTTTATTTGAATTTGAAGATTGTAGTCTTTGCATTAAAGCAGAAGTATTTTTGCAACTCCCAAAAGGAAAATCCATAGAAGACATGTTTAAAATTGCTAACAGAAAACTGGTGAAAGCATAGGTGTGGCAGAACCTTGAGGAAATCCAATAGAGATTGGATAAGGAAGACAGTTGTGAACAGGCAGATGAGTTGAAGCCGGGAAGAGCAAAGAGAAGTGCTCAAAGGAGGTTCCAGAGATAGAACCAATTGCTTGCCAAAAGACTGAGTGAGGAGAGCTTGGTGAGGTAAGTGGCGGCAGGACAAGACTTGTTGTTGAAGAGGCTTTAGTGCAACTCATAGTAAAGTGAGTGAGGGAATCATAGAGATGGAAAGGAAGATGACTAGTGACAGTCATAACAGAGGTTCTGAAATCAACCACAGCAGAGGACAAAAGGAGAAGGATGCCAAGGCAATTGGCATACAGAGAAAGTTAAGCGAAGAGGAATATGAAAGGGAGAAGGCTGAGATAGCAGTTCAGCTTGAGGTATTAATGGAGATGTTTCAAAGAAATGAGGAAGACCAGAAGCGTGGTTATGTCATGAGAAAGAAGCTGAGGTGGCAGAGACTACAAGAGAAGTGGAATCATCAGGTAAATTTGCAGTTGATAAAGGAACTAAGGGAACTTGAACAGGTTATAGATGCCAGACAGAAGAAAGAGAAGCTCGAAACAGTTGAGCTACAGCAAAATGAAGATGCTAAAGAAGATGTTGAAGTTTCGTTATGTTACCCAGAGAATGGACCATTACTTTTTGAAAGTGATGAAGAGCTAGAGGAGTTGAATCATATGAATGATTCAAAGCAGCCCAAAGATTTGATGACTGAAGCATCAAACAAGACTGTAAGGTCTTGTGATTTTAAAACTAATGATTTGTGTGTGATTGCAGGTTTGGAAGAAGAAGAAGAACATCTACTGAAGGATGTTAAGGAAGATTTAGCAGAAGAAAGACCATGTGAGGAAATAGAAGATCGTGTAAAATTTCCAAAGTCCACTCCAAGTAAAATCATTGAGTTATATAGAGAAATGGACTTTCAAAGGAGGAAATTGGAAGAACAGAGGATGAATGTCCAGGATAGATTGCTGACGAAGGATGACAAAGCAGTTGTCATAAATGATAATCAAGATGAAATTGCAGGTGACGAGCAAAGGAATGTTGCAGAGGGAAAGAAAGTTTGGGAGGCCGCAACATTCATATTAACAGCTAGAGTAACATGTGAGGCAACATTTACAGTAGCAGCAGCAGGAAAGGTGATCAAAACAAGTGAAGAGCAAGCAAGAATGAAAGCTCAGCAATCAAGGGATGGAAACAATCAGCAGACAAAGGACATACTGGACAGAGAAATTGAATTGATAAGGAGGTTAATGGTAAAAACATCCTAGAGAAAGACAACCGAAAGAAAGAAAAGGAGCGACAACAAGAGAATGACAGTGAAAGATTGCAAGAGCAGAGCAAGTGGAGCACTACAGCACAAAATATGGAAACCTGGAAGACAACAACAGATGACAACAGCAGTGAAGCAATCGACAAGCACGGAAGGATTACAAAATAAAATTTGGGATCCAGGAGGAGATATCCAGACTTATGACCAGGTGGTCATGAATTTTCTTACATGGGGAGTCTGATGCAGGAGCATCAAGACCTTTTTCTCCATTTGTAAATATGGGGTGCGATAATATTAATTTGTAAATATGGGGTGTGATGATTTTTAATATTTTATTAATTAATTTGAATTAGATAGGAGAAGGTGAGGATTTATGTAAATATCTTTTTATTAATAAAAGGATATGAGGGAATTTAATTAGCTGAAGGATTTTAGGGATAAAAACCTATCCTTTAGGGATGTTGAGAGATTTAGGGGTTTGTTGAGGAATTGAAGGGATTGAGCATTTAATTTAATGATTTTTTAAATGGTATAAATAGGAGGGCTTTTTGAGACAAAAGGACATGGAGATTGTGAGAGAAGTGTGAGATTGAGAGTAGGCTTGAGCAGCAAGGCTGTAAGCCTTCAGCAATTGTAAGCGCCACGGCATTGAACATCTGGCCAGCAAAAGAAAGTTGTAAGTCAGTGTTTGTTTCAGTTTATACACATTGGGTGATTGGGAAATTGTATATTTGTTTCTTGAAGTTCATAGCATTGTTAAATTAATGATCAATGGGGTTGAAATCACATTTATTTGTGTGAAATTACCATGAAAATCACTAAGGGTGAAGGGCATTAAAATCTCTGTTTGCAAAGAGCGCCACTCTAAGGAAAGATTTATGTTGGAATTCCATTGAAATTGATATGTTAACATAGTTTGAACAGTACAGCAAATGTGTGACTCCGGCATTTGAGTTTGGAAAAGTCGATTTCACTGTTTGTACAACACATTGGCAGGTTATATATATATGAATATTTGCAGCATTGAATAGATGTATATTGGGAGGCGCCTCAGAAAACGATATGGCATCGATTTGAATAGTCGATATTGTGCAATCGATACACAACTTGCAGACGGTGGAGACAAGTTTCAATTGGTTCGATTCCTATATGCAATTGTACAAAGGTTAATGCTGTTAGTTAATGCAGTGAATTAATTTCAATAAGAAAACAATTCCAAAATCTGGACGCAGAAAAATGGGTGCCGAGTTATGTTGCTAGAAATTGAGTACGTTGAATGCAGTTAAAATCATTGCTGTGAAAGATCGATGTATCTCAAGATCGATTAAGGGTTTGCCATAGTGTTAATTGGTGCTTGCTGTAATGATTATTCCAAATTGGATTCATGAGTTTGTATTTACTGAACGCTGTCATTAAATTTGGAATGAATGCATTTGTTGAATTGTTAAATTGAACACAGTTTTAAAAATCGATCTGTTGGGGTATGGAACTAGAAAGTTAATGCGTTTGCCAGAGTTGAATGCTGTTTATGTTAATTGATCGAATGGCATAACCCTGAGCTGATCTTGTCACTGGAAAGACGCAGTTTACCGGAGTATATGTAAAGGTAAGCAATACCTCTGGGCGATGTTATTTAATAAATTGTTGTGGAAATTGTGAGTGAATTGCAGTAGCGCAGTCATAATTGTCGACGGATTCTCTAAGGAGGTAAGCCGTGTTTTTATTACCAAACAAGTATTAGACCGTGGCTGTATCTATTAACATATTGACTGGAATAGATAAATTGCAAAGGAAAAATGCTGAGATGTTGAGCGATGATTCAATGGTAGAGCTGTATAAGAAGGGTTTTTTGCGAAATCATGAATTGGAGCAGAATCATCACTGAGAGCTTTCACACAATCTCGTGAGAACAATGCAAGTGCAGAAGTTGAAAGGTTTTCATGTGAGATTGAAATGGTAGCAGGGCGACATCTTTTTATTGAGTTTGATTTTAAACTTTGACATTAAAAACATGAAAGTATAGAGGATGATGCATGTGTATAGAGAATTGAAAAACTTTGTTGTCTTGGAATTGTTTTAGATGGAAAGTATTTGAGTTTATGAATTGAGTTTGATTCCAAGCTATGGTTGGGATTTAATCAATGGGAATTTGTTTTTTTTGAGAGGATGGTTTCATGGTCATGGTTTTACAACCATAAAACCATATAATGGAAAACTTCCGCACGTTGAAATGGGAAAATGATGAATTTGCCAGTGACTGAACTAAAGATTTGGGTAAATGCTGAGTGCGCATTTGAAGCATGGTTATTGGAATGATCCTGGGTATTGCAAGCTCTAAGCTTGCGTCAATCTTCCTTGAATCAAAGAATGTCAAAATGATATCGTTTTCAGTGACCGGGACATCAAAATGAAACAAGCACAAATGGCTATTATCAGAGCCAGAAATCTTGCTTCAAACTTCACCAAATATATCACTGATACCTTATGGCAGGCCAATCTAATACAAGAATGGTCAAAGGACACTTTGCCAGATGTGAAAACTCTGAATCAGACATGGCAAGAAATGTCCAACAAAAAGGTCAATGATATCCAAATTTTATCAAAAGTGAACCTTGAAGGTTATTGGCATTTCTTAGTGAAACCACATAGTCAGTGGCTAGTGTTGAGGTGTCTCTCTAATGAAATGACTCAATTCCTTCCAGCACTCAGTGATGTAGTATTCATGAGATAGATGCACATGCATCCGATTCATCCCCCCCCAACTGAAGCTAATGATGGACATATGTGGACTCAGAGAATGAACAAAGAATCAACCTCGAGCACAATCATGAATTTCTTGTTGCAACAGATGGCTATCTTTAGCTTTGCTTTATTTTTAGCTTAATTTGTTAAAGTTTTTCTGAAAACTTTTATTTAGTCTACTATTTTTGTAATATTAATAGGTTACTTAAACCCCTTTCACGCATTTAGAAGGAGGTTTTGAATTTTTGAAAGACAACTTTGAACTTGCACTATTGTTTAAATCCAAAGCTATCTTATTGAAAAGCAGAACCTGAAGCTATCTTTTTATGGGTAATGATGTATCGGGTACTACTACCTTTATATTACTACTATGTTTCAGTGAAATAGATAGTGAATTTCTTATAAGTTCTTTCATTATATAAATTCTTTGAAACCAGTCATACATTGTCACTATTGATGTGTAGGATTGTATCATTTGTGATTGTATATGAGATAACAAATTCTTATATGTGATTAAGTTTTAATCAACTAAATTAATTAACTATTTAATTAATTTAGTTTCTCTTATTTGTTTTCCTTTCCTAAAGTGTTTAACGATCTATATTGTTGCACGCTTTGTGAAATCTTTCTATGAATCACATATAAAGAGATATTATTCCTGGGAAGTAAGTAGGATAAGTTTTACTTAGTAATATTATCTCTAGATTTTAAATCATTCCATTAGTCTCATTTTGTTTCTATTATTCTATTATATCTCTTTAAATGGGGAACTGGTCCCTTTATCCCCAGTCGAACCCACCATTTCCATCGGAAAAGGAGTTTCTTTAAGTTCCCCGTCAGGTGGTATTCCCCAATGTTGAGGCAAATATTTTCTAGCCTTCAATAGCAGGTAAGAAAGAGAATGTGGTTCCTTACAAGAAGTTTAATGTAGTCAGATAGGGACATGGGTCACAACCTGGAGGGTAGCAGAATAAAGGTGATGGTAGGAGACAACTGTAGCGTTGAGTATGTGGCAAGGAGCATCTCAAGAAGGGTTATTATTCGTATCAGGGCGGTAGGCTTCAGATATATAGTGCAGTGCAGGCAGTGAGGGATGTTGGATAGAGAATTCCTCGAATCTATGCAACATTAGATAATAGGAAGGCATATCACTAAGCATCTATTATCGAGATGGATGGTAAGCTTTGTGATCACGTTGTTTCTATTTTGATTGACCCTATATCTAATTATAGTTATGTTAATCTTGACTTGGTGGATAGTGTGGTTTGAATAAAGAAGTACATGTAGAATCTTCGTTAGTGCAGTTTGCTATAGGTACAAAGAAAAGAGTTCATCATTGGGTAAGAGCTTGTGCATTTGAGTTGAATGGTATCCCTACATCAGCACACTTGAATGTGCTTCCATTGGGATCGTACAGTATGTTGTTGGCTATGGACTCGTTGTATCCTCATAAGACCAAGATGTATTGTTATGATAAGGCTATTGAGTGCTTGTATGGAAATGGAGAACAAGGGATATTTTTGGGTAAGAATAAAGCAACATCAGTTAGAACAATTACAATTACGCAGTTGAAGCGTAATCGTAGGAAAGAATGTGTAGTGTTTGTAGTGCATATTTCTACTAATAAAGGTAAGGGTGCTAATGATTCGGGGGTATTGAACAGGTACCTTGTTTTACAACAGTTCTAAGCAGAGATTTTAGAGTTACCGCCCCAAAGGGAAGTGGACTTTTCTATTGAGCTGGTACAGGGGCAACACTAGCATCAAAGGCACCATACAAGATGAGCACACTAGAGTTAGTGGAATTAAAATTGTTGTTGAAGGAAATGCTTGAAAAATGATAGATTAGGTCAAGTGTATCTACGTGGGGTGCACTGGTATTATTTGTGAAGAAGAAGGAGCAGAGGTTTTCTCGAAGATTGATTTCAGATGAGGATAACATCAGGTATTCATTAAAGAAAAGGACATCTACAAGACTTCTTTCCAGACCAGGTATGCGAATTATGAGTTTGTTGTAGTTCCTTTCGGTTTGACTAATTTTCCAACTACTTTTATGTGCTTGATGAATAGTGTGTTGCATCCTTATCTAGACAAGTTTTTTATTGTATTCATTAATGATATATTGATATATTCTAAGAATGAGGAAGAACATGATGAACACTTAACAACAATATTGATATTTCTAAGAGAGCATCAGTTGTATTCCAATCTTAGCAAATGCAGTTTCTTTCAAACATAGGTACATTACTTGGGGCATGTTGTTTATATAGGAAGGCATAGCAGATGATCCATAAAAGATTAAATCTATTATGGGATGGGAAACTCCTAGGAATGTGGGTGAGGTTAGATCATTCATGGGGTTGGTAGGTTACTACAAGAAGTTCATAAGGAGCTTCTCATGGATTTCCTATCCTATTACATCATTGCAGAGGAAAGGAAAGAAATATAAATGGATAAAGGAATGTGCAATAAGTTTTGATAAATTGAAACAGTTGTTGACAAATGACCCAGTTCTAAATATTGTCGACTCGGATAAAGGGTTTGTATTATGTACAAATGCTTGCAAGAGAGGACTTGGCAGAGTCTTGATGCAAGACAGATAGGTGTTATGTTATGAATCAATGAAATTTAATGAGCATGAGAAGAATTACGTTACACGTGATCTTGAGTTGGCAGTGATGTACATGCATTGAAGATGTGGAGACACTACCTTCTTGGTAGGAGGTTTGTACTGATGACTAATCACAATGGATTGAGATACTTATTTGACCAACCGAATCTGAATGCCAAGTAAGATAGATGGTTGGCTATGCTTAGTGAGTTTGATTTCGAGATCATGTGCATTAAGGGAAAAGAGAACAGGGTTGTAGATGCTCTTAGCATACAGATACGGGTAAATCACATTGCAACTATGAGTTCTTATGGGAAAGACTTATAGGATTAGATATTATAGGAAGGTATTAATAGTCTTGGACCCCCCCAACATGTCAGCAGATATCCTCGATAATGTTAGGAAACCAGCTCACAAAAAGATAGAAAAGATAGATTAACACCTTAGAATTCAGCCTCTTTGAGGGGGCAACCTCCTTTACATTACACAAATAAACGATTCTTGGATGATACAAATGACTAAACCTCCCTTCTATATATAAGAGTCTATTGGGTCACAATATAATCAAGCCGACATAACAGTAATAACATAAGGGTACAAAATAACAGTAGTGGGTTTCTATGGGGCATGCTAATAAAAATATGGGTAAAATAGGGGCACAATAATAACAATAAGGGATACAATGACAATAGAAATGGGGGAATCACTAGTATTATAGGGGCATAACATGCCCCTCTCCTTCTGAAAAGCATTTTCCTCAATGCTTGAGTAGTTGTGGATGCTTATGTATAAAACTCTCATCCTCCCATGTGGAATCTTCAGCGGATATGTTCTTCCACTTGATGAGATACTCCGAAATTGGTTGATTTCATAGCTGTCGACTTCTTGTTTCTGTGATTGATTTCAGTTCCAATATGATTTTTCCTTCCTCGTCACGTTCTGAAAATATTGTTTGAACTGGTAGCTTGTCACCTATAACCTTATTTAAACATGAAACATGGAAAACTAGATGCACTCGAGAAGCTGCAGGAAGCTCCAATTTGTATGCCATAGTACCATTCTTTTGCAACACCTTGTATGAACCATAATAATTTGGTGATAATTTATTATCCTTCTTAGCTTGCTTGAGGGACATTTGTTTATATGGTTGTAGCCGTAGGAATATCCAGTCACCTACATCAAAATTTATTTCACTGCAATGTTGATCTGCCTGTTGTTTCATTCTATTCTGCGCCAACATGAGGTTATCCTTTAAGAGCTGGAGAACTTGTTGTTGATGCTCGATGTGATGTTCCACTGCTTGAACCTTAGAATTTTCTCTTAAATATGATGTGATGGATGGTGGATGATATCCATAAAGTGCCATAAATGGGGTCATTTTTGTTGTAGTAGGGAAGGAAGTGTTATACCACCATTCAGCCAGAGGCAACCATTTGACCCATTATGTCTGTTTATCATATACAAAGGAACGAAGATATCCTTCCAAACATTTGTTTACTATCTCAGTTTTTCCATCAGATTGAGGATGATAAGATGAGCTATGAGCTAACTGAGTACCGAGACAAGAAAATAATTATGTCCAAAAATTTCCAGTGAAAATGGGATCTCTGTCACTTACAAAAATCTTTGGGTTTCCATGTAACTTTTGAATTGTTTCCATAAATGCAGTAGAAACTGCACTGGCTTTAAATGGGTGTGATAATGCACAAAAGTGTGCATACTTGGTAAGTCTATCACCTACCACCATGATGACACTCTTTCTTTCGGACTTGGGTAAACTTGTGATAAAATAAAATGAAACCTCCTCCCAATGTTGGCTTGGAATGGCTAAAGGTTTTAATAGACCTGGGTTCTTAATTGTTTCAACTTTATTTTGTTGGAAAACCAAACATTCTGCTACAAACTTTTGAATATCTGATTTAAGGCCATCCCAAAAAAATTCCTTCTTAATTCTGTGGTAAGTTTTTAAAAATCCTAAGTGCCCTCCTAAGGGAGAAGTGTGCAATTCCATAAGAATATTTTGTTTGAGTTGCGAATTCTTACATAGGTATAAGCGATCTTTGTACCATAACAAATCATTTTTCCAGCTAAAAGTATCAGCTGTACTGGTATTTTGTTGTAACTTTTGAATGAGTGCCTACACTTCTTCGTCATTATTCCATTCCTCCCTTGCTTCGTTTATCCAATCTCGTTGGATAATAGAAATGGCACACAACAATGCTTCCACATCCTCATCCTTTCTTAAGAGTGCATCTGCCACAACATTTTGCTTCCCTTTTTTGCAAATGATTTCAAGGTCATAACCCAACATCTTTTTGACCCATTTTTGTTGCTCTTCATAAGATAATATTTTTTCTAAAAAGCATTTAAGACTATCATTATCCGTTTTTACCTTGAAGTGTCTTCCCCTTAGGTAGGGTCATCATTTATTAAGTGCATGTAGTATTGCCAACATTTTCTTCTCATAAATAGCTTTGTGTAAATACTTTCCCTTGATTGGACGACTTTCAAAAGCAATGGGTCTTTCATCTCACATTAAAACAACACCAATTCCATTTCCTAAAGCATCACATTCCACAAAAAAGGTTTTTGTGAAGTTCGGTGTAGCTAAGACCGGTGCTTGGCACATTGCCTCTTTAAGATTTTCGAAGGCCTTTGTTGCTTCTGGAGTCCATGAAAATGCATCTTTCTTCAATGATGTTGTTAGAGGTGCTGCTATTCTCCCATAATTCTTAAAAAACTTGCGATAATACCCTATCAACTCGAGAAATCCTCACATATGCTTTATGGAAGTGGGAATTTTCCATTCCTTAATGCCTTTAATTTTGCTAGGGTCTAGCTTAACACCTTCATGAGATACAATATGACCTAGATATTCCACCTCTTGTACTCCAAAGAAACATTTGGAGCTTTTTGCATATAATTGTTTCTCCTCCAATAGTTTAAGAATCCTATCAACATGTTCAACATGATCCTTCCAAGACTTGTTGTAGATTAGTATATCATCAAAAAATACTAACACAAATTTTCTAAGGAAGGGTTTGAAAATGGAATTCATCAAACCTTGAAATGTAGAAGGTGCATTGATAAGGCCAAAAGCCATGACCAAAAATTCCTAATGACCCTCATGAGTTCTAAATGTTGTTTTCAGAATGTCTCCAGTCTTCATTCTGATTTGATGATATCCTAAATGAAGATCCAACTTGGTGAAGTAAATTGATCCATGCAATTCATTCAATAATTCATCAATGATAGGAATGGGAAATTTATCTTTAATAGCGAGCTTGTTGAGCTCCCTATAATCTAGAAACATGTGCCATGATCCATCCTTCTTGTGCACCAATACTACTGGAGTAGAGAAATAACTCTGACTAGGTTGAATTACACCAACCTCTAGCATTTCTGCAACCATATGTTCAATTTCACTCTTTTGGGCGTAGGGATATCTGTACAGCTTGATGTTTGGAGGAACCCTTCCTGGAATCAAATGAATAGCATGATCATGATCATGGATAGGTGGGAGACCTTTGGGAGTCTCAAATGCCTTGGAATTATTGTCCAAGACTTTTTGGAGCTCTGGATAAATAGATGATTTCGATGTGGGAACCTTTAGCGAGCATAATTGTGCAATTACACCTCATTGTTCCTTCTTTAGAAGCTTTGTCATACTGTTAGAGCTGATTATCTTTCTCGGTTTCCCTGCAATGCCCCTTAATTCAACTTCCTTTCCTTCTGCAAAAAATTTCATGAAAAGTTCTTGAAAATTAAAAGCTATTGTACCCAAGGATTGTATCCATTGGACTCCTAGTACAACATCAGCACCACCCATTTGAATGGAAAGCATTGAGCTATTCAATACATATTCTCCCATGGATAGCTTGATATTATGGCACTTTCCAGAGCAATTTATGGTTCCTCCACTTGCAACCATCACTTGGCACTCTAGTGCTGGATATAGTAAGCAATTCAATTCCTTTGCTATCTTACAATGAATAAAATTATGGGTACTTCCCGAATCAATCAACACTATTACTTTTTTGTTCTTGATATGTCCTTCTATCTTGATAGTTTGAAGAGTGGTAATTCCAGCCAATGCATTACAAGATATGGTCAGATCCATTTCTTCTTTATCTAGGGTTTATTCGAGGAGTATATCCTCTTCTTTTGACATTATTGTTCCTTTTCTTCCTCCTCTTCACAATCTATGTAGAATAATTTCCTCTCAGCACACTTATGACCTTTAGTGTATTTGCTATTACAGCTATAAGAAAGCCCTTTTGCTCTTTTTTTTCCAATTGTTGTGGTGTCAACCTTGTAGGTTGTGGAAGGCTAGGGGAAAAAACACTTCTATCTTTATAGTTGTGAGTGGTAGGCTTCCTAGTTGCCATAATTTTGCTTTCCTTTTTTCTTGCTAACCTAAACGCCTTCTCCAGTGAATGAGGTTCCCAAAGGCGAACTTCATGTTGGATATTATCCTTTAAAGTCCCTATGAACACATCAATCCTATTCTCCTCTGGAATATGTTTTACCCTTATGTTCAATTTTTGGAAGTCCTCAACGTGCTCCATCAATGTTGAACCCTTTTGTTTGAGTTTATCAATTGGCTAAAAAAGGTGTTGCTTTTTGTATCCTCATAATGTACTATCATTTCTTTTGTAAAAATTGCCCAAGTGACAATTTGTTTACGAGAGCAAAGCCATCAATACCATACAAACTGATTTGGTTCGAAATATAAAGTTGCAATACATACCTTTTGTGTGTTTTGGACATTATGGAGATCAAAAAGTTTCTCCATTTGTAGTATCCATGTTCCGGGATCCTTGCCATCAAACTTCCTCATATTGATTTTTGGAACATGGTGGGTCTTCAATCCAACATTAGAGTCTATGAAATCATGATTAACATTTCTTTTGTTCTCATCATGAGTTTCCTTTACTACCCTTTCACCATTAGTGACCATTTCTTGTAGCAACTTATTCAAATTTATCTCCAATTCTTCCATCTTATCGTCCATGCCATTCATCTTAGCATCCATGCCATTCATCTTAGATTCCACGCCATCCATATTAACTTGCATGCCATTCATATTAGCTTCCATGCCATCCATACTAACTTGCATGCCATTCATATTAGCTTCCACGCCATTCATCTTGGCTTCATTTACCTTTAGTGAGAATGAAATTTGTTGTACTTGGTCTTGTAATTTTGATATATCATGTTTCATTTATTCCTCTTCTTCACGAGTCATGCTAGAGTTTTAGGTTGCTTACTAGGTGATTCCATTTTATTTCTACATGGAATTAATTAATGCTAATAATTCTTCACTATTCCCTTTGAATTCCTTCAAACTAATTTTTCAAACCAATCTTATACAAAATTTTAAAAAAACTACACACCTTTTTTTCACTTTGTAAGAGCTCAATATTGAATCTGTTATATCTCTGTAACTGAAGATCTCAAATATTTGAACGCTCATCCCATAGTATTTCTTTGAGTCCTCTTTCTAACCCTGCAAATCTGATCAAGATTGGATCCTCCAAGAAAGAGTTATGACAAATCTCCCACGGTGACCTAATTATAGACTAGTTCAGTAGAATGAACTTGTACGATGTGCCACGTGTCACTGTTTCGACCTTAGTACTTGAAACTGATACACGGAAAACTATAGGCCATCCTCTTTCTTAAAATTCTTATGAAATTACAATATTATGCTCAAAACAAACATGATGACGATTTTCCCCAAGTCACCTGTTTGGAATGTAATTCGGGAATCTGCAAAAACCCTAACTTCCTCAGATCATCTCTGCAAATATAGTGAGACAAGCTCTGAAATTGGGACCCAAAGTTTAGAACGATTTTGGCTCAAATGGGTTTTTTTTTGTAGCTTCTGAAACATTGTTGAAAAAACGTTATAGAAGAAATTCCAAGATGACTTGTTTGGAGTAGCAAAACCCTAGAATCCAAAGCTCTGATACCAAATGTTAGGAAACCAACTCACAAAAAGATAGAAAAGATAGATCAATGCCTTAGAATTCAGCCTCTTCAAGGGGGAAACCTCCTTTACATTACACAAATGAAAAATTCTTGGATGATACAAATGAATAAACCTCCCTTTTATATATAGGAGTCTAAGGGGTCACAATATAATCAAGCCGACATAACAGTAATAACATAAGGGCACAAAAATAACAATAATGGGTTTCTATGGGGCATACTAATAACAATATGGGGACAATAGGGACACAATAATAACCATAAGGGATACAATGACAATAGTAATGGGGTAATCACTAGTATTATAGGGGGCTAACAGATAAGAAGTCCTAACTAGACTTGAGACCATTTAGAGTAGGTGTCCCAGCAGTGGGTAGTATAGTAGTGGCTTGACTATGGTAGCGTGTAGAGGTAAGCAAGATATCTTTTTCGGAAGCAAGTGTGTGACCTTATGGTGAGTCAAGAGGGATGCATGGGGAGGTTTTGACACATAAACAGGAAAAGGAAGTGTTTCCCTTAGAAGCATGTAATAGTACACAACCTAAAAGGAACACACGAGTGGAATGACATCACGGGCTAGAAGCAAATAGTCCACAATCCAGGGTGACAGGTTAAACCAAAAACATGATTCCAACAAGATTCATATCATATACAAATTAGTTCATACATGAATGTGTAAGTTAAATGACATACATTGCTAAAGCAACTAGAATAGTCCAACTACAATAACAACATATGCATGAAAACATGCTGCCTTTGTTATATTATATATCATGTGAAAGTTCCATCCATACGTACAACAATGACAACCACTAACCCCAATAGTGGAACGTTACAATCAACACCACCTGCTCCTCCAAAGAAATGTACTCGCTCTGCACTGTGGAGAAGCCAAGGCTCATCACAATACTCTCCAAGCCCTCTCTAAGAAATGCCTAGAAAAATCTTGCCTCCCAAAAGCCCTTGTTCTATGACTTATGAGGTTCTATATATAGCAAAGGGTGGGGTGACTCTTGACATTACCCTTTGACTCTTGGACTACCCTCATGACTCTTCAACTTCATTACATATAACTCTTTACATTACATATGACTATCTGTATTCCACTACTGACACTTGGAATTTCACTTTACATTACATTTTATTACAATAGATATGGGTCATAGTAGTGAGGTGGCCGAGACAAATCATGACACAACTCGACATGACACTGCTAGAAGGTATTGTCTGACTGTGGTGTCCATGTCAAGCTGTTACGCTACTAACTGATAGATGTGTTCTTGGATGTTCTTTGTCTTCACCTTCGCATAATTTGGTGTTGCGAGGTATCCAATGGTCTTGGTATTTCAAGATGGTTCCATGCATGTAGTCCTTTCTCTTGTTGCTTGATGTTCTTCATTCGTTCATCCAGCTACAAGTATTGTCTTCTAGCATGTGCACTCCTTCTTGATCCCGTCCGTTATCTCACCATAATTCATCAGTGTATCATGTTCTTGCAATTCACTCATGACGGGATGACATCAAATTCAAAACCTCCTAGTCTAGCATGATGCATTGTTTTTCGTGTTCAGGTCTAGGTGACCAAGAGGGAGGATAGGAAATTGAAACTTCACAGAGCACATCTCAAGATAGGATGAGAAATTCTGTAGTTTGATCTACACTGTCGGGAAAAACTGTGTAGTGATCACTAGGAAAACAGTGTCAGCTACGAGACGAGATCTTGAAAGGGACAACTTCTGCTCGGTTTCCAAAGGTAGGATAAAGCAGGGCCACAGAGGGATTGTTGGGAATTTCTATGCAGTTTCCATGGGGAGGAAAGAGAAAGGCTATTGGGCATCTGCATAATTTCTGAAGAGAGGACAAAACAATCCTTTTGATCTATTCAGTGCAGTTCCTGGGAGGAAGACAAGGCAGAGTTCAGGGAAACTATTGCGCAGTTTTCAAGAGGAAGACAAGACATGCCACAAGGAGACTAGCTAAAAATTTTGTGCATTTTCTTGAGGCAATGTAGAGCAAGCTAGTAGAGGACCTATCAGACAAAATTGCACAATTTTTGGAGACAGTGTAGAGCAAGGCAACAGAGGCCTTGTTGATCATTTTTACGTAATTTCATAAGGCAATGCAAGGCGGGCAATATGGGAATTAGTTGGGCATGTCTGTGTTGGTTTTGGCAGTCCAGAGGGAGTCTTGATGACTGTGATTGAGAAATGCGCAGTTCAGCTAGGCTGTGGAGGCAATTTATGTGCAATTCTAGGAGGCAAACATGCTGCTCACTTCCGAGACTGGGCATCATAGCTAGCTGGAGTGACAATCTCAAGCATTACATAGTTCCAGACAATAGAGCATCACCACTGAGGGTTGAGGCTGCATAGGGCAACTCACTTTGGGTCCAAGGAAGTGAAGTTGTTCCATCGACAGATTTTCAGGAAAATGGCTAAGTGTGAGAGGCAAGTGAATCTGTGATGACTCGACATTATAATCACACACTTAACATAATTTTAAAACTTGACGACACCAACCACTGGGAAAACACAGCAAAGCGTGACCCTCTGTGGGACTGTCTAATGGTGAAAGCGATAAGTGCGACACTTGGGATAGACCTTACGATGACTGTGGCGACACTTGCACGATAATGATTACAACATTGTATCTAAGTGAAACAAGTGTTCACATAGCTAAGACAAAAGAAACACACATAAAAACCTTCAACATCACTAGAACAATATTGCAAGCATGGCACAATTATCAATATGCCAAAGATGACATTTGGTCGAACAAGAGAAAGGGAGAAAGAAATGTAGAGGAAACACACGGAATGAATTTCAGTGTTTTCAAACATGCATGTAATTGAAGATAGAATGATATGATGATGATCAACATTACTTCAAGCTATTCTAAGAGATGTACTTCAAAAGGATGTACTTTACTTACCATACTTACCCTTTGGATGGTTATGCATTTGACGAAGTTTGCATGCAGTCCTGATCTTTTATCATAAATTAGTTCCTTGGTATTTCAACCCTCAACTCCTTGAGAGTCATATAGAATTTCATCTTTCCTTGTGGTCACTAAGAGATAGATCTGTAGAATTTCAGCGGGCAGTGACTATTGCCAGGATGAGGCCTTGGGAGGACACCTTTGTGTAGTTTCTGAATGCAAGATAGACTGGTAAGATGAGGGAAAATACTATACAGTTTTTGAATACAAGGCATCGTTGCGCGATGGGGTCTCAGGAGGACACATCTACGTAGTTTCAGGTTGCAAGACAGACTGCGCAGCTGAGGGACAACATTGCACAGATTCTAGAGACAGTGGGTTTTGGCTGAGGGAAGGACACTGGAGGAAACCACTACACAATTTTGGATTCCAAGGGAGGCTGGGGTTCCTATGCAGTGCGTAGTTCTAGCAAGCAAGGGAAAAAGCTTGAGGGTTGCAGAAGTAAAGTGTGCAATTCCGAAAAACTAGATGAGGCAAGGTTGCTTGGGAAACTGGCTAAATGTGAGATCAATGAAACTGATGTAAATAGTGATAGAAATTGAATTGTGATCACACACTTGAACTTAGTGATACAACATAAACCATCCAAAACTAATAAAACATACTATGCTTTATGCAACAACCTTCATGACAAACTGCGTGAACAGAGTGCAAAACATGTGTATGTAATGAGAACAACTCATATGCACAAAGATTCCCCCTTGAAGCAGAAAAAACTTCCCTTTGCATGACAAACAATAATTCCCATGCCCAAATATGACACATACTACATAAATATGAGAATGTAAAAAACTCCTAAGATCAAGGAAGGGGGCTTGAGATTATCAACTTACTAATAAGTGACCAAGGAACGATCAATCACATGATCCATGGTAGGCTCCAAAATTTGCATGCGAGCCAAAATTTTGGAGGGTGGTTGTAGTCGCTACAACAAAAGGAAAACAATATGACAGGTATAGGGATCTTAGGTACTGGTTACAACAGAAGAGTACAAGTGATCAGGATTTGGACTATAGTCTCACAACGTATGGTTTGGTCAGATTTAGGTATAGGATCTATATGCCAGAAAACAATGAGCTCGAGAAGCTTATCTTGAGGGAATTTCATGCTAAGTTGTATTAAGGTCACCTAGTATATCAGAAGGCATTGAGAGTGGTGAAGAATTTATATTATTGTGCAAATTTGAAGAAGGAAGTGGAATATTTTGTCGCTAGATGTTTAGATTGCCAACAGGTAAAAGTAGAGTGCAATCATCTAGGTGATCTACTACATCCGATTCCAATTCTAGAGTGGAAACGGAAGGTCATTTCCATGGATTTCATTAGAGGTTTACCGAGGACATCTAGACAACATGATTCTATTATGGTTGTGGTTGATAGGTTGACAAAGGTAGCGCACTTCATTCCAGTGAAGTCTACGTATTCAGCTAGTGAGGTAGCACAGGTATTCATTAGAGATATAGTGAGGTTGCATGGTGTTCTGAATAAGATTGTGTCAGAAAGGGATGCTAAGTTCACTTCCAAGTTTTGGAAGGATTTATTTTCAAGTTTGGGTACAAATTTGGCCTTCAACAAATAATGTATGTTATGCATCAACGATGAAAGTGGGAAGAGTACCTTCCACTGGTTGAGTTTGCTTACAATGATGGGTATTGAGAGTCACTGAGGACGAGTCTATTTCAGGCACTCTATGGGTGGAGTTGTAATACTCCTATCAGTTGGAGTGATCCAGTGAACAGGGTGTTGATAGGACCAGATATGTAGGCATAGATGGAACAATAAATGAAAGTTATAAATAAGAATCTAAGAAAATCTAAGATAGACTGAAGATTTCTGAAAATCAGCATAGGCACTTAAGGATTTTTAGGTTGGGGAGCATGTGTACTTGTGCATCAAGCCTAAGAAGAGCTCCTTGAGGATTAGGTCATGTGTGAACCTAACACCTCGATATTGTGGGAATTTCGAGATCCTTGAGAGGATTGGACCAATGGCCTACAAACTTGCACTGGCTCTAACAATGAAAGCCCATGTTGTTTTCCATGTTTCATTGCTTAAAAGATATGTAAAGGATATTGATCATGTTATTGACTAGTTTATAGTGTAGGTGGATCTAGAAGGAGAATTCTAGACGAAACCTCAGTGCATTTTGTAGAGAAATATGATCATGCTCTGGAACCGAGTAATCGAGCAGGTAGTGGAAGCACTTTGGGACTGATGAAGCTACATGGGAGATGGTTGATCAAATTCAAGCTACGCATCCTTCGTTGTTTTTCTTTTGAGGAAAAGAAGTTTTGGTATATATATATATATATATATATATATATATATATATATCTATATATATATATATATATATATATATATATATATATATATATATATATATATATGTATATATATATGTATATATATATGTATATGTATATGTATATGTATATGTATATGTATATGTATATGTATATGTATATGTATATGTATATGTATATGTATATATATATATATATATATATATATATATATATATATATATATATATATATATATGTATAGATATAGATATATATATATATATATATATATATATATATATATATATATATGTATATATATATATCTATATATATACATATATACATATATATATATATATCTATATATATATATATATATGTAAATACTGCAACGAGTTAAGTTATAAAGCTCCATGGGTAGTATGTTTTTCTTTTCAACGTTTTACTAGTTGTAGGTGTCATAGAACACCGAGGACAATGTCCCCATAAGGAGGAGAGGTTTGTAACAACTGCAAGTTAAAATTTCATGTAATAAAGTTAATAAGGGAAAGATAAGACCAAGGTCATGAGACACATATTTCAAGTTGAGTGTTGGGAAAAACAACTTAGTGGGTGTTGATTTGGTTTATTATGGCTAAGGGGAAATTGGAAAAGGCAATGGAAAAGGCTTTGAAAAGGAAAAAATGAATTAATCGGAATTTTATATATGAAAATGAAGGAAAATAGGATAGAAGGAAGGTGAAAGGTCACAGGTCGCATGTGAGGAAGAAAATGAAGGAAAATAATGGAAATTGAAGAAAAGAGAGGCCTCACTAATAAAAAGGCTTCTGAGGATTAGTTCACAACCTTTTTTCAGTTTAGTTTTGGATATCTCTCTCTTCTCTCTACTCTCTCATACTCTTGCACACTTAGAGCATTCTTGGAACACTCTAGCATTGGAAAAAGGAAAGCAAAGGAGGTACAAGAAAGAAAATGAAAGTAAAGATCAAGCAATGAAGAGTTGTCTCAAGCGGATAAAGCAAGATTAATTATAGGTATCGAGTTGCATGTATTATTTCCTTGCTAGTTTTGGCATGTATGGTACATGCATGTATGTATTTGGTTCTCTTGTTGTCATTGGCGTGAGTTTTGCTAGGTGTGACAATGGTTTTTATCCTTAAATTTCCATTTTTGGATAACCATGGTGTGATGGGGTTCTTTTACTTTTTTGAGTTGGGTTGTCAGATGGTTTTGAAACTGAGTGGGGTATTCTAAGGAAAATCCCTAAAGGCCTAGGAATCCCTTGAATGGTAATGGCAGGATACACGATAAAGACTGGGGGTGGAGACAGGATAATGCCTCATGGTTTAGGTGGAGAGATTCAAAGGCATCCATTCTTGTTTAAGGCCTAATTATCCCTTGACCAGTATATGGCGGGATTGTGGTAAAGCCTGTAGTGTGTGTTTCTTTTTTTGGGCCTAAAAATCCCTTAATTGGTAATGGTGAGATACACAGTAAAGCTTGGTTGTATAGATGAGGGTTTCAAGCCTATGAATCCCTTGCCCGGTAATGGCAAGATACACGATAAACCTTGAGGATGACCTGGTTGGTTTTATTGTGAGTCCCATATTAATGCTTGGAATATGGCATGGGGATGATTGGCTGAAATAAATATTTGGTTCAGCCCAATCTATGGTCGGGTTGTATGTGAAAGTCCCTGACTTTATTGGCTTTTTCATATGTTAATAAAATATCTTTTCCTATGGTATTTCATCAGTAAATTTGCTTTTTATTATGTGGCTTTAATGGTTGTTCTATCATTGTTGTTTTGTTGGTTTTATGTTTGTTGTAAGCATGGTTTTATGACAAACTTTGGTTATGGTTCTCATCATGGTTTTTTAATAAATGAAATTTTAATGAATGTATGAACTAATAGATGATAATGCAGCTATTATGAGAGGGCATCAAACCTTCTTGACAAATATCAGATAAGTATGAGGTTCCTATGTTCAGATGTGTTTGTATGACCTCTACATTACATGTTTATGATGTATTTGATGAAATGCATGTCATGGTTAGGATGACTCTGGTCAGTTCCTAATTCAAGTTTTGCATTAGAGGCCTTGTCTTCTTGTTTTTTATCATTTTTTATAATTTCATCAAATTTTGGGCAGAGTCCTGAGTTCTAGCCTGAAAAAGTTGCTAAGATTTCGGGGTTGCTGACACATAACTTCCTGAAAAAGACTCCAGCCACATGAAGGCCTTGTTATGGGAGAAACTAGAGGCTTCTAGTCGAATGGAGGGCTTGTCATGGGAGTGACTAGGGGTTTAGGTCAGTAAAAAGGAAGTTAACTAAGCGGTTGGGCACCTGGAGTCTTTGGTTAGCCCCTGAGGGGTCCTGTAGCTCCTAAGGAGGGTTAGTTTGGTTTTGGTTTGTCGATTCCACTTCCTTAACTATACTTGGGGAGTTGAATCATATCATAGTAAATCTTCATCAGATGTTTACATTGGTGGACTAATTAGCTTAGGTAAATGCGGGAGGAGGGTGTTACAAAACAAATCGCAAAATTTAATATCAAAAGTTTAACAATGCCCTATGCACCACCCTGCGCAATGGAAATCAACAATATTAATCATTTTGCAAAGACTCATAACTATAAAATCAAAATCTCTACACAACTGCATTATCGAACATATATATGATTTGCAAATTCCTAAAAGTATCTCCACTCAAAAAAACATTATCAGTTAAAGAATGCCATGTACACATACTTTGTACTCTGAAAAGTAAAATATTTAAATAATGAAACATAATAATATTTCCCATTTCCCCGCACATACCCCATCCTCCTTAAACATTTATACGATAAACAATATATAAATTAGGGGAAGTATCTTCACATAATGGCTTTTACCACACAACTCGTTCTCTAGTTTTTTCACTAATAGAAAACACATTCGGCTTCCAATATAATATAAATGCATATATGCCACATTTCACAACAAATCTATTATGCGAAAAAATATCACATATTCCCATTAATAGTTTAACAATAATTTCCATATGCACCACCACGCACAATGAAAATTAACAATTTTAATCATTATGTTCTTTCACAAATACCTTGACCTTTGCAAAGATTCATAGTTCTAAAATCAAAGCTCTCCGCAATTGCTCCCCCACCCATACTTCGTACTCTGCATAGTAAAATATCTACCCAATGAAACATAATAATATTCCCCGCTCTCTTGCACATACCGTGTCCTCCGTAAACTTTCATACAATATACGATCAGGAAATGTGTAAAAGTATTAGATTTGTTCGAGAAATCGACAAACATACCCCATATTTCGTACAGTTAAAGCTCTACACAATGAAACATAATAATAATAATAATAGATTGAAATTAATAGTTTAACATTAATTTTCACATGCACCCCATCATGTGCAAAAATTCAAATATAACACCAATGCTCATCATAATAACACACTGTCCCTACAAAGCAAAAAAAATAATGCTAACAGTACAATACACAACCACAATAATGTTAATTCTCTCATGCAGACATCCTTCTCATTCTGCATAGCCATGTTAGTATATTTCGCACTATATATGAATTAATAAATAATGGTGGGCCATAAAAGATTTAATATATTATAGCAATTAATTAATAATAATATAATTAATTAATCTTGTTTCAGATATTGTGTACTGATGAGCCTCATCATTGGGTAATTATATGGGCCTTAATTCACCTCCTAGCTTAGTCAAACCAACTCTTCTCACAACTTATTACATGTTTTGATTATATTTTGTTTAATGAGATGAGTTAAAGTGAGATATTATGCCTAGTGGGCAAATATGCATTGAATCCAGGTTTGGAAGAGAAAATCAATGAATTTTAGCAAGACTAAGATTTGAAACTTGAATGGGACAAGGGAGAGAGATTGTAGGAGGTAAATCCTCCTCATTTACTCCTCCTCCACTCGAATATTCCTCCATTAATCACACTAGCTCGAAGTGCAAGCAGCCAAGTCATGAAGATTAGAAGGCAGCTGAGCAAGTGATAGACAAAGAGTTAGTTCATCTCGAGTTTGGGAGCTGAGCCTCCCTAAATTTAAGGAAGTCGTTGGGGACTTTGGTTGTATAAGTAGAGAGGCCTAGAGCCTCATTAGGATTTGATTTTTTATTGCAAAAACACTAGTTATTTTCGATCTCTAGACTTGTGGAAGACATTGATGTAATTTTCTATTTTAGTAATAAGAATGAGCTTTTTCTTGATCCAGTACTGAGTTGAACTCAGAGGGCTAAAGCTCTTGGGTTAGGGCCCAACCCTAGCATAAAAGGCTCCTCTTCTTGTATCTTTATGCTTAGCTTAGTTTCATAGATTCATGATTAAACTGTCTTTAGGAAGTATTTCATTGCAAGTAGTATAGATTTGTTTAATTGCTTATTAGTTTGCTTCCATTTGTGTCTTACTTCAGTAGCAGGTTAAAAGGGATAAAAGAAGCACCACAAAGATGTCAGCAGGTTTCTTGGCCTCACTTATTCCTTCTGGGATCATGATTTGACCCTTATGTAGCCCCAAAAAGATAGATTTTCATTTCTTTCATAGGATTTAGAGTTTGTTGTACTTAAACTAGCATTTGATCATTTTTGTGAGTGTATGATTTCATTGTCATCTCTTCTATATTCATTCTTGTAGTAGATCTCATCCATGATTCCATTTTATTCAAAAATTTCCTCATGCATAAGGTAGATAGTTAGTTCATTAAATTCTGATTTTATAATTCATGAGAATTCTTATTGTTTACATGACTTTTTGGAAATTACACATGTTTAATGTAGAGAAGGTGTTTCAGAAGTAGACAAAGGTCTCATAGCAAGCAACCACCTTCCAACTTCATCCACCCATAGGCATTCCTTGTTTTCATAAAAAACTTCACTAATTTCATCATTTTACATAGAAATTTCCTCAAGCATTTTGAGCAAATCCAATCATCTCCTAAAATTGGTTTTGGGTTTTGAGCGATCCTAGGCCTTTTCTCACTCCATTCAACCCATCAACCATCTTCCCTAATCCTTCCATCACCTCCAACACCCATCGTTTTACTCACAGCTGTATCCTGTAGAAATACAGGGAATCCTGTAGGTTTCTAGTACATCCTGTAGGTTTTCCTGTAGTGTCCTGTTTTGAAGCTGAATTGAGGGGAAACCTCTAGGAAGCATCCCAAGGTCACCCAAAGGTTTCCCAAACCTTCCAACCATCTCCTGAACCTTAAATCCATCGACCAGCATCCCTAAACCACCTGCCACATCACCAAAAGAGATTAGTTTGCACACTTAATTTTTCATGAAAAGCACAAAAAGACAAAATAGATTTATTACAGTCCTTTATATGCATAACAGTTGTGTTTGATGTTTTTAACTTCCATGGTTAGGATAGTATCATTTTTTTCATGTCAATTTAGCATTCTTTCAAAGAATAGCTCTTAGCAATTAATTAGGAAATGGTGTGCCTTACCATTGAATTTCAGTCTTTTTCATTATTGCAGTAGATCAGCTCTCTCTTAGAGTAGATTTCCATTTCTTTCATCAAGGAACCAAGCTTCTTCTGAATCTATAGAATTCTAGCTTGAAAACCCTAGTGGTCTCTCGCCAGGTGAACAGTGATAAAAGGCAGAACCATCACTTTTACTTGTGTATACAGCACTCTCACCTCCAAGTTTGTATGAACCTTGGGTTGATAAAGTAAATCTGGTAGCCCAGGAGCTGCAACATCCTTGTTGCAATATTGGTGCTCATAAATTTTTTGTGTCGTTGCCAGGGAGGTGTTTGAGTAATATGTGATTACTTCTTTCTTTTTTCTATTTATTTTTTCTAATATCCTACCATTAGTTTCATTTCTGCAAAAGTAATTTAGTTTGCTTCCTTTTCATTCTGCATTCTTTGCTTTCCTTTCCATTCTGAAAGTTAGATTTCAATCAAGTAGTTAATCTTTTCATTGAGTTAATAGTTTTCATTCAGTCTGCAATTTACAATCACTTTCAAAGTTTGAAAAAAATCACAAAACCAACCAAAAACATTTCCTTTCACGCTTCGTAAGAATAGGGATAACTTAGGGAAATTTTTTCCAAATATCCCCACTGCATCAAACAACCAACCTTCCCTCTTCTTTAGTGGTTTTGAATAGGAGGAACCCTTAGGTGAGAAACCAAACATATGAAGAACCTACATGGGAAGAATAAGAAGAAGAACCCATTCCTACCGAGCTAATGGCTAAAAAAAGAAATGACAGAGGGAATAGAAAGAGAGTTGAGGGTGCCTTCCATATTAGGGAAACCAATGGGGACACTAAGATGAAAAATATAATCCCCTCTTCCCTTCCTCATTTCCATGGCCTGACCACAGAAGATCCCGACACTTTCCTATTTCAGTTTTTTGTTATATGCCGAACCTATGACTACACAAATGATGAGCAAAAGTTGAAACTATTTCCATATACCCTCAAGGATGCAACTTTACGCCAGTTCATGGGTTTACCTAGGGATAGCATCATAGCTTGGGCTTAGATGCAGCAAGCCTTTAGCAACAAGTATCGTGACTGCTGTAGGTCTAAGGATACTAAAGAGGAAATTTTTAGGATCACCTTAGGTAATGATGAATCCCTAGAGGATTATGAAGAAAGATTCCAGAGTAGTTACAAAAGGGCCAAGTTCACACTTGACCTTGAGTCACTGAAGCTAGTCCTACTTAGAGGAGTAAGGGAAGACCTTTTGGATACTCTACACTTGTTAGCAGGAGGATATATATACCAGTTACCCTATGAATGTATCAAGACTTTCTCTAGAAACCATTCTAGGGCAGCTAGGAAGAAGGGTAGGGGAAGTCAACCTATGGTCAGTACATCCTCTTCCAATTCATCCATCAAGGGTGAAATTGGAAACATGTTGGAAGATTTCAAGAGTGAGATGTTGAAAACCCTTGCCTTACAGATGGACACTATACACATTAGGAGAAAGTCGGAGGAAGCAGAGAGAGCCTTGGCCATTTTCTATCCTAGATGCACCAGGAGGCACCCTAGGAATGAATGTCCATAGAATTCTGTTGAAATTTGCTCAATCTGTGAAGAAATCCACTCCACAAACAAGTGCCCTTCTTTGCCTGGACTCAAAGCTATATATCAAGGAGTTGAAGGGGTCACTGAGAAGCTCTGCTACATAAACCAAAGGAGACCTCATGGGCTTAGGCCATACCAACAAGGCATGAAAGGGTCATCCCATGCATATTACAACCTCAACCAGAACACATCCATACCTTCTTGAGGACCCCCTGCTCATGCTTCCTAGTCTACACCTCCTCCTTGGTCCTTTGCATCTCAGTATCATTCCCATCTAGCCAGCCAGTCATTTCAACCATATGATCTACCACAACCTCAGTGGAATGCACCGCCCAAGGGGTGGAGGCCCCAATACAACAATGTCCCAACTTTATTTCCTTCACCACCTACCCAACCACAACTGTTACACTCTGTTCCACCTAAAAAACCCCAGATGTCTGCCCAGCCAAATCCAAACCCGAACAACAGACAAGCACAACAAGTATACAGTGGAGAGACCTCATATCTAGCCTATGCTGTGGAGATCTAGGAAATTAACCTGAGATATGGGAGAGTTCTCCCAGATAACCAACCTTCACCTCCACCTAAGGAGGTTGAAGAAGAAAGAGAGGAAAGCAGTCTTAAATTAAATCCACCCTTTCTTGAGAGATTGACTCAACCACTCCATCCTACCCCAGAAGAGACTGAACTTCTAGGAGAATTGAAAAACCTATGTGTCAAGATTCCACTTCTCCAAGCCATCGAGGATGTACCTATTTACAACAATTTGATTAAGGAGAAGTGTTTCAAGCATCAAGGGAGGCAAAAAAGAGATGCCCCTACCATTAATGTCATTAGAGAACTGTCCAACTTAATGTTGGGGCAGGTAATCTATCCAAATTATTTGGACCCTGGAAGCCCTGTAGTAGATGTGCACATCAATGGCACCATTGTCCCACACACTTTGATCAGAGAGCTGTCCCGAGTATCTTTGCTAAGTTAGTCCATGATGCAGTAGAAATCTATATGGATGATTTCACACCTTATGGGGGTGATTTCGAGGAGGCTTTGTCCAACTTAGGTAAGGTACTATACAAATGCATTGAGATGAACCTGTCTCTCAGTCCCGAGAAATGTGAATTCTTGATGACTGTAGGGACCATGCTAGGTCATTCAATATCTCAGCAAGGAATATAGGTGGACCCAAACAAAGTAGCTATCAACCAAAGGGTCCCACCTCCTCAAAAGCAGAGAGATGTCAAAAGTTTCCTAGGATTAGTTGGATACTACGGAAGGTTCATAAAGGACTTCGGAAAGTTGGCCTCTCCTTTATTTGGGCTGTTGGCCAAAGACTCTGAGTTTATTTGGTCAGAAAGCTGTCAAGAGGCCTTGGACATCCTGAAGAACAAGTTAACCACTGCACCAATATTCCGAGGCCCAAATTGGGCCCTTCCTTTTCACATTCATGATGATGCCTCACACAAAGCCATAGGAGCAACCCTAGGTCAGATAGATGAAAATTTTCCTTATTCCATTTACTTTATCAGTAAGAATATGTAAAAGGCCGAATTAAACTACACAGTGATCGAAAAGGAGCTCCTGGTTGTTGTGCATTCATTAAAAAAAATTAGGGATGATATTACAGGCTATCAAACATTTGTCCATACTGACCATGCTGAAATCAAATATTTAATAAATAAACCTAATGTGAATGCTCGTATTATAAGATGGTTACTTTTATTACAGCAGTTTGATCTAACTATTGTTGATAAGCCTGGCAAGGAAAATGTTGTTGCAGACTTTTTGTCCAAATCAACTCTGCCTGCAGGTGAAGAGGGAATGGTTGATGACCAATTATCGGATGAGCACTTGTTTGGCATTTCAGTTCTCTCTCCATGGTTTGCTGACATAGCAAACTATTTGGTATCTGCATAGTTCCCACCAAATTTGTACTCCAAAGAGAAAAGCAAGATTGTGAGGAAGAGCGCCCCCTTCACTTGGATTGGGAGCAACCTCTTCAAACTTGGCCCAGATCAAATCTTGAGAAGGTGTGTCAGGGAGGAGGAAGTCTTTGACATCCTTTTGACCTGTCATGATGAGCCTTGTGGAGGTCACTTTGCATCAAAGAGGATAGCATTCAAAGTGTTACAAGCAGGCTATTATAGGTCCACTCTTCATCATGATGTGAAAAGATATACTAGTCAGTGTGATCGGTGCGAAAGTATGGGGAAGCCTACCCCAAGGGATGAAATGCCTTTGCAACCTCAACTGAATTTTGAGCCATTTGAAAAGTGGGGCATGGACTTCATTGGACCTATTGACCCTCCTTCCAAGCAAAAATAGTACATCATTGTGTTCACTGACTATCTAACTAAGTGGGTTCAAACAAAGGAAATTAAGGCAGCAATAGAGGAGAAGGTGGATGAGTTCTTAAGGGAGAATGTATTTTACAAATTTGGGTAGAGTTGGTCACAGATCAAGGCAACCAATTTACCTCCAACATGATTGAATACTTTCTCAGCCAACACAATATCAAGCATAGGAACTCCACTCCCTATCACCCACAAGATAATGGGTAAGTGGAGGTGACCAACAGAATGCTAGAGGGAATCTTGACCAAAGTGGTTAGCGACAGCAAGAAATATTGGGCAGATAGAGTAGTTGATTCCACTTGGGCCTATAATACCACTTGGAAGACCACCACTAATTCACACCCTATGAGCTGGTCTATGGGAAAAAGGCCCCGTTGTCCATTGAGTTTGAGTATAACACATTGAGGATGGCAGCCCAACTAGATCTAGATCTCAGCAGTGCACAAAAAGAGAGATTGCTTCAGTTAAATGGTTTAGATGAGTTCAGAATGCAAGCCCTCCTACACACAGAGGTAACCCAACTTCAAAATAATATATGGCATGATAAGAACATCAAGCACAAGAAATTTCAAGAAGGTGATTGGGCCTTGTTATATGATTCCATATATAAAGACTTTAAGGGAAAGTTAAGGACAAGATGGCTAGGACCTTATGTTATAGAAAGATGTCATGATAATGGTTAAGTGCGGATTAGGACCATAGATGCAGAGGTAATTCCTTTACTTGTTAATGGACACAGATTGAAAGTTTACAAGAGGTAATTTTCAAAGCAAGAGTTCATTTATGGTATAAATAAAATAGTGATGGTGGTGGAGCAAGTTTCAGCTCCTGCTTCATTAAATCACTAAGAGGAAAAATAAAAATAAATAAATAAATAAGGACTCATGTAAAAATCTCCATGAAGCACCTGAGTCCCACTATTGGGTTGAAAACCTCTTGGGGTAGCCCAATGGTGTCGAAGAAAAACAAGAAAAGAGAAAATGAAAAGATCTCTGGGTGAAAACCTCTCTTGGGGCACCCAAGTAAAACAGCTAGGATGAAAACCTCTTAGAGGAAGACTAGTTTTTTTCAAAAAAAAAAAAAAGAGAGAAAAAAATTCATGAAAATTTCTATTTGCAGGTCAACAAGGAGGACGATTTGTGATCAAAGGAGGACAAAAAAGTGACCTATTTCAACTCATATTTTTATTTTTTCACTCATCATCATTCATCACTCCACCATTTCTTTCATTTTTTTCACTCCTTTGCTTCAGTTTACAAGGGGACTGTGTTTTCTACAGGATCCCCTGTAAACCTAATTTCAGTGGCTCAGGAATCCTACATAAAGTGACCCTAGGGTGAGAAAATGCCCTGCCATGTCAAACAACTTCATTACCATACCTGCCTTCACTTCCATTGCCCTTGCATTCACCATAAAAAAATCAGTTTCAAAAAAAAAAAAAAAAATTCACAGTGTTCAAGAGAAAAAATGAAACAGAGAGCATAATGGAGCAAAAACTGAGTATTTCTCATTTCTTCACACTCCTATTCTTCCTCTCAATCCATGTCATCATCCTCAAAATCCCAACGAAGTGTAAGATTAAAAGTTCTGATGGAGAAGCAGCTACAAGACATCCTATAGGAAATCATGTAGCAGCCTATCCCACAAAATACAAATCATGATTGCAACAAGTTTCCAACATGAAGATCCAAGGGTAGAAGGAGCTCCAAAGTAGTAGCAGCACCATCATCTTCAACACTAGGTACCTGCACATCAAAGGAATCATCAGAGAGAAATAAAAAGGGAAGAAAAAAATAGCATGCAGCCAACACACAGGGATAAGGAGGGAAACCTTGACTCCTAAAAATTTATTGAAGGGGCCAGGGTCATTCCACAAAAAATTGCTATTCCATTATTCTTTTAACTTGAGAAGGAGAGATCCATAACTCATAGATGGATGCAAATTTCCAAGTCCAAGGGGGTGGAGGACATTGGTCACATGGAGGAGAAGCTCAGGGAGATTGGAAGAGAACTAAGTAGCTTGAGGGATAGAAAGGCCATAATGAAAAATCAGTTAGAGACAGAAAATGCATGGTTGAAAGGACAGCTACAAGAAAGAGAGAACCAATTGGCATGTATGGCCAGTCTCTCTTTGGAAGCAATCCAATGCAGGATGCTAGCTAAATACTATGCCCTATACCTTAAGGAACATTGGCTACAGTTCCAAATCAAGACCATAGTAGAGAGAGGTACTATCCCATTTCAGGATTATAGCCAGTTCATTGATCTTTGTGATCAAAGTACATTGGAAGATAGGGCCAAGATGTCTGAGTTTTATTTGCATAACATGGCCTTAACAAACATGAATGTATGGGACCTTAATGCCAAGCTAGGAGATTTACAGTTGATGGCTTTGGCATCATGGATGAACCATGAGGAAGCAAGGGCTACAGAAATGAAGAAGATATTGGCAAGAGAACAAACAGAGCCTCTTATGATCAGAGCTGAGCAGTCCAATCCAATGGCCCTCATCAGTACACATAATTTAATTTCAAATGATCATCAGCTTGCACCCAGGTGTCTTGCTGCCTAAGAGCAAGAAATTACACATTTTTAGGACATGTTCAAGTTGTTAGGGGATGACAGCATGCAAGCTTGCCTGATGAGATGGAACACATTGCCATACAGTTCAAAGATAAGAGAGTACCACTCTCCTCAAAGAATGAGAGAAGCACTGAATATGACACCCATGTACAAGCAATCTATGCAAAGGCTCAAAGTCAATTGGATTGGATTGAGACTTAGTCCACCCCTGCTCTTAGGGATGCTAGAAGGAAGAAAGGAAGAAGAAAGGAGGTAGTGGGAGGAGGTAGAAAAGAAGGCAGGTTTCTATGAACAAGAAGAGGAAACCACAACAGAGGCATGGGATGTCAAGGAGGCCACTAGAGCTATGAAAGACATGGATATTGATTGAGTTTCTTAAAGGATGAGAAACACTTTCAGTAGGGGGTGATGATAAGCCTCATCATTAGGTAATTATATGGGGTTTAATTCACCTCCTAGCGTAGTCAAACCAACTCTTCTCACAACTTATTACATGTTTTTATTATATTTTGTTTAATGATATGAGTTAAAGTGAGATATTATTCCTAGAGGACTAATATGCATTGAATGCAGGTTTGGAAGAGAAAATCAAGTAATTTTGGCAAGACTAAGGTTTGAAACTCGAATTGGATAAGGCAGAGAGAATGTAGGAGGTAAATCTCCTCATTTAGTCCACCTCCACTCGAATATTCCTCCATTAATCACACCAGTTCGGAGTGCAAGCAACCAAGTCATGAAGATTAGAAGGCAGCTGAACAAGTGATAGACAAAGAGTTAGTTCATCTCGAGTTTTGGAGTCAAGCCTCCCTATATTGAAGGAAGTCATTGGGGACTTCAGTGGTATAAGTAGAGAGACCTAGAGCCTCATTAGGATTCAAATTTTTATTGCAAAAACACTAGTTATTGTCAAACTCTAGACTTGTGGAAGACATTGATGTAATTTTCTATTTTGGTAATAAGAATGAGATTTTTCTTGATCCAATACTAAGTTGAACTCAGAGGGATGAAGCTCTTGGGTGAGGGCCCAACCCTAGCAGCAAAGGCTCCTCTTCTTGTATCTTTGTGCTTAGCTTAGTTTCATAGATTCATGATTAAACTGTCTTTAGAAGTATTTCGTTGCAAGTATTGTAGATTTGTTTAATTTCTTATTAGTTTGCTTCCATGTGTGCCTTACTTCAGTAGCAGGTTAGAAGGGATAAAAGAAGCACCACAAAGTTTTCAGTAGGTTTCTTGGCTTCACTTATTCCTTTTGTGATAATGATTTGAGGAAAAGACCCTTAGGCAACCCCAAAAATATAGATTTCCATTTCTTTCATCACATTTAGAGTTTGTTGTACTTAAACTAGCATTTGATCACTTTTTCAAGCGTAGGATTTCATTGCCATCTCTTCTATTTTAATTCTTGTAGTAAATCTAATCCATGATTCCATTTTATTCAGCAATTTCCTCATGCATAAGGTAAACAATTACTTCATTAAATTATGCTTTTCCAGCTCATGAAAATTCTTATTATTTACATGAATTTTTGGAAATTACACATGTTTAATGCAGAGCTGGTGCTTGAGAAGTAGACAAAGGTCTCATAGCAAGCAACCACCTTCCAACTTCATCCACCCATAGGCATTCCTTGTTTTCATATAAAACTTCACCAATTTCATCATTTTACATAGAAATTTCCTCAAGCATTTTGAGCGAATCCAATCATCTCCTAAACTTGGTTTTGGGTTTTGAGCGATCCTAGGCCCTTTCTCACTCCATTCCATCCATCAACCATCTTCCCTAATCTTTCCATCACCTCCAACACCCATCGTTTTACTCACCGCTGTATCCTGTAGAAATACATGGAATCCTGTAGGTTTCTAATACATCCTGTAGGTTTTCCTGTAGTGGCTTGTTTTGAGGCTGAATTGAGGGGAAACCTCTAGAAAGCCTCCCAAGGTCACCCAAAGGTATCCCAATCCTTCCAACCATCTCTTGAACTTTCCATCCATCGACCAGCATCCCTAAACCACCTACCACATCACCAAAAGAGATTAGTTTGCACACTTGATTTTTCATGAATAGCGCAAAAAGACAAAACAAATTCATTATAGTCCTTTACATGCATAACAATTGTGTTTGATGTTTTTAACTTCCATGCTTAGGATAGTAGCATTTTGTTCATGTTAATTTAGCATTCTTGCAAAGCATAGCTCTTAGCAATTAATTAGGAAATGGTGTGCCTTAGCAAATCAACTCTTTCTTAGAGTAGATTTCTATTTCTTTCATCAAGGAACCAAGCTTCTTCTGAATCTATAGAAGTCTGGATTGAAAACCCTAGTGGTCTCTCGCCAGGTGAACAGTGACAAAAAGCAGAACCATCACTTTTACTTGTGTATACAGCATTGTCACCTCCAAGTTTGTACGAACCCCAGGTTGATAAAGTAAAGCTAGTAGCCCAGGAGTTACAACATTCTTATTGCAATACTGGTGCTCATCATGTAGAGGTCAAAATTTGTGTGGAGGTTTCATTGTTTCTGAGGTTGGTAGTTTAATTTACTTTCTTGTGCGAAACTTTTAGCGCAGTGAAAGCTCTGCACAAGTTATCAATGCAGTTTTTTTGTTTTATTGGATGCAGGTAATTTATTATGCGGAAGTGCAGAAAAAATGCTTTCTCCACACAAAATCTACATGGTGGGCATACTTACATACACCATTATTATTTTCAGTATTATATAGGTCGCTTTTATTGTTGCTTCTTCGAAGGGAAAAAAAGGACAAAGAAGCAACATCCCCCGTTCTCCCGCACATACCCCCCTTTTTAAATTTTTTTATTGTTAATAGAAAACACATATGCCTCCAATATAACCCAATTATCCACTCAACGCAAAAAAAAAATCCCACAAATTAACATCAATAATTTAACAATGCCATATGCACCACCCCGCACAATAGAAATCAACAATATTAATCATTCCCCAAACACTGATAGCTATAAAATCAAAATCTCTATGCCACTGTTCTATCACACATATATACGATTTGTGAATTTGTAAAACTATCTCCGCTCAACATAACATCAATAGTTAAACAATGTATGCACATAATTTGTATTCTGGAGAATTAAACATAATAATATTTCCTGTTTCACCTCTAATGTGGTGAAATCACAACCCCCTATTTTTTAATTTGTTATCTTCATAATAATAATGGGGACCCTTTACATAAATTTTGGCTAAATCACTTTTAATATGTTTTGGTTAAGTGTGTGACAATTTTGTGAGTGTATTTTTTTTTCTTCTTCAGATTTCCATTCTAATTGCATCATTATGTTCGTTTTTTACTAATTTTTTATTGGTTTTCGTTTCATCTCATTTGAGTGCACAGTTTCCAAATGACGTTCATCCGAAAGTCGATGATTTTTACCCCTGAATTAAAATAATATATATTACTTTGATTTTTATAAATTAATTAATTTTATGTAAACACGATTTTTTTTTACTAATTACCCTACAAAACCACCACAATAAAAAATTAATATATATATATATATTTCAATTGCAATTTTTAAAATTTTATGAAATTTGAAATCGTAATACTCATTAAAAGCGAATATAATTTTTGTAATCAAAAATTAAGAAAAATAATTGTAATTTCTGTAATCTCCCCTTCTCTCCCCTCCCCTTTGTAATCAAAAAATAATTGTAATTTCTGTAATCTCCCCTTCTCTCCCCTCCCCTTTCTTCCGTCTTCCCTCCTCCTCCTCCGCTTTCCCACTCCCATCTCGGATCCTTCACTTCTCATAACCTTTTATTAAATGAAAATCCATCCTTCCAAAAATCCACCTTATAACTCCCGAGAACTTCACCTCTCCCCCTTATGCCTCCCATTACTAAATTCCTCTCATATATTTTTGGTTCAAGAATGAACCCAAAAACCATTAATCCAATGGCACGCGTTCCCTGATATTGTATTTAATAAATTTATTTTAATTAATTTGTATTATTAATTAATTAAATTAATAATATGTAATTATAATTAATTGGTATATAATCTATTTAATTCGTTAATTTAATAATCGTAATTAATTAATAATTATTTTATTTTAATTGTATAGTTAATTAAGATTAAAATTTTTAGTTAAAATACAAATTTCTAGTCTAAGTATGCATTTTCTAGATTTTTGACACTTCAATTTTGGACAGGTATATATGAAGTTTTACTTAACCAAATCAGGTCCAGGATGACTTATTAGAAATATAAAATCATGGAGAATATTTCAGAAGCAGTTTCATGGCCAGATTTGGTCATTAAATGTGATTAAAAATTAGCATAAAATTTAGCTCCAAATTTGTAATCAAAACTAATTTTCTGAGCTTTGTTTTTGCATTTCCATTTGCCCAAAGCTTCTATTTTTGCAGATCTATTTGATTATGTCATCTTTGAACAACAAGATATTTACAGGGATCAATGGGAAGCTCAAATTTCTTTTCTTTTATTTATTTAATTGGATTTTGATTGAACAATTGGTTTTTCCCAGATTTTCTAATTTTGATTTTAGTATGCAATTTAATTTATTTTTACTTTGATTTTTCTAATTCTGATTTTAGTATGTAATTTAATTTATTTTTACTTTGATTTTGATTAGTTTATGGCAGGGGATATATTGAATGGGACTAAGAACACCAAATTGGGAGCAATGTGAAGGGACCAACAAGAAAGAAGATGGAGGATTGGCAACAACAACTTCAATATTTCTCCATTTTTAGTTTTCATTTTTGTAATTAAATAACAGTCTCGAGAATGTGGAAGGGGTTCCTCTTCTCTACAACTAGGGAATTTTTAAGCACTATTGTAATGGGTTATTAGATGTAGGGTGAGGGGAATACTTCATATGTGAGGTGTTTAGGGGAAATGATGTGATTTTTCTTGTTGTGCCTTGGCATTTTTTTAGTATATTGTGAGATGAATTATGGAGTGACAGAGTAGTTTGAGCCCTAAAAGAGAAGATTGTTTTGCAATACTGTAAGAAATTTCTTCAAGGAACTGAAACTGCTCATGGACTACAAAATTTGTAATGATGTTCTAGTACAATTTTAATAAATTTTCATTCAAATGCATTATTGTTTGGTTTGTAAGTTAATCTATTATTGCAAGAATTCCTCTAATTGATTTTAATTTATATTCTAAATAATGTATTGCATTATGATATTAGGCACTTATGTTGTATCAATTTCTATATGTTATTGAATCTCAGTAAGAGCTATCGTTGAGGATCATAACATAATTAAAATCAAGATGAGTTCATTAAGATTTGAATGCATTCAAGAGTGACTATTTATTGTTTAAATACATTCCCATTTCATTTTCTCTTTCATTAATTAAATGAACTTCTTCTTTTAATTGATGAAAATTATAGAATAAATTCAATCTTTATATAAACAATCATCTTCCCTTGCTTAGTTATTTCACCTGCTCTTGAATTGAGAGAAGGCTATCCTTTTCGAATTCAAGATAGGGTTAGTTTTTGCTTTGATATTATAGTAGATTTGCATTCAGATTTAATTCTAAATTCTAGAAGTCCCCTCAAGTGGGGGTAGACCTTAGATGTGGCTTGGTTGAGTCATAGAGTCAGCTTAAGGATCTTCTTGCTTGCATGTGCAAAACAAGAGGGTAGATTTGATTTCTATCTTTTTATTGAATAATAGATATATTATAAGCCAACAGAGAGAGAGAGAGCAGGTAATTGGACCCAATTGAACTAGTCAGAACCACCAAATGAAACAGATAAGGGCTTAGTTTGGGCTCTAACCGAGAGATCTCCTAGACATGTGGAAGGAGGGCTGCAATAAATTTTTTCTTTGAATATTTTGTGCTTTAAGATTTTATCTTATTACTATGGCTCCACTTAAAAGGTCACCTAAGAGTTGCTTTACCGGGTTTCCACCAGCTTCCACACCAGTAAAGGTTGTCGAGATTCTGTCTAAGAACAAATTCGATGGTAATATTTCTTATTTTGATCATTTCCTTCAGTGTATTTTAAATTGTAATAATTTCAATCTTGACGAAGGTGTTATTTGCAAGATCTTCACTCTTACTCTAACAAATCACGCTAGAAACTAGTGTCAATCCCTTCCAGTTGCCTCTATACATAGTTGGGATGAATTTTCGAAGATTTTCTTTCATGATTTTCAGGAATATGACTACGAAAAGGTGTGTGATCGATTGAAAGAATTGCGTAGGATGGAAGGTGAGCCTTTCGACAATTTTTTAATTAGATTAAAATTAATTTGTATGCATTTTCAATCCAAATATTTGCCTCCACAATTTCAATTAGTGGGATGGTTTAAACATTTAGTGTCTTTATCCCGTAATTCTATTTTTTATCAAGAACCAGAAAGCATATGTACCATTGTTGAAAATTCAATTGTTCAGAATGACAATGCTTATCTTCCACAAGTTACAACTGAAAATACATTAATCATCAATCTCAATCAGAAATTGTTGTTGTTGCTCAAAAAAATGATGTTGATCTCATATCTACCCCAAATTTAAATAATGCTTCTTTATCTGATGAAATAGAAAATCAACAAGATGTAAAGTTCATTAGCAAAAATAAACAACAATTAAATCAACAACAAACCAATCAGCTAGAGAATGTTAGAAATATACAAATTGTTGCAATTAATTTAGAATAGTCTTTTGCTGATAATTATCTATCTCACACTTCAAATCAACCTAACAACAATTTGCAGAGCAATCAAACATATGGCAGATCTAATTTTTGTGAAGACATGGATCAACGATCTAAATTCTGCAATGGTACAAATGTGGAAGAACTTATTTTGGAAAGTGAGCAATTTTTTGTAAATAGAGAAACTTCCAGGTATATATCTTCAATCTCTTATTTTTGTCTATATCCTGATATTTTTAGTAACAATAATTTAATTCATAATCAATAAACAGTCCCTTTGAACACAAATTTAATTTTAGAAAATAGAGGAGTTGTTATTGATGATGAATTATTGTCTAATTTTGATAATGGTAGAGAAAATTCAATCAATAATATTTTCAATTATCATGGAGATTCTCTTAATCTGGAATTTAATTACCTTCTTGGCTCTGATTTATGTTATTTAGAGGAAAAGAACACTAATGAAATTATTTATAATGATGACTCTAAAACTAAAAATCCTCAACCACTTTTCTCTTCAAAATTGGTTTTGGTTGATTCCCATATTTCCAATTCCTTAAGTGAATCTATTTTTGAAGATGCAAATAACATTAAGCAAGAAATCGGTCCATTTTCATTTTCAAACATTAAATCATTGTAGTGATTTTTGCATTCAAGAGGCTATCCCAATCTTTGCTTCCTACAATGATGAAGTATCCTTGTTCAATCATATGTCTGAAATGCCCCAATTTCAGCAAGTAAATAATTTTAATTTTATTATCTCTACAGACACTTGTGGGAAGGAATTTTTTTCAAATAAATCACAGTTGTGTCGTACCAATATTTTTAATATTGATGTATATTGTTATTTGCCTTTTTCTCATTTTTCTCAGTTTGAATTTATGTTTCTTTCAAATTTAATTTTTAAATTTCGAAAACAATACATTGACACTTTGAATATTATGACTCTAAACACTCATCAAATGCATTGATAAGTATACATGAAGATCAATTCCAAGGTCATAAGCATGAGCATTAACAACTTTTAATTTTTCAATTTTATTTATTGTTCATTTCAGGCCAATTTATGTCTTATTTTGAAATGATTTTTTTACAAGTTTCAGCATTTGAAAGTGCTTCATTACACTTTGGCTAGCGATGTAATACTTCTAGAAATATTCTAAATTTCCATCCATATTTTATTAATTCATTTGGAAAATATCTGGAAGTTAGTTCTCAAGAATAGTTCTGACTTTTGTTTTGTATATAATACTATCAGTGTACAACAGGCTATGACATTTAGAGGTTTATCATTTTCATCTAGCCTGTTATTTTTTTTGTTTCAATTTCTTCCAAGCATTAATAGAAATACATACTGATTTGTACGATCCCATAGGCATATGGTTAGAAGAATTTCAAGGTAAGAAATTTGTAAATAATTCTATTTTGCTGAACTTGTTAGATGTACATAGTAGGCTGAATTTTTTGTTTGATAATCTAGCTACAATTTTATTTATGTTTCTATTTTTTAGTATTTTTATGTGTTTAGAAATAAAACTAAGAGAACGGTTACACTGGAAGTATGATTTCACCTAATTTCGATATGCTCTTTAAATTATGATAGGAATAGAACTAGTGTACCTGATTTGATTTTTTTTTTGTTTCTTCTTTAATAATACATGTAGAAGAATAAAGAGAGCAGTCAACCCTTTTTAGATCATAGCATGTTTAGGAAAGTATTTATTTTATCATTAGAATTTTTATTTTTGGGCTCTATATTAATGTTTCTCTTCCTTTTCTTTACAAATGCATGTTATGAGTCAATAATATTTTGTCATTTCTCCTTTATGCAACTGAAATTGATTGTTTGTCTATTTCTTGTTCAGATTTAAAAAGAAAAGGAAATTACAAATAAATTCTTGCAGTAGTTATAAAATGCTCATATCCAGGATTTTACCTATGTCTGTTCCGGATCTTGATTTGAACCTATACATTACACTCATTTAGCTTACATCTTCTTTAGTCACATTTATTTCTCCCGAGATAATTTAGAGACTCTAACTAGTCAATATTGGAACCTCTTTCCTCTATTTTTCGTTTCATTTTTAAGAGGATAACCTTTCCGAGATCTTTCCCTCGAAGACCTTGAACTTGCAAAATTATCAAACTCTCAGGTCTGTCTTATATTAGAATCATTTTAAAATATGCTTTGATATTTCTTTACGATATTTCCATTTCCCTCTATACTAAGCCTCTTACTTCCTTAGAACCTCGGGATATGAGACTAATGTAATCTCGTTGGCCTCTGGTCAATTCATCCATTACTAGACAACTCGACCTATCACTATACTCATATGGAGTCCTCTTTGATTATATGTGTATCTTTACATTGACTTCCATGTTATCATTGTGTTCAAGAGCTTGGATGAATTTTTATTTATAGTTTCAACAAACTTCCAAGCATTTATTCCTTGGGATGACTAAGTAACTTTGGGGATATCCATTCTACTTGGTTTGTCCTCATGGATCTGTATTGATATACTTTAATAAACTATGGCTTACTCACATTTTGATCTTTATAACAATGTGGCCAATTGGTAAGAAAATACAAAATACAAAAAGACAATGGATCATCGTAAATTTATGTTAGAATTCTCTTGTGGTTTTGTTATATCGGTCTATACTTATAGTGCAAAAGATTTAAGTCCTCTCCATATACACATAAGTGTTATATCGGTTGGGGCTTGGTCTTAATTCTTGAAATTTTATGTAAATCTTGGAGTTGATATGAAATCTTAAGAAATGAAGAGAACAATTATCACTGCAATTCATAAAGAAGCACATCTTCATTTTCATTTCTGATCGGTTTTCTTACTTTCGATTCCTTGAACATGAAACATTATTTTCCTAGCTTTACTGCTCACTTTAGTTTACATTTAATAAGTGATGATTTTTGGGCTAAAGAAAACTTCATAGAAAGCCACTTCTTCATGCTTTTAATTCCAATTAAAAGAAGAGGTTATCTTTTGATGGAGAAAATTGACATCTTAAGGTAAAATTAAACCAAATTATTCAATGGTAAGTCTCATATGCCCACTTTCATCCTTTTACATTTCTTTTCACTTTTCGTTTCAGTTTTAATTTTAGGTTTGTTGATATTAAACTCTAGTTTGGAGGCCTTCAAGAATTGTTTCACACCCCTACCAACTTATATTTTGCACTCATACTCTTTGTGTTGTTCGATTTTGAGTTTTGAGGGAGAAGTATTGATGCTCACCAAATCAGCTAAATTGAGGAATAGATAAACCTTCAATTTGTTTCTCGTATTATTAAAAACTTGGTAAGATATTCTTATGCAAGCTTTGTTCTGAACCCATAAAATTTGCAAGGGAAATAACCTTTTCTTTTGGCTTCATTTTACCTCAAGACTACTATTCACTTTATGGTCTGAGAGTCTAATTGCTTATAACTCTGCAAGATAAAATTTATTAACATCTCAAATAAGATGAACACACATGCTTGTCTTATTTTACTCTTTTTTGAGACATTTTTATAGTTTGTCTTGTTGGGGTTGTCTTTTTAATTTGGGCTTTTCATTCAATTTTCCTTTCCTTATTTGACATTTTTGGAGTATGTTGATTTCTTCTTTCGGTTTAGTTTGGATTTATTTTTCCTTTTGCCATTGGTTATGGATTGATTTTGTTGATATTACCAAGGTTTATGTAAAAGGGCTTTTCATACCCAACATTGGTTGGTAGAGATGAGAATTTTTACTCTGTCTATTTCAATGGGTTTCATTTACCTTTTCAAGGTATATCTTTATGGAATTCTAAAGCCCTCTTGCCTTAAATATTTTTCATGGAGAAACATGTATCATTTCTAAGTGATATAGTTCATCTTTTGAAGGAAAGAACTGACCTTAAGTTTAACTCAATGAATCCCTCTCATCCCTCCATCTTATAAAAGCCTCTGAATTGGTATTCGTAGGGAAGAATATGGAGTCAACATTATGGAAGTATTATATCCATTTTCTTAAGTCCATTTTACCATCCCACCCCTTTCACTCAGCTACATCATAAACTAAGCTAAAAAATGTGCTTATCAAAAGGGCGATTAAAAGGGGAAGCATGAGGAATACAAGTAAACCCATTGGGGCTATAGACACTCAATGGTAGTGGGGCCGTGCTTATATTGTTAAAATTGGAAACCAGGGCAAAACTTCATGTGGGTCATCTTATTCATGGCTAATAATATTTTTATTAGATTCCTCTCGTCGAGAGGTGTAGGATTGATATAAAGATCATCCAATTCTGATAAGTATTCATGGAGATATGAATTTATTTTGATTATGGAATTATTATCAAGCCGACCTACAACTCATGTAGGCTCAGAAGCCCAACAGTCGCATCTATTCACCCACCAACGTTGTGTATAAATATAAGAGGACTTTTCCTCATTTAGACTCACTCATCTCATCACATCTCTCTCTCTCTACTGCGCAGATATGAGTCTCTTCTCTACTGCGCTGAAATGGGTCTCTCTCTCTCTCACATGTGAAGCCGGAAGCTGTTGAATTTGAAGCTGCAACTGCAGAAGTAAAGATTGAATTGCGTGGCCTAGAAGATCTCCTCTTTGGAAATTCGTTGTAGGTTCGTCTGAACCTCCTTTGAAAGCCGCAACTTTTGGTGGTGGAATGAAGTCAATCCGATGAACGGTTTGCAAGATATCGACTACCCTAGTTTGAAGCCGGAAACTGCTGAAACTGAAGCTGCAACTACAAAAGTAAAGATTGACTTGCATGGCCTAGAATATCTCCTCATCTGAACTGCGCTGTAGGTTCATCTAAACCTCCTCTAGAAGCCGAAACTTTTGATGGTGGAATGAAGTCAATCCGACTGTCGGTTTGTGAGATATGGTCTGCCCTAGTTTGATAATGAAGCCGCTAATGCTGATGCTACTGATCTAGGGTTTGCTACTGCCGATATGAATCAGATTTATTGTACTATTTCTCTCTGCTGAATTACTGAAGATAAAAGAATATTTGATCAAAGGGTTTGCCCACACATTGTGGGGTTTGTCCCTGGCTAGCCGCCACATCTTGTGTCTCTTGTCTTGGATTGTTTTCTGTCGATCGTTTAATGTTCTATCTGCACTTTACTTTATGTACATGTGATTGCTAATTGGTGGAATATAATAAGAAAAAAAAGTAAACTGTTATAAGCATAGAACATACCATAACTTAACATGGTATCGGAGCTGAGGTGAAGACAAAGCCCGAGCAAGAGCAAGAGCAATCATTGAAGAGAAGATTGGCAAAGCTATCCTAAAAGAACTATGGGGTCCTCAACACTCTTTCCTGCCGAAGACAAGCTCCGTGAGAAAGCTGACTATCACGGATGGAAGATGTCTATCGATCTAGCCCTTGAAGATCAAGGAGTGTTGGACCATGTAAGAGGCAATATTGTTGAGCCTTCATCAAATGCATCTGCTGTTGCCTGGAACAAATGGAAAAATGGAGAAGTCCAAACAAAGAAGATCATCTGGGACTCTATCGACAAGCGCTTGGTGGCCTACATCTCTGATCTAGACACCTCCAAGGAAATCTACGACAGACTGGTGAGTTTATTTAAAGTTAATGATGCAAATCAAGTTTTGTTTCTTAGAAATAAGTTGAGGGAAATCAAGAAGGGTAAAGATGAAAGTATGCAAGCATACTTCTTAAGAATCACCGAGATCAAGAACGATCTCCTATCTATTGGGGAAACCATTACTGACAGAGAAATGGCACTCACAACTCTTGGAGGATTACCATCTGAATGGTATGTGTTCAGGACCACTCTTCTGAACAATAATGTAATTCCTAGAATGGATTCAAGAAGAAACAAGGGAAGAAGTGCAAGAAATGCCCATGCCTAAAGGTCCTCCTGCTGCCTTTTCTTCTCATGCAAAGAAAAGAAATAATTCCGGGACTAAATCAAAAGGAAAGGTTGGACCTAAGGCTAGAAGAAAATGACGATGTTACATTTGCGATAAAGCAAGTCACTATGTATGAGATCATGGACATAAAGGGCAACATGAGATCATGGACATATAGGATAGCATGATGATGATGCACACTAGTTTGAGCAGCATTATGATGGATAAAATCATGGAATGGGCAGCATGATGATAATCATGATTAGAGAAGCATGGTACAGTATGCAGTGGTGCAACTCAAAATCCCTTTGATGGCAATCAAAGGAATGACAAATTCAACAGCAAAGGTAAGAGGAGAGCTGGGAATCAAGGAAGAGGACAAGCATTCAAGAAGGCTAGAAATTCTAGGATGTATTAAATGCACCTGACCTCAAAAGGAACCTAGTGTCCATCTTGGAAATGGAAGACAGAGGCTACAAGGTAACCTTCAGCAATGGCAAGGTATGTATATGGAAAAATAATATTAAAGATGCCTTTACTATTGGGTTTAGTGTTGATTCATTATATCAGGTCGATGGATGTCCGCTAGGTGTCATGTCTTGTGACAACTCTTTAGTCCGAACTTTGGCATCGGAGGTTTGCCCACCTTCATTACAATGCTCTACCCGATGTGAGACAAATGGTAACAGGGATGCTCAAATTCCAAGTAGAGAAAGAAGGTGTATGTCCGGGATGTGCCAAAGGAAAGCTCAAAAGGAGACCATTCCCCTCAAGCCAAAGCAAGACCTCTGATATATTACAATTGGTTTACTCAGGCATACCTGAGGTTGGCATTAAGAGGGAGACTACTACACCACATACTCTTGAGCAGAATGGTGTGGTGGGAAGGAAGAACCACACGATGATGGAAGCTGTCCGGGCCATGCTACATGATCATAGACTTCCAAAGTTTCTATGGGCTGAAACTACAATCACCGTAGTATATGTACAAAATTGATGCCCTCATCAAGCATTGGGTTCCTAAACTCCTGAAGAAATGTTCATCACCGGTCAAAGGAAAGTCGTGATTAGTCATGATGTCACCTTTGACAAAGATATGGCTCTCAGCAAGGTGGACAATCTGCTGACTTTGAGTAGCTCTCAAGAAGCCGACACCAGGGAACTGAAAGAAAAGGATGATGAATCAATGCCTAATGTAGAAGAACCCATGGATCCGATTGATCCTCATCCACATGAGCCTTCCTCTTCTAGGAAGAGGCCTTCATGGCTTAAGGGGTTACTTGATGATGCTGAAGGACATGTTGCACCCCGAGGAACCTTTCGTGAAAGTAAGAAACCTAATAGGTATCAAGGATACCTGACCATCATGAGCACGATCATACAAAATGAGCCTTCGTCATTCTCAGATGCCGTCAAGCATCAAGTATGGAAGGATGCTATGACCGAAGAATATGAGTCTATCATAAAGAATGATGTTTGAGAAGTAGTTCCCAGACCCCAAGACAAGACTGTTGTTACTTCCAAATGGCTTTACAAGATAAAGAATGCAGCAGATGGAAGCACGGAAAAGTATAAGGCTCGAGGTTTCTCCCACCCAAAAGGAAGGTATAGACTATGATGAGATATTTTCACCTGTTGCCAGATATACGACCATCCGCTCGATCATAGCCCTTGCCGCTTCACAAGGATGGAACCTACATCAGATGGATGTTAAGACCGTGTTCTTGCATGGTTCTATCAAAGAAGAGGTCTATGTGAAGCAACCTGAAGGATTTGAGATTTATGATTGAAAATCTCATGTATGCAGGTTGAAGAAGGCTCTCTATGGGCTGAAGCAAGCACCCCGAGCATGGTATGAGAGGATCGATAGCTACTTGATGAAGCTGGGATTCACTAGGAGTGAAGCTGATCCTAACCTTTACTTTAAGGTTGAAGATGACAAGCCTCTCATACTAGTGTTGTATGTGGATGACCTCTTTCTAACAGGTGCAAACCCTCTCATTCACAAATGTAAGAGGGAGATGGCTTCTGAATTTGAAATGAAGGACCAAGGACTTGAAGTGTGGCAGAAGCCAAGGGAAATTTTCCTATCTCAAGGAAAATATGTGGTAAATATATTGGAAAGATTTGGCATGATGGACTGCAAGCCTGTGACTACCTCGAGGATCTTAACTTTTAGAAGTTATATTGTAGTGATGTCGGACCAGACTTGGGAAATGCCTCTGAGTTTCAAAAACTCATTCGCATTGATGTTCTTGGTGAACCTCTGTCTGAACATATGTTTTGCAGTTAGCATTGTGAGCTCATATTTGGTTGAGCCTCACTGGATTGATGCCAAGAATCTTCTGAGATGTCTTCAGGACTCAATCTCTCATGGATTAAGATACACTGCCAGAGATGTGAGACTACTTGGATATACTGATGTTGATTGGGCAGGCAGTGTGGTGGACCGTAAGAGCACTTCCGGGTGCTGTTTCACCTTGGGATCTGCTTCGATATCCTGGATGAGCAGGAAGCAGAATTCGGTGGCTTTGAGCACCGCCGAAGCAGGATATATTGTTGCTAGCATAACCTTGTGTGAGGTAGTCTGGTTGCGAAAGCTCTTCAGTGAGCTGTTTGGATTTACATTGGATACCACTGTGATTCTCTATAACAACCAGAGGTGGGATTCGATTATTGAGGAATGCCGTATTCGTCGATTGCTCCAACAGATAGACATCATCTAGGATATGGTAAGTTGATGAGCAAGGAGGCTCCATCGCATTAAGATGATGTACAGGTTGATACACCTTGTCAAAGCCCCGAGGAAAGATCTAATCTGTGATTTTCCCAAACGACTTGGAGTCGGTAAGAAACCCTTGTACAAGGGTCCTGCATGTTGCATACATTGAGCTCTGGGAGTTCTGAGGGCTTGTGGTTATTACTGAAGCAACATACGACCACAGGGTGACTCACCCTCCCCTGGTGGTGCACACTGGAACAAGATGATTCGCTCTCTTGTGGGACAAGATGATTCGCTCTCTTGTGGGACAAGATGATTCGCTCTCTTGTGGAACAGGATGATTCACTCTCCTGTGTAGCAGGATGATTAGTTCTCCTGTGAGGCCTGGATTGATGTGTTCTCCATGGCGATTGTAGTAGGATTGATGTGTTCTCTTGTGAGGCCTGGATTGATGTGTTCTCCATGGCGGCCTGGATTGATGTGTTCTCCATGGCGATTGTAGCAGGATTGATGTGTTCTCCTGTGAGGCCTGGATTGATGTGTTCTCCATGGAAATTGTAGCAGGATTGATGTGTTCTCCTGTGAGGATAGGATTGATTAGTTATCCTGTCGAGGCATCCTGCCCATGCAGTCTAGGACTCATGGGAAGTACCTCTCATCTGATCAATGAGCAGGGAAATTAAGTTAGGGACCATAGTAGTATCGATGGACGCATCGTTGTAACTACCGTACTCCCTACGCTAGGATGACCTCCATTGATCTGGAATCAATGATACTGGTCTGGGACCAGTGGTAGGAGTTGTACCATACTATGACGCTAACTTCGGGTCGGTTGAGACTGGTCTGGGATCAGTGGTACATACTCTGAGACTGACTTTGAGTCAGTGGAGGATGATATTGGTCTGGGACCATTGGAGTTGTACTCACTATGACGCTGAATTTGGGTTGGTTGAGACTGGTCTGGGACCAGTGGTACATACTCTGAGACTGACTTTGAGTCAGTATGATACATCCTCGATCATTTCTTCTTCTTCATAATTCGGACAAAAGCAGAGTAGAACAAAACAATGCAAGAGCAGAGCAGAACAGAACAAAACAGTACAGATCAGAGCAGGGCAAGGGTCAGGCTGTACAAGGCAGTGCATTTGATGGATGAATAGTAACGACCGATAGACAGATTGCAGATGAAGTTCTCCATGGTTGAGAGGGAGTGTTAAAATTGGAAACCAGGGCAAAACTTCATGTGGGTCATCTTATTCATGGCTAATAATATTTTTATTAGATTCCTCTCGTCGAGAGGTGTAGGATTGATATAAATATCATCCAATTCCGATAAGTATTCATGGAGGTATGAATTTATTTCGATTATGGAATTATTATCAAGCCGACCTACAACTCATGTAGGCTTAGAAGCCCAACAGCCGCATCTATTCACCCACCAATGTTGTGTATAAATATAAGAGGAATTTTCCTCATTTAGACTCACTCATCTCATCACATCTCTCTCTCTACTGCGCAGATATGAGTCTCTTCTCTACTGCGCTGAAATGGGTCTCTCTCTCTCACACATGTGAAGCCGGAAGCTGTTGAATTTGAAGCTGCAACTGCAGAAGTAAAGATTGACTTGCGTGGCCTAGAATATCTCCTCTTTGGAACTGCACTATAGGTTCATCTGAGCCTCCTTTGAAAGCCGCAACTTTTGGTGGTGGAATGAAGTCAATCCGACAAACGGTTTGCAAGATATCGACTGCCCTAGTTTGAAGCCGGAAACTGCTGAAACTGAAGCTGCAACTGCAGAAGTAAAGATTTACTTGCGTGGCCTAGAAGATCTCCTCATCTGAACTGCGTTGTAGGTTCATCTGAACCTCCTCTGGAAGCCGAAGCTTTTGGTGGTGGAATGAAGTCAATCCGACTGTCGGTTTGTGAGATATGGTCTGCCCTAGTTTGATAATGAAGCCGCTAATGCTGATGCTACTGATCTAGGGTTTGCTACTGCTGATATGAATCAGATTTATTGTACTATTTCTCTTTGCTGAATTATTGAAGATAAAAGAAGATTTGATCAAAGGGTTTCCCCACACATTGTGGGGTTTGTCCCTGGCTAGCTGCCACATCTTGTGTCTCTTGTCTTGGCTTGTTTTCTGTCGATCGTTTAATGTTCTATCTGCACTTTACTTTATGTACATGTGATTGCTAATCGGTGGAATATAATAAGAAAAAGAAGTAAACTGTTATAAGCATAGAACATACCATAACTTAACATATATGAAATTAAGGAAAAATTCATCGGGGTACTGACCAGGCTCACTAGCAAAGAAGCGATGTCAAAGACCATTCATATCAATGGATATATGATTTATCAAAAATTCCCTATCTGTACATTCTTCTATCACTTATACAAGGTAATCTTAAATATTAAATATTCCCTAAGATTTGGATTTAAGGTTTTAGACTCAATCTACTTCAGGTACTTATATTTTTGAATTTATATTACTTTATTCACTAATGTGGGACCCATGAGAAATGTTTTATTGTTTAATGGCTTAATAGAATTCCTCTGTTTTAACCTTCGAGAAAATTAAACTCATCATCTTTTAATGAGAGATAACTGGTTCTTCCCCGTGTGTTGCCATTATTGTGGTGAAATCACAATCCCCCCATTTTTTAACTTATTATCTTCATAATAATAAGGGGAACCCTTTACATAATTTTTTGCTAAATCACTTTTAATATTTTCTTTTGGTTAAATGTGTGACAATTTGTGAGATTTTTGTTTTCTTCGAATTTCCATTTTGATCACATCATTGCCTTCGATTTTTGGTTAGATTTCTATCAATTCTTATTTCATATCATTTGGAAGCACAATTTGTAAACAATGCTCATCCGAATTTCGTTGATTTTTATTGCCGAGGCTAAAAAATGTACAAAAAGTATATTACTTTGATTTTTGTAAATTAATTATTTTTATGTAAATACTAATTTTTATTAACTATTATTTTATTTTACTATTTTTCCTATAAAACCACCGCAGTGGAAAACTAACATATATATCGTAATTAAAACTAATATATATATATATATATATATATGGAAATATAGGATCCCAATATTGAAAGTTTATTTCAATTGCAATTTTAAAAAAATTACGAGATCTGAGATCTTGATGTCATTAAAAGTGTCTATAAGTTTTGTGGTAAAAAATTAAAAGTAGTGGTTGTACTTGATATGAGGGGGAAAGTCCCACCTTACCTCACCTCCATCTCAAATCCTTCACTTCTCTTAACTTTTTATTAAATCTCCTTGAGATCCTCCTTCCGAGATCCATCCTCACATCCACCATCCACCTTATAACTCTTGAGAACTTCACCTCTCCTCCTTATTCCTCCCATTACTAAATTCCTCTCCTCATATATTCCTGGTTCATGAATGAATCCAAAAACCACTAATCAAATGGCAGGGACTTCCATGATATTGTATTTAATAAATTAAATTAATTTACTTTAATTCATTTTTTATTTTAATTAATTTAATTAATAATTTGTAATTATAATTTAATTTTCTAATTATAATTAATTTGTTAATTTAATAAGTGTAATTAATTAATTTTAATTGTATAGTCAATTAAGATTATAATTTTTAATTAAAAATACAAATTTTTGGTATATGTATTTTCTAGAATTTTGGTAGTTTTGACACTTCAACTTTGGACTGGCATATTTGGAGTTTTACTTAACCAAATCAGGCCTAGGACGGCTCATTAGAAAGATAAAATCATGGACAATATTTCTAAAGTGTATAATGGTTTGTAGATTTATGTGGTGTGGTTTTTGAGAAACTGAATTCAGATATTCCACAATGTCCATATTTTATTTGTCGACGTTTCGATGGTTTATTGACCAGATTTGGTTACTAAATGTGACTAAAGATTAGCATAAAATTAAGCTTATAATTTACAATTAAAACTAATTTTCTGAGTTTTGTTTTTACATTTTCATTTGCCCATAGCTTCTGTTGTTGCAGATCTATTTGATTATGTACTCTTTGACCAAAAAGATATTTACAGGGATCAATGGGAAGCCCAATTTTCTTTTTATTTTATTTATTTAATTGGATTTTCATTGGAGAATTGGTTTTTCCCAAATTTTCCAATTCTAATTTTAGTATGCAATTTAATTTTTTTTTATTTTTTATTTTTATTGGTTTCTGGCAGGAGATCTATTGAATGAGGTTAAGCACAACAAATTGGGAGCAATGAGAAGGGACCAACAAGAAAGAAGATGGAGGATTGACAACAACAACTTCAACAATTCTCCATTTTTAGTTTTCATTTTTGTAATTAAATAACAGTCTTGAAAATGAGGAAGGAGTTCCTCTTCTCTGCAACTAGGGAATTTTGAAGCACTATTGTAAGGAATTCTTTGTTGTAGGGTGAGGGGAATAATTATGATCTGTAAACTATCATGGATATTCAACTGGAAACTTTATCACAACAGATCTTATAATATTATATTAAGAATTTGAGATTCTACACTATTACAGTTTTATTTAATTTCTAGATCTATAAAATTAATTGTAATTAGTGCATGCATGTAAAAGTAAATCAATCAGAAAAGTAGAGAACAACAAAATAATATCACACACACATAATACACAAGATATTCTCTCTGGAAAACCCTTTCAGGAGAAAACCCAGCGAGAAGGTGAGGTCGCTTCACTCTCTTTCTTTGTCTGGAAATATGGCTGCAGATACAAAGAAGTAATGTATGTGGCTCGTGGGCTGCTATAGTTGACAGATCCACTCAATCTGCTCTACCTCCTATCTCTCCTGGCTATCTTTTCTCAGCTATGGCACAAAATTCTCTCGAAATAATGGAATGCCTCTTCCTCCTATTGGCCTGGTTATAACACAGTCCGATAGCCTACTAGTGGTTAAGTTTGACTACATTAACTCCTAAATAGAGTTACAAAATAGATGCTTCTAGAGTCTTCTACATTGCAAACACATGGCTAGCCCCTTTTCCATGAATAATGGGGGTTAACGTGACATCCTCCCAAACTATGGGTGTGAAAACTTGAAGGTCAACTTTTGAGTGGCATAAATTTTTCATATGGACTCCGATTGACGTGATTCTTGCATTGTAGAAAATATTTATGTGTGTAGAATAGCATTATAGGTGCAACATCTAAGCGGAAAATTTTTACCCCCCAAAAAAAGTTGTTTGATACCTCAAAATGCTCCCAGAAGGTTTCAGACCTCATTTTTCCAAACTAGGTCCCACCGGTAAAAACAGTCCCGTGAGTTTATTCCTCCACTTTTTCAACTCCAAATGCATCGAGATAGATGAAAAACAATATAATGATCCAATTTGGATCAACTTCATATTTTAGGTGTTTAGGGGAAATAATGTGATCTTTCTTGTTATGCATTTGCACTTTTGTATTGTATTTTGAGTTGAATTATGGAGAGACGGAGTAGTTTGAGCCCTAAAAGGGAAGATTGTTTTGTACTACTATAAGAAATTTTTCAATGAGTTGAAGTTGTTCATGGAATGTAATTTTTGTACTGAAGTTATGGTATGATTTTACTAATTTTTCATTCCAATGCACTATTGTTTGAATTGTAAGTTAATCTGTAATTTTTTTTTTCTCAGTAAAAACTAATTCTATTAAGAGGACGTATGGTACAATAAGAAGTTACAACCAAGAGACGCAAGAGCACAGGCAGCCGGAAAGGATAGACTATCCACCTCGGCCCCTACAAGAAAAAGAGAAGAGAGCAGTACTGAACAAAAAGAAACAAGAAGAACAGAGGGGTAAGAGCAGAACAAAGGATTCTACCCAGTATGGGTAGAATCAACTATTCAGCATTTTTTCCCTTTCTTTTTACCAACTTTGACCCAATCAAGATGACTCTGTTGAGCTGGCATGATTTGCAAACTGAGCTGGGCTGACGGAGAGGTCTCCTTGTCTGAATCCGAGGGAGAGGACTCATGAGTTCTTTTCTGTGAGATTGGTGGGACAGACGAATCCACAGGACAGGTCGAGGGCGGATCCTGTGCCAGCTTTGCTTCCATTCCTTCCTCATCCTCTTCCTCTTCATTCGAGCTAAAATCAAAATCGTCCATGGGGGGAGGATCATGAGGCTTCCAGCTTTTGGATTTCTGCTTAGGATTGGCTTTCTTCTTTTGGGCAGGCATCGTGGGACAAGAGCTCTGAAGGTGCCCTGTGTGATGGCAGTTTCGGGAGCGAAAGGCTGTGTTCTCGTAATCCAAGGTTTGAGTCCAATGGAAGTCTCCAATTTTGAGATTAATCTGATCAGGGAGACCTTTGCTCATGTCTATTTCTGCACAGATTTTGGCAAAGGTGTATAAGCCCTTTTCCCCTCTAGAGGTGTCTGTGGCTAGAAAGCGGCCTAGAGAATTGTCGATCCCTTGGAATATAGCAAAGTGCCATAGATGCGCCGGGAGATTAGGAAGTCTGACCCAGATGGGGAGCTTGGTGATGATTGCTGTAGAGGGATCGAAATCTGGGAACCAAGGGGTGAGGAATAAACCTGCTGAGCCCCAAAACCATGGGCCTACAGTTAAAGCTTTTTGGTAGTCCTCACCGAGAGCAAACACTACAATGAAGAAACCTTTTGAGCATAAAAGAACCTTGCAATTGTTGGTCCAGTTAGAGTGAATCCATTGGTAGAGGTCTGTTATGCATGGCCATAGCCCATTGAACCTGCAAATAATGGCATGCTCTGCAAACTTTTGGGTTTGCTCATCCAGCGTTGGATGCATTATTTCAATGGAGGGGGTTTCCTCCAGTTTGTCCACCAAAAAAGGTTTGGGAGCCTAAACTGGTGGAGCTATTTTCTTGGGCATCTGAGCATGGACAACATCTTTGTATGAAAACGCCTCAGCTGAGGATGACTGTCCAACAGCTCCCCCTCTCAAACGAAGGGTAAAAATAATGGAGGCATTTCTCTTAATGCTGTAAAAAGAAAGGGGATAAAGATCCTCAAGTTGTTTACCTTCGTGGAGGAGTCGTTGAGCTGCAGAGGGAATCCCCAACTTGAATTCCAGAACATGCTTGAGGTCCTGCACTAGATCCGAAGAGCTCACCCATTGTAGGAGAGTTTTGCCAGAGATGAGCTTGATCTGGATCTGGAACGAGGCAGAGAGATCAGAGTTTTTCTTTCCTCTGCAAATCTGAGGCGAGAGGAAGCCAGAGCTTTGAAGGGCTATCTTTTATTGAACTTGCCACAGGGGCTTGTGAGAAGATGAGGAGAGAGTCCAAAGGTCATTGAGTCTGTCATTGCTTTCCGCCCAAAAGAGCTCCCAGATGCTCCATCCAGGCAGATCCAGGAAGCTGAAAGAATTCTGAAGATGAAATACAGAGTATCGACTATTCTGGGGGGACAGAGGAGGTACTAATAGGGATGAGCAGCCTTCCAGAGCATAATATTTCTTCCCAAGAGCCGCCGCCTGAGGAGAAGCAGGAATATATTCTGCATGTTCGTCCTTAGCCGTTGCATCTGCTATCTGAAGGGGGCGGCTGTTACGAGATGCAGCAGCAGAGGGCCGAGATCTGGCTGCACCGATGTCCAGAGCGGAGCATATTAGAGGGAGGGGAGCTGTCACATGGAATAATTCAATCTTGCGGACAAGATAGACCTTCCTAGAATCTAAAGAAGACCTAATAACAAGCAAACCAACCAGACATTATCTTTCTCTAAATATGCTTCAATAAACAATAGCAAACAAGTGTTTTTAGGGCCTACCTTAGGTCCAACGCTAGCTTGTGGATGCCATCGCTCCTTTGATCCAAATGAGCTCCTTTTCGCGAATCTGCAAACACAAACAAGGCAAACAAATTAAATAGCACTTGAAAAGCCAATTGCATAAAACATATTTAACATGAAAGTCAAGGAGTTCATGAAACAAATAACATAAGATACTTGTTGAGAAAAATGAGTTTGATTGTATTAATTCAAAAGAAGAAGAACCTTAAAACCTTTGCCTTGATGTTGTACAAGCTCCTCCCAGGGTCCAGCAAGAAGTCTCCTCTACTTTGACAGGTTTCACTCACTCCCCAATGAAACCAAAAAGGTATGTGATCTCTCCTCTTTAGGCTTAACTAGGAAGTCTTGATTTCACCAGCATTTACCCTAAAAAATGTTCAGCTTCTAACCTCCCTAGCAACCAGCCCAATGCCTGTATTTATAGTGCAATGGAGGGAGGTTACTAGGTCCTCCTTCAAAGGGATAAAGCCCTCCTTCAAAGGGATAGCTCCTCTCATCAAGGGATTAGCTCCTTCTCTTTTGGGATGCATGAACCACCTCAGAGCGAACAATCCACGTCAAAATTCCTTCTAGAAACCTCTAGAATTAACCCAAAGTGAGTTTTTTAAGATAAAACTTGCGCCTTTTGACTTTCACAGGGGTCCGCACCTATACCGTTAGGGACATAGCGGGCAGGTCCGCAACTTTTATACACAAAAGGTGTGGGACCGCAGGTGACCATGAGAGAAAGTGCGGAACCAGAGTTACATTGATTTTTAATGTCTTTCTCTCATTTCCAAAGCTTGATTTGAAGAGCTGAGGTCTGAGACTTGCTTAGGAGGACAGTACAAGTGATGATAGACCTATACTGACTACAAATAATCATGATGACGATATTTTTGTGTAACAGATTTCCCCCTAAAGTGCGAAGTCTGTAGTAGATGAGGATTTCTTATCATTTAGGAAGAGTGAAGTAATTTATCATTTCAAGGATCATCTTGTGGAGAACCTAGTTGGAACCTGTAAAAACATTCAATGAAAAATATATATATGAGATCATATCATCGCTGAGGTAGGCATTCCCATGCTCAGATCAAAACTGACTTGAAAAACACCTTATGATCGACAAAAATGGTAAGTACAAAAAACAAAAATGTCACATGTGCCCACAATAGGCGATCATCCTATCACTAGTGATGATCTCTATAAGAAACCACTGCACGGGCCACCTTGCAAAGGAACCTCCTAAAAGGTCCCGAGACTCCAATCACATAGCGCTGAAGTCGACGAGGAATGTCGTCTATAGTGGTCTCAGGAATATCTCCTGTCAAGCGCTCGAGATGACCCTCCAACTCGGCCAAAACCTCTGTTGATTCGACCTGTGGGGCTGGCGCGGGTGCAACTGGTTGCCTCCTCTGGAAAGGCTGGAGAGCGTCTGGTCGATGTGGGCCCACATCTTCTTTTGAAATTTTTACTATCAGTTTTGAGACGATGGAAAAATAACAAAAAAAAATTAAAATAGGAAAAATGTTGAAAATGATTTTACCTGATTCGTCCCACTGCTCTCCTGGTGGAAGAGCCATGTCTGGGTCTGTTACACAGTAATTTGTCACCATTGGTCATCGTCCCTATCGCCCCGTTTCCATACATTGGAGGACGCATTCCGGGACCTGTGAGCAGTGACATAACCCAAAAACACTTGCATTATGTTCCCCTGAGTATGTACTTCATGTTCCCTGAAGACACCTTCTGCAAATTCTCCCTGAAAAGTACTCTTTTTTCATTGGCGCAGGTCCACAGTATCTTACCCGCGCCAATCACTGAGATCCTCAAAAGAGGGCGCGACCATTGGCGCTCTGTCACAGAACAACACCCGCGCCAGCCCAGTTTGGTAATGATTTTTGACAAACGCACGCCCATCTGTTTTTTCCCTTCAGATCACGAAGTCTTTTGAGGGTAAAATCCATCTGATAGAGGTCGAGAGTCATCATCTATCCTTGACATCTATCCACAGTGGCTTTTCAGAGATAATGCCAATCCACAATGGGGTGTCCTGGTTCATCGAATCTTTCTCCCTTCTCCATCTATAAATATATGTCCTCATGCATTAGACAAGCTAGTTTTTGGAGGAATGCTAGTTGTGATTATGCTTGTCGTGAGTGATAGTGAAGCATAGAGAGGTTATGCTGCCGGAGAGGAGGTACATTGCAAGACACATATAGTTGCTCGCCCAGCCAGAGGAGAGGTTCAACGTCAGAACCTTGGTTGTAACTTTTCCTGTCTATTATTCATTAATGAACGACTGCTATTATAGTTCCAATCTCATTGTCTATTATAGTGATGTTTGATTTATTTCCTTTCTGACTGAAATATAGTTGTGCCTTGGTGGATTTTATGCTTGTATTTGTTTCTTCCTTTGCATGTGCAGGTGTCCGTTTGCAAGGATCGCAAGGATTGTGACCTGCCGGAGCGAGGGAGCGGGAATACCAACTCTGCCTCGACTATAGCGTTGGATTCCAGGTTGGTCTTCTTAATTCACCTTTAATGTACAACTAGGAACTTGCGTGGCAGCGTGAATTGATTGTGGCTAGTTCTGTTTTAGGCTAGTGGGATCGCCTCTGTCCGCAGAGGGGATTTACCTATCCAACAATTTGGTGACTTCGCTGGGGAGAAGCTATTTGGAACTTGTCTTGCATGTTCATTTTCTCTTGCTTGCTTGAGTGAATGAGCTTTCTGGGTCAGTTTTGAGATTGTTCTTTACTGTTTGATCCATCTGAACACTGTCAGCCCGACCTGGGGTCGTGTTATTTATTTTTTAAGCCGACAAGCTTTATTGGCACGGTTTTTATTCTGACAGTCACGCCAGTTGGCGCATGTTGCCCAACAGCAACCCGCGCCAATCTTTTGGTAGCGCAAGTTGCAAGCTGACAGTCGTGCCAGCCCTGTGAATTTTGCCTGTGTGTTGGTTGGAAGCTCTTTCAACTCAGATTTTTATCTTCTTATATCTTTTACAGCCTCTGGAAGTGTGTTGAACCTCTGTTTGACTGGTTTTGCCTTTATCCTTCAGTTGTTTGCTTATTTCTATTGATTTTCGTCCTAGCCCTAGAACATCTAGTGGCTTCGCGTGTCTAGCCTTCTGTGGGAAGTTTCGGTCTTTTGATTTTCCAGTCAACTTGTTGGTTGTGTTCCGCACCTATCTAGTGGTTTGTTAAAGCTTGGTCTTCTATGCTTTGGGTGATTCACTTCTAGCTTCTCTGGATTTTGCTCGACTTCATTTGAACTTAGATTACATGGTTCACTGAAAGTCTTTGTGTTTCTCCTTGCTTGGATAGTTCATCTTGGTGTTTCAGAATTGGTTCCATTTCATCGAGTGAACTTGGTTTGTTTATACTTGTGAATATCTCTTAAGATTTGTTTAAATGCATCATGCCATCTTAAAGGAAAGAAAAACAAAAGATCTTTTGCATCATATTAGTTAGCGTTTATTGTTATTCGTTGCTATTAAAAAGAAAAAGAAAAAATTTTCATTTCTTGTTATTAGCTGCATTAGGATCTTTGTTGTTTGCTGAGTGATCATTTCGTTTGTGTAAAGCTCTCAACCTTCCTATAGATAGAATTCATTGAATGAAATGATATAGTTTTGGCATGTAGTTCACATTTAAGAAGTTTTTGAGATATCACATACGGTAGGACCAAAAAACTGAAACATAATTGAAGATAAACTTTAAAATAAACTCAATGAACATAACAACGCATTGGAATCTAACGCAAACATTCTAGAGGTCTAGGTTAGAGACGTGTTCCGGCGTCTTTAAACCTGGTAGATTATCGTCGAGTGGTTGGGTGATTCCTCCACGGTGAAACGATAGGTGCAAATACGGACTGTGCTCCCACGTACCGCCGCGTATATATTGGGGGCACCCTATAGGATTAAAACCTTTTATCCATAGGAAGCCGAGTCTGCCGCCTTACAAGCCGTAATGCACTGAACATAGCATTCGGGAAGATTGACTGCAGTACGGGAAGTCCTTGGTTTTCATCTGATTGCCGAGGTGTATAAGCAGTTTTACGGATTGTTTGGTAAACCTCTTGCCTAGTTTTCCATAGTAGTCACTTTTGATCCTTTTCGGACTCCTTAAAAGAAAAGGTGCCTGTGAGCGTCTTGTCACTTCGTGCTCATTAAACATTCGAAGGAGACTAGAGTCATCTTTTGTCCTTTTCTCGACTCTTAAAACATGAAAAGGTCAAGTTGTGTCTTTGCGTCCTAAAATTTATTGGCCACGATAACATTTACCTAATTAGATTTTGTTTGCGTTAGTTTGAGTAGGGGTTGTCTCGGTAGATTCCCTAGGTTTGTGAAGTTTCATCCTGGCGGAATTACCAATTTCGTCTTCTGCCGAGATACCGGTTGTGAGTCTTCCTGTGGTTCCAAGTATACAACCACTTAGTTCTCGTGCCCCAGGTGACGAGACTTACCAGTTTCATTGGAACCCTACGTGGGAACCTTTTGAGGACAGTGTCCCTTTTTGGGACTATACTTCTCCTCGTGTGTCAGTCCCACCTGTTTCCTCTGACATGGATGATTTGTCCCCTACAACGACTGATGAGTCCGTTGCGACGAGCGGTGAAATTCCCACCGCAACGGACCCTATACATGTTAGTAGTACTCCCACTACTACAAATTTACCACCAGGCTATAAAGCTTTAAGAGATACTATGCCCTCTGGAACTCCGTTCACGGGTTCCATTTGGTCACCACACACTTTTCCTACTACAGAGCCTTTTACTCCGCAAAGTCACAGTCCATCTGTTACCTCAGTCACAACCGCTCCAACGGTCTGTGCAGCCTCTTCGACTCCTATTTTTAGTCGTCCCTCGGCTTCCTTGTTCGGAGTCTTTGATCCCATGACAAATGTCCCAATACAGGGGCCATACGATCCGTATTTGTCGTCTCAACCGGTTGTTGAGGTATCAGTCCCATTGTCAATTGATTGGACCTCCACCACTTTTCATGGTGGTCAAGTTTCATCTGCGCAGTCTCCAAGACAACCCCCCCAAGACCAACAAGGACAATCCTTTCATGGAAACCCTTTTGCTGCTGGTGGTCCCTTTTTCTCTTCTTATATGCAACCTTCTGGTAACTCAGGTCAGTCATATTTTCAACAAGCCCAACCTGGTATCCAGCAAGGTTATCCCGCTGCACAAATTGGTCAACAAACTATTAACCCAAACCAATCCAATGTCCAGTATGGTCCAATATCTGGACAAGTTACTCAACCACTTGGTCAGCCTACTGTCCAGTATTCACAACCCTCTGGGCAAGCTGGTCAGCCTCAAACACAGTTGGGCCAACCAACTGCCCAGCCCTCTCAGCCATCTAGTCTGTTAGGACAACCTTTAGCTGCGCAACAACAGTTCCAATCCCAACAGGTAGGCCAACCTCAGTATCAGCAGGTACAACCTTCTGGATAGGTCGGCCAACCTCAGTATCAACAAGATTTTCCTTCTGGCCAGATAGCCCAACCTACAGGACAGCCTACTGGCGCTGCTCAATCCGCTCCGTGGCCCCAAATGGGACCCCAAAACCCATCTGGTCTTCAAATGCAGGCTGGGGCTCAATCACAAAATTTTTATCAAACCCAGCCTAGTGCTCAAACTCAATTTGGAGCCCCACCACCATATGGCTACCAGCAACCTCAAGGGCAACCTTTGTTCGCCCCATACCAGAACTACCAACAACTGCAGGCGAATCCTTCGCCGACTTATCAACAGCCATATGGCGCATCTGCTGCATCGTTTGGTAATCCTTATGCTAGGGGGCAAAATACAAATCCCTATGGCCAATACACTATGGGGCCAAATCCGTCCGGACAAAACCCATGGGGGCAACCACCACCTGGTTGGAACCCTGGTGCTCCATCCTACCAGTAGCCCCAGATGTCTTTCAATCCTCAATTACCATTCTTAGCGACTTTAGAATTACCGGATGTGTCCAAATTAACCAATGATCCTATTCTTCATAATCCTTATTGGCCTCCGGTTCCAACTAAAATTCCTGGTGACTGTCCAAAATTCGATGGTAAAGCCAATGAAGACCCACAAGCCCATGTCATGACTTATCATTTGTGGTGTTCATCTAATTCATGGCTTGATGATTCAATTCGGCTTCGCCTTTTTCAAAGGACTCTCACTGGCTCTGCCGCTAAGTGGTATATCGAACTTAATCGTGGGTCCTTTCAGGATTTCAATTATTTGGCTATGGCATTTCTCACTCATTTCCAGTTACCCATTCGATATGAAACGGGTACACACCTCCCAGCATGAAGCATGAAATGTCGATAATCTAAGGGATCCAAAGTCCCTAAACATGTTGTTCCTACCCCTAGAGGAACAAGGTCAGCAAACCACAGCACTGAAAATCAGTTCTCCACCTGAAAACACTCAAAAACAAGCTAATTCTGGATCATGTCAGCTGCTCCACTGAGCATCTGCGCTGAATGTCAACCGCTCCACTCTGTACCTGCGCTGAATGTCAAATCTAATGAAGGCTACCTGCGCTGGGCGAGATTGGCCAAGTGGCACAGTCATTCTGCAAGGTGTCAAATGCCCAGGAAGCTTCCAAAATGACACTTGGATCAGGGAATTCGCCTTGTGATGAGTAAGAGGATCTAGATCTCCAAGTGGAAGCAAGAAACTCCAAGTGGACTCAAGAACTGAAGTATAACTGAAGTGGGAGAGGACACTAGTCAGCTTCATGCCAAACTCAAGCTGACTCATCCTTTCTCCAAATCTCCTATATATAGAGCTCTCTCATGAGGTCTAGGGAGGCTGGAATCTGGTGAATGTAAGGAAGTGCTGTTGGTTTGAGTATAGAACTATTGGGTGATTGCTTTGAAGGAGGTGAAGAGGAGATTTCTTTCTGCTGGGAGGTGTTGCTGGATTGGGCCTCTTATGGTTGTAACACTCTCAGAACTTTACTTCTTCCATTAATAAAGCATTTGAGGTTCTTCTATATGCATGTGTCTCTGTGGCGTATTGTTGCTTGTATATTTGATTTATTCTAATCCTTGAATCAATTATGGATGTATGCTTCTTGTAGTTTCCCTTTCTTGTGCTTTTGTAGGATCTTTGTGTAGCTGGGCCAGCGAAAGAGCAAGGAGCTGGGAGCAAGCAGCAAGGAGAGAAGATCGGATCAAACATTAGCGGAAGACAACGGTTAGTGGATCTCTTTCTCCCCTCTCTTACATCTCATAAAGAAGTAATCTTGAATAGTTTTGCATTCGGTTGTTGCTGAGGTACTATCACCCTTAGAGTGGGATAGGGTCATTCCGTATTAGATACTTTTCCCAACAACAAATTGGCGACTCCACTGGGGATCGTATCTTGTTGGTTGTTTGTGTTTTTTCTATTCATTTCATAAACAAAGGGAGTACCGAATCGAACTGTATTTGAATCTTTCAAATGCAAAGTAGAGGGCAGCTACTCTAGCTCAGTTTCTGAGCAAGTTTATGATTTGAAGAGCTGATCCACAAGGACTCTAATAAGCTCTTAGTGATAGCTTTTCATCCTCCTTGTCATCCCTTAGTGTGTCCTTGACTGATAGCTTCTGATTTGGCCAAAAACTGTGAATTTTTTAGCAATCTGTGACCCGGAAACCAAGAGAAACGAAAGTTTCGTTCTTCAGTGCAACTGCTGTAAAGGCTGTCTGCATTTCAGTGCAGTTCCCGAAGGGGCTACCTGCGCTGAAGGTCAAACAGACAGTGTCCCACTTGCGTTGGACCAGTCTTGCCTTGTGCTACTGGGGTTTCCTGTTGTTTCTTGCCCTGTTTTCACCCTTGTTTTTGCTGCCTGTTACCAGTCAATGTACCTATCTGAAACCAACTTTCCTTGCCACTATTCCGCCTCGGTTGTATAAAGAAACTGTGTTTGTTCTTTGTGTATTTCTTGTATCATTTACAGTTTCCCATAACGAAAGTGAACTAGTCTTGCTGTGACCTCTTAGATCTAGACCTGTGATAAAGTGTCGTTTTGATCTTAAGAGTTAGTTTGTTTGCTGTTCATAGCTGATTGAGCTTTTGCTTTCGTCGTTTGGTTTGATTTTATATATTTCTAGTGTCGAAACAAGTAAATCTTAAGGTGTCTTTTGATTTTGGACAAGCTTGTTTGCTTTCACTTGAAATTGAATTCAAAGTTATACAACAGCTTTCTTTTTGTGTCGCACAAACATTAAGAAGGAGAAAAGAAATACCTGCATCTTTGCATTTTGCATATAAGTTTGTATGTTGATTTAGGGAAAAAGTGCATTAGTGTGTGCTCTTTGATCTGTGTGAAAAGATTTTGTCTCTCTTTTCCCTCAGTAGTTAAGATTTTCATAAGTCGAAAAGATTGAAAAAGCTTGCTTCTCATCTTAGACTGCATTTAGGAATTCGTATCAATACATCTCGTGGTGAACCTTGAAAGGCAAACTTTAAAAAGATCAACTTAAAATATATTGAATGAACCTAACAACACTTTGAAACATAACGCAAACACATAGAGGTCTAAGCTAGAGACGTGTTCCGGCGTCGTTAAACGTAGTGACGGTCGATCTCAACGAAGGTGGGTGATTCCTCCTGAGAGTCGGTGGCACTAATACAGACTTGTGCTCCCACGTACCATCGCGTATATATTGGGAGACCCCTATAGGAACAAAGCCTTTATCCATAGGAAGCCGTGTCGGCCGCCCTACTGATCGCAATGCAGTGAACACAGAATTCACGAAGATTGACCACCCGTACCGTAAAACGTATTCTGTGGTTTTGCGAAAGGTTTGGCACACCCTCTACCTAGATCTCCAGAGCAGTTTCTTTTGGCTTTTTTCAAACTCTATAACTGAAAAAGTCCATCCGAGCATTTGTCACTTCGGGCTCGTTAAAACATCGAAGGAGACTAGAGTCATCTTTAGCTTTTTCTCGACTCTTAAAAAGTGAAAAAGCAAGTTGTGTCTAAAGCGTCGTTATAAAATTTATTTTAAACGGAATAATCATCACCTTTCCCTCGTTGATCTTCGAAGTTAGTCTATCACCAGTGAAGTTCCTGTAGAATCGCTAGGCGATCTATTGGATAGACTCAATATGTTTGAACAACCGTCGACGTCTAGGACTGTGTCGTCCGACACAATAGCGACAGAACCTCCTGCCGCTACTCCAACGATGTTCGCTGGTATACCATCTGTCCCGGCAAATTGTCCTCAACAACAAGCCGGAGTCCCATCAGGGACAACGACATGGTTAGTTCCTATTTCTTCATCCGGATTATCATCTGGTATTTCTTATGTTGAAACTCAACAAATTGATCCAATGTATCTTCAAAGGCCAATTTACCCTTTAAGTACTGGATTTCCACCGTATGGAGGGCAGTATGCTCTTTCATTGTTCCCTCCTAGAGAACAACCATATGAGAGTTTACAACAAAGTTCAGGTCAAACTGGAATTACATCCAGCGGTTGGGTACCAATACTGCCTCGACAACCAGGGGTTGTATATTCGATGCAACCAGTGCACCCTGTGTCGGATATTCCCACCACACCTGCTATGGTGAATGCGTCGCTAGTACAAGCGCTACCTGTTGTATGTCAACCCCAAGTTTCTCAGGTTGCAATACAACAGCCTCTTGTCTCAACGACTCAATCACAATCTCAGGGTAGTGCCTCCTTATCTGGAGCGACTCAGGCTCAAACAAGTACTGTGACTCCTCATCTTGGTCAATCATCCAGTATTGGTCAACAGCAAATGGTCCAACAACCAGAGCTGGTTCAATCTCAACAACCGCCATTCCAGCAATCATATCAAGGACCTCAGCAACAAGTCTTTGTAAGTAATGGGCAACCATACTATAGTGGTTATGCCCATCAACCTTGTCAAAGTTGCCAGCATTATGCTGGTCTGCAAAGACCCATTGCTCAGGCGATACCATCTTATCCTGGATATGCTTCGCCTAACCTGAACCAAAAGTTGCCCTTTGTAGCAACTCTAGAATTACCAGATCTAAACCGGCTGACGAATGATCCAATTGCTTATGCCCCTTGGTGGCCAGCGATTCCGCATAAACTTCCGTCAGATATTCCTAAATTTAATGGAAATCCGGGTGAAGATCCGTCGAATCATGTGATGACATTCCATCTATGGTGTTCATCGAACACCCTGAATGATGATTCGATAAGACTTCACCTCTTTCAGAGGACGTTAACGGGTCCAGCGGCAAAATGGTACATTGAATTGCCTAGAGCTTCGTTCGACAACTTCAGTACCTTAGCCACAACCTTTTTAACCCATTTTCAATTACCGATAAGGTATGAAATGGGAACAGAACTCCTTACCAACTTCAAACAGACGACTGCCACCCACATATCTGATCATATACATGAGTGGCGTCGTCGTCGTAGGATGGTGAAAACATATGTTCCCGATCAGCTGTTAGCTGAATGGTTTATAAAGTCGTTACTTCCTACTATAACGGAAGATGTGGCCAAAGGGGGAGTCGTAACAGAGGAGCAGGTTATCGCTCGTGCACAGTATTTGGACTTAGTTTATACTCAGTCCGACACGCTCTACGACAAAATACCCGACGCTCCTAGACCGGAATTTTCAATTCCTCCTCCGCCTAAATCAAACAATGACTCTGACGCCGGCGATGGCGTGATTAGCAAGCACAAAATTTATAGTCAAAATGCAAATGAAGAACTTCTTGCCTCAGAAGTAAATTCCATGTCGACCGACAAGGGCAAACAACTGAAGCAACCAGGGGGCAAGAAGAAAAAGAAAGGGAGAAAAAGGAAACCCCCAGTAGGGTGTCATATATGCGATGAGGATCATTAGACGAAAGATTGTCCACATATAGCTGAAGTTAAGAAACTCTTTAAGAGTTCAAAAACCCCAGCAGTATTGACTGATCTGTTTCCTAATCCAGGTCAAAATCTGGTTGCTAATCAAAATGCTTCCCGATCCCAAGTGCTTATGTTGTCTACCTCAAAGCAGCAAAATAATGCTTTGACGAGGAATAAGGATTACAGGAATCCAAAGCTGTCGAACAACAAGGCTAATGAACAACCTAGTAGTTCGACAACAACTTTGACCGAAGTTGTGCCACCCATCGTCCCTGAGCCAATAATAAAGTCGCAAAAGGGAGCAGTACACAAATCGACATTTAATCCTTGTGCGAAAATAGCACAGATAGAGGACCTGGCCCAATCGCCGTCCGTTATGTCGACACTTGAGGTACCGCAAAATTGCTTCTCCCAAGAACAAGCTTTATTATCAGAAATAGGTGGAATTGACCCAATGGATTCCAATCTTGTCGCCTTTGATCATAAAGGATATGACCCTCAGTTACCAGCTCAACTAGCTTTCCTTATTCAAGTGAAAGCCCTCAACAAAACTGTTCATCGAACAATTATTGATGAGGGGGCATCTACATGTATTATGTCGATGAGTTGCTGGAAAGATTTAGGCTCACCACCCCTGTCGAAATCATCAACGACGTTAAAAGCATTTGATGGATGATCATACACTCCATACGGGATTTTAAGTAACTTGCAAGTTGAACTGGGGGGCAAAACAGTAGGAATTGATGTTGAAGTAATTGATGGAAACCTCGATTACAACATCCTACTTGGAAGACCATGGATCTATGCCATGGCCGCAGTTGTGTCGACCTACTTCAGGAAGATTGCATTTCCCTTCTAAGGAGGAATTACAATCGTCGACCAACAAACTTTTCTCCACAACAGTTCAAAAGTTACGGGAAGCATTCCAATGATCCATGGAAGGAATCATTTGCTCCAAAATATCGGAGTAGGTCTCCTAAAAGACCCTGCCTTAATGGGTACTTTTGCCCTACCGCCCCCAAGTAATCTGGCGGAAGTGGCCACAGTGGAATATGAAACCTTCTATGTCTGATGGATTTGGACTCTGAGGACGGTTCTAATCTTGTGTCAACCTCATTAAAAAATGAAACAAATCCCTGAGGAAAACCTTCATTCCAACCACCGAGTTGAATGCAATGAAGCTTGGGGGGCGTGCACCTCGATTTGCATTATTATGCTGGGGGTGTGCAAACTTATCTTCGAGCAGTTTTAGCACATAGTTCATGCTCGTTAAAAAATAAACATAAGATTGAGCAGTGTTTTGGCGCATTCAAGCTCGTTAAAAAATGAACCCATCCTGGTAAATAACCATTAAGTATGTAACCTGATCAACCATAAAAGCCTTGGTCGTGTTTTGCACCTGCCACCTCCACTTTCATTTGGCCGATCGTTCACCTCCATATGATTGTTTACCCATTTTGAGGAACAGCTGCGAAGAGTGATTTCACCTAGCCATCCTTGTGACACTGCCGTGATTGGAAAATTCCAACCTGTACCTGGAATCAGCTGCTATCCCTGTTCGTCACTCGTTCCTCAAAAGACGAGTCTTCTTTAAGCTCTTTTCAACTGACTCGTAAAATATGAAAAGATTGCCGAGTTTTGGCCTTCCAGCTCGTTAAACGACCGGAAGAGCTATCCCTCCTCTAGATTTTAATCTTTTTGGACCTGAGGGATTATTGCACAAAAAGATCGAGCGCTTGTTTTGTTCGGCTCGTTAAAACTATCGAAAACTCATCCCTTCTGTATTGTTTTATACTTTTTCGGACTTAAGGGATTAGATGACGAAAAAGGAATTTTGGAGTTAACTTTATGTACCTTTTCAGACTCTCTAAAAATGAAAAGGTCCGATTTTCCTTGTCGTTAGACTCGTTAAAATGATTAAATAGCGACAAACTTGTCTTTAGACGAGAACGAGTTTCCCTATCGCTAGGCTCGTTAAAACATAGCGATGGGCTTGCCCGAAGGGCAGGTTATAGAACAAGCATATGTTATCCTCCTCAAGCTTGACAAAAATAAAGAGGTACTGGTCAGAAATGACTGGGGAAAAATTGGGAGAACCTCAAAGCTTTAATGGTAGCAAGTCGCTCTTGAACATGACACTTTGTCCTCCGTATCACATCGGGTTGGGTTGTTTCATTCACCGGTCTCATCACCATGGTCCTCGCCAAACCATCCACATTTGGGGTAATGCTACCGATCCATCACATCAATGTCGTTATATGTTCAAGAGATGTTGTTCAGAAAGAGTCAACCGTGTCCCATCCACTGCCATACATTATCCTTCATCCACCCATGATCGCCACCCTGAATCATATCTCACAGATTGTTTTCACCTCCACTAAAATCATTAGCTCCATTCCGTGTCACTGATGTGGGATTCATTAAGGCCCTCCTTTGACAGATCGCTTCTTGTTGACTTCAGCTCATTATCCAAGAAGTTGATCTAGGAACAAACCCCCCCAGTACTTTGAAGCTTGCATGCCTCAATGGCAAGTTTCTCACTTCCAGCGACAGGCATACATCAATGACCTTCGACCAGAAGATTTTGCGTGGTGTTCGACGCCAAGTCCTTTATTCACACCACGTGAATTGTACTGCAGTACCTTGAGGGTCATTGTCATTATTGGTGATTCCTCTCGCACTTGTTAACGGTTTACATTATTGACCGGTAATCAAGCGATGTCTTTCCATGTTCGACTTCAGCGCAATTCTCACATGGATCGACTTGTACTTAGAGTGAAGATCGAACGAGTTTGAAGACCCCAGATCTAGTTTCATCCATCCGGGCTGCGATATATATTCAGGATATAAAGACATTTGATATGTACATCATTGCAGCAGATGATCATCCTACTCAAAGGATGATAATTTCAGTAGAGAATTATCAGTCTACCATCAGACGATCGTCTGTTCTATGTACCAAAATGAATTTATAAAGCTGAGCATGGGAATGCCCGCCTCAGCTAGATCATGAAAGCAGAATGAAAAATAATGTATTGTATTGTATTTTATTACAAGGCACCTCTCGGCGATTGAATGAACTTCGGATCCTCCTGATAAAGCATTTCACCCGATAAACGACCTCATACTTTAGGGGGCAACTGTTATAGACATTTTTGTGCCTTACAGCATGAAGCATGAAATGTCGATAATCTAAGGGATCCAAAGTCCCTAAACATGTTGTTCCTACCCCTAGAGGAACAAGGTCAGCAAACCACAGCACTGAAAATCAGTTCTCCACCTGAAAACACTAAAAAACAAGCTAATTCTGGATCATGTCAGCTGCTCCACTGAGCATCTGTGCTGAATGTCAACTGCTCCACTTTGTACCTGCACTGAATGTCAAATCTAATGAAGGCTACCTGCGCTGGGCGAGATTGGCCAAGTGGCACAGTCATTCTGCAAGGTGTCAAATGCCCAGGAAGCTTCCAAAATGACACTTGGATCAGGGAATTCGCCTTGTGATGAGTAAGAGGATCTAGATCTCCAAGTGGAAGCAAGAAACTCCAAGTGGACTCAAGAACTGAAGTATAACTGAAGTGGGAGAGGACACTAGTCAGCTTCATGCCAAACTCAAGCTGACTCATCCTTTCTCCAAATCTCCTATATATAGAGCTCTCTCATGAGGTCTAGGGAGGCTGGAATCTGGTGAATGTAAGGAAGTGCTGTTGGTTTGAGTATAGAACTATTGGGTGATTTCTTTGAAGGAGGTGAAGAGGAGATTTCTTTCTGCTGGGAGGTGTTGCTGGATTGGGCCTCTTATGGTTGTAACACTCTCAGAACTTTACTTCTTCCATTAATAAAGCATTTGAGGTTCTTCTATATGCATGTGTCTCTGTGGCGTATTGATGCTTGTATATTTGATTTATTCTAATCCTTGAATCAATTATGGATGTATGCTTCTTGTAGTTTCCCTTTCTTGTGCTTTTGCAGGATCTTTGTGTAGCTGGGCCAGTGAAAGAGCAAGGAGCTAGGAGCAAGCAGCAAGGAGAGAAGATCGGATCAAACATTAGCGGAAGACAATGGTTAGTGGATCTCTTTCTCCCCTCTCTTACATCTCATAAAGAAGTAATCTTGAATAGTTTTGCATTCGGTTGTTGTTGAGGTACTATCACCCTTAGAGTGGGATAGGGTCATTCCGTATTGGATACTTTTCCCAACAACACTCCTCACTTCCTTACGACAAACGACGGCTACGCATATCTCTGATCATATCCATGAATGGAGATGGCGTAGACGTATGATCAAATTTTGGATTCCCAACCAGCTTCTTACCGATTGGTTTACGACTTCGTTCGTTCCTCCAATAGCCCGGGATATTGCCATGGGAGCGTGTGTTACTGAAGAGCAAGCTATTGCACGCGCTCAGTACCTCGATTTAGTTTATTCTCAATCAGGTACATTATATGATTATTTGCCTGATGCCCCAAGACCAGGAACGTCTAAAGCCCCGCCAACACCCACTGTTGACGGTATCATTGGTTCGGTTAGTTCATCCTCAAAGAAAAATCCCGCAAACCCTGGGAAGCAAAAATCGATTGCTTCGAATGAACAACCTTCCCAGGCACCACCTGTTTCAAATGTTACTTCTGAGGTTAATGCCATCCAATCCAATACGGCAAACAAGGCCTCGAAAGAGAAGAAGAAAGGGAAAGCGAAAAATAAGCCAGAACAACCCAAACAGGAAGCCCCAAAACCTCAACCCGAGGACGGCACTAAACGCAAACCCAAGTATCCTTTTCTGATCTGTGATGAGGATCACTATACCAAGGACTGCCCGAGGCGGTCCGAAGTTAGTCGTTTGTTAAAAGGCGCCCCTGGGACTCCTGCGGTGCTCAAAGAGCCCTTTCCCACCCAACACACTCAAAAAACTCAAATGGTGGCTGACCCTTCTCAGCCTCCCTCTTCCTTTGGTTCTCAAGTGTTTATGGCTGGTACAGTACCCATTAATATCAGTACTCGAATGAAAGATTATCCGCCATCTGCCGGGAAGGAGCCTGAGGTTCCCTCTAGTGCTCCTTCGTTTAGTTCAGGTCCACTCCACATTGAGAGACCTACCACTGAGACGCCTCTTCGACCCCCTACAAAAGGAGTACTCCGGAAATCCTCTTACAATCCGAATGCTCGTGCTGCACAGCACTACAATATCGTTGAGGACTTAGCACAGACTCCGTCGGCTATGTCCGTGTTAGAGGTTCTCCAGAGTTGCCCTTCTCAGAGGAAGTCCATGCTATCTGCCATTGGTGGCATAGACCCGACTAATTCGGATTTAATCACTTTTGACTTAGAATGCCATACTCAGAGACTGCCTCCCCAAATCACCTTCCTCATACAGGTGATTATTGATTCCAAGACGATTCATCGTACAGTCATTGATGAAGGTGCCTCAACTTGCATCATGTCTGTTGCCTATTGGAAAGCTATTGGATCTCCAACGCTGAGCCAGTCTCCTACTACCTTGGAAGCTTTTGATGGAAGAGTGTCCTGTCCTTACGGTATACTCCAACGTTTACCAATCTCTTTGGAAGGGAAGACGGTCGAGATGGAAGTTGAAGTCGTTGATGCTACTCTAACCTACAACCTCCTTCTCAGACGTAGCTGGATATACGCGATGCAAGCTGTTGCTTCATCTTTCTTTCGAATCATTCGTTTCCCTCATCAAGGGAAGATCGTTACCGTTGACCAGCTATCCTTCTTTGCTTCTTCTTCCAAAGGCACCATTCCGTTTGTGGAGCATACCTCCAAATTATCTGAGAGTTTGGGAGCTGGACTTTTCAAAGATCCCGCTCTTATGGGTGTTTTTCCGCTCCCTCCTCCAAATATCGCCTCTGTCAATATGATCACTACTGGTTCTGACCCATGGATCATACCTCCCACAGACCAAATAGATTCCTGGGGCGACCGGATGCCATTGAGTCCTGCCGAGCTTAATTATGTTGAAATCATTGCTGCCTCGGCACCCTCTTCTACGCTTATTCCATCCTCAGGGCTTCTAGACGAGGCTTCTTCGGATTCCTTAAGAGAAACATTTCTCTCCGACAAAGCTATTATTGAGACCATGTCTCTAGAGGAACCTCCTTGGCATGATTCTCACCATCGTTACTCATTTCTACCTGCCCAGCAGAATTTTCTGACATGCCTCGAGCGGTTTGCTCCTTGTCTCCCCTCACAAATCCTTCAAACGCCTATTCAGATTGATCAGGTGTTCTCTGAAGGGAATATGGCGAACATTATGCAAACCCAACCCATCGACATCTCTGTCAAACCAGGGATTGTCGAGCATCTTCACATTGGAGTCACTTGTACTCCAGAGGAGATTCAACTTTATTCCAAACTTTTTCGCGAATTTCGTGATGTCTTCACATGGTCCTATGAAGAAATGCCCGGCATTGATCCTAGTATAGTGGTGCATGAGATAATCACGTACCCATGTGCTAAGCCTGTTCGTCAACTTTTACGCCCTGTACACCCCCGAAAGGCTGCAACGATTAAGGCCGAGGTAGAGAAGCTTCTTAACGCCGGTTTTATTTATCCTATTCCTCTCACAGATTGGGTTTCTAATATTGTACCTGTAACCAAAAAACAAGGTACAATCCGGGTTTGTGTCGATTATCGTGATATAAACAGAGCCTGTCCTAAAGATAATTTTCCCACACCATTCATTGATCAAATTATTGACGAGTGTGCCGGAAGTGAAATGTATTCTTTTATGGACGGTTTCTCTAGTTATAACCAGATCAATATTGCTCCCGCTGATCAACACAAAACTGCCTTTATTTGCCCATGGGGGACTTTTGCCTATAAAAACCTACCTTTCGGTCTTAAAAATGTCGGTGCTACCTTCCAGCGTGCAATGTCTTATGCATTTCATGACATTCGACATATTGTACAGCCTTACCTGGATGATCTCCCTGCTCATTCAGCTAAACGTCAGGACCACCCTACGCACCTTCGCGAAATCTTTCTTCGCTGTCGATACTATCGAATTAGGCTTAATCCTCACAAATGTGTCTTCTGCGTTGAATCTGGCCGACTTCTCGGGTTTATCGTTTCCCGAGAGGGCATCCGTTTGGATCCCCTTAAAGTCGAGGCTATCGTGAATCTCCCTCCCCCAGCTTCTTTGCATCAGTTGCAGAGTTTGCAGGGAAAAGCCAATTTTTTACGTCGTTTTGTTCCCAACTATGCCGAGGTGGCCAAAGGTTTTACACGATTACTAAAGCGTGATGTCCCTTTTCATTGGGATGCCACAGCTCAGGAATCTTTTGAGCGTCTCAAGGGCCTCCTTGTTTCTGCTCCATTGCTCCGTCCTCCGAATTATTATCGCGACTATACCTTGTATTTGGCTGCCGCCGATACCACTATCGGCATGGTTCTTGTCCAAACTGATGATGATGGCACTGAACACGTTATTTATTATCTCAGCCGCAACCTTCTAGATACGGAAACTCGATATGCTTATGTCGAGAAGTTGGCTTTAGCTGTGGTTTGTGCTATCCAACATTTTCGTCATTATATCCTGCTGCGAACAACCACCGTGATTTCTAATTGCAATCCCATGACATATATATTGTCACGCCAGTTGCTAGGGGGCAAATACTCGAAGTGGATTGTTATCCTCCAAGAGTTTGACTTGGAATTTACCACTGCCAAGTCTAAGAAATCCCTTGTGTTTGCTGAGTTGATTTTCTCTTTGCCATCTTCTTCCTCGACCTCGCCTGTAGAGGATCAAATTCCGGATGAGACCCTGTTCCTCATTAGCACCCTCGATCCATGGTACGGAGATATAATCACATATCTGCAAACGTCCTCCTTTCGCCCGGGTGTGTCTAAAGACGCTCGGCGAAGGATTCGTCATCAATCTCAACCATACCGTATCATTGGAGATACATTATATCGTCTCGGTGCAGACTCTGTTCTCCGCCGTTGTCTTACTCTCGAGGAAGCTGAACGGGTTCTAAATGACTGCCACTCCAGTGCCTGTGGCAGACATATGTCCGGATATGCTACCGCCCAAAAAATCCTTCGTGCTGGCTATTTTTGGCCCTCTATTTTCAAGGATTGCATTCTTGCCGTCCGCTCTTGTCATGAGTGCCAGATATACCAGCGGAAAATGCGAGCGCCTCCTGCTCCGTTGCACCCTGTTGTTTCTGTCGGCCCTTTTGCAAAGTGGGGCATTGATTATATGACCTGTAACCCTCGCTCGGCCGGGGGGCATGGGTTTATCATCGTTGTCGTCGATTACTTTACTAAATGGGCCGAGGCGATGCCTACATTAACTGAAGACGGTCACACAGCGGCGCAATTTTTATTCAATCATGTTATTTCGCGATTCGGCGTCCCTCAAGCCATTGTCACTGATCACGGAAAGCATTTCCGTAATCATATGATGTCGGAATTAACAACCCAGCTAGGCTTGCAACACGATAGTTCAACTCCATACTACCCTCAGTCCAATGGTCAAGTTGAAGCTGTCAATAAGATCTTGGTTACAATGCTTCAACGTATCGTTGGTGTGCATAAGTCTAACTGGCATTTGATGTTATTCCCTGCCTTGTGGGCTTACCGAACTTCCGTGAAGGATGCCACTGGTTTCACTCCATTTCAACTAGTTTACGGACTAGAGGCTACCCTTCCAATTGAATGTGAGATCCCTTCATTGAAATTAGCTGTCGAGCTACTTCCCAACACCACTCCGTTGGAAGAATGCCTTCTTTACTTAGAACAGTTAGATGAGACTCGTCACATGGCCTCTTTGGCCATCGAAACGCAAAAGAAGTGAGTCAAGACTCACTTCGATCAGACCATCCGTCCACGTTCTTTCGTTGAGGGAGACTTAGTCCTACTCTATGATCAGGCAAAAGATAAGCTAGGCGCAGGAAAGCTCGAGTCTATGTGGCTAGGCCCTTACATTGTCAAGAAAGTTCTGCAGAAAGGGGCCTACGAGCTGATTGATTATGAAGGAAACCCTCTTGGGAAGCCCCGAAATGGGCTTTATTTGAAAAAGTACTATGCGTGATGCTAGTACATTTTATTGTGTACATACATGTACTTTAGTGTGTTGTGTGTGTGTGTCAGTTTTCAAGACATAGTTACCACTTATTGTGTTTTTCGCTTCTTGTGCAGATGTCGGATGCACCTTATGTTGGTTTCGCTGATGGTGCCTGCCGCAGTACCCGCGATTTGTCTTCTGCGGCATGGGTGATCTACGATCCTCATGGCGAGCTAATAGATTGTCAGGGTGTGTGTTTAGGCCGTACTACTAACAATGTCGCCGAATACTGTGCTGTAATCGAGCTACTTGCTAGAGCAATTAATTTCGGTATTCGCGCATTGGTAGTGAACCTGGACTCTCAACTTGTTGTCCACCAGCTCAACGGGCAATATTCCGTCAGAAACCATCATATTCTAAGGTTGTATTTACGTGTAAGATTGTTAGAAAGGCATTTTGATTTTATCACATATCAACATGTTCCAAGACAATTAAACACATTATCTGATGCATTGGCCAATCATGTATTAGATAGACATTTGCATAATTTGTAATTAAAACAGTATATAAGCAAGCACATGAAAACACAATAATGAACCATAAACATATGGATATATATACGTGTGTGTCATAATGTTTGCGCCGCACGCATTACATAACCCAAAAATAATACATGTCCAAGTCCCATACAGCCGCTGACAACATGTCTCTAAAAAATGTACAAAAATGAAACCTAGGCGTCTAAGCACGGTGATGCTCATGATAGCATGTCACCGCCCACACCAAACGTCTCAACAGACGATGGACGTGAGTAGATACTCCCACCGTGTGCCTCTGATACGCTCTAGGCACGTCAGCCAATCTGCCATAATCTGGAATTCCTCGAGTAAGTGCCTCAAGGTTCTGAACTAGATCATCCTCACCCTCTACCTGAGGGTCTGCTGCAGGTTGTGCTCTCCGTACGTTATGAGGCAAGTCAGCTGGTCGCTCTGCACCAACATCTGCATACATATATATAGAGGTTGTCAGAGACGGACATGTATTGCAAAAAACTTGAATATGTAAAAACATTAAAAACATAAAGAGTTCTTACCTAGCTCCTCGTCCCAGTCCTCTCCCTCAGGCAATGGGAGGTCTGGATCTCCAGTAAAATCAGTGCCCGCATAGGGCCAGTCCTCCACGACGATCATCTGGTGTTGGAGCCAAATGAAGAACTCGGGCCTCCAGGCCATCTGCTGGCCCCCACCCCCTCTGGGCATAAGTGGTGCCCATCGAGCCAACCTCGGCTCCCGTGGCACTGGATCTGCCACAATACCTCCCGGGATCCGGAATATCGGTAGCCGCTCCAGGAAAAACGATACTATGATGGATCCATATCCAAACTGCTTATTGCCATCACGCTTACACTTGGTAAGCTGCCTCTTTATATTTGTTGTCACTGTCGTTGCCCAATCAAACAGTATAGGCTGCAGACACTCAGTCGCCAGCAACAAGTGATTCTTGCTGGCCTCGTGGGGTGCCTGTACCCCAGCCGTTCGGGTGATAGTGAATAGTACCACTCGTAGCACCAGATCTGGGATAGTGACGATATCTACTTTGGCACTGTTGGATCCAGTCTGTGCCCCAGGACAAACCCTTTCCATTACCTCCCCCATCTTTTCCCCGGAAGGCCTGCTACCGGTCAAGATGGGCCGTGCACCCCGCCGAGATAGTCCAGTAATAAAATAGACATCAGAGACATTCAACTCCAATGTCTGGTCCTTCAGGCGGAATACCTGATCCTCAATATCCCAAGCATCCACAATGAACCTTAGTAACTCAGGCTGTGCACGTAAGTATGAGGTAAGAAAGAATTTTTTCAAGCCGCAATCTCGCAAAGCATCCATGCATGCGTCATCTTCCATTGCCATGGCATCTATGGCCTCATGTTCCCTTTCTCTCCATTCTATCACCATTCTGACCAATACCTGCAACCAAAAAACCGAAGATGTCATCAATAAATCGATGGTGAAACCAAAAATCAAGATAAATTGCAGGTTCAACGGTCAAAATTGTGTAAAAGCTTGGTTCGCGCAATTGGCGCGATGCCTTTTAGGAAAATTGCCCATTGGCGCGGACCCGCGCGGGAAACTCGCGCCAATGGGCGCAACCCTAGTTTTTGCAATCCCCCTTGCAGAGGATCATTCTGTGGAGGGAAAACTAAATAAATGGAATAGAAATGCAGCTAAGGAGGAGGCCTCTGACCTGCTTCAGACGGCGGCTCGAATGGTCTCCTGGATCGACCGTAATCAGCAGTTGAAATTTGTACCCAAAACCCTACAATGGTAAACTCACAAGGTAAAAAGTGAAAAGTAATTTTATTTTTTTACCATTTCACTATTTATAGCTTCTTTTAGCTTAAAAATACATTAAAATAATGTTTTGTTTGGATATTTTTATGTCAAAGTGGGTTTTACGTTGTTTTTTGAATGATGACAGAGTTTGGTGCAACTCAAGCAACGTAATGAGCTCATTCTCCCACTTTTTCAGGCTCAGTAAAACAAATGACAAGGTTACTCTAAGGTCCGCTTTTAGCTCTTTTCTGACCATTTAAAGAAGAAAAGATTGCCGAGTCGCTCCTCTTGACTCGTTAAACGTTAATAAGGGGCGGTCGTTTTAAGTTCTTTTTTTCGACCGTTAAAACATAAAAAGATTACCGGGTTTTGTCGTTTCAAACTCGTTAATGGTCATGAAACGACGTGATTTTGATCACTTTTTTACTTTTTCAGGTCGAAATCACTATTTATGAAAAGTAATCCTTGATCGTAATGGTCGGGCGGTTCTTTCGGGCATTATTTTATGCTTTTTCGGGCCCGAGAAGCACAACTTTACGAAAAAGGACACCCCTGGAGTTTCCTTTTCTGCTGTCTTTTCAAACTCTCTAAACATGAAAAGACGCTGAGTCCTTCCTTTGTCAGACTCGTTAAAACCTGATGACATCGGATTTTGTCGAAATGACGTACCACAAGCATATGCTATCCCCATCAAGCTTGTTAAAAATAATTGGGGTACTCGCCAGAAATGGCGGGGGAAAAAAGGAACCATAATTACCGTCGTGTCGGCAGTATGTCGCTCTTGAACATGGCACTTCTCTACTTTCGTGTCCAGGGTGGGGATATCTCATCTCATATTTTTCACTTGCTTCCATGGACTTGGGTACCCTATTTGACCTCTCATCTACTCATTGCCTCGTCATCATGACCTTTGATCCATCGATGTCAAATACTGCCAATTCCACTATCGTGCCGCCGATATGTTCAAGAGAAGTTGACCTCTGAAAAGAAACAACCTCCATCTGATAGTTCACATGATCTTGATTCACAACATTATCTCTCTGTCTCGTGTCGATGATGTGGGAAACATTATGGCCCACCTTCGATCAAGGTCACTTCCTGTCGACTTCAGCTCATTATCCAGGAAGCTAATCTAGAGACTCCCTTCCGGTGCCTTGGAGCCTGCATGCCTCAATGGCAGGTTCTTCGTGTTCAACGTGAGGTTTTCATCATTGGCCTCCAATTGAATGATTCTACGGGTGTTCGACGCCAGCTCATTAATTCGCACGCCGTAGATTGTACCTATAGTACCTTGAGGGCCATTGTCATTATTGGTGGTACCTCTCGCGTCTGTTAACAGTTTCCACTATTGACTGGTAATCAGACGATGTTCATGCATATTTGACTTCAGCTCATATATTCGCGTGCTTGAACTTGTACTCTTGTTCGGGTCGAGATAGAGTGCAAGACCCTGGATTGTGTCTGTTGTAATCCAGGCGTGATTCTTGATACATGACTCATTCACTGGATGGCTGCGACCATGCCTGAGTCTATTCATTGATCCTAACCAGATGGCTGCGTCCATACTATGGATCTAGATTATTTATGTACTCTCTTATGGATGGCTGCGACCATACCACGTACATCATGTAATTGAACTATCAGTCGTGTCTCTCAATGCAGATCCTCGGCGGTAGCTATATCTGTTCTTGTGTGTTCCTATAAAGCATTTCACCCCTCTCTCTCCCTCTCGGACTTCATGCTTTAGGGGGCATCTGTTACACAGTAATTTGTCACCATTGGTCACTGTCCCTATCGCCCTGTTTCCATACATTGGAGGACGCATTCCGGGACCTGTGAGCAGTGACATAACCCAAAAACACTTGCATTATGTTCCCCTGAGTATGTACTTCATGTTCCCTGAAGACACCTTCTGCAAATTCTCCCTGAAAAGTACTCTTTTTCCATTGGCGCAGGTCCACAGTATCTTACCCACGCCAATCACTGAGATCCTCAAAAGAGGGCGCGACCATTGGCGCTCTGTCACAGAACAACACCCGCGCCAGCCCAGTTTGGTAATGATTTTTGACAAACGCACGCCCATCTGTTTTTTCCCTTCAGATCACGAAGTCTTTTGAGGGTAAAATCCATCTGATAGAGGTCGAGAGTCATCATCTATCCTTGACATCTATCCACAGTGGCTTTTCAGAGATAATGCCAATCCACAATGGGGTGTCCTGGTTCATCGAATCTTCTCCCTTCTCCATCTATAAATATCTGTCCTCATGCATTAGACAAGCTAGTTTTTGGAGGAATGCTAGTTGTGATTACGCTTGTCGTGAGTGATAGTGAAGCATAGAGAGGTTATGCTGCGGGAGAGGAGGTACATTGCAAGACACATGTAGTTGCTCGCCCAGCCAGAGGAGAGGTTCAACGTCAGAACCTTGGTTGTAACTTTTCCTATCTATTATTCATTAATGAACGACTGCTATTATAGTTCCAATCTCATTGTCTATTATAGTGATGTTTGATTTATTTCCTCTCTGACTGAAATATAGTTGTGCCTTGGTGGATTTTATGCTTGTATTTGTTTCTTCTTTTGCATGTGCAGGTGTCCGTTTGCAAGGATCGCAAGGATTGTGACCTGCCGGAGCGAGGGAGCGGGAATACCAACTCTGCCTCGACTATAGCGTTGGATTCCAGGTTGGTCTTCTTAATTCACCTTTAATGTACAACTAGGAACTTGCGTGGCAGCGTGAATTGATTGTGGCTAGTTCTGTTTTAGGCTAGTGGGATCGCCTCTGTCCGCAGAGGGGATTTACCTATCCAACAGGGTCACCACGAAAATCTATCCCAGCGTAAGGGAAGTCCTGAATGGAAAAGACCTGGTTTTCCAGCCATTGGAAATACCCAGGTTTGAACGGAGCAACCTCTGTCCTCTCGTCCGGGTGACGGGCCATGACGGCGACCCATCGCATCAGTTTGGGCTCTCGAAGAAGCCCAGCTCCAACAGTAAGGTGTTGTGGGATCAGCATAGGAACCATCTCCAGGCCAAAACTCACGACCAAAGCCCCATAAACAAAGGTCTTTAGTCGTCCGTTCTTGGCCCTGGTCAGTTGGCCTTTCATTGTCCAACACGGCATCGCACCAGTTGAAGATGGTGCCTCGAAAGCAATCAACTGCCATACGCATCTCGGATCTGGTGGCAATATGTAATGCGGCAGCTCCGCAAAGTCTGGTGACAGTAAACACAATCATCATGAGTTCAGGACAGGATATGGTCTTTATGTCTATCCCTTTGTCTCTAGCCTGGCTATTGCAAACCAGAGATTCTGGGTTCGATCCCCAGTTTGGTCGCCATTTTGTCACACGGAATAAGTCGTTCTTGCGGACAAGAGAGACCTTCCTAGAATCTAAAGAAGACCTAATGACAAGCAAACCAACCAGAAACTATCTTTCTCTCAATATGCTTTAATAAACAATAGCAAACAAGTGTTTTTAGAGCCTACCTTAGGTCCAACGCTAGCTTGTGGATGCCCTCGCTCCTTTGATTCAAATGAGCTCCTTTTCGCGAATCTGCAAACACAAACAAGGAAAACAAATTAAATAGCACTTGAAAAGCCAATTGCATAAAACATATTTAACATGAAAGTCAAGGAGTCCATGAAACAAATAACATAAGATACTTGTTGAGAAAAATGAGTTTGATTGTATTAATTCAAAAGAAGAAGAACCTTACAACCTTTGCCTTGACGCTGTACAAGCTCCTCCCAGGGTCCAGCAAGAAGTCTCCTCTACTTTGACAAGTTTCACTCACTCCCCAATGAAACCAAAAAGGTATGTGATCTCTCCTCTTTAGGCTTAACTAGGAAGTCTTGATTTCAACAGCATTTACCCTAAAAAATGTTCAGCTTCTAACCTCCCTAGCAACCAACCCAATGCCTGTATTTATAGTGCAATGGAGGGAGGTTACTAGGTCCTCCTTCAAAGGGATAAAGCCCTCCTTCAAAGGCATAGCTCCTCTCATCAAGGGATTAGCTCCTTCTCTTTTGGGATGCATGAACCACCTCAAAGCGAACAATCCACGTCAAAATTCCTTCTAGAAACCTCTAGAATTAACCCAAAGTGAGTTTTTTAAGATAAAACTTGCGCCTTTTGACTTTCACAGGGGTCCGCACCTATACCGTTAAGGACAGAGCGGGCAGGTCCGCAGCTTTTGTACACAAAAGCTGCGGGACCACAGGTGACCATGAGAGAAAGTGCAGAACCAGAGTTACATTGATTTTTAATGTCTTTCTCTCATTTCCAAAGCTTAATTTGAAGAGATGAGGTCTGAGACTTGCTTAGGAGGACAGTACAAGTGATGATAGACCTATACTGACTGCAAATAATCATGATGATGATATTTTTGTGTAACAGGAGCCCTCAGAAGGGAATGGAAAATATGCAGCTCAGCATCGAAGGAAGAAACTGGTATTCCATGACTGAAGCGCGCATCTTCATCATCAGCAGGGCCGAGCAAAGGCCAGATGGCGGCCAAAGGAAAGGAGGCAGTGGCAAAGCGATTAGGGTTCATCTTCGGAGCCTTCACTCAATCTCCTAAGTTAATCTGTAATTGCTAGAATTCCTCTAATTGATTTTAATTTCTATTTTAAATAGTGGATTTCATTATGATATTGGACACTTATTTTGTATCAATTGTTATATGTTATTGAAGCTATGTAAGAACTATCTTTGAGGAGAAAAATCAAGATGAGTTCATTAAGATTTGAATGCATGCAGCAGTAACTATTTATTGTTTAAATACATTCTCATTTTGTTTTCTCTTTCATTAATTAAATGAACTTCTTCTTTTAATTGATGAAAATTATATAATGAATTAAATCATTATATAAACATTCCTCTTCCATTGGTTGGTTACTTCAGCTTCTCTTGAATTAAGAGAAGGTTATCCTTTTCTAATTCGAGATAGGTTATTTTTTGCTTTCATGTTAGAGTAGATCTGCATTTATATTTAATTCTGAATTCCAAAAGTCCCCTCAAGTAGTGGCAGACCTTAGTTGTAGCTTGGCTGAGCCATAGAGTCATCTTAAGGATTTTATTTCTTTCATGTGCACAACAAGAGGGAAGATATGATTTCTCTCTTTCTATTGGTAAATAATAGATATATTATAAGCCATTAGAGAGAAAGAGAGGGGGCAAGGGTGTAACTAGACGCAATTAAACCAGTCATAACCACTAAATGAAATAGATAAGGGCTTAGTTGGGGCTCTAATTGGGTGGTCTCCCTAACATGTTGATGAGGTCATTTTTGATCATCAACACCCACACATACCTCATCCTCTATAAACATTCATATGATATACGATCTAGAAATTTGTAGAAGTATCTTTGCACAACAACTTCTCTAGCCCATCCCCTCTGCCGCCCCGCCCATGCAAAGGACTTGCAACCATGTTAGTTTTGTCATCAGGGGAAGAGAAGCACCTGAACAGTGTTAGTGTCAATGATAGAGCATTAATGCCACAACACTTGCCGACATAATCACAACTTAGGAAATTAAGTTATTTTTTTTAATTGTTAAATAAATTATTAGGAGTTGAAAAATACCAAAAATAAAATGCTCTCCACCACGGGAATTATGTTCCATTGAAACTTGTGAGGCCAATCGAAAATTAGAAATAAGGTTTCCAGAAAAATAAAAATTTATATTTGAATTCCTGTAAAAATAGAATAACTCAATATTTTACCAAGAAATTCATTAAAATTGTAAAAGAACAATAAAATAATATGCAATCAATGCAATTTGACCATGACGTGAATGCTATAGTTCTCAACGAGGCAAGGACTAATAACAGACAAATATTTTGTACATGTACTTTTAAGTACAATGTTTTCCCACAAATGAAACTTGATATTTCTTAGTAGTGAGGTAAGCCGCAACCTTTTCGAAGTGCAAGGTTTGTGATGGTTGGTATTTCTATCAAGTGAGAAAATAATTTTTAAAATACTATTTCTTTTGAAAATTTTATTATCACATATAATTTTTATTATTTTTAAGTCAATATTTGGTCAAGGAAATAATATTGAGGAATTAAAAGAAATGAGTGTAACATATATAATTTTTATTATTTTTAAGTCAATATTTTGTCAAGGAAATAATAACGAGGAATTAAAAGAAATGAGTGTAACATATAAGTTATATTATTTTAAGTCAATATTTTGTCAAGGAAATAATAATGAAGAATGACATCTCATCATTATAGTGATATGTTTTTATATCAATAATTTTGAATATTTAATTTAAACATATATTAATGAAAATGGAATTTCTCTTTTTATATATTTACATATCATGAGCAATGTGTGATATGTTAGATTTATTAGTTGTTGCCTCGTCAACGACTATAGAAATCGCCTTGTGTTGACTCTCAACATTTTTCCAGAGTTTATTGCAATTTTAACTAAAGATTGGAGAAAATGATTAATATTCTTATTTTCCCATAAATTCAAAAGTAATATTCTGGTAATCTCATTTTTAATTTCTGATTGGATCAATAAGCTCTAATGGGACATAGTTCCCATAGTGGAGGGAATTTTATTTTCAATATTTGTCAGTCCCTGACAATTCATTAAAAAAAAAACTAATTTTATGAGTGGTCATTCTGTTGGGAAGTTCTATGATCATTGACACTATTATGCTACTTCTCTACCCAATGATGTCATAAATGCAATGGTTACAGGATCTTTATGTAGGTGTGGGGGAGGGGGGGCAATGAGGGGGGCTCGCAAAAAAAAAATCTGATTAATATTATTATATTTCAGGGTTACAGGTGCTTTATGTAACCCCTGGGGGCTAAACAAATATGCAATTAATATTATTATGTTTTACGGTTGTAGGTCCTTTACACGGGTGGGGGGGGGAAGATAAAAAAAAAAAAAATATATATATATATATATATATATATATATATATATATGTAATTAATCTTATTATGTTTCAGGGTTGCAGGTCCTTTATGTAAGCAAGAGGGGGGGGGTAAAAATATCTGCAATTAACATGCTTTCATTACTACCATGTCTTTCATTGTCATACACAATGGTTCATTATGATACCTCTTGTGTGGAGCTTTTCTTGTGCAAAGCTTTCACTGTGCATAAATATTCACACAAGAAAAGATACACACAAATAAAATTTCCATTTATGGCACAGAATTTGGATATTGGTGTGTGCCCTTTCATTGCAACATCAACAAATGGTGTGTGGCACTCAACCACTTCGGAAGAAATACTTACGATTTTTTAGTAGACTTACGAGTCGTGGCTGAGGTTCAGTTAGTAGGTGTTGTGTGCACCGTTGTATTAACATGCCTACTTCCTATAGATGATTTCAAAAAACTTGTGTTGAAAGGGCTCATGCTATGCTTGGGTTGAATGTTCTTCGTTTGATGCCATGACCCATAGCTGATCCAAAATGGATCTAACATAGACTTATAAGTCTATGAATTTTCCTCATAGAGGAAAAATGGAAGTCAAAGGATGCTCCTGGAAATAGACTCATTACAGAAATCTCTTCATTTTGAATCTAACACAATTTGAATGGGCAAAAACGGACTTCGGATGAAGGAGATATTGTAAAAAGAAAATTGCCTATTGTCCTTTGAAAAGGAAGCATTTTCTTGTTAAATGGGACTTAATGGAGAATACGCATCTCTTAAAGAAAATTGCATCGGAAAGGTTTAAAGGACTTAACCATAGGCCTTATGAATCCCTGATTGTGATCTTCGACATATCGCATCGGAGGTAGGATACCATGCGATATCGGAACCCGGGCGAGCCGATAGAGCGATTGCGATGAAGCGGATCGGTGATCAGCAATATAAATATCGCATCAGAGCAGTCCATGGGATGTTGTATAGGCCTCAAGCCATTGCGATTGTGATATGCGATGGCGTCGATCAGCGATAGCGCTGATGTGAGGGGGTTGATAGCGATACATCGATGCGATGGGGCCGATAGCGATATGCGATGCGCCGATATCGGTGATTGCCGATCGCCGATCGGTGGACCCCCAATATAAAGGGCCGTTGACATATGTGACTGCGATTTGCGATCAAGGCACGGACCTGATAGGCTTATAAGCATGATTTCATATCATTTGAAATCCAGATTTATGGGATTTCTTTGTATTTTCCCGTGTATTGGGTTTTTGGCCATACACAATGCGATTGCGATATGCGATAGAATGACGGACCCGAGAGGATTATGGGGGCGATTCTATATTATTTGAGTTTCGGAAAAATGCTCCATGATGTGTTTTTTGTCGATTTTCCTGTGTATTTCGTTATGTGGCTATTTTCAATATTTATGCACAGGAAGGCCAAACGACCGGGTTTCCTGTGCCCGCCGGTTCATTTCCATTTGGAAACATCTATCACACCTATGCCATGCTATCAATAGGCGTTTTTGTAACAATGATGTGTTATGTAATACACAAAGCCGTAAAGCCAGTGAGCCAAAGGTCCAGTCGCAGAACCACTGAGCCAGAGAGCCAGAGTTCCAGTTGAAGAAACGCAGAGGTAGAGGAATGATTACATAAAGAGAAATGGATAGGAAGTCACAGAGCTGGAAGGATGCCTCACAAAAGCTAGATAGCTCAATTGACAGGGCAGCTGAAGGTTGTTGAGATTCGCTTGGAGGTCGAGTGAACCACTGATAACACAGAGAGGCAGAGTTATGCTCAGTAGAAGCGCAGAGAAGCCCAAGAGGCTCAGAGATGCTTGAATGCTGAGTGTAAGCCCAAAGGGGGCAGCCTGCGGAGTCGAGGTGACTTAGAAGCAGAGGGTCGCTTGGAGGTCAAGCGAAACCAGAAGCTCAAGAGAGCCAAGAGCCAGAGCCAAAAGCTAGGGCCAAGAGCCAGAGCCAAGAGCCAAAGAGCCAAAAGCCAAAGCCGAGAGTCAGAGCCAAGAGCTAGAGTCAAGAGCAGAGGCAGAAGCCACTAGAGGTTGCAGGAAAAGCTGCAGAGCCAGAGAGCTCAAATGGACTTCTAAAGAGCCATGAAGCTGCAATGAAGTTCAAAATAGCAAAGAGATCAAATGATCAAGCTATTGCTAGTGTCTGATGTGTGCTGATGACAGAAGAACGAATTCCAGGGATAGTAAAAGAATTCTGAGGGAGTTGGTACAAGCCAGGAGCTCAAGATAGCCCGGAGCGCTAATTGAAGGAATCCATTCCAGAGAAGCCTAGATATGTTTGCATAGTATGGACAGCCAGTGGGATAAGATGGAATTATAAGCCTAATGGTTTAGTTGTAAACCATTGGAGTTGAGTCAAAGACTTGCAAAAGAATTCAGACCATAATCCCAAAGAGCATAATCGAATTGATTAGAGCTCAAGGAGACATAGCCCAAGATATTAGGGTGAACTCCATATTACATTGTTGTCTTTTGTGTTTGCTTATTTGCTGCATTATTTATTGTTGCATGTATTTAAATATCAGCATAAGCAAATAACACAAAGCACATAAACAGTCTAAAAACAATCATAAGCATACACCTCTTTCAAGTACTTCTAATTCGGCAATTATCAATCATAAGCATAGATCTTGGGAATATATAAGATTTGGAGTGGGAGAGGTTCTTGTAAGCTGACAAGAAGCCTTTAGTGCCCCATTTCAGATTAGGTGGTATCAGAGCTTTATATATCAAAACCTCAGGTTAATTAACCCCACCTTCAAAGAAGGTGGTATCAGAGCTGGTTATATCTGAGCTGGTTATATCAGAGCAAGTTATACTAGAGCAGGTGGTATCATGAAGTATATGGTATCATGATGCAAGTGGTATCAGATCAGAATGCTTGATTGACAGAGCAATCTATATGCTTGCTTGACTTGAAAGGCGTTCAAACAATAGAAAGAATTTAGCTGTTTGATTGTTTGTAAACTGGCTGTTGTTTGAGTTTGTAGAGGTGAATGGAAAGCTATTTATAGCTAATTCCAAGAGAGGACAAGAAGGAAGAAGGGCTAAAGACATTCTTCTTATCCCAAAGGACCTTAAAGAAATCCTTGAAGCACAAGAGGTTTGTTACAAAAGGTTGCTGAATAAGCTCTTTGTTAATCTTGTTTGAAGTTCTTTTGTTCATTCTGATAATGACAACTTCTACAAGTGAGTCCTCAAATTCTTCTTTCTTCACAAGATTCTTTGATGAAGACATGAAGTAAGACTTGTTCACCATGATGGATATAGTGAGAGAAATGTATGAGGATGAAAGGAAGAGCGCCAAACTTAGAGAGCAGTTGATTTCCATGAAGGAAGAGAAGCAATTGCTTTCTAACAAATTGCAAGAAATGAAGAGGCAACTTCATATTGCAAATATGAACCTGAAAAGGATGGATGAGTTGGAGAAACAGCTCCTTGTTGCCAAAGAAGCCTTGGTTAAGTATCAGCTTGAAGAAGAGGTAAACAATTTCTGTTTGTCTTCAAATTCTTCTAAGAATGTTTATGTTGGTTCTTTTGAAAAACATACTGGAGGCATAAGTTCCAAGTTAATGTCCAAGATGGGCTATGAAGGAAAAGGCTTGGGAAAATATGCACAAGGTATTGTTGAGCCAATAATGGTTGAGGAAAGGCCTAAGTATTTGGGTCTTGGCTATGGATAGCCTTATGGAGAAGGTTACAAAGCTACCATGAAGACCATTGAAATAGTTCCAAGAAGGAGTTTCATTGTAGGTCTTCTACCTCAAGAGTGTAAAGATTGTATTCTTGGGGAATGCACTGGTGTGAAGCATAATTTGCATAAAGAAGGTGTATATCATCATACACTTGAACCAAAGAGTTATGGAAACTCTGAAACCATTGAAGAGGTTGATGGTGTTCCAAAGGGAGCTACTTCTTCATTCAATTCGCCTCCTCAAGAAAACAATAAAGGTGAAAGAGAAAGGCATAAATCTGGTTTTAACCATATTCCTTTTGATTATGTTCAGCATGGTAAATTTCCATATAAGTATGGGAAAAGAATTGCATGTTCCTTTTGTGGTTTGGTTAACCATAATGTTTCTAGCTGTTGGAAGAGGATGGCCACATGCAAGAAACTTTGGAAGGAAAAGAAGCAAGAAGCCAAAGGTCCACTAGACAAAGCAAATCATGTTGTCAAGAAGATGCACATGTGTTGCACTTACTGCCATAAGCAAGAACACATTGCTGAAAAGTGTTGGACTCTGAATCCAACAATGCTTCCACGAAAATTGAAGAAGGTGGAAAGAGAGAATGGCATGAATGGAAAGAAAAATTCCATGAATGATGTGTTTCAGGATGATTCACATGTTGCTAGTGATGTGCAAACAAAGGAAGGACCTTTGAAATGGATTGGTAAGAAATGGTTAGAGTTCTTATCTAATTAAAGTTGCATTTCTTTTGATGCGAATAGAAATGTATCACATCTATTTGCATTTCTTTGTTAATGAGATGCAAGTTGTAGGATTCTACCAAGAAGGTGAATGGAAAAGTTGAGTAGGAGACTCACTTTATTTTTGCAACATTATATTCATTTCAGCTTCGAAAGTACAATGTGCTTAAGAGAAAGTTGAAAGATGAAATGCATGCATAAGAATGATATGCATGACCACAGGGATGTAGATGATTTCCTTGTATTTAAACATGTATGTGTCATTAACTTGAAGGGTTGATTACTTTGCTGTAAACATGCATGTAATGCAATATTGACTTGGGAAAAGTTGATTTGGTCTCCAAGATGGAGATAATGATGAAGTGTTTCATCTTTGAAAAAGAATCCTAAAGTTCTTTTTCTACATGCCTGACTTGAAGGGTCAATTGTTTTAAAGGCATGATTTGTTGGCTTGTTACCTAGTAAATCATTTGTATGTGGATGTAAAGACATGGAGGTGTTCACAAGATGTGAAATCTATTTCTTTTGTTGAAGCAGAATTTTCGGCCATCCAGTTGTTGTCTCTAATCCTGTTATTGTTGACAGTTGATGTTGATAGTATGTCAAACAAGTACAAATGAAAATTTTGTGAAGCAGATGTAACTTCACATTGGTTTGAGCCACCTTGGATCAATAATCAAGGCAGAGAAGTTCAAACTACCTTCTGTGACCTTCTCTGCAGGAGTTCTGCAGGAAGTCAAGAAGAAAGACAGTTCTTCCCAAGAGGACAAGCACATCTAGGAAGGGAGTGTTCAAAGGCTTTGGTTCAGAAGCACTATGCAAGGAAAGCGTATGGAGGCTGAAATAAGAGGGTGAGGTACTCTCATTTACTGTTCAGATTAGTATATTAGTCTTTTAGAGTCCAAAAGCTTTTTAGTGGGAAGGTGTGATCCAAAATGGATCTAACATAGACTTCTAAGTCTATGAATTTTCCTCACAAAGGAAAAATGGAAGTCAAAGGATGATCCTAGAAATAGTCTCATTACAGAGATCTCTTCATTCTAAATCTAACGCAATTTGAATGGGTGAAAACGGACTTCGGATGAAGGAGATATTGTAAAAAGAAAATTGCCCATTGTCCTTTGAAAAGGAGGCATTTTCTTGTTAAATGGGACTTAATGGAGAATACGCATCTCTTAAAAAAACCGCATCAGAAAGGTTTAAACGACATAACTACAGGCATTACGAATCCCCAATTGCGATCTCCAACATATCACATCAGAGGTAGGCTGCCATGCGATATCGGAACCCGGGCGAGCCGATAGAGCGATTGCGACAAAGCGAAATGGTGATTGACAATATATATATCACATCAGAGTAGTCCATGGGATGTTGTATAGGCCTCAAGCCATTGTGATTTCAATATGCGATAGTGCCGATTAGTGATAGCGCCAATGCGAGGGGGCCGATAGTGATACGCCGATGCGATGGGGCCGATAGCGATATGCGATGTGCTGATATCAGCGATCGCCAATCACCGATCGGTGGATCCCCAATATAAAAGGCCGTTGACATATGCGATTATGACTTGCGATCAGGGCGTGGACCTGATAGGCTTATAAGCGCGATTTCATATCACTTGAAATCCAGGTTTACGGGATTTCTTTGTATTTTCCCATGTATTGGGTTTTTGGCCATACATAATGCGATTGTGATATGCGATAGAATGATAGACCCGAGAGGATTATGGGGGCGATTCTATATTATTTGAGTTCTGGAAAAACGCTCCATGATGTGTTTTTCATCGGTTTTCCTGTGTATTCCGTTATGTGGCTATTTTCGAGATTTCTACACAAGAAGGCCAAACGACCGGGTTTCCTATGTCTGCCAGTTCATTTCCCTTTGGAAACAACCATTTCACCTATGCCACGCTATCAGCGAGCATTTTTGAAACAATGATGTGTTATGTAATACGTAGAGCCACAGAGCCAGCAAGCTAGATGGCCAGTCGCAGAGCCACCAAGCCAGAGAGCCAGAGGACTAGTCGAAGAAACGAAGAGGCAGAGGAATGATTACACACAGAGAAACGGACAGGAAGTCATAGAGCCAGAAGGATGCCTCACAAAATCCAGAGAGCTCAATTGATAGGGCAGCTAAAGGTTGCTGAGATTCGCTTGGAGGTTGATCGAACCACTGATAACACAGAGAGGTAGAGTTATGCTCAGCAGAAGTGCAGAGAAGCCCAAGAGGCTCAGAGATGCTTGAATATTGAGTATAAGCCTAGAGGAGGCATTCTGCGGAGTCGGGGTGACTCAGAAGAAGAGGGTCGCTTGGAGGTCAAGCGAAACCAGAAGCTTAAGAGAGCCAAGAGCCAGAGCCGAGAGCCAGGGCCAAGAGCTAGAGCCAAGAGAGAGAGAACCAAGAGCTAGAGCTGAGAGCCAGATCCAAGATCCAGAGCTGAGAGCAGAGGCAAAAGCCACCAGAAGTTGGAGGCAAAGCTGCAGAACTAGAGAGCTCAAATGGACTTCTAAAGAGCCATGAAGCTGCAATAAAGTTCAGAACAGCAAAGAGATCAAATGATCAAACTGTTGCTGGTGTCTGATGTGTGCTAAAGACAGAAGAAGGAATTCCAGAGATAGTAAAAGAAATCTGAGGGAGTTGGTGCAAGCGAGGAGCTCAAGATAGCCCGAAGGAATCCAGTCCAGAGAAGCCTAGATCTGTCTACAAAGTATGGAAAACCAGCGAGATAATATGGCATTCTAAGTCAAATGGTTCAGTTGTAAACCATTGGAGTTGAGTCAAAGACTTATAAAAGAATTCAGACCATAATCCCAAAGAGCCTAATCAAGTTGATTAGAGCTCAAGGAGACATAGCCCAAGATATCAGGGTGAACTCCATGTTACATTGTTTTCTTTTGTGTTTGCTTATTTGCTGCATTATTTACTATTACATGTATTTAAATATCAACATAATCAAAGAACACAATGCACATAAATAGTCTAAAAACAAACATAAGCATACACCTCTTTCAAGTACTTCTAATTCCGCAATTATCAATCATAAGCATAGATCTTGGGAATATATAAGTTTTGGAGTGGGCGAAGCTCTTGTAAGCTGACAAGAAGCATTTAGTGCCCCATTTCAGATCAATAGCAGTAGATTTTCTTTATGCTCAACAATAACAGATGTCCTCTCAAGCCAATATGGGAAGTGGAACTGATAAGCTCACATTTATTTTTAATGTGGGTGGTGGATACTATGATGTTTTTGTCACTTCCACAACTAGTGGGGTTTCTCCATGATTTCTTTTAAAAATTCCAACACTAAAAGTTTAGCAAATGGAAATGAAGTCAATTTCCAACCTATAAACCTCAAATCTCGAGTAAACTGCACAATTTCAATTATTCATCTTCTTACCCACACACATCATCAATATCTACTCAAACAAAACTTAAAAACGCTAAAATATCCTCATTCCTAAACCTTATCAAAACCTTACCAAAACTCTGTTGAAAAGAAAACAATAAACGCGAAAAAAGAGAGAGGAAAGTTTCCCATCACAAGTTTGCAAATTCAACAAGTAGGTAGTTTTAGGTTAAATTTTTAAGGTCTAGGCTTTCATAGTCAAACTCAAAACCATAATACACAACTAATTTAGTTGCAATTGGCTACACCCCAAAGAAAAGTAGGGATGCATGTAAATCTTCTGCAATGCTTCAAATCCTTGTTTAGAAAGTTATGTGCACTCTCTCCATGAATACTAGTGCTTCTATTGAAAATGATTTGTGAGGTGGGTAGAAGATATCAAAAACCTTTCTACAAGATGAATTTGATGAAGTCAACAATGAGGTTTTTTAAAAAGTGAAAACATTATTGTGTTGTGTTTAAATGATGCACAAATTGATGTGGAGAAAACAGTGGATGTTATAATTGTCAGTGGCTATATGTGTGGAAGAAGTTCATTGTGAGGGAATCTGGAGATCTACGCATCAACACTTCGCACATGGGCTCCTATGCACACAACATTTCTATGTTTATGACCATGATTAAGGGGAACACCACAGGTGGTGTCGTGTATGTCTTCTATGTATGGATATCTATCCTTTCAATAGCCATAACATTCATTCAAGAATGTCTGAGTCTGGTAGTGGTTACATTGTAAAGTATATGATAACAGGGGAAGCCCATGTGCAGAGTCTCTATATAATAAGTTAGTTGGGAAGCTCATGTGCAGAGTGGACGTGCACCCCCTTATTTCTACCTCCACACTCTGCACGTGGGTTCCTCTGCACACAAAATTTTTGTATTTGCAGCCATGATTGAGGGGAACGCTACAAGAAGTGTCATGTATGAATTCCATGTCACGAAGTTCAGATTGCAATTCAAATTAATGCAGCAGAGGAGGGTGATTGAGGATATAGAGAGGGGGAACAACCCTCGTGATTTTCGTTCAGGTATAGTGTAGAATGGTATTAATGGTTTCACATGATGCCAATGTCGAATGGTTGATGTCCGTATTTCCATAGTGTTGAAAATCAAACAAACATATGCCTCGGCCGCTCGTGAGTTTGACGGACCCAACTTCACATCTATAATGACTAAATGGGGGTGTAACAAGTTTGTTGGAAGTGTGTGACATTAACTGCTTCGGTGATCATTCGGTAATTTCCAGAACCATCTTTGGGGGCAACATACCAAGTTTACTAAATTAGACAACACTTTCCTACCTTAGGGGTCATTGCGGACTTCGTTGAAGTCAGAGCAGCAAGGATGGATCAATTTTTCAAGCATTGAGCCTTTCATTCTTCGTTGCAGTTGACTCAAACATTTCTCCTAAAAAAACTCATCATGTGGACTCAAAGTCTAGAACTTTCAGATCGATGGACCCTAGAATTATAAAATAAATTCCAGGCAAAGAACTTGATTATAAATTTGCACACTTTAGACGGCTTGACCTGGATTAATGGGATTGAACGCTTCAAGGAGTTCTCTTATAGAATTGCAACTTTTAGTTATGTGGCTAGGATGAATTTAGTGTTATTATCTTCTAGTTGTCTAATATGTTGGTAAAGAAAACACATTTCTCCACACTCTCGCACAATCATCTTATCTGCAACCATTTCTTTAATATATAGATGCACCACGATGGCCAAACGTGGTTAGTTAGCACTTAGCTGCATCTATTCTGAAGAAAGTGTGTCTGACATACTTTCTTAATAGCGATTAGCTTAAGAAATTAATCATAGTTTTATTTAACTATATAAAATAATATTTTGGCCCACAATCACATTTGTGAAGAAGTCTACATTGACTAGTGGTTTTCATAACATGTGTTTGCAATTTTTTAATTATATGTTGCATAGAAACATGAATTTTGGCATTATACCTCTCTAGAGTTACACATGAATGTCTCAACGAAATATGTTCACACATGAATGTCTCAACGAAATATGTTCACAGTAAAAACATAAAAGTTGGCTATGTTGGATTTTTCAACAATAACAGATTATAACATATTTTGATTATTTCTTTCAATGCTCGCTTCCTAAAGAGATGGAACTATATAAGAATTATAACTTTCACTAAAATCAACATATTTTGGACCAGTTACATATGGGAAAGGATTAGGAAACTCAATGCAGATGTTGAATTTTTTTAAAAAGAAAAGAATTATGGTTCTCATCAATAATAACAAACTTTGGAATAATGGAATTTTTTTGCATTCAAATTCCCTTAAATTGACAACACTTTGATACTTCTTCTAAACTTCTCTTCATCAAGGATTGTACAATGAGCTAAGCTCATTGTGCGGATCTCCACGGTCCCGCACAATGTGATGTCATCCTATCTCCCTTACAAAATTATTTTAATGAATTAATGATATGTACACCAGCAATGTCCAATAGCAACAATACAACAAATATGACTAAGATTCCTTGATTGCAAGAATTAGGAACTCAGTAGATATATGCTAGTTTCATCGAATATACAATTAGACATGTCTTTTAGATGGTAAATTGTATTAAGTAAAACAATTTCAATATTAAAGATTAACATTTATGATTCTCTAGATAAGTTGTACGACATAGTAGCGCCACCTGAGTTTCATCAGCTAATGCTCTTTCACGTGAAAATTAGATCTTGTATATGTTTTAGTCATCAAGAGTGCATTAGGCTGGACATTTTGTAGACACTCCAAAATGTAGAACGTACAATAATATTACTACGATGTAAGTTTTTTGAAATGCTAGATGTAACCATTGCAATCGATGAGGCCCTTGCTCCAATTTCTTTTTATTGATTCGAAGATAAGTTGTCTTATCTAAGTGTCAAATTATACGTTTCCAGTTTGCTCATGTTAGTTATACAAATTTAAATCTCACATACACGTGGATTTTCTTTTTTAGCATTCATGATTTTTCGCGAAGTATGTCATATGTTACGGGCCATGGTATCAATTTATCGGGAAGCGTGTGTAGAGGTGGTTGTGCTGAGGAAGGTTTGTAGAGGTGGTTTTGTGGAGGAAGCATGTGCAGAGGAAGTGTGTGAAAAGGTATTTATGCAAAGTAAATGTGTACGAAGGTGGTTTTTATCACCAAAAACTTGATCATCTAGCCTAATTTACTAGATGGATTGAAGTACACCATGTAACGCCAATTTTACCATAGTAAAATTGCTTTCACTATGAGAAATTACTTAATAAACCACCTTTATTAAGTAATTTATAATTAAACTCATGAAGAATAATTAAATAAATCACTATTTATTTGATTTTCTTCTAGGAATAATTAATTAAACAATTTTTCAATTATTATTCATTGTCATATTTGACCCAATTATGAAAAATCAATAGATTAATTATTAATTGTCTTATTTTTCTCTAGGAACAATCAATTAATCACTAATTAATTATTATTTGTTATCAAATTTGACTAAATCCCTTAGGAATAATTAAATAAATAAATAAATAAAATATTATTCCTTAACCAATTTCTTGAGATGATAAATAAATCATTTATTTATTTATTATTTCTAAATAAAGTTTAAATACTTTTTCCTTCCTAACCAACAAAATATTCCAAGTGGTTATTCCAAGATTTAAGTTAATAATATTTTATTATTGCTCATTATTTGAGGATAACTCAATATTTTTTTTTATAAATAGAAGGGTTTTCCATTCACTATTCGCTTCTGCTTATTTTCATTGTTGCACTCACTGTTGTAACTCTTATTATTTTGACTGTCGCACACCACTTTTTCCATTTGAGTTCCCATTGAGCTCAATCATTTTATTTTTTGGGTTTACACATTATAAAGGAGAGAGACTCTATCAAAAATCTGAAGACCTTTAGGGATAGACAAGAACACATCCCATAGAGGGGGACTGGTAACATTTATTTGTTCCCTTCATAGATGTTATAATAAAATCTATTCTTTGTATATCTAGTTTCCATTGAATTATTGGAGTTATTACTGTTTATTTTTGTTGTTTAACTATGATTGTGGCATATATCACAACTTTGACAGGTTATGTTTCTATTAGTTGTTGCAGATCTACAATGTTTAGCATCCATTTATATTGTTGAGACTATTTGTCATCCACAGTCTTAAGTGTTTTCTTTTCGTACATCTTTGAGAAGAAAATACTACAAAAAAATTGGCGACTCCACTAGTTTTTTACTTCAGATCTAGAAACCTGGGTGACCTTCAATTTTTAGCTTAGAGTTTATTCTTTTTTCACTCTCTTAATTGTTGAAAATAGCAACAAGAAATGCTAAAAATAGCATTGCTATAGATAGCATTTCAGGATATATTCCAATTTTAATTTGTCCTTGAATTAAAATTCGAATTTAATCTCACCAGCTATTTGAAAAATAATTAATTAATTCATCTTGAGTTAATTAGTTGGTGAAAATAAAACATGAAGTCTTTGTGAAGACATGCAATAGTTATCCCTTTGATTGAGGATGTTATCCCTTAATTAAGAAGATAAAGATGAGTTGTAATTAGTTAGCTTAGTTAACTGAGTTAAGTCCAGTTAAATTAGTTCCAAACAATTTGTGGAACTAATTGTGAGTTCAGTCAGTTAATGCATGCATGCATGTAACTAGTGTTCTCCAGATCACTGAATATTCTCTCATAAATAACTCATGCATGTCAGTTCAGACAAAGACCCAGTTGAGATTAAAGGCAGGGACAGTGTACTATCAGTTGCTAGAATATTACCATGTGAATATCTCTTGCATGCAGAAGGAATTCATTCCTTGAGGATTGTGCAGTTACTACAGAGGTCACAGCAGTGTGTGAGGTGAAAATCACACAGGTGGTAGCTAGAGTACCCAAGAGAAACTGTGCAGGGAAATAGGAGGCTTGGAGGACTGAAGGAAGGCATATGTGTTGTCTATTCTGTTTATGAGCAGCAGTGAGGGATTGTACTTAGAGCTAGATAGCTTGAGAGCTAAAGCTTTGTGTAATCCTGAGATATTTCCACTTGTATGATAATACAAATAGCAGGGTTTTTAGCTGAGGCTTTCCCCAGAGTATTCTTCTGTGTTTCATGTGTAGTTGAATCTTCTTCTCTGTTATATGTGTTTTTTTCGATCTTGCTCAAAATTAATTAATATTCCACAAGTTTGATTGTAGAAGTAGATTAAGTATTTTTCTTTAGTACATTGCATAATTAGTTTAATCTACAGTGAGAATTTTTACATGGTATCAGAGCAAAGGTGATCAAAGCAGAGAACAATATAAAAAGAAGGGAGAAGGGATAAGTTCTTGATTGTAGGTACAGAATCGATTTCTTATCACATCTCAAAGTTCACCAATGGCATTCAATGGCTTGAGACTCGAGTATGCGCTTGATGACAGCTCAAATTACATAGCCTGGAAGGATTGCATGGAAGCGGTATTAGAGGATGATGGTTTGAAGGACTTCATTGATCAAGAAGTCCCCAAGCTAGCAGTAGTTGATGCCTAAGAATTGGTGGAATGGAAGAAATGTGTGGCGAGAGCAAGGAGGTTTCTTATGGAGGGAGTTCGAGGCCATATTTTCTCGAGTCTCCATGGGAAGGAGACTCTGTTTTCAATGTGGAAGACATTGAAGGATCTATATTAGAACAAAAACGATCAAAGGAAGTTGGCGCTGAAGGACAAGCTTTGGAAAATCAAGTGTGGAAAGGGTGACATGATCTCTACATATCTGAACAAGCTCACCACCTACAAAGATGATCCTGGAAGTGTAGGAATCACGACAGTTGATGATGACATGGTGAGTCTTGCTCTCCTCGGTCTTCCTAAGAGCTGGCATAGCTACCAGGAACCAGTGAATGGAAGAGAGAAACTGCCAAATTGGGAATGACTGTGGTCGGATCTGATGTAGGAGGAGATCAGGAGAAGCACCAGAGATGGTTCTTCATCAAAACATGATGATGAAGAAAATCTAGCCTTAGCAAGTAAGGTGTGGAAATGGAAAGGGAAGGCTTCCCATTCCAAATCGAGTTCTTCCCATGGTGGGAAGAAGATTGACAAATCTAAAGTGTGATGCTTTAATTGTCATGAGGTGGTCCATTATGCAACAAATTGTCCATTGAAGAAATCCAAGAAGGGATCCTTGAGAGGATCAGATGCTGAGGCATTGGCCTCACAGTTTGAATTGGATTTTACCCTCATCACGTGCATGCCTTCATCGATGGTGGGTTGTGTTTGGTACCTAGACAGTGGAGCCTCATTCTACATGACCGCCAATAATAGTTTATTCAGTACCTTGGAGGAGAAAGACCTCCAGATGTGCATAGAGATGGGCGATGATGGAAAGTACTGTGTTTCAGGTGAAGGTACGGTTGTGTTTCATAGGGAGCATGGAGCTCCTCTCACCCTGACTGATGTAAAGTACTTGCCTGGATTGAAGAAAAACTTGGTATCGGTTGCGATGTTGGAAGAGAAAGGTTATGATGTAGTCTTCAGTAAAGGAAAGGCATTGCTGAGCCACATAGCCATGGGTCAGACCAAGAGGATTGAGATTCGAGTGAAGAATCTCTACAAGTTGGAGGTAGATGACTATGTTGCATTGATTCCCAAAGGAGAATTGGTGCAAAGCCAAGATATTGGCGAGGTATGGCATAGAAGCCCGCTTCGCATACTTGGGATGAAGACACAAGACGAAGCTTTCTCTAGGAAGAGACCAAATGTGATTCACTTTAGGATCTTTGGCTCATCGGTTTATTGCCATGTGACCAAGCATTCCTGGAAGAAGCTAGAGCTGATAGTAGAGTTGGGGATACTTGTGGGGTACACTAATACTCCCCACAACTATCAGGTGTATTTTCCTACCAGTAAGAGGACAGTTGTTCGCAGAGATCTTAAGTTCGATGAGATGAAGGCCATGTGATTTTCCCTTGAGAGGGAGCTCAAGATGCAGGCAGAGGAGGAACTTTTGGTTCCTAAGGAGGAGGAGCCTTAGACAGATGCAGAGCAGCCGCATGCAGAGGTTCAGGAGTGGAGACATCCACTCATGCAGAGTCTTCCAGATATGGGCAAAAGTGCACGATAGAAGCTGATATATTGTTGCTGGATGCGAGAGAGAATGTGGGAGAACCATCTTCTCAGCACAGACAAAGGAGGTCACCTAAGCAGTACACTGGTTACATGGCCCTTTTTGGGGAATGTGTAGAGACCGAACCATATTCCTTTGAGGAAGCAGTGTAAGAGCTAGTTTGGGTTGATGCTATGGTGGAGGAGTGTGACTCCATAGTTCGGAACAGTGTTTGGGATGTTGTTCCAAGACTGAAGAACAAGTCAATCATGAGTTCCTGTTGCCTTTACAAGGTAAATCATGTTGCTGAAGATAGTGTGGAGAAATAGAAGGCAAGGTTTGTTGCCCGTGGTTTCTCACAGGTTGAGGGGATTGACTATGATGCAAGGTACTCATCTATCATATCAATGTTGTCATTATCATCATAGATGGGTTGGAAAATCCATCAGATGGATGTGAAGATTGCATTCCTCAATGGCAAGATTGAGGAAGAGGTGTACATAGAGCAGCCGAAAGGATTTGAGACCTTCGATCGTGAGTCACATGTGTGTCAACTCAAGAGAGATTTGTATAGGTTGAAGCAAGCACCTCATGCTTGGTACACCAGGATCGACAACTACTTCATTGGTTTGGGCTTCACAAAGAGTGAAGTGGATGCGAACTTGTACCACATCATGGTGGAAGGTAAGCAGTTGATCATTGTTCTTTATGTTGATGATCTAATATTGATAGGTGATGATCAGTTGATCATGTCTTGCAAGGAGGACCTTTCAAGAGAGTTTGAGATGAAAGACATGGGTCTCATGCACTACTTTCTAGGCATGGAAGTGTGGCAAAAGGATGAGGAAGTGTTTGTGTCTCAAGGCAAGTATGCCAATGAGATATTCAAGAGATTCCACATAAAGAAGTGCAAGCCCATGCAAACTCCTCTAGTAGGTAACTGGAGGAAGGAGGATGTTACTTCAAGTGAGGTAGTAGAGGCTACTATGTATCAACAATTTGTGGGTTCATTGATGTACTTAGTGAACATGTTATCACTCAGGTTGTCCTTAAGCTCTGGAAAAGGATACGGCCGAGGTAACCACAGACCAACTTTGGATTGCAGGTTCTAGCCAACCTGCAATCAGAGAGGGCTCTCTCTTTTAGGTTTAGCTTTGTTGAAAAGGATTTTTAGGCTAGGTCTCAGGTTCAGAGGGTTTTTGTTTTGTTTTTGGTGGGAAGGAAAATGTCTCAAGTAGAGAGGCAAAACATAGTATGGTAAGTTTCAAACCATTGGGCGTGGAGTCAAGGAGTGGGACTGCTGGTGCGTTTTCTTGGTCACAAGAGAAATAAGGAGCAAGGTAGCTGCTCATGAAACAACACTTAAAGCTTAAAAGGATGGAATGAGGGATAAGGAATGAGAGGCAACAAAGAATCTCTCACTCGGCTTAAAGAGGGGGAAGGTGAATGAGCTCTGTCTAGGAGCAATTAAGAATTCCTAGACAACTGTCAAAGATGAATGGATTAGGGGAAACATGAGCCATAGGGAATTCATATTCATTACTAACCCAGATGAAAAACATAAAGAAATAGCAGAAAATGAGCATAGAGGGCAGTTAAACCAATTCTAGACTATTCTTTCTTTCTACTATTTTAGATGGTATATCAATGGAAAAACAGAGGTAGGAAAACTTATTGAGTCATGTTGCAACACAATAATTCCAAATTCACTTCTTCAAAACCATTAGACACAGAGCAGACAGTCTTTCCTCCAAGCCTTTCAGCTGTCTTTGATTACAGAAAACATATCAGGTATACAGTGCGAGTCTCCACTGAAGACTATCAACCAACCGACCCTTAAAACAATACAGAGGGTGGTATATATAGGGAAGATTTATCCAAAATTTATCTATTACAGCCAACCTAACAGGTTTGACAGAAAACTGATTACTTTAACCTAATCTTATCCAGAAATAAATGCTAGAAAATATCTTTGAGCTATGCTGGGGGCAGCTGTATCAAAATGAGTTAATGTCCTGGTGGCTCTGTACTGTTCATCTGTCATAATTGTGCATTGGTCTTTGCACCCTTGCTGTTCGGCGGTATTGAATGCTTTTGACTGTGATTTGAGAGCTAGGATGGGCTTACTCCTCTTGATTTGACTTTCTGGGGGGCTCATCAATGTTCAGGTGCTTCGAGCCCCTAAAAAATCTTGACTGATACTCTTTGGCTCTTCTTCTTCCTCTGATACTCTTTGGCAATAAATTGATGCTGTTCTGACGTGCTGTGTGTTAAATCATCATTTATTGGCCGCTGTTCGGCCTCTGTTTTCTTCAAAACTGTTTTCTGGTCCTTCCGGCAAGCTTCGCGAAGAAAAATGGGTCATTCGGCGCCTTTCGGGCCTGCTGGGGGCCGCAGAATAAAAATATTCCCTAAAGATTCCCCATTCAGGCCCAAAAAATCTAGCAATGAGCGATTTGCGCTCATCAAAAACTGCCTCAGAATCTGATTCCGGGGCCCCGAAGTGCGATTTTTGCCCTTTGCGCCAAAAAAGTGCTGATGATGTCAGCATGACGTGACATTGTACGGCGGGTGACATCAGCGATGAAGTCAGCATGATTACATGGTGGGATGATGTCACCATGAGGTCATCATGTACGGACGGTGACGTGGCATGACACGTGGCAAGGGGCCACGTAGGAAAATGACTCGACATGTGACTGGGCAGAGGGGTGATGTAAGCGGTGACGTCACCAGGCAGGAGGCGGTAAGTGGTTTTGTGGCGCACCACCTTTGGGGGGGGAGCGATTTTCTCAGAGGGGGCTCCGCCACAGCCCAGGAGCTGACGCATGGCAGGAGGTACGGCGGTAATACCGCCCATCTCCTGGACGTTAAAGCTCGGGTGTTTTGGAGATGGGACGGCCCGCCCACCGTCGATCTGCAGGGCGGACGATCGGACGGCTGGTTAGGGCGGGGAATATGCGTAGAATATTCCCTTTTAAATATAGTGCGGTGGGTTTAAAACTTAGGTTTATGTGGGTTATATGGGTTTAATACGCGTGGGTCAATATATTTGTGCACAAAACTTTGGTTTAGGGGCGGAAATGGGGTTTTTGAGGGTTTAGGGCTAGGGGAGAGGTTTATTAATCTGGCCAGGTGTCGGATTAATCCCTTTTTAAGACACGGATGAGCTAAAAACAGCCCCGGATGGACCGTTTTTTCCCGGACTTATAAAAATATGGCTATATTGCCAGGGAGGGATATTTATATAGGGGAATTTTATATACAAAGTTTTAATAGGGGAAAGGGGAAAACTGATAGGGAGTTATATAATATTGTTAGTAGTTAATATGAAGGTGATAAGCAGGCGCCAAGGTCAGGGACCTTAGGCTAATTTTGGGGAAAAGATTTTGAAATGGAGTCCTTGAGTGAAGCAGATCTTCACCAAGGCAACTGATATGGATGATGATGCAACTAAGAGGAATCAAGCAGATCTTGACCTCTTTGGGAAGTTAGTAAGTGACTCGGGAATTTAGAAGAAGGGGGAGTTAGTGATGTCCACCTTTGAGCCCTTTTGCATGAAAACTGCCTGCACTGTGATCTGAAAAGATAAAACACTTTGTACCACAAAATTGATCACAAATTATCATTCTGCAACCACACAGCTACCTACCCGGCCTACTCTCCTAACATTTTTTCTTCTTTTTGTTTTGGGTGCACTTAGACTTGCAGACCCAGATTTACAATTTTTCTTTTGAATTTTTCCTATCTAAATCTACACTTATTTCTGCCAGGGCCCAGTTTAAGCAGTTGGGTCCCTTTGATTCTCTACCTATCTATAGATCTGCCAAGATTGCACTGTTTGGACAGATATCATTCTCTATATTCTAAAACAGGAAATTGAAACCTAGGGAGACCAAGATTAGACTGTTTGGACCTCCCTCTAAAAACTCTCCAAAACTGGAACACAACAGTGGCCTTTGGACTAGCATACTTCATGGCTTGTTCTTTGGTCTTTTCTGGAAATATGGAACACTGCAGCTTGCAAAGTATGACATATTTGGCATGTAAAAATGTCAATCATGAAAGATGAATACCTGGTGCAGCAGGAGGCTAACAGAACACATGACCAGATTTGTGCTTTGTGGTGAACCAGTTGAGTCAAGCTATGGTTCAACCTACCAAGCTGTTTTGGAAGGAAGTGAAGCATTTTTTGAGATACCTCAGAGGCACATCTCAGTTTGGATTATGGTATAGATAGTCAGAGGGAGTGAATCTATAGGGTTTCACAGATGGAGATTGGGTAGGGAGTCCATTAGATCGAAAGAGAACATTAGGAGGAATTTTCAACCTTGGTTCAGCTGCAGTTTCTTGGTACAATAGGAAATAGAGGTCATTTGCACTTAGTTGAGCAGAGGCTGAATACATGGCTGAAAGTCAGGAAACATGTGAGGCCATTTAGATGCGGAAAATTCCAGTTGGTTTGTTTGATCAGAGGATGGATCCAACCATGATATACAGTGATAATCAGATTTGTATCAAACTCTCTGATAATCTAGTATTTCATGACAGGTCCAAGCATATCGAAATTCGATATCATCATCTCAGAGACTGTGTGGTGAGGAGGATCATGTTGTTGCAATATATTTCAACCGAGGAGAAAGATGTTGACATTTTGACAAAGGCATTTTCAAAGTGTAAATTTGAGTTCCACAGAGATAGGATCGGGGTGACAGATAATCCCCTTCTTGTTGAGAGGGAGTGTTGAAAATAGCAACAAGAAATGCTAAAAATAGCATTACTATAGATAGCATTTTAGGATATATTCCAATTTTAATTTGTCCTTGAATTAAAATTGAGAATTAAAATTCGAATTTAGTCTCACGAGTTGTTTGAAAAAAAAGTAATTAATTCATCTTGAGTTAATTAGTTGGTGAAAATCAAACATGAAGTCTTTGTGAAGACATGCAACAGTTATCCCTTTGATTGAGGAAGTTATCCCTTAATTAAGGAGATAAGGATGAGTTGTATTTGAGTTGTAATTAGTTAGCTCAGTTAACTGAGTTAAGTCCAATTAAATTAGTTCCAAACAGTTTGTGGAACTAATTGTGAGTTCAGTCAGTTAATGCATGCATGCATGCAACTAGTGTTCTCTAGATAACTGAATATTCTCTCATAAATAACTCATGCATGTCAGTTCAAACAAAGACCCAGTTGAGATTATAGGCAGGGATGGTGTACTGTCAGTTGCTAGAATATTCCCATGTGAATATCCCTTGCATGCAGAAGGAATTCATTCCTTGAGGATTGCGCAGTTACTACAAAGGTCGAAGTAGTGTGTGAGGTGAGAATCACACAGGTGGCATCTGGAGGACCCAGGAGAAACTACACAAGGAAATAGGAGGCTTGGAGGACTGAAGGAAGGCATATGTGTTGTCTATTCTGTTTATGAGCAGCAGTGAAGGATTGTACTGAGAGCTAGATAACTAGAGAGCTAACGCTTTGTGTAATCCTCAGATATTTCAACTTGTATGATAATACAGATAACAGGGTTTTTAGCTAAGTCTTTCCCCAGAGTATTCTTCTGTGTTTCATGTGTGATTGAATCTTCTTCTCTGTTATATGTGTTATGTTTGATCTTTCTCAAAATCGATTAAGCTTCCACAAGTTTGATTGTAGAAGTAGATTAAGTATTTTGCTTTAGTACATTGCATATTCAGTTTAATATATAGTGAGAATTTCTACATTAATGTTGTTTCCTAGCTTTTTAACCCCAGATCTATTAAATTTCTGACTTCCATAAGTTTTCTGGTCTTTTCTGCAGGTCATAGGAACCAGTCGTGACAAAGACGACAATTTTTTTCTGAGATTTGCCTATAGAGAATCAAGGAGCAGAAATCTCACTTTTTACCCCAAAAAGTGTGATCTGGAGTCCAGAGCACACCTTTCAGCCCAAAAAGTGTTATCCCCCTCGAAAACAGTTCAGTACTTGCAATTTTTAGGTTTCCGAGTTTTTATCAGATATGTTCCTAGGTTTTTCCGAGAGTTGTCTTATAGGTTGTTTAACCTCTGTCTCATCCCACTTAGGCCTTGATCTACTTTGATTTACTCTTTGAAGTGGAATTTATCCCCTTAGGGCTTCTAGTACACTTCCACCTTTATAGGAGGAGTTTAGCTTAATACAAAGTCTGAGTTTCTACAACACTTTCAACCATATTTTCCAAATCTGTACCCTTTTGTTTCATATCTTCAAAGATAGGTTGTGTCCATCCATAGTTTCATATTAAACCTTGTTTGGTCATTTTCCTTAGGGTCCCATTGGTTGCCCTAGGTTTTTCACCCATCTCCCTATCTTTTTGCTGCAATCTTCCTCTCTGGTTTTTTGTTGTTGCTACACCACTTTCCAACATCCTACTGTCATTTGATCCCAGTCACATTGACAATTAGATCTCTTGACCTTTTTAGTGTGTTTTCAGTCAATTTCACCACCAACCAACACAGTGTTTACAATCCCAGTTTTGGTGGGGTTTAGTTAATTATTTTTTTGTTCATTTTTATTATTAATTTTAGTTTAATTTCAACAAGATTTTTTCTTTTTTACAAACATGATCTAGGCTTAATCAATAAACACACTTGCACACACAAGCACACCTTAAGCGAAGGGCACGTGGTTTACACTGCCAAGCCAATACTTAACATAATAAATTTATCTCCCCTCATTGAGACAAAGGCATATTGTTGATCTCCCTTCACCATTTCCATGTCACGTGTGTCTTACCACCATTGCGCCACAAGGGCGTTTGTCGCGGGGACTCTTAGGCATTCACCCTCAGTTTCCGCTTGGGCATATTACTCCTCCCATCAGGGTTTGAGTTCATAGACCCCTGAGTCCCCATACCGACTCTTCTCCTAGTTCATCTGATTCCTCATGTGATTTCGAGCCTCCTTCACTACATATCATCACCATGTCTAGACCCATAGCTGGTGTAGGAACCAAAGTTGGTGTTGGCTCTGGTTCTACTCCGATGGTCACATCTAGAAGAACAACCTTAGAAACCATTCCAGTAGCCCCCATGATCCATTTTATGGTTGGGTTAAGTCTCCCAAATTTTAACCAGTTGATAAATGACCCTATACACCATGATGCTGGTTGAGCTACTATGCCAACTAAGATTTCCTCAGACATCCCAAAGTTTGAGGGTAGTTCTGGAGAGGACCTTACTAATTATGTCTGCTCCTTCCACATGTGGTGTTCTTCCAACTCCATTACCGATGACTTCATTTGTCTTCGGATGTTCGAATGCACGCTCACTGGAGACGCTGCAAAAATGGTATGTAGACCAGCCCACTACATCTCATTCAATTTTCGCGATGCTTGCTAAATCATTCCTATCATATTTCTAGTTACCTCTCTGGTACGACACTGGTACGGAGTTATTAACCTCATTCATTCAATCCTCTGCCACTGGCTTTTCTAATCATGTTCAAGAATGGCGTAGAAGGAGGAGCACTTGTCGTGCCCCACCCTTCAAAGACTATGTCTAGCTAGATTGGTTTCTTAAGAGCGTTTTATCACCCATTGGAAAAGATGTCACATCCCATTTTCCTCAGATAGAGGAAGAAGCTCTCCAAACCACTCTGAGATATGACCTGATTTATGCACAATTTGGCTATGTCTATACCATCATTCTAGACCTCCCTCATCCTGGAAGTGCCAATGCACTAGGGGCATCTCACGCTGCCAACAGTATCGCTGGAACCCTTTCACATCCTTCGCCATATACTCAAAAAAATTATGGCTATCCATAGGAGGGCACCAGTTCCTCCAACAATTATGCCCCTCCTACTAGCAACATGTTTTCAAGGCCCCAACTTGTCTACCAAACCATTTCTCCTCCTTATTCACAGCCGAGTGCTCTAGCCTCTCAAGCATTAGTGCCACATCCTCCCATGCATCCTCAGCCCCAACAACCACCGCCTCCTTACGGTCAATATTTTGCGCAACAGAGTGTGACTAATCCCCAAAATTCGAAGAAAAAGAAAAAGGAGAAGGGTAACAAGGGTAACCAGGGTAATCAAGGTAATCAGCCTAGTGAACCCTAGGGGAACCAACTTAATACTAACAACCAGCAATAGGGCAGCTAGCCCAAGCATAACAAGGCTATTCGTACGAAAAATCCTTGTGCATGTTGTGGTGTTCATGTCCATTATACAGATGAGTGTCCTCTCTTACCCCACATGCACCAAATGTGGGAATCTCAAGCAGCTTGTAGAGGTCAACAATCACCTCAGAATCCTGCGCCTTCTCAATCGGCAATGCTTACAAATCCTTTCCCTCAGCAAGGATTTGTTTTTGCTCAACCTCAACCAGGCCAGGTAGCCCATTCGCCCCAACCTTTTGGTTCTGCTGACTACCAGATCCTTATGATGAATTCTGATGAGGTTAATCCCTCTGATATCAACCTACAAACTCAGTTGCGTAAATATGACAAGCCATCGGCCTTCATCTACCACTGAGTCCAAAACCATAGCATCTACTGAGCCTCTCACGACACCAAATAGTCTGTTACAGATCCCTCAACCTAATGTTGAGGTCCTTCCCAATATCCCAAAGGAACCATTATGTCGTAACGCGACTTCTAACTGAGTTGACCATACATATAGTATAGTAGACGACTTAGCGCAATCACCTGCTACCATGTTGATGCTGGAAGTACTCCATTCATGTCCATCTCAAAATAAATCTCTACTAACTGCTTTGGGTGTAGTAGATCCTTCTAATGATTGTTTTATTGTGTTCATAATTGAAACATCAAAACATTCCCCATTGCCTTCATCCATTGCTTTCCAGATACCAGTCCGAGTCCATAATGCCATCATCTCCTGATGCATTATTGGCAAAGGTCCATCCACCTGTGTGATGTCCACTACTGTTTGGAAACAACTTAAGTCACCTGAGTTTTCCCCCTCCACCATCACTTTGCATTCTTGGGATGAACACTCCTCCCAGCCTCTAGGCATGTACCACAACTGTCCAATGACTCTTTCGGGAAAGACTATCCATGTAGACATTGAGGTTATTGACGCCCCTTTAAATTACAACATTCTCTTGGGTTGTAGTTACACATATTCCATCTCAGCTATTGCAACTGCATTTTTTCGCAAGATATGCTTCCCCCATGAAGGGAAGATCGTTACCATCAATTAGTTGGCTTACTACGATCTGGCATATGTGACCTCCACCGAGTCCATTATCTCATCAATGTCAGATAAGCAGTCTCCAACTCCCCTTACCAGTGTTTCACCTGGATTCTATAAATATTCCTCATTGTTGGGTGATTTCCTTGATCCTCCCCCTCTCGTCTCAGAGGCTAACTCTTTGAGTGTTTTCATGTTACAAGCATCATAGGCCGCTCTCAAGCAATCTGGTACATCCGATCAACAATCAACTCCTCAGCACCCTATTGTTTCCATCCCAACCGAGCCCTCTGGATCCACCCCCCCTGGACCTCTTCCGTTTGTGGGTGCCTCTCCTATGTTTCCACCAAGAACTGTTCCTCCAGGTCTCAAGCAACGAGGAGCTATTCCATCGGGACATTACCCTGCAGGCCAGATACCTTTCTTATTTCTCCCTCCGGGAGTATTTTCTTTCCCTTTCATGGCTTCGTTGGTCCTTCCTAACATGAATTTTGGGATCCAAGTATAGTACATAGATCCCCCCAAAATCATTTTGCCTAGTCAGTGAAGACCTTGTCATGCTTTGTCACTGGTTCAACTGGTCCCTACAATACATGTCATTGCTTCAGTTCCATCGCGACCTCAATAGGAACCCACTCTTGCTGTGAAAGCATCCGGACAAGGGAGCAAAGCTAAAAGGAAAGAACCTAAGGACAAGGCTCACCAAGCTCCTCCATCCCCCAAGGCCCCAAAGCCATCACCTTCATGCGCTTTGGGTAAAGTTATTGGGCACACCACCAATAATTTTCCCAAGCTTCCTCATCTCAAACCTTTGGTTCATGAAACGTTCCCTTAGTCAAATATCCCTGAATTCCATGTTAACTTACCTGGTCCCCCCAAGAAACTCTAAGCGTTACACACAAATCACCCTTGTGGCTTGTGCGATCATCATGGTCACTATTCCCATTATTGCCCTCGTCTTGATGAATTTCGTGATTGCCTTGAGACACTTCACAAATACGTGACCACTCATAGTGGAACACCTACTCCTCTATATGTGGATTCTGGTACTAGTAGTAAACTAGAACAGGGGGACTCTGGTCCCACCATCGTGATCCCTCACCCTGATGTCGAGATGACGAATACCATGGGCCATATCCTTTACCTATTGTCATCCTTGAGTTCCTCGCAAGCAAACCTTTCTGAGGTTTCTGTGCATGCTTCTATCAAACCTCTTTCGGCAAAATACCAGTTCTCAACATCTGTAGATCTTCCATCTACTAGCTCATCATCTACCATTCCAGATGATGTGTATGTCAAACTTCTTTCTTAGGTCGATGCGCCTTGTACCATCGCTGCATCATGTAGTTAGCCTTCCTCCCATCTGCCCATCTTCCATTATGATGAGGACATCATGGAAGCTATGTCTACTCCTAATTACCCTTGCACTTAGGCAAGGGGGCATATTTTTTGGAGGATTCTAAAGGCCATCTTCTTCCTAATTGTCCCAATACACTCTACCTCAAGAAATGTTTCTCATAGCATATCCCTTTGATTTGTGTGTCTTTATTTCTGTCATGAAGTTAGGTAGGCTGCATCATCTCATCTGTTGTATTTTGCACATTTTAGATGGATCCATCATCCACACCGTATATCAGTCATGTCGATGGTGCGAGTCACTTCTCCAGGAATCTAGCCTCAGCAACCTCGGCCATTTTTACCCAATCCTTTCGAACGACATGTGCAATGGATCTACCACCAATAACTAGGCTGAATATGATGCAGTGATAGGTTTGTTAATTGATTCCCTCGCTCATCGCATCCTTCATCTTCATGTTCATTTAGATTCCTTGCTACTTGTCATGCAATTGAATGGTGTGTATCATGTGCATTACCGAGTCCAGTTTAGAAAATATATATGAGTTAAGTTGTTGGTATGTGAATTTGAAACCATTACTTTCAATCATGTTCCTAGAGCCCAAAATAACTATGTAGATACCATTGCAAATAACATTCTAGATTGGAATTTATCACATGTATACCACAGAAGAAAACCATAAAACACAACACATGGCAAACCATCATCATCATATAAAAATGCATAATCATATTATGTATCATATAAGTGTTTGGAGCCCATAGCTCTAAATAGATCCAGTATTCCCATAGCATACTGAGGGGCACATAGGCCCCTACATCTCCTTATCATCTTTTGGAGGATATCTTGCCATGCTGGGCCAAGATGCTTGAATCCCTTTTCCAAGCACATGAAACACAATGGTGCTCCATAAATGCCTCCTGCTAGGGGGCATAATTCCCACCTTTGCATACCAAATCAGTCCCCTCCATCACATATGTTTGCAGGCAGTATCCCATGCTTGGGGGCATGCTTTTTTTCCCCTGGCCATCTTCTCAATTGATTAACATAAGTCTCGGCCTAGATCCCACTAGATCTAGGTATGGTCAGTTATCCTCCCATTCCTTGGATATTTTGTCCTATTGATGATCTAAAATGACCATATACTAAAAACTGATGTAGAATTGATTAGCCATTATTGAGTTGAATGTTAACTGAAAGCATGGAAATCGAGGAAAACTACTTGAATTGATCACTTTACGATAGCTGATAAACCATGATTAAGATGCAAAACAGAAGTGAAAACAATGAATACAAAGATATACTAGACAAAAAGATTGATTATGGAGATTTTCCCTGATGGACTACATCTCTGGGTCCTCTTTCAAGATGGGCGACCATTTTTATTAGGAATGAGAAGAATAAGTTGATTACACAGTGATTTTGACAGCCTAAACTTGCACACAAGCAATTTTGACCTCTGTCATCAGATAGCTCTCTGAACCAGCTTTCCAACACTGCTTACGTTTTCCAAATCCAACTTCGGATGCTCACAAAACACTAAAACCAAAATCGCCTCTATCCCTCCAGAACCTCCATACAAAAGCTGAAAACCACTCAAGCTATTCTTCAATGAGAAAAATTGCCTCTTATAGGCCTGCAAGTGCATTCAAACCTCCTTGACTACCTTTGAGGTGTATGAGATGACTTCTGGGGTTGAATTAGGGTTTTTGGTTATGTTTTGCCACCTTGGTCCATGATGCCATGCTCTTCGAATTAATTTAAAACAAACTAAACAATAAAAACCCACAAACAAGCCTTATAATAGTACGCAACTATTAGTCGATTGCTAACCGAGTGGAGAAGTCCAACAGCGCATGTGAACAGCTGTATTTCCCTGCAGTTAGGGCTCTGCCAGTTCTGATGACCTTAACCATGACTATTTGCAGTTGCGACTGTTCTGGCGTTCACATAGCGCCGCTACCTCTGACTGTAACCGTCCACCAAAACTGCGGACAAACCTTGACTGTGCGGTTGGCTACCTTGTCCTCTGTTCACATGACTGTGCTATGGTTTAAATCCCCGCGTGGTTTAGGTTGGCGGTTAGCTGATATTTATATGTTTTATGTAATGTTTTTACATTGTAACAAGCCGAGAGCTTAGGTGATAGGTCTTTTAGGTTTAGAACTTATTTTTTTAATACATATTGCAATGTATTATGGTTAGAACTTAGGTTTGGTAATGTATTATGATAGGTTTAGGGTTATAGCATAGATTTAGCATATGATTTAGGGTTTGTAGAATTTAGGGTTAGGTTAGCATAGGATTTTCACATAGATTAGGATTTATTTTAAAAACCCATATGTACAATTTTGTCACAATGCGACATTCGCAAAATTCATCACATGATGACAATAAACCCATGCCGATCGTCGACAAATGATGATATCGATCCTCTGCCACGACGACAACCCACGCACATCGTTGACTCCAGCTATCTTTGCAACGACAACTCGGACGATGAATCTATGCCACTGATGACACTGATGTCGACACATCAAACCTGCAAAGTCGAATGACAAAACACGTGTCATCGACCAAACCCTGGGGAACTATTGATGAACTCAAGTTGACAACCAAGTGCTAAACCATCTCCACTGAATGCCATGAAAACCTATGAACATTACCTGAACAACCTGATCATAACCAACACTGTCAAAACTGAATGACACCCATGAACATTGATGACAACACTTTGAACACTTGTGCAATTGGATCAACAGATCCTCCTGGATCATTCCTCTCCACTTGAAAGCTTTTGGACCACAAAAGTTTGACTAATCAATTAGTCGATGAGGGTAGAACTCCCTCTCTTTCCACCTTGACCTGACAATGTACCAATACATTCTATTAATTACCTGCATGTGATGACCTTGTTGATGCTGACCATGATACCTTTTGATTTGGTGACTTGTTTCTTCCATCCGCAGTATGAACAACTTGCAACGATGGGCAAAAAAACTATTATCAACATGGCAATTGAATTCTTTCCACGAAGAGTCATGAGTTAGTGATTCAGAACCATCTTTGAAGATAGTATTTGTAGAACTTTGTTCAATACATCTGATGGGTATTAACAATCTACTTTTTGTAATAATTGAAATATTCAAAGACTCTTTTGATTTTGACTTCAGATCAATTACTTGACTTGATTTACTTTCTTTTTTACTAATTACTAAGTGAACTTGTTGCACGGAACTCATCCAGCTGTGATGTAAAGATTGCTGCAACTTAGTTTGACTTTGAAAGTATCTAAGTAATTGTTGATTTACTTGAATCACTATTTCTTCATCTATTAACTAATATTTCCATTGACTAACACTTTCACTTAATGCATTAGTTTTCAAATCATGATAAGGAAACTTTAGATTTGCTTTCGAAAATGTTTTGTCATGAAAACTTATAGACTTCCTCTCCACTTGAAAAGAGGCTTCATTACTTTTTAAAGCATGAAATGATGATGCAATACCAAAGAAATGTAACACTGACTTTCCCCAATACTGACTTGTACCCCTAAAACTGAAAATAAACATACCATCTGAAACAAGTCTCTGATTAGACTCACATGTGCCATTCCCTGCAATACACTGCTGATGACGATAGCTTCTAGAATTCAGTTGAATGAATGAATTGAAATTCATTCTGTCTTTAAGAATATTTTCATAGGACATTGAATGTATCTCTTGTTTCTTATTCTTTTTATGAATAAGATTTCTTGGAAAATAATTAACCACCTTAACTAATTGATCTATAAACTAAATCTCGCATTCTGAACAATCATCCTTATGTTGTTCCTTAATAAACATGAGTACATATTTACTTGAACTTATTAACTACTTAACTTGATTTGTAATAATTAAATCCAAGTTTGATTTGACTTGATGTGCCCTAACAATAAATTAAACCCCTTATTTCTTTAGGTGATATTTATTTTCTCTTCTGTAAAACATAGCATCTCTATCATAAAGATAAGGACTTCCTAATACAACTCCACATATGTCTACTAGGACAACATCTAACTCCACTTCATCAATGTACTTAGATGTAATTGCAAATTTTAATCAACACTGCTTTGTGACATGTATCTGAGTTGATTTATTAATCCAACCTAATGGGTATGGTCTTGGATGATTTTGTGTTTCCAATCCCAATTGATTAACTATATATTTAGGTATTAAATTTGCTTGCGATCCACTGTCAAACATTGTGTCAAACTTTGTATACTTAGAAGTTATCCTTATGTGTAAGATTTCAACTCTTTTATCCTCATGTGGAGTATTTATGTTTGAAGAAGATACATTAGTTTTCGAACTTGAACCAGTATCAGAAGTTTTACCTGTCATAACCATGGTAGTTATCCTCCTTTCATCACCTGAATTTGAACCCAGATCTTGCTGGAATGCTTCAATGGCCTTCTTTTCATCCTTCGCCTTAAGGAACTTTTTGGTCTTAAGTTCTGGATGAAGTTTCCAGCACTTTGATTCATCATGACCGATTCTCTGGCAATGAGAACAAGTAGGTCTTTCCTTCTGAACAATCATTGATTTCTTTCTCTTCGAAATGTTCTTCCCCTTACTGTCACTGGAATCTCTGGTTTCCAAGATGACTAAGATGAAAAATTGAATGGTCTGCCACCTGATTCAATATGTATGGCCTGAACACACACCTCATCGAAATCTTCAGGATTAAACATCAATAAAGTATGTTGAAAATATGAATGTAAACTATCGATGTATTTTAACAAATTTTCATGTGTATCCAATGAAATACCAAGTGCCAATGCTTTCTTCCTGAACTGCTGAGTAAACTGCTGAACACTCTGCCCTTTACGTTGCCTCAGATGTTTCCAATCAATAACATCTTGTTGCATGTATCCTAAAGGATAGAATTGTTTCTTAAGAGCTTTCAAAAACTTAGACCGTGAAGAGATGACTTTTCCTTTACGCTTTACGTCTAACTGAGTTTTAATTTCCCACTAGATTAAAGTTGTTCCCCCCTTCTAAGTGTACGTAACTGAATTTTAGTTTTATCTCTAGAAATGTTCAGAATACGACAATACACTTCTAACTGCTTTATCCAGTTATCTAACTTTTCAGGATTCATTTCACCATCATAAATAGGTAACTCAAATTTAGCATCAAGTTTCAAAAGAGATGTTTTCTTAGGTTTCATTTCCATTTCAAATTCTGCACTGGAAGAAGAATAAGAAGAAGAGGATGATGAAGATGATTGACGTGGAGGTTTATCAGCCTTACCTTTACTTTTGTCCTTCTTCGATGCCTTTGAAGAAGAAGCTGCTTCTCTCGCCTTCTTGTCTTCGTAAAATTATCCCAACATCTGCTGCATGGTTAAGAATTCCTGCTGAAACTATTCTTCACTCATCTTCGTTTCATTGTTTTCACCTGCATTAGGTCCTGACATGGTCGATTTCTGAACGACTCATCGCTTTCCAATCTCTGGATCGATCTACTCAAGGAATCCTTCTCCTCATTGTGACTTAGACCTGGTTAACATTGAATGGCACATTCTACAAACGCAACCTACTCTAATACCAAATTATATGATCTGAAATGACCATATACTAAAAACTAATGTAGAATTGATTAGCCATTATTGAGTTGAATATTAACTGAAAGTGCGGAAATTTAGAAAAACTACTTGAATTGATCACTTTACAGTAGCTAATAAACCATGATAAAGATGAAAAATACAAGTTAAAATAGTGAATACATAGATATACCAGACATCAATATTGATTATAGAGTTCATCCCTAATGAACTACGTCTCCGGGTCTGCTTTCAAGATGGGCGACCATTTTTATTAGGAATGAGAAGAAGAAGTCGATTACACATTTATTTGGACAAACTGAAATTGCATACAGGAAATTCTAACCTCTATGATCAGATAGTTCTTTGAACCAACTTTCCAACTCCATTGGCAGTTTCCAAATCCAACTTCGCATGCTCCTGAAACATTAAAAAACAAATCGCCTCTATCTCTCCAGAACCTGCATACAAAAGCTGAAAACCACTCAAGCTATTTTTCAATGAGAAATACTACCTCTTATAGGCCTACAAGTGCATTCAAACCTCCTTGACTACCTTTGAGGTGTATGAGCTGACTTCTGGGGTTGAATTAGGGTTTTTGGTTATGTTTTTCCACCTTGGTTCATGATGCCATGGTCTTCGAATTAATTTAAAACAAACTAAACAATAAAAACCCACAAACAAACCTTATAATAGTATGCAACCATTAGCCGATTGCTAACCGAGCAGAGAAGTCCAACAATGCATGTGAACAGTTGTGTTTCCCCATGGTTAGGGCTTCACCAGTTCTGATGACCTTAACCATGACTGTTTGCGGTCGTGATTGTTTTGGTGTTCACATAGCGCCACTACCTCTGACTGTAACTGTCCACTGAAACTACGACCAAACCTTGACTGCGCGGTTGGTTACAGTTGGGTACTTTATCTGTTGTTCACATGACTGCGCTACAGTTTAATACATATTTCAATGTATTATGGTTAGAACTTAGGTTTGGTAATGTATTATGATAGTTTTAGGGTTATAGCATAGATTTAGCATATGATTTAGGGTTTGTAGAATTTAGGGTTAGGTTAGCATAAGATTTGCACATAGATTAGGATTTATTTTTAAAACCGATATATACAATTTTTTCACAATGCGATGTTCATGAAACTCATCCCATGATGACAATAAACTCATGCTGATCGTCGACAAACTATGATATCGATCCTCTGCCATGATGGCAACCCACGCACATCATTGACTCCAGCTATCTTTGCAACAATAACTCAGATGATGAATCTATGCCACTAACAACACTAATGTCGACACATCAAACCTGTAAAGTCAAACTACAAAACACGTGCCATCGACCAAACCCTGGGGAAATTTTGATGAACTCAAGTCAACAACCAGGTGCTAAACCATCTCCAATGAACGCCATGAAAACCTATGAACATTACCTGAACAACCTGATCATAACCAACACTGTCGAAATTGAATGACACCCATGAACACTAATGATGACACTTTGAACACTTGTGCAATTGGATTGACGGATCCTCCTGGATCAACTGGCCTCTCTGATGAGCCATATTCACATCGTATATCATAGACGTTTGATACCATATTGTCAAATATTCTACTCTATGTCCACATAGTCCCCATGTTTGACTTCGTGTGTGAGGATGATTCTAGACCTCCTCTAGTAGTTCATTCTCGTTTTCCTCTTCCCTTAATTATTCAACATGAACCATCATTCCAAGAAGAATTAAGGCCATCTTTAGACAGGTAAGGTCACTTCCCTAAAAGTCACAAATCTTGATTCTAATGGTCGGTTTGTCTGCTACGCTCTCCACAAGATTTAGAGACTTCTTCTCCTCTCAAATTGGAGGGAAAACGTCCTTTTATAGAAAAACCCACAATTTTTCTATTGCCCATTTTGACCAAACCATAGATCAGTTTGATGAACCATCAACACCATTGGAAAGCTCTCATCAAGTACTATAATGGGTCTTCCTCAGTTTTTTATTATTTGACACTTCACCACGAATCCATTTTGCCAAACAGATCACTTCGTCACATCTCAAAATCAAATTTTCTTCATATGTGATGCTTGTACCTTTCCTTGGTGCTTGTAGTAACCATAATTTACTCATGCTTTCATGGTCCCCACCAAGCCTATTCTGTGTGGCAACATCATCAAGTCACCCTTGTTCAAAGCATTCGCAATGAGTCACCTTCACATCCATAGAGTCTGTTTCACATCCCATTATATCATGTCATAGTATTCCAACCATCTTTGCATACCATTCATCTTGTGTTGCTCATTTTGGCCTCCAGTTATATTGTCCCCCATCCCCTCTGGAGTTGAGTCAGTTACTGCCAGGTCAACCATGCACTTTATGCTCTGACAAGGGAAGTCGTATGCTTTTACCTCAGTCTCACTTTTTCCATTATCCCTGGTGTCATTCCATCAGTCACATTACTATTTCCCATTGTGCCTTAGTTGAGGATCCTCATTGCCTCACCTATCGCAAGCCCTATTCTATCGAAATTAGCTCATTTATTCTAGAAGAACGGCCTAGAGGGCGGTGTACCTTGGTTCCAGCTCCCATTATTTTTTGATGCCTTAGATCGAGCAAAGGAACTCATTATTTCCCTTTGACTTGATTGTTTCATGCTCGTGATTCATACACTTAATGGTCTAGTGATGCAGAAGATTATACCAGTGATTCCCGAGTGTGTGTGAGATGTTTTAGACCTCATGAGGGGGTGGCCCTTCAGGTAGCCCCCCACATGGCTAGATGCATTCTTATTATGCTACAGCCTTATATGCAGTTCCACGGATTTGATGGGTTCAGATCTTACTGATTATAGTGTTCATAGCATGCATGTCTCCTTCATATGATCCATTCAGTTTTGCAGAGCCCTTCCCTATTTAGCAAGGGTTCTTCAGTTGTTCTACCCTCCCTCCCACCCATTTTTTGAGGGAAGGGCCAATATATCTCATGTACTAATATATTATTGTATTTAGTCCTAGCTCATGTTTTTCTAGGAGCATTATGTATATGGTACACATTGTATAATTTTCTAGCTCAGTTATGCCAGCATGTAATGTACCATTTAGCATGTACTTCATTGCTCAATTTTATGTTTCTGGGCGCACCATTATTTTTGTACTAAGTTATCTCAGCGGGTATAGGTATGCCTCCCCCGCCTCATTAAGGCATGGTACCACAACGTAAAAGGAGACTTGCATTGGTCTCGCCCCCTCTGTTCCTATCCTCTTTCACTTTAGTTTTATTGGTCTCTCTCTCTCTCTCTCTCTCTCTGACTCCAATTTGTTGTCTAGTGATTTTCTTTACAATGTACTTCAGTCATACATTTTTCTCCTAACACTCGTACATTGGGGGGCAATCTGTTATCACCAAAAAAATGATCAACTAGCCTAATTTACTAGATGGATCGAAGTACACCATGTAAAGCCAAGTTTACCATAGTAAAATTGCTTTCACTGTGAGAAATTTCTTAACAAACCACCTTTGTTAAGTAATTTATAATTAAACCTGTTGAAGAGGTAAATCCCCTCCGCGGACAGAGGCGATCCCTACTAGCCCAAACCGGGTTTACCAACAATCGTCAAACGCTATAACGCAAGTCCCTAGTTGCAAATAAACAGACCAACGATGAAATCCTACCTGGATTCCAACGCTATTGTTCGTAGAAGAGGTGGTGCTCTCGTTCCTCTACTCCAGCAGATCACAATCCTCACGATATCCATGAATGGGCACCTACACATGCAAGAAAAAATACAAACACAAGCATAAAATCCAGTATACACAACTATATGTTAGTAAAAAAAGACATAACTCATCATCATCATAAATAATAACAAGAGTGGAACCATAACCAATAGTCGTTCATTAATAATCAATCAAAGGAGAGTACAACCAATGTTCTGACGCTGGATTCTCCTTTGGCGGGTCGTCAGCAGAACATGTCTCGCAAAGCCTGTCGGGAATAAGGACAAGCCTCTCTCTTCGGATCTAGACAATAGTCTCCTTGCTTGGATTTGGCCTTAAGGGAATCAAGAAGGCTCTTGCAGCATGAAGCTCTTGGGAATTTAGGAATTCTGGAACTCTGGAACCATGGAACTCTCAAAACTAGCTTGCAAAGGAAATGGGCAAGCTTTTATGGAGGAAGGGGAGTTGGGATCCCTATAATCATGGGATTGGCCCTATCATCAAGGAAGCTTCCATGAGAGGTGGCAAACCACTTCCTCTCTATGGAAATCCGTAGCCAAACCACCCAACTCAAGATAGATAGTAGTCCAGGAATTTGTTAGGATGAAGCTTCCACCATTTATTTTTAAAAAACACCTCTTAATATGGTTGGCGCAGGTGAGGCTCTATGACAGAGTGCCAATTGGCGCGCCCTCTTGGAGGATTTGCCCCCTTGGCTCGGGGTCTGAACTGTGAAACCATGCCAATGGAAAAAGAGCTATTTTTAGGGTTTTTCAGTAGCAGATGTCTTCAGGGCAAACAAAGCTAATGTTCAGAGGAAGTAATGCAAGTGTTTTTAGGCCATGTCACTTCTCATAGGTCCTAGAATGAGTCCTCCAAGATAGGGGACAAGGGTAGCAGGGACGGTGACAAATTGTTGTGTAACAGATGCCCCCTAAAGCATGAGGCTTGAGAGAGAGAGGGGTGGAATGCTTTACAAGAACATGTCCAACTAAAAACACTGTCGCCTGGAAAACCTGCATGGAGAAGTACAACCGATATCTCAAATACATGATATGTGTAATATGGGCACAAACATCCATAGCAGAGTACATAATGATCCAGATCCAAGGTATGGGCACAGCCATCCAGCGAGGATCGATAAATAGACTCGGGCATGGTCGTATCCATCCAGTGAATGAGTCATGTAACAATCATAGTAATCCACAAAATCGCAGCCTGGATTCCAACAGACAAAATCCGGGGTCTTGCGCTCCATCTCGACCCGAACAAAGTACAATTTAAAGCATGCGAATATATGAGCTGAAGTAAAACATGCAGGAACATCATCTGATTACCAGCCAATGATGGAAGCTGTTAATAGACGCGAGAGGTACCACCAATAATGACAATGGCCCTCAAGGTACTGTAGGTACAATCTACGGTGTGTGAATCAGTGAACTGGCGTCGAACACCCGTAGAATCATCTGATCGGAGGCCAATGATGAAAACCTCACGTTGAATGCGAAGAACCTGCCATTGAGGCATGCAGGCTCCAAGGCACCAGAAGGGAGTCTCTAGATCAGCTTCCTGGATAATGAGTTGAAGTCGACAGGAAGTGACCTTGACCAAAGGTGGGCCATAGTGTTTCCCACATCATCGACGCGAGACAGAGGAAGATAATGTTCTTGTGAATCAGGATCATATGAGTTACCAGAGGAAGGTTGATATTTTGCAGAGGTCAAGTTCCCTTGAACATATCGGTGGCACGATAGTGGACTTGGCAGTATTTGACATCAATCGATCAGAGGTCATGGTGACAAGGAAAAGAGCAGATGAGATGTCAAACAGGATCACCCAAACCCACGGAGGCAAGTGAAAAATGAGATGAGATATCCCCACCCTAACATGAATGCAGACAAGTGCCATGTTTAAGAGCGACATATTGCTGACACGACAATGATTCTGGTTCCATTTTCCCCATCATTTCGGCAAGTACCCCGATTATTTTTATTAACAAGCTTGAAGGGGATAGCATATGCTTGTAATATCAGGTCGCCCTTCGGGCGAATCCATCCCAGTACATTTAACGAGCCCTAGGAAGGAGAGACTCGAGTAACGTCATTTCGACTGAATCCAATGTCATCAGAGTTTAATGAGTCTGACAAAGGGAGAACTCGACGTCTTTTCATGTTTAGAGAGTTTGAAAAGACAACAGAAAAGAAAACTCCAGGGGGGTCCTTTTTCGTAGAGTTGTGTCTCTTGAGCCCGAAAAAGTATAAAACGATACTCGAAAGAACCGCCCGACCATTACGATCGAGGAGTACTTTTTGTAAGTAGTAACTTCGACCTGAAAAAGTAAAAAAGAGGTCATAAGCACGTCATTTCGTAACTAATAATGAGCCTGAAATGACAAAAGCCAGCAATCTTTTTAATGTTTAAACAGTCGAAAAAAAAAGCTTAAAGGCGACCGCCTCTTGTTTCTTTTAACGAGTCAAGAGGGAAACACGGGCATATTTTCATGTTTAAAGAGTCAGAAAAGAGCTAAAAGATGACTCCAGAATGACTTTTTCGTGTATTTACCGAGTCCGAAAAAGTATAAAATATAACTCGTTTCGCCGTTTAAGTCACATAAAAACCTATTGCTGCACAAAAAGCAAGTGTAAAACCCATTTTTGACAAAAAATATATTAAAATATTCAGAAAAATAACTTTCAAAACCTATTTTGAGTTCAAAAAAATTATAAATATGTCAAATGGTACAAATAAAATTACTTTTTACTTGTCCCCAGTGGAGTCGCTAATTTGTGAAGCAGGAAAGTGTTCCCTCTAAGGACAGAGGCAACCCCTCTAGCCCTAGAGTGGGTCTAGTCACAAACAAGGACAAATCAACAACAATTCTCCTTAAATAGTTCAAGTTGGAGGCCTACCTCAACTGGTGGTCGATGGAGTTCCGTTGCATTGCTCCAACTTCCGCTTCCTTCTCCTAATGAGTAATCAACCTGAAACAAAGCAAGGAAATACAACAAAGCACGTAATCAGATACAACAAAGAACTATTTACCCATAAAGTCAAGAAATCATGAGCTATCTAGTACATTGCATATAAGACATAGGAAAACATCATTGATTGCATTAAATATAAAATAGAGTAAGCTTACAACCCAGGTCTTGACATCACAAGCCTTCTCAGGAGGGTCCAGCCAGCATGTTCCTCAAGCATTCACCCTTCAAGATGGATCTCCCAATACAAGTCTCTCTCACTCACAAGTTTCACACAAGATAAAAGCACTTCACAACCTTCCTCAACCTCTCAAACAATCCCACACTTGTCACACCAGCTATCTATCAAGCTCACAATACTATCAGCAACACTCCAAAGACTAAGAATTCCAAACTAGCAGCTCATAGCAATGGTGAGAGCTTAAATAGGAGAAGGAGTCTCCATGAATGGTGGGAAGATGAGCTTATCTCCAAGGAGGGTAGCACAAATGACGGAACAGCCACGCCAGAGAAAGGAGGGCGACATAAACAAGGCCAACAACCAGGTCTGGAGTCATCTGGAAGGTCGACTGTTAGAACAAACTCGCCCAAACTGGATCATCGCGGGCACATAACTGGTATGAAGCTCTGACATCGCTATTGCATAACGGAGATAGTCATGTCATTGCGAGAAAATACGAGAAACAGTTGCGCTGGCGCATGAAATTTGACCATCACGGGAATCATGTGTACTTCCGTGATGGCAACGCGTATGGACTGTTTTGGAGTGCTCATCAGCGCGTTTATTTGGCCAACAGACGCGATGAGGCAGAAACTTTAGCAAAGTGGGTCATTTGGCAACATCAGAAAGCATGAGCATAAATGTTTTTGGACTCATGACACAGTAGGAAGACTGGGATGAAGACAGTGACAAATTATTGTGTAACAGATGCCCCCTAAAGTATGAAGCTCGAGAGAGTGGGAGGGGTGAAATGCTTTACGAAACTAACTGAACTGGAACACCATCTGGAAGAACCTGCACGCAAGTACAACTGATATCTCTGATAATGAAGTACATGTAGTCTAGGCATGGGCGCAGCCATCCAAAAGACATACGAAATAGGTCTGTGGTATGGACGCAGCCATCCATGAAGACTCAGGTATGGTCGCAGCCATCCATCAATGAGTCATGTAATCATAAAACCAATCCACGCAGCCCGAACATGTGTAATCTGAGTTCGGGGTCTTGAATCCATCCGATCATAGTACAAATCCTAACATGCGAATAGATGTGTTGAGGTCGAGCATGATAGAAAATCGCTTGATTATCGGTCAATGATGAAAACCGTTAACAAGTGCGAGAGAAACCACCAATAATGCTAATGGCTCTCAAGGTACTATCTAGCACAATCCACGAAGTGTGAAAAAGGAGCTGAATTCGAACACTCATGGAATCACCCAATCGACGACCAATCATGAAAGTCAACTGTCAGGTGCGAAGAACTTTCCATTGAGGCATGCAAGCTCTAAGGTACCAAAAGGGGATCTCTAGGTCAATCTCCTGGATGATGAGCTGATGTTGACAGGAGACGACCCGTTGCAGGAGGTCCATAATGTTTCCCCCATTAACAACATGAGATAAGGAACAAGTGGTATATGGCGAAGTAGAGTACCAGAGGAGAACGCGAGGGTGTAAATTGCAGGAGGATTATACTCTTGAACATATCGGCGACACGACTCCGAAAAGGGGTGTGGCAGCATTCAGGCATCGATGGATCAGAGGCTTGAAGGAGACGACATGAATGAAATGAGGCTATAATGATAACCCAAACCCACAGAAGGCCGAATGACGATGTATGGATGTCCCAACCCGACAAGAAGCAAAAGTGTCGATGTTCAAGAGTGACTAGCTGCCATAGACAATCAATGATAAACCTGTCGTTGAGTCCAACCTAGTAATAGTTTAACGAGCCCTAGGAAGGAGAAGCTCGAGTCTCGTCATAGTGATGAGTCCAATGTCATCAGGGTTTAAGGAGTCCGACATAGGTAAAACTCGGAGTCTTTTTCATGTTTAGAGAGTTTGAAAAAGACACAGAAAAGAAAACTCCAGGGGGGGTCCTTTTTCATAGAGTTGTGTCTCTTGAGCCGAAAAAGGTATAAAACGATACTCAAAATAACCGCCCGACCATTACGATCGAGGAGTACTTTTCGTAAGTAGTAACTTCAACCTGAAAAAGTGAAAAAGTGGTCAGAATCACGTCGTTTCGAGCCTGAAACGACAAAAGAGTGACGATCTTTTTTATGTTTAAATGGTTGAAAAAAGAGCTTAAAGGCGATCGCCTCTCGTTTCTTTTAACGAGTCAAGAGGAAAACTTAGCAATCTTTTCATCTTTAAATTTGAAAAGAGCTTAAAGGTGACTTCCATTTTTATTCTTTTTAACGAGTCAAAAAGGGAAAAACACTCAGTAATCTTTTCATCTTTTACGAGTCAGAAAAGAGCTTAAAGGTGACTCGTCCTAGAGGAACGAGTGGTATATAGGGTAGCAATTGGTTTCGGCAACGGTGGAACTGCTCAAAACATGTAATGGTCAAGAGGCTGGCTAATAAAACCACTCATCGCTGTGGTTCCTCAGGAAAGGAAAAACAATCAAGTGAAAGCATGTGATCGGCCAAAGAGATGGTGGCGATGGAATGAAACAACCAAGGCTCATCTAGCAGAATTTAGCGGATAACAACGGCAATCATGAGGTGTAGATGAGGTGCGGGTTCATTTTCACACAAGCTTGAACTATGGAGAACTCTGCTTGGATTCGGTTTCATGTTTACACAAGATTGAAACGAAAAACTATGCTTGTTATGAGTTCGCATGCCCCCAGCATAATGACGCAAATCAAGGTACATGCCCCCAAGCTTCATTGCATTCAACGAGGTGGATGGAATGAAGGCTCACATTCGAGATCTTGGAAAGACTCGACTGGGATTTTACGAGATCTTAATCAAAGACTCGATTGGGACAGGGAGTTGTTTCATTTTTTAATGAGGTTTACATAGTAAAAGAACTATCCTCATAACCCTTGTTTCATTTTTTAATGAGGTTGACATAAGATCAAGAAACTATCCTCGGGCACCTTGTTTCATTTTTTACCGAGGCCGACACAAGAAAAGAACTATCCTCGACACTCCTTGTTTCATTTTTAAACGAGCTTGACACGAGATCAAGAACTATGCTTGAAACCCTTGTTTCATTTTTAAACGAGCTTGACACAAGATCGGGAACTATGCTCGTAACCCTGTTCATGGGCCATCCAAGAATGTGGCTCCCAAGAGGCCTTCACGGGATGGAAGAAACGCACTCTGGGAGGAACACATGTCAGGGTGCACCAATGACAGGTCAGGTTCCAATGCCCCCAGTACATGATGTACGAGACCATCTGCATGATCATCAGCAGAGGCAGAGATGGAATGGGTAGCCACATAATTGACCTGTGGCAAGGAAGGTACTGCTTGCGAGCAAGAACCAATAGGGGGTGACGGCTGCGCTGGAGGCACCGAAGGATAAAAGAACGATAATTGATCCATAGTCACTATTCTTCCATCATGTGTAAAACAAACCACACGGAAAAGGGAAGAGACAAGGGCCCCCATGGCATAAATATAGTCACAGCCAAGGAGAAGACTGAAATTCGCACCTTGGACAACCATGGTGTCTATATAGACGGTTTTGCCCCCTAAAGTAACAGGAAACTTTGGGAAGATACTGAGATGTTGACAAGGTTCTCAGTCGAATGCCAACAGATTCTGTGTAACCGACACAAGCTGTGGGGAACCCAAAGCTTGCCAAGTAGTGGAAGGCATAAGGTTGACAGACGCACCCTCATCCAAGACAATGCCAGGTACTGCCTTATCGTAGGCGTGTACTGTAATCTCGAAAGGCACATAGGATGGAAGGTGGAAAGCAGTCAAATGATTCTAGTCGAAGGTGACAGCCAAACTACTAGGTGGGGGAATCGTATGATTGCCCCCCTGCCCCCTGGGAACCGAAAAAGGACTCTCGGGATTAGCTAGAATAGGAGACTCGTTTCCGGACTTTGGAGAATCTAATGAGATGAGAAGAACATGAGTATGATGCTCTTCCGAAATAGAGTGATCAACAGGTGGTGAACCTAAGTCGACACTCTTTCCGACCAATGGTTGGTCTGGAGCAGGCCGAGCACAGCCAGGCTCGGAAGAAGAAGGAGGGACAAGAGAAGAATCTACGTTAATCTCTTTTTCAATGGAGGGAGGGTCTGGAGAAAGCGGTTTATAACCAATGGGGAGTTGGGGTGAAGAAGCTGTAAGACTTTCCAAAATGGTGGAAGCTTTATCCATGAGCGGACAAAGGTGAAGGAGATGGATGCCTTCACATAGTCTACAGGGGAATCGAATCTTCCCTTCCTTCTTACTATTGCGAGTTGCTAGGATAGCATCGCCTTGAGATTCAGAGGACGATGAGGGGCGAGCCGGATCATGAGACCATACTTCTATGATCCTTGGAATGTCAGGACAATCACGAAGAAGATGGTCACCCTTGCATAATTTACAAGGAAACTTAACCTTCCGTGAAGGAGTAGAAGGTGGTTCGACCTGGATGGAATCGGAGCGGTAATTGCACAGGTGGCCTTGGATTTATCAAACTTCTTCTTCTTCTTCGTCTTCTTCTTCTTAGGCTCCTGGTTACTTAATGTGAAACTTTCACCAGGCGAAGGAGGAGAGGAGGAGGAAGAAACAAGGGAAGAAGGCGTAGGCTCAACTTTGGAATCATCATGTCTTGGTTCGGATGAAGGAGACGGTGGAACAGGAGTCATAACACTCGGGACCACCGAGGTTGAAAACAACAATACGGGCAAACCGATGGTTAACCCAAGCAAAGACAAAGTTGCCATATACGGAGCACCGACATTTCCAAAAGAAGGAAATGGACCAGGATTTCCATCTGAAGGGAAACCTTGGCCAGTAGGCTCAGGGGATGTCACCATCGAGAACGAGAAAAAACCCTACTCAAGCTAACACAAACAAGATCTAACCAGGTAAATTTGAATCGTGGCCGAATAAATTTTAAGACACGGGAACAAAACTTGACCTTTTCATTTTTAAAGAGTCGAGAAAAGGACAAAAGATGACTCTAGTTGCCTTCGAATTTTTAATGAGCCTGAAGTGACAAGTGCTTAGATGGAACTTTTCTTTTAGGGAGTCCAAAAAGGAACGAAAGTGACTACTCTGGAGAACTAGGCAAAAAGGTTTACCAAACAAATCCGTAAAACTGCATATACACCTTGGCAGTCATATGAAAACCAAGGACTTTCCGTACGGCAGTCAATCTTCCCGAATACTGTGTTCGGTGTGTTACGGCTTGTAAGGCGGCAGACATGGCTTCGTATGGATAAAAGATGATAACCTAGTGGGGTCTCCCCATGTACTCGAGGGTACGTGGGAGCACAAATCCGTACTAGACCACTATTGAGTCACAAAAGGAGGAATCACCCAACCTTGAGTGGAAACAAAAGTGACTAGGTTTAACGACGCCAGAGCACATCTCTAGCCTAGACCTCTAAATGTGTGCGTTATGTTCTAATGCATTGTTAGATTTATTCAGTTCATTTTAAAGTTGATCTTGGATTATGTTTCAGTTTTCAGGCCCTACCGTATGTATATTTCAAAGCCTAGGATGCAACTAAAATGAATGAAGTATCCTTTTTCTTCGATGAACACCTACATACGGGAGGGTAGAGAGATCATTCCCAAACCAAGAAAGCCAAGGCAACACACAGTCACTCAATGCAAGAAGACATCAATTCCTAAAATGCATGGATACTACTAATGAGAGATCTAATCATTCGCTTTTCAATAAGCAACTTGAAATGCAAATTTACTTTCACTTTCGCATACTAAATGAAATGCAATTTTTTGATTTTGATGCCTTTAATCTAAAGAAACCAATAAGCAGCAAACAAATGTGGAAAACCGGTTGACCCAAACAATTGTAATCTATGTCCAGGTAGTGAAGAGAAATCGAAACAATGCCAAGATTGGTTCAACAACGTGTTGAGTCTTGAAAATGTCATTACACTTTCACTATTATGTCCATTATATCACCTCCATTTCACCTCTATTTCACTACTATGTCACCACATTCATCCCACTTTCATTATCATTGGGCCACATTTATGTTTTTCCAATCTTTATTAATTCTAAGTCTTTTAAGTGAATTTGTGGTTAAAAATTAGAAAATAATGTGCATATGCTTATACCTAACAAATGGGTTGAGGTTGTTGACATGTGTAGGTTGAAAGGAGACTTCTAGAAGACCCTTATGTGGCACTCTAAGGCCAAATTCGAATTTGGTTGGAAAGAATCATGGGATCATGAGGATATGTGTCACATCTCCTAATTGTATTGTAACTCTAAGAAGACATGTGTCTTATCAGTTCCTATTTTGATTAGGACTCTAGAGGTAGAGGGAGAGATTCATGGACTCTCATTAATGAGATGGATTCTCATCTTTTGTATAAATAGGAGATCTCTCTCCTTCATTAGTTAGTCTATTTAGCTTAAGCTTTTTAGTCCCTAGTTCTTAAGTTTGTAGTTCTTCCTTGATGGCTTTTGAAAGCTTTGGAGAACTTTGTTGTACTTTGTACTTTTGAAGAATTTGAATAAAGCTTTGATGTTCTCAACATGGAAGGAGATGTGAAGTAGATGTCATGGAGCATATTAGAATGTAAGGTAGAGTAGATTTCATTTTGTAAATATTGCTTTGATTTCATTATGTTATTTGATTGCTTTCAAGTTTGATAGATTAGATTTTTCATTCATGCAATTTTAATTCATGCAAGTGTGTTCAATTTTGCTTTGATTTCATTATGTTATTTGATTGCTTTCAAGTTTGATAGATTAGATTTTTCATTTATGCAATTTTAATTCATGCAAGTGTGTTCAACCGGTTAATTGTAGATTAGTGATGCACATAGCCTTTTAATGACTAATGACATGATAGAATCATCTTGTCCTTTTGCTGAAGCAGCAAGGATACTGGGTCTCATAGTCACTAGCTTATTGTTTGGTTGTTGCATTCTATTTTGATTGTAGATTAGTGATGCACATAGCCTTTTAATGACTAATGACATGATAGAATCATCTTGTCCTTTTGCTGAAGCAACAAGGATACTGGGTCTCATAGTCACTAGCTCATTGTTTGGTTGTTGCATTCTATTTTGATTGTAGATTAGTGATGCACATAGCCTTTTAATGACTAATGACATGATAGAATCATCTTGTCCTTTTGCTGAAGCAGCAAGGATACTGGGTCTCATAGTCACTAGCTCATTGTTTGGTTGTTGCATTCTATTTTGATTGTAGATTAGTGATGCACATAGCCTTTTAATGACTAATGACATGATAGAATCATCTTGTCCTTTTGCTGAAGCAGCAAGGATACTGGGTCTCATAGTCACTAGCTCATTGTTTGGTTGTTGCATTCTATTTTGATTGTAGATTAGTGATGCACATAGCCTTTTAATGACTAATGACATGATAGAATCATCTTGTCCCTCTGCTGAAGCAGCAAGGATACTGGGTCTCATAGTCACTAGCTCATTGTTTGGTTATTGCATTTTATTTTGATTGAACTAGCTGTATATTTACACTTTTGTTTAAATACTAATTCCATCAATAACATGTTTTAAGTTCTTTTGAAGTGCTAAGTTTTGGAAGTTACCATTAGGGACATAGGCCTTGTCTTGAAATCTTTATCCATACTTGTCCTTTAAAAGTATTCTTAAGACCTTAGAATAGGATTTCCATTTGCATTAAACACTTTAGAAAACCAACAAGAACAAAACCCCAAAAAAAAAACAACATAAACTATAAAACAACGAAGTAAGAGAAAGGTTAACTAAGCACATATGGTGCACCACACTTCATCAGTTTACGATACCCGGATTGATAATTTATGTAGAGCAATTTAAGACATTAAATTGACTAGACATTTTGGCGCCGTTGCCGGGGAAGTGTAATTAGGAGACCTTATTTCTTACATCTAAAAAAAAAATCAACAATTCTTGAGTTTGCTCTCCTCTTGCACTTTGTGTGATCTGGAGGATCAGAAAAAGAATTGTTATGTAAAAAAAAGAAAAAAAAAGGAGACAAAATAAACTTCAACATTTCAATTGATTCAATAAAAAAATGATGAAAAAAAATGAAACTCAACTTCTTTGATAGGTTCAAATTGTCCAAAATTGTCTGGATATGCTTTGTAGTGGTCTTCAAAACACTGTATCTTGTTTAATAAGGTTTTGCAACTTAGCTGCGGAAACTGCCCTGATTCTGCAGCTAGCTGAGAATTCCACAACTGTTTCAAGGTTTAGCAGGTTACGAGCGTCCAATGAAGAAATCGACCACATGGGCATCTCCAGAATTGTCTCGACATGGATCCTATCCTAGTCACCCAACTCAGATTGATGAAAAACCAGCCTAAGACCTCAGTCAAAGTCCTATTTTTAACATGTTTTTCTTAAAGTATTTGCTGCCTGAAATTGAAAATCATGAATCCTTTTTATAAAATTTTACAATTTCAGAGAAGAAGAAAAGAGAAAAACAATCCTAGCTTCCATTGTGGGCTTAACAAGAGGCATCCCTGTTCATGCAATAAAAGAGGAATGGTCTAGTCTACTGTTAGTCATCCAGAAATTTATCACGTGTGAAGGTCGCTTTTTGGTTCTATGTATATGTATCATGTTAGACTGATGATGAATTTCATAGAGGTTCACACTCTCAATTTGCCTCATTTTCTGCTATTGAGTTTGAAAAAGATGAGTTTTACAGTTTAAAAACACGTAGGCAACATTGAACCTCATCTCTACCATCATGGATTCATAAAAATCCTTATTAAGGACCAGTTGAAGAAAACTAAGTATACTTGGGAGCAATTCTTGACAAGAAACCACTTCCAAGAGCCGTCTGAGGCCTCTGGAAGCAGTTCACCAAAAATTCCAAGGAAAACTAGGAAGAAAGAAAAGAACATTACAGTCCAAGACTCCCCTGCAATAGAAATTCAAGAAACTGTCCAAAAAGAAGGAGAAGATAGAGCTAAAAATAAGAAACAGAAGAAAGAAAAAGGCAAAAGAACCATTCAAGAAGTCTATCCATCCCCCGAGCAATCCATAGAGGAGGATTATCAACCTCTGTCAAAAAAAAAAAAAAAAGATTAGTAAATACATTGAAAGAAAAACTCAGAAAAATGCGTAAACAGTAGAGGCTTAACAGGCAAGTACTCGAACTCTTTTTGAGGATTCACTCTTCCTTTCATTGCTGTGAAAAGGTGAAAATTGTGGTGGACAGATTGACATGTATAAGAATGCACAAATTCGTATCATCCAACCACTAATTCCAAAATTTTACAGGCCGAATGCAGAACTGATAACTCAGGAAAAACGTGAACAGCAGAAAAATGTAAAATTTAAAATGCTCGATTTGCGCAAACAGAGACGAATTTGGAAAAACTAAAACATGGGTTTTTTTTTGCCAGGTGGGTCAATTAGATAACCCAGAAACCATTTGAAGAAATTTGTGGCGGTCTGGGAGAAATCCTCGATTCTTTGGAGCCTCTTTTTTTGCCGCCGCGTGAAGAAAAATGGAATTTGAGTTAATTAACTGATAGTTTGAATGTGTGATTCAATTTTGCGTGCCTGAGGAAGAGAAATCCAAATAGGAATCAACTATGTGCTGTTATTCAAGCTTAATTACAGTCTTATGCTTATTCCGAGTTTAAACTCAAGACTGACTGCACTTCCACTTATTAGCCGTACTCTTGAGACGTGACCTATTGTGTTACAGCTCTTCTTAGCCGTAATTTCCGCAGCCGTCTATTGAGACGTGTACAAAGTCATCCGATCCGAAAAGATCCCGCCGTTACTCTACTCGTTATCACTCCACTTATACCATACTCGCATGCATTCGTATTTTCTTGTGAACTTGTTTACTACTGCTCATCCTCTATTCCCTTGGTAACTCAGGTACTTCCATTCCCTGTTCTCCATTTCCGATTGTAGTCACTACAGTCTATCCTAAATCCTGTAATCGAGCCATTTTTTTTTTTGAACCCTCACACGCAGACAAATTTTAAACAGAGTAAAGGATGGGTCGGTTATTAAGGGCAGAACCGGAAGGGATTAAGTCTATGAAAGGGCCAAATAGTTATGATCATGGTTATAGGCTGTTTATCAAACTATAAGTCCATCAATAAAACTGTTTTGCTCCATTCACAGAGTTCCTACATGCAGACAATGAAAAAATTTCAAAATTGATGATCGACTGTTTTAGCTTAACTTTCCGCAGCTAGCTCAACTTTCCGCAGCTGGCTCAACTTTCCGTAGCTGTTTTGTTAAACTCTAGGTTGCAGGTGTCATCAAGCAAAACAAGTCACATGGGTAGCTGGGGGAATGTTGGTACATGGATGGTGTCCTATTCATTCGATCAAATTTGATGAAAAAGACCCCGGTCAAAGGGAAGTCAAATTGTGTGTTATCACTAAGTCGCCACACACTGAGTCACTGCATGTCAAGAAAAAATAATAATTTTGAATCAATGAAATGAATAGGCTATTTGCTCACTTTTCTGAAGGTATTGATTAATTTTGGACTGATGATGAAAAATGAATGGCTAACTTTGTATCCAAGATTGTAGCTACAGAACTGTGCACATTCCGCAGCCAGAAAAACCTCATTGTTCAAATCAGCCTATCTTTCTCATACAAAATCATATTTTGATGATTTAACTATCATTGGAAAGATCTCAACAAGATCTATACAATCAGAAATCTATCATTAGAGTTTGAAATGGAAAATAATGAAATAAATTGCTGAAAAGAAGCAACATTCAACTTGGGCACCAATTTCAAAGCAGGTATAAATTCTTTTGGTTTTTCCTTTGAGAACTTGTTTCATTAATACAAATTCTTAGTTTTGCGTGTAAATATCATAACTAGAGAGATTGATCACCTCTCTCCTTTGATAATCTTACATTCCATTGCAGAAGAAGTATTAGTTTTTTTTGCAGGTTCCAGGAGGAAGGACAAATGACTACAAGAGAATGGTGTCTCTCTAAGAGACCAATTTGTTTCATAAGAGGATGATCAGCAACAAAGAGGAAATATGCTGATGCAAAATCAGATCCAAACACTTGAAAAACTTTCAGATATTATTGTCTCCATCACATCCATCCATAACATCCGTACTTCATAATAAACCATTCACCTCATTTCACTCCATATTTTCCATTTCCATTCACATACACTTTCCATCTCTTTTTTTCCATTCATAACCCACAAATAAAAGCAAGAGGCTCATTCACATGCTTATTGCCCATTGCCATTTCTGTTCTCCATTGCCATCTTCCATTTCCTGTCATTTTCATTCCGCAAATAAGCCATGCTTCAATGCAAATTATTGAGTCCATAGTCCTTTGAGTCTAAGTTCTTTGTAAAAACACCTTGAGGCTTGCATGCCTTAATGGCAAGTCCTCATGCTGACAAACAATGGGAATACATTAATGTCCCTTGTTCGTCAGATCTTCTAGGTGACTCGACTTCAGCAAATTCATTCGTACCTAGCAAGATGTGTTTGGGCATCTTGACTCTCATTGTCATCAATGGTGAGAGTTCTCGTGTTGACTAGTGGCATCCATTAATGGCCACTAAGCCAACAATTTCCTACTATGTTCGACATCAGAACATCTTTTCACATAGTAGGAATTGTGCCAATGAGTTTTGAAGACATGAAGACTATTATTTTCAGCATTTTGGAGCAGATTCAACAAGTTTTAGTAGAAGCAATAAAAAGTCATCTTATCTCTCTATCCATGACTCCTCTTGTTCAGCCACTTGAAGAAGAATATGATCAGAAATTTTCAGCCACTACACATACAACTCATCCATTCCAAAGGGTAAGTGAAGGTACGTCATTTTCTAACTTTTGACCATAGAATTCCATAAAAAGCTAGAATGATAATTGTTGGAAAAACATTTCTCTTCCTCATTTCATAAAATTGCCAATACCATCAGTTGGGGGGGGGGGAATACATTCATATTCATATCTTGCCATGCCCATATCATATTCAGGAGCCCACATACTTCCAATATATATTAATTATTACATTGCTATTATGAGCATACAATGGCTTTTGAAAAAGTGCTTAAAGGATAAATTGGATACAAACAGAATCATGGTTGTCACACAAGAACCAACCATCATGCAATCCAATAAAGATATACTTTGCAACAATAATCAAAATATCATTATGCAAAGTTCAAAAATCAAAATAGAAGGCAACAAAAAAAAAAAATGGTTGTAACACAAGAACCAACCATGTTGCAATTCAAGTAAAACACTTTGCAGAAATATGAAGTTATCAAATGATATCATGCAAAGTTAAGCCAAAGCTCAAGGATCAAAGAGTTGATGTAATATATATTGCATGAGGACATGCAATTGCTTCAGTTGGGGGGTATGTTGAGTCTTGAAAATGTCATTACACTTTCACTATTATGTCCATTATATCACCTCCATTTCACCTCTATTTCACTACTATGTCACCACATTCATCCCACTTTCATTATCATTGGGCCACATTTATGTTTTTCCAATCTTTATTAATTCTAAGTCTTTTAAGTGAATTTGTGGTTAAAAATTAGAAAATAATGTGCATATGCTTATACCTAACAAATGGGTTGAGGTTGTTGACATGTGTAGGTTGAAAGGAGACTTCTAGAAGACCCTTATGTGGCACTCTAAGGCCAAATTCGAATTTGGTTGGAAAGAATCATGGGATCATGAGGATATGTGTCACATCTCCTAATTGTATTGTAACTCTAAGAAGACATGTGTCTTATCAGTTCCTATTTTGATTAGGACTCTAGAGGTAGAGGGAGAGATTCATGGACTCTCATTAATGAGATGGCTTCTCATCTTTTGTATAAATAGGAGATCTCTCTCCTTCATTAGTTAGTCTATTTAGCTTAAGCTTTTTAGTCCCTAGTTCTTAAGTTTGTAGTTCTTCCTTGATGGCTTTTGAAAGCTTTGGAGAACTTTGTTGTACTTTGTACTTTTGAAGAATTTGAATAAAGCTTTGATGTTCTCAACATGGAAGGAGATGTGAAGTAGATGTCATGGAGCATATTATAATGTAAGGTAGATTAGATTTCATTTTGTAAATATTGCTTTGATTTCATTATGTTATTTGATTGCTTTCAAGTTTGATAGATTAGATTTTTCATTCATGCAATTTTAATTCATGCAAGTGTGTTCAATTTTGCTTTGATTTCATTATGTTATTTGATTGCTTTCAAGTTTGATAGATTAGATTTTTCATTTATGCAATTTTAATTCATGCAAGTGTGTTCAACTAGTTGATTGTTGATTAGTGATGCACATAGCCTTTTAATGACTAATGACATGATAGAATCATCTTGTCCTTTTGCTGAAGCAGCAAGGATACTGGGTCTCATAGTCACTAGCTCATTGTTTGGTTGTTGCATTCTATTTTGATTGTAGATTAGTGATGCACATAGTCTTTTAATGACTAATGACATGATAGAATCATCTTGTCCTTTTTCTGAAGCAGCAAGGATACTGGGTCTCATAGTCACTAGCTCATTGTTTGGTTGTTGCATTCTATTTTGATTGTAGATTAGTGATGCACATAGCCTTTTAATGACTAATGACATGATAGAATCATCTTGTCCTTTTGCTGAAGCAGCAAGGATACTGGGTCTCATAGTCACTAGCTCATTGTTTGGTTGTTGCATTCTATTTTGATTGTAGATTAGTGATGCACATAGCCTTTTAATGACTAATGACATGATATAATCATCTTGTCCCTCTGCTGAAGCAGCAAGGATACTGGGTCTCATAGTCACTAGCTCATTGTTTGGTTATTGCATTTTATTTTGATTGAACTAGCTGTATATTTACACTTTTGTTTAAATACTAATTCCATCAATAACATGTTTTAAGTTCTTTTGAAGTGCTAAGTTTTGGAAGTTACCATTAGGGACATAGGCCTTGTCTTGAAATCTTTATCCATACTTGTCCTTTAAAAGTATTCTTAAGACCTTAGAATAGGATTTCCATTTGCATTAAACACTTTAGAAAACCAACAAGAACAAAACCCCAAAAAAAAACAACATAAACTATAAAACAACGAAGTAAGAGAAAGGTTAACTAAGCACATATGGTGCACCACACTTCATCAGTTTACAATACCTGGATTGATAATTTATGTAGAGCAATTTAAGACATTAAATTGACTAGACACAATGTTCACTAAATAATCAACCAAAAGTAAGCAAAGGGGAAGGCTCAATCAAACCGACAGCAAGAAACAAACGAATCTTTGCAAACAAGCAACCAAGCAAAGCTGATCCAAAAGACTTGAAACAATAAAATTAGGTCACAAAGAAAAAAGGCAAGATTCGTCCAAAAAATCTCACAAGAGAGTGCCTCAACCTCTAGACAATGGAAAATAAGTTATCAACCAAGTGAGAATAGCAGGGACTAGCAAGATTGACGGATTCACGAGGCAGAATTAAAAAAATTCAATTCTACAGCAATCAACGCGGGTAATACACAACAAAAAAGCGCTGATAAAGAATGACACGTATCAATAATGTGATGTCAGCGCGGAAGTACACGCCTTTTTCGCGATGGTTCGATTTACAGAACCGTCACGACTGTTAGGTGTAATAACGCGATGGATGGGAAATTACAAAAATAGTGGTGCGATGACAGCGTGACTGTTAAATTAAAAAATGCAATGATGTTCAAAAATAGCCACAGCCGAGCCAAAACTCCCAAACCAAAACAGTCAATCTTTAAACAAAAAAGGACACTTCCCAGCTCAGGCCAGGAAACTTAGAAAACAACAACTAATCCCCAAAAACTTGAAAAGAGACCAAAACAAAAACTCAAGGCAAGAGTGAACAAGAAAAGGACAAAGGCCAGTTCCCCAGTGAAGTCGCCAATTTGAGAAATAGGAAAGTGTTCCCTCTATGGACAGAGGCAACCCCTCTAGCCCTAGAGTGGGTCTAGTCACAAACAAGGACAAATCAACAACAATTCTCCTTAAATAGTTCAAGTTGGAGGCCTACCTCAACCGGTGGTCAATGGAGTTCCGTTGCGCTGCTCCAGCTTCCGCTTCCTTCTCCTAATGAGTAATCAACCTGAAACAAAGCAAGGAAATACAACAAAGCATGTAACTGGATACAACAAAGAACTATTTACCCATAAAGTCAAGAAATCATGAGCTATCTAGTACATTGCATATAAGACATAGGAAAACATCATTGATTGCATTAAATATAAAATAAAGTAAGCTTACAACTCAGGTCTTGACGTCACAAGCCTTCTCAGGAGGGTCCAGCCAGCATGTTCCTCAAGCATTCACCCTTAAAGATGGATCTCCCAATACAAGTCTCTCTCACTCACAAGTTTCACACAAGATAAAAGCACTTCACAACCTTCCTCAAGCTCTCAAACAATCCCACACTTGTCACACCAGCTATCTATCAAGCTCACAATACTATCAGCAACACTCCAAAGACTAAGAATTCCAAACTAGCAGCTCATAGCGATGGTGAGAGCTTACATAGGAGAAGGAGTCTCCATGAATGGTGGGAATATGAGCTTATCTCCAAGGAGGGTAGCACAAATGACGGAACAGCCATGCCAGAGAAAAGAGGGCGACATAAACAAGGCCAACAACCAGGTCTGGAGTCATTTGGAAGGCCGACTGTTAGAACAAACTCGCCCAAACTGGATCATCGCGGGCACATAACTGGTTTGCCGCGCTGACATTGCTATTGCATAACGGAGATAGTCATGTCATCGCGGGAAAATACGAGAAACAGTTGCGCTGGCGCATGAAATTTGACCATCGCGGGAATCACGTGTACTTCCGCGATGGCAGCGTGTATGGACTGTTTTGGAGCGCTCATCAGCGCGTTTATTTGGCCAACAGACGCATTGAGGCAGAAACTTTAGCAAAGTGGGTCATTTGGCAACATTAGAGAGCATGAGCATAAATGTTTTTGGACTCATGACACAGTAGGAAGACTGGGATGAAGATAGTGACAAATTACTGTGTAACAAAACCCATGAAGAATAATTAAATAAATCACTATTTATTTGATTTTCTTCTAGGAATAATTAATTAAACCACTGTTCAATTATTATTCCTTGTCATATTTGACCCAATTATGAAAAATCAACAGATAAATTATTAATTATCTTATTTTTCTCTAGGAATAGTTAATTAATCACTAATTAATTATTATTATTTGTCAAATTTGACTAAATCCCTTTGGAATAACTTTTTTTTTTTTTTTCTGTAAGCTTAGGTGGGACCTTCTCATTTTCGAGTTTTTACATGTCCGTTATTCACCCCATTTCCAGGGAGGGTAGCACAAGAATCGAACCCAAGATCTCCGGTTCGGTGAGACTTCATTTCCACGGCCATTGCCACTTGAGCTACCCCATGCGGACAAATCCCTTTGGAATAATTAAATAAATCATTATTTTTTTATTATTCCTTAACCAATTCCTTAAGATGATAAATAAATCATTTATTTATTTTTATTTCTAAATAAAGTTTAAATATTTTTTCTCTCGTGACCAAATATAATAAAATATTCCAAGAGGTTATTCCAAGAATGGGGTTAATAATATTTTATTATTGCTCATTATTCAAGGATAACTCAATATTTTGTTATAAATAGAAGGGTTTTCCATTCATTATTCACTTTTGATTATTTTCATTGTTGCACTCACTATTGTAACTTTGATTATTTTCATTGTCGCACACCACTTTTTCCATTTGAGTTCCCATTGAGCTCAAACATTTTATTTGTTGGGTTTACACATTATAGAGGAGAGAGACTCTATCAAAAAGCTGAAGACGTTTGAGGATAGCCAAGAACCCATCCCATAGAGGGGGACTGGTAACATTTATTTGTTCCCTTCACAAGTGTTATAATAAAATCTATTCTTTGTATATCTGGTTTCCATTGGATGATTGGAGTTATTACTATTTCTTTTTGTTGTTTAACTATGATTGTGGCATAGATCAAGACTTTGGCAGGTTTTGTTTCTATCAATTGTTGCAGATCTACAATGTTTAACAACCATTTATATTGTTGAGACTGTTTGTCATCCACATTCTTAAGTGTTTTCTTTTCGTACATCTTTGAGAAGAAAATACTACAACGATGGTTGTGTGGAGGAGGTTGTGCAGAAGAAGCATGTGCGAAGGAAGTTGTGCGGAGGGAGTGTGTGAGGAGGAAGCATGTGTGGAGACAAAAATGCAGGTGAAATGCATAGTTTTTCTTTCATTAATTAGCAATAGTGGTAGAGGTAGGAACTGTGTTGCATTGCAACTATTAATATTACCTTAATTCTACATTTTGTATTTTACCTTATTTATTATTTCTCTAAAAAAAGAAGGTAATTTTTTAAATTAATATTTTAAATTTAATAAATAAAATGATTTATATATTATGTATATGTCTTTTTATGGTATATTATTTATTTTATAATTTTATTATTACTATTTATATAAAAAAATTATATTTAATAAAATAAAAATTTAGTTAAAATTATATAAAATCTTAAGTTATATATATATATATATATATATTGTATTTCCTTAAAATCTCTTCATACAAAAACAAAAATTATCATTGTTCATGTTATGTCCAGTCACAATCTGCCTCAAGGGAAACTGGATCTGTTGATCACGGAAAAAATTTAGATAATGCAAAATGATAAAAATTATCCCTATGAAGTTTATGACAACCAACTTAGACTTAACTATAGAAGTAAAGACAACTCCCAAGTGACTAAACTTAACATCAAGAGTTAGATGAAGTAATTAGAGTCAGATGTTGATCGTTGGTTCCAGCTGATGCAGGAGGTTTCATATTACATTGGAGATGGATTTCTAGGTGAGCAAGCCAAACATCCAAACTAACAAGACAATAACATAGGTAATGTTGTACATGTTTGATTATCCAGGGAAGAGATTATGTCATTGTGATCTTCATGTTTCTCCTTAAGGACCTTGCCCAAGAGTGTCTTCATCTGTTAGTGAAGGGTGATGGAGTTAAAGTATTAATTCCATCTTCCCCTAGTGTGTCAAGGGGCAGGAACCCAGTTGGCTACCTCAAATTAAATTTTTGAGTCAAAGCATGCTTATTGGTCACTAATGGTCAAGGCTTTAAGTTGACAAATTTCCTCTTGAATTTCTCGAGCAGTGGAAAAGTGGGAAATGGCTATGACATCTTGAGCTTGGGCTTGGGATTGTAATCAGCCATGAGGACCCCTAGTGGAAACACATTCCCTTTCAAGGCATTTTACACCAAATTACCAAGGGCTAGGATAAAATTCTCACCCAAAACTCCGACAACACCAAGGATTGAGGATGAGAAAACCAAATACAAGTAACACCCAGAGAGGCACAACTTTCTAGGGAGGCTTGTGAAAAATTATAATGAAAAAAACATCTGAGGGGAGTTAGATAAAATACTTTGGGTAGAGCCCAACAACAACCAAGAAGCAACAACATCCAAAACCACTTGTCACATTTACTGAGTTTAAAGAATTACATGCCAACACCCACTAAATAGAAGCAAAACTAGTGAAGAAGTTGTCAAAACCAAAGGAATTGAACATAAAAAGAATTACCCAATGTTGGTCGGCCCACAAGCATGAACCTTCGTTTTCATAAGAGCTAGTTGAAGGTTGTCGTTTCTCGCTCCTATAATGTCTTTTTTCATGGTTTTCATCAATGCCCTGGGTGATGCCCCCATTGCTTCCCTCCATATTTTTGTAGAATTTCCCATTGTAGATCAACAGATTATGCAATATACTAAAGCAAAATACAATATCTAATTCTACAACAAACTTGCGAAATCTTAATCGATTTTGAGCAAGTTCAAATAGAACACATATAGCTAAGAATGAAAAAACAATCACACATGAACACAGAAGAATACTCTAGGGAAAGCCTCAACTAAAAAACCCCGATCTCTGTATTATAATACAAGTGGAAATATGTTCAGATTACACAAAGAATTAGCTCACAATCTATCCTAATCTCAGTACAATCCAACAATACAGCTCACAGACTGAATAAACACAACATATGCCTTCCCTCAACCCTCCAAGCCTTCTATTTCCTTGCGCAGTTTCACTTGGGGTCCAATGTTTCCACCTACGTGAATTGGCCTCATCACATACTCATCAAACTCAAAAGTAACTGCGCAATCTCCAAGGAATGAATTCCTTCTACATGTAAGAGATATCCTCCATGGAATATTCTTGCAACTGATAGTACATTGTCCCATCATCTGATATCAACTGGATCTCTGTGTGAACTGACATGCATGAGTTATTTATGAGAGAATATTTAGTTATCTGAAGTGCAACAGTTACATGCATGGATGCATTAATTAACTAAACTCACAATTAGTTCAACAAACTATTTGAACTTAACTCAGTTAACTGAGCTAACTAATTACAACTCAAAGTACAACTCATTCTGATCTCCTTTAATCAAGGGATAACTTCCTCAATCAATGGAGAAACTGTTGCATGTCTTCACATAGACTTCATGTTTGATTTTCTACAACTAATTAACTCAAGATGAATTAATTAATTATTTTACAAAAAACTGCTAAGATCAAATTTGAATTTGAATTCCCAATTTTAGTTTAGGGACTAGCTAAAATTGGAATGTATCCCAAAATTCTATTTATAGCAGTGCTATTTTTAGAACTTCTATTTTTAGCATTTCTTGTTGCTATTGTCAACACTCCCTCTCAACAAGAAAGGGATTATCAGTCACCCCAATCTTATCTCTGTGGAACTTGAACTTGCATTTTGACAATGCCTTAGTCAAAATATCTGCATCGTGTTCCTTGGTCAAAACATAAAGCAACAACATGATCCTCTTCACCACACAGTCTTGAAGATGATGGTACCGGATATCAATGTGCTTGGACCTATCATGAAATACTAGATTCTCAGAGAATTTGATACAGCTCTGATTATCGCAGTAGATCATAGTTGGATCCACCCTCTGACCAAACAATCCCACTAGAATCTTCCGCATCCCAATGGCCTCACATGCTGCCTGACTGGCAGCCATGTATTTAGCCTCTGCTGAGCTAAGTGCAACTGACCTTTGTTTCTTGTTGTACCAGGAAACTGCAGCTGAACCAAGGTTGAATATTCCTCCAGAAGTGCTCTTCCAGTCTGATGGACTCCCTACCCAATCTGCATCTGTGAATCCCTGAAGTTTCACTCCCTCTATTCGTCTATACCACAATCCATACTGAGATGTGCCTCTGAGGTATCTCAGCACATGCTTCACTGCCTTCCAAAACAGTTTGGTAGGCTGAACCATAGCTTGACTTAGTTGGCTCACCGCAAAGCATAAGTCTGGTCGTGTGTTCACTAGATACATAAGTGAACCCACAAGCTACTGATAAATAGTAGTAGCTACTACCTCACCTAAAGTAGCATCCTCCTTCCTCCAGTTCCCAGCTAGAATAGTCTACATGAGCTTGCACTTCTCCATGTGGAAGCACCTAATTGGCATACTTGCCTTGAGACACAAATACTTCCCCATCTTTCTACCACACTTCCATGCCTAGAAGGTAATGCATAATACCCATGTCATTCATCTTGAACTCTCTTGCAAGGTCCTCCTTGCAAGACTTGATCAATTGATCATCACATGTCAAAATAAGATCATCCACATAAATAAAAATGATCAATGGCTTACCTTCTACCATGATGTCGTAAAGGTTCGCATCTGCTTCACTCTTGGTGAAGCCCAACCCAGTGAAATAGTTGTTGATCCTGGTGTACCAAGCACGGGGTGCTTGCTTTAGCCCATACAAATCCCTCTTGAGTCGGTACACATGCGACTCATGATCAAAGGTCTCAAAACCTTTTGCTGCTCAATGTACACCTCTTCCTCAATCTTCCCATTGAGGAACATTGTCTTCACACCCATCTGATGGATCTTCCAACCCATCTGAGCTAATAGTGCCAACATTGATCTGATAGATGAGTACCTTGCTACAGGAGCAAAGGTCTCATCGTAGTCAATCCCCTCAACCTGTGAGAAACCACGGGCAACAAACTTTTCCTTATGTTTCTCAACACTGCCATCACCTGCCTACTTTACCTTGTAAATCCATTTGGAACTCACCATTGACTTGTCCTGAGGTCTTGGTACAACATCCCACACACTGTTCCGAATGATAGAGTCGTACTCCTCTACCATTACATCAACCCAAACTGGTTGTTGCACTGTTTCCTCGAATGAATAAGGTTCGGTCTCTACACACTCCCCAACCAAGGCCATGTAACCAGTGTATCGCTCAGGTGACCTCCTCTGTCTGTGCTAATAATATGGTTGTCCCACATTCTCTCGTGCATCCATCATCAACCTGTCAGCTTCCCTTGAATGTTTCCGCCCATCTCTAAAAGACTCAGCATGAGTGGATGTCTCCACTCCCAGATCCTCTACATGTGGCTGCTCCGCATCAATCTGAGGCTCCTCCTCCTTAGGAACTCCTCTGCATGTAACTTGAGCTCCCTCTCATGTGATAATCGCATGGCTTTCTTCTCATCAAACTTTAGATCTCTGCATACCACTATCCTCTTACTGGTAGGCAGGAACACCCGATAGTTGTGGGGTGTATCAGTGTACCCACAAGTATCCCTAACTCAACTATTGGATCTAGCTTCTTCCGGGCATATTTGGTCACATGGAAATAAACTTATGATCCAAAGAACCTGAAGTGACTCACATCTAGTCGCTTCCTAGAAAAGGCCTCCATAGGTGTCTTCATTCCCAATATATGGTGCGGGCTTTTGTTCTGCAAGTATATTGTTGTATTGCATGCCTCAGCCCACAAATGAAGTGGTAGGATTTTGTCATGCAACATCGCTTGAGCTACTCCCATAATTGATCTGTTCTTCCTTTCGATAACCCCATTCAGCTATGGGTTATGGGGTGCCGTCAACTCCCGTTTAATTCCTTCTACTGTGCAGAATTTCTTAAACAGTTGGGAGACATACTCTCCACCATTGTCACTACGCAAGGCTTTTATTTTCTTTCCAGTTTCTTTCTCTGCCAAGGCTTTAAACTCACAAAACTGCAAAAAGGTCTGATCCTTCTTTTGCATAAAGTAGATCCAACATCTACGAGAAAAATCATCAATAAAAGTAACATAGTACCTTTGTTTAGCGGTGGAGGTTGTAGAGAATGGTCCACAAACATCTATGTGAACTTGCTCCAAGATTGCTCCAGCTCTACTGTCTCGATCTTGAAAGGAAGATGTCGCATACTTACCCAAGGTACAACCTTTGCATGTATATGTCTGCTCCAGGTTTCCCTTGGGAAGTCTAGTAGAAATCTGCTGCATGATCTTCAAGGCCCCATGGTGCAAGTGGCCCAATTTTCTATGCCATAGCTCGCCAACATCTTGCCTTTACACCACCTCTACTTTGGAACACAATGCAGCATAGTCGTCTACCTCCAGCTTGTAGAGATTCTTAACTTGAATCCCAATCCTCTTTGCTTGTCTAGTACCAATATGCCTCAAGAATACCTTTCCTTTACTGAAGACTACATCATAGCCTTTGTCTTCTAGCATAGCGACATACACAAGATTCTTTTTCAAACCTGGTACATACTTTACATCAGTCAGGGTGAGAGGAGCTCCATGGTCCCTCTAAAACACAACCATACCTTCACCTAAAACATGGTACTTTCCATCATCGGCCATCTTGATCTGCATCTGGAGATACTTATCCTCTAGGGTACTGAAAAGATTCTTGTCACTGGACATGTGGAAAGAGGCTCCACTGTCCAGGTACCAAACACATCCCACCATGGATGAAACCATGCATGCAATGAGAGAGAAATCCAACTCGAACTATGAGGCCAGTGCCTCACCATCTAATCCCTTCGAGGATCCCTTCTTGGATTTCTTCTATGGACAATTCATAGCATAATGGCCCACCTCATGATAATGAAAGCATCACACTTTCAATTTGTCAAACTTCTTCCCACCATGGGAAGAACTAGATTTGGAATGGGACACCTTCCCTTTCCCTTTCCTCGTCTTACTCGCTAAGGCTAGATTTTCTTCATCGTCTTGCTTTGATGAAGATCCATCTCTGGTGCTTCTTCTTATCTCCTCCTGCATCAAATTTGACCAAAGTCGTTCCCAATCTGGTAGTTTCTCTCTTCCATTTACTGAGTCTTGGTAGCTATGCCAGCTCTTACGAAGACCGAGGAGAGCAAGACTCACTATGTCATCATCGGTTGTCATGATCCCTACACTTCCAAGCTCATCCCTGCAGGTGGTGAGCTTGTTAAGATATGTAGAGATCGTGTTGCCCTTTTCACACTTTATTTTCCTAAGCTTGTCTTTCAGCACCAACTTCCTCTGATTGTTGTTGTTCTGATATAGATATTTCAATGTTTTCCACATTGAAAACGGTGTCTCCTTCCCATGGAGACTCGAGACTATGTGGTCTCAAACTCCCTCCAGAAGGATTCTCCTCGCTCTAGCCACACATTTCTTCCATTCCGCCAATCATGTAGCATTAGTTGCTGCCGGCTTGGGGACTTCTTGATCAATGAAGTCCTTTAGACCGTTGTCGTCTAATACTGCTTCCATGCGATCCTTCCAGGCTATATAATTCGAGCTGCCACCAAGGGCATACTCGAGTCTTAAACCATTGAACGCCATTGGGGAAATTTGAGATGTGATAAGAATTCGAATTCTATAATCAAGAACTTCAAACTTCAAACTTCAAACTTCTCCCTTCTTTGTATAATGTTCTTCGCTTTGATCACCTTTGCTCTGATACCATGTAGAATTTCCCACTATAGATCAACAGATTATGCAATATGCTAAAGCAAAATACAAGTTCTACTTCTACAACAAACTTGTGGAACCTTAATCGATTTTGAGTAAGATCAAATAGAACACATATAACTGAGAATGAGAAGGCAATAACACATGAACACAAAATAATACTCTAGGGAAATCCTCAGCTTAAAAACCCCGATCTATATATTATCATACAAGTGGAAATATGTTCAGATTACATAAAGCATTAGCTCACAAGCTATCTTGCTCTAAGTACAATCTAACAATACAGCTCACAGACTGAATAGACACGGCATATACCTTCCCTTAGCCCTCCAAGCCTCCTATTTCCTTGCGCAATTTCTCTTGGGGTCCAATGCTACCACCTGTGTGAATTGGCCTCATCACACACTCATCAAACTCAAAAGTAACTGCGCAATCTCCAAGGAATGAATTCCTTCTACATGCAAGAGATATCCTCCATGGAATATTCTTGCAACTGATAGTACATTGTCCCATCATCTGATCTCAACTGGGTCTCTGTTTGAACTGACATGCATGAGTTATTTATGAGAGAATATTCAGTTATCTAAAGTGCAGCAATTACATGCATGCATGCATTAACTAATTGAACTCACAATTAGTTCAACAAACTATTTGAACTAATCTAACTGGACTTAACTTAGTTAACTGAGCTAATTAATTACAACTCATCCTGATCTCCTTTAATCAAGGGATAACTTCCTCAATCAATGTAGAAACTGTTGCATGTCTTCACATAAACTTCATGTTTGATTTTCTACAACTAATTAACTCAAGATGAATTAATTAATTATTTTACAAACAGCTGCTGCAATCAAATTCGAATTTTAATTCTCAATTTTAGTTTAGGGACTAACTAAAATTGGAATGTATCTTGAAATGCTATTTTTAGCACTTCTATTTTTAGAATTTCTTGTTGCTATTTTCAACAATTTTCCTATTGTTGTTGCTTGACGTCCACTGCATGAGTTGGAGAACCTAAAACCTAAAAGCTAAACCAAAATTATAATGCATGTTGAGCCATGGCCATGGAAACAAACCGTCTCTACTACCATAGGATACCCACAATTTATAATAAAACCCTAAGTCTTTGCTTCCGGAAACGATCTCCTCACTATCTGTTTCCCAAAGAAATTGTCCCACATGAGGCGGGGGTATTTCACAACCATAATAGAAAGACTAGAGAGAAACGTCTCTCATCCCATAGTGCTTAGATAGAGAGTAGTCTATCATGAGATTGAAAGGTGATAATAGTTACTTGCATGTGTCTTGCATGGGGTGGGTTGGCCACACCGCCCCCTCTTAAATGCATTGGAAAGAGAACTCCCCTCCTCCAAAGTCCCGAATTCCAACAACCCAATTAGGAATTCAATTAAATATTTCAATATTATATATTTTGAAATTATTTTATGATATAAATAATTTTATATATTAAAATTAATATTTCATATTGTGGTTGACAAATTAGTTTAAATTAGCCTCTGAATTCCAATATATCTATTTATATTTGAATAATGAGATTTATATGGAATCTTTTACAAATACAATGATTGGTGGTTTGTTACATGCTCAACCTTCCTAAAAATACTCAATTAAAAGAAGTGATTAATATAACCTATCAATTTTAATATATCATAATCTTTTTACCAATAAGAAACTATAATATAATATGAGCATTTTAAGAAATCAAATTATTGATTGTAATCATGGTTTTCCATATAACAAAAATAATTTAAAACATTTTGTTTTATAATTTAAATATAGTTCTCATAATCAACCATATGTAAAGTTTTCGTAATCAATCATATGTATACTCAAGTGAAAGAAGTGATTAATATAATTTATCAATTTTAATATTTCATATTTTTGTTACTAATAAGAAACTATAATATAATGTGATCATTTTAAGAAATCAAATTATTTTATTGTAATTACTAATTTTCCATACAACAAATATAATTTGAAACATTTTGTTTTATAATTTGAATATAGTTTTCACAATAAATCATATGTAAAGTTTTCTTTAGATAACACATATAAAATTTTGGAGCATCTAAATTATTCATCTAAATAAAAATATTTTATTTTTAAATTCAAGGTTATATATTCATTCGAAACAAAATTCGAAACAAATGGACCAAACTTTTCCAATATAATTTCTACCAAAATTATTTCAAATATTCAATATTATATCTATTTATATAAACTAAATAGTTTGAATGCGTTTGAGGATATATTTCATACACAAATTAAATTTTGGAGCATCCAAATTATTCATTTAAATACGGCTATTTTATCTATCTATATAAACAAAACCGTTTGACTTGTTTTCTGATGTGTTTGGCATATATTTTATACACAAATCGATTTATCAATTAAACCATTAATTCATAATATTGTGATGAAGCGATATTTAAAAATAAATAAAAAATAAAAACATATCGTGTAATAATTATAATTTAAAATATGGATTTTACCAAATTCATTTAAATATTATATTTAAATTAATTATAATAAAAATATATTTATATAATTATATGTGATTTACAATAAAAATTATAAAAAAATAATTTACAAACAACCCAAACAAAATCAAATATATTCCACTTTTTTCAAATTCCTTGTAAATAAATAATATCATTACGTTATCAACCTTATTAAAAAGTTAAGTCAATTCGTTTTTAAGCTAACGATAAATTCGGCAAGGGTGATGCTTCACCTTTTTATGAGTATACACGTGTGTCTTTATAAGTCGTTCATTTGAAGAAGAATAATTTTTAAAATCGTATATTTAATATATCAATTTATAAAGTTGATGCAGGAGCATTCAGTGAGGGCACCATGATCGGGTGATGTTTCTGCTAGGTTGGAAAGTTGATTTAGCATTTGAATTATCTTTTATGTTTAGTTTATCAGAGCATGAGGTAGTATTTTGTTTTTTTTTTCTTTTCATTGCTCTATTAGTCAAAAGTTAGTTGGTCGGTTAGGGTTGTTATGTGTCTGACCTTAATAAACAACAGTGTAGTAATTGTTCTGTCAACTTATGGAGGAAAAGACAAAAATGTCTAAATGAAGATCTTGTCATGTAAACAGAACCGAGAATTAGTAGTTATACAACTATATTGCTTTTAATTGAAAGTAACTACAGTTTCATTAACTGTAAGTGAAAATGTATAAATGTAGAAGTGGAAAACATGTAAAGGGTTCAGCGTTTTTTAGATTCGAGCAATAAAAAAAGGCAGAAGCAAATTTTTCCTAACTGTCCATCTGTGTCATTGCCTACATGATGTACCATTTTGTTTTATTCATTGAACAATTGAATTTAAAGTTAGCAGACAGAGAACGACTACTGTAGGTCGTGTTTTTTTTCCTCACTCAACAGAAGGAAATATCGAATACGCATATACATCCACAACTAGAGCAAAGGATAATCGAATTGAATTCACAACCAAGAGAGTAATGCACAATGAGTCGACTCAAGGAACATTACAAAAACAGAGTGCCGAAGAAAACGAAATACAACAAAGGTAATTTTGGACAAATCTTCACATCTTTCATAAATAAACAAAGACAAATAAATTTATGTGTACATTGTTGTTGCTCCAAGTAAGTTAAGCGTTACATTTGTTCAAAATAAAACAAGTGCCCAACATTCGACAAAACGGACAAACCCTAGTCTAGGGTTTGATATCAGGGAAAACCCTCAACCTCAACAAACGGCCAAACCAGAACCAGAATCGAAAATAGACTCAAGCATAATTTGTGAGGACGAACTAGTTTGTACACAACTACAAGATAGCAAGAGAAAAATCCTATAGAGACGAAAAGAAACCCTGGCTACAAACTAGAAAGCTTTAGAAGATAGAGCCTACCGGCAGAGGGTTGTTTAATTTGGAGATTGAACTGTGTTAAGCCCTCGCATCCAGGTTGAACCCTTGACCTGCACAAATAAAACGAGTCATAGTTAGCATACTTGCACAATGTTACCAGAACCGAAGCGTAACCAATAGTAAGGGAAAGCGTAGCATACCTGGGCACGACCGGACCAAGAACCTTAAGGAACAGAGTCACAGATAACCAGAAGAAGCCTGAGACCAGAGGAGCAGGCTTGGTTAGTGACTACACCAGAAGAAGGTAAGTATATAGCATGGAAGGACGAATTACTTGGTTTGCAGCTGAGAAAAACCATTGTGCTGTCACCTGTGCACATTGAAACCTGAAGTTAAATGACTTTCGCACTGTAGCAGAAGTAAAGGGTAATATCAACAACAACAAAGGATAACCATTGGCCGAGAGACCATATTCCGAAATCAAACAGCAGAAGAATGATAAGACAAAAAAAAGAACTCGAGCAAGCGCACCTCCAGAACCAGGGCGTATTCATTCTACAGGAACAATCCACTGACAATAGCACAGACAAGTTTGGAGGACCGACGTTCACTTATAGCCACAGCCAAAAAAACCAGAGATTTCCATAAGTGCTGGAGCGAAACCATACATTTTGACAACAACCCTTGCAGAGTCCCCATAGCAGAATAGAACCCATGCAAATGACCGGGAAGCAGGAGAATTTTGTGTAAAAGACCAAACAGGAGGACAAAAACTGAGGCTGGGTACCGTAGGTGGATATTTATGAGCTCATTAATTGTTTCCATACTCCCATAAAACTATATGATATCCATATCTACAAACAACTGCCGAAACAACAAACCAATCTCACCAATATCATAAATCCCGGACAAGTGGATAACTAAGGCTGCGTGGAAGCATGGGTTGGGTCACATCAAAGTGGTATCAGAGCAGTTGTTTATGTTAGTAAGAGAAATGGAGAAAGGAAGGAGGGGTCATGGTAGAGGTGCTCGAAGGATAGCGGAGGAAGGACTGAGAGAAGAGATCAGAATTCTTGCTGCCCGTTTGGAGGCAGAAGGGGCAGGAAGAGGAAGAGACCCAAAAATAGGTGATGACAACGAGGAGGAAACTAAAGCAGTAACAGATGGACCAGAAGACGAGTCCCCAAAAGTGAGATTGTTGAGATCTGTTTTAGTGGCAAGCAGTAAACCCAAGCCAAAACTCCCAACCTATGACGGCAGTCAATCTATCGAGGTTTTATTGGATTGGATCAGTGAGATGGATAAGTATTTCGAGTGCGAGGAAGTCAGCGAAGACCATAGAGTTAAGTTTGCTACGAAGAAATTGAAGGGACACGCATCCCTATGGTGGGATAGTGTCCAAATGGAGAGAAAGAGATTGAACAAGTTGCCGATTAAAACCTGGTCAAGGATGGTGGCCAAGTTAAAGGGCAGATTTATGCCGAAAGACTATCAGATTGCACTACACAGGCTGGTGCAGAATCTGAAATAGAAAGGAATGACGGTGAGGGAGTACACGGAGGAGTTCTATCGAGTGAACTTAAGAGCCATATATACAGAGGATACCATGGAATGAACAGCCGGGTATGCTAATGGGTTAAGGTTAGATATTTTAGATGAAATCAGTATTTTATCTCCGAAAAACACTGAAGAAGCATACCAGAGTGCGATGAAAGCTAAAAAGAAAATTACTAGAAGGCAGAGTGCCCGGAGAGGATGAGGAGCCGATAGGGGAAAAGGCCAGTCATATGGTAGAGGGCGGACTGCTAGAAGTAATGAGGAAGGCAGCAGTTCCAGAGCTTTTGGATTAGCAAACAAAGGTGATAACGTGAGAGGTGGTAGGTCATCCCAACGAGGTACGGGAAATGGCCGAGGTAGAGGGGCTGGCTATCAGTGTTATAGGTGTCATAAATGGGGACACCGATCATTTGAATGTCTAGAGGCAAATCAGGATGGATAGCGGGGTGCATATGTTGCACAACCAGAGGAAGCAGCGGCACCTCCCCAGGAAGCAGAAAATGCTCTGGAGACAGGGGAAGCCCTAGTGCTGCACAAAGTGTTGTAAAAACTAGTCATAGAGGTTTGACCGAACAAACTTAGCGGAAGGCTTTGTTTAGAAAAATTTGTAAGTCACGAGTAAGTGTTGTAAGTTAATTATTGATAGCAGTAGTACTAATAACTTAGTTTCCACAGAGATGGTACAAAAGTTGGAGTTGAAGCGCTTGAAACATCCCAACCCTTACAGAGTTTCATGGCTGAAAAAAGGCCATCAGTTGTTGGTGGATGAACAGTGCGAGGTGGAGTTTCAAATAGGCAGATATAAGGATAAATTCGTTTGTGACATCATGCCGATGGATGTATGTCACATACTGCTAGGCAGACCTTGGCAGTACGATAGGAAAGTGGTACACGATGGAGTGACGAACTGTTATAAGTTTGTCAAATATGGAATCAAGCATACGCTTGTGCCCATAAAAGAAGAAGGGACAGCAGGGACAAGTGAACCAAGGACATTGTTGGTTAGCGGAAAACAGTTTCTGAAACAAGTTGAGGACAGTGAGATGGGATGAAGTTGTAAAGAAAGCAAGGACAGTATTGTTGCATACAGAGGTATCATATTTACCTACAGAAATCCAGCAAATGTTGCAGGAATTTACAGATATAGTGGTGGATGACTTGCCAGACAAATTACCCCCCAAAAGAAGCATAAGTCATCATATTGACTTCATACCTGGAGCCAGTTTGCCGAATAAAGTGGCATACCGAATGAGCCCCAAGGAAAATGAAGAGATTAGAAAGCAAGTGCATGAATTGTTAGACAAGGGATTGATAAGGGAAAGTTTGAGCCCTTGTGTAGTCCCAACGGTTCTCGCTCCCAAGAAGGGAGGAGAGTGGTGGATGTGCACCGACTCAAGGGCCATCAACAAAATCACCATCCGATACAGGTTTCCACTACCACAGATGGATGACATGATGGATTGTTTAAGCGAGGCAGTGTATTTCTCTAAGATAGATTTGAAGAGCGAGCACCATCAGATTCGAATACGAGAGGGGGACGAATGGAAGACAACCTTTAAGACGAATGAGGGGCTGTACGAATGGCTGGTCATGCCATTTGGACTGATCAATGGGCCCCAATACATTCATGAGGTTAATGAATCAGATGTTGAAGGAGTACATCAGGAAATTTGTGATAGTGTACCTGGACGACATACTAATTTTTCGCAGGACAAGGGAAGAACACCTTCAACACGTACAGAAAGTGCTAGAAAAATTACAGCAGAATAAAATGCTAATAAATTTGAAGAAATGTACCTTTCTGTAGAAGGAATTGATTTATTTGGGCTTTGTAATGGAAGAAAACGAACTGAAGATGGATCTAGAGAAGGTTGTAGCGATAGTGAATTGGCCGTCTTCGAAAAATTTATTTGAGGTATGTAGCTTTCATGGACTAGCGAGATTTTACCAGAAATTCATAAGGAATTTTAGTGAAATTTGTGCACCAATGTTGGACACCATTTAAAAGGCCAACTAGCCTTTTCGATGGACAGAGGCAATGGAGAGAAGTTTCCAGTTGTTAAAGAGAAAGATCACTGAGAGGCCGATCCTGAGATTGCCAAATTTCAAGAAGCTTTTTCAGGTTCGCTGTGATGCTAGCGGTATAGCAATTGGAGCTGTACTCAGCCAGGAGGATAAGCCTATGGCCTTTTTCAATGAGAAGCTAAATGAAAGCAGAAAGAAATATTCATCGTATGATAAGGAGTTCTATGTTGTTATACAGGAATTAAAACACTGGAGGCATTATCTGTTGGGAAACAAATTTGTGTTGTTTTTAGATAATTCTGCACTATAGTATGTAATGCAAAAGCACAAGTTGAACCACAATCATGCCAAATGGGTGGAGTATTTTCATAGTTTCAACTTCATATTGAATCATATTAGTGGGCAGGCCAATAAGGTGGCAGATGCACTAAGTAGGAGAGCTCTACTTCTGCAGGAAAGCACTGTGCAAGTGCTGGGTTTTGAGCACTTAAAAGATTTATACCAGACTGATACAGATTTTAAGGAGGCCTATGAGGCATGCCAGAATCCCTTAGTGAGAGATAATAGTCCATTTTTGGACTACAATCTACAGGAGAAACTATTGTTTAAGGGAGGACAGCTGTGCATACCTGACTCCTTGATGAGGGAGAATATTATTTGGGAGAAGCATAGTGGAGGTCTGGTCGGACATTTCGGCATGGACAAGACACTCGAGCAGCTCAGTCATTTCTACTTTTGGCCAAAGATGCGGAGGGATGTACAGCGATTTGTGGCTAGATGTAAAGTTTGCCAGTTGGCAAAGGGTTATAGTCAAAACACGGGACTATACACACCGTTACCTATTCCAGGCAGACCATGGGACTCAGTCAGCTTGGACTTTGTCTTAGGTCTAACTAAGACACGGAGAGGTTACGACTCGGTGATGGTAGTAGTGGACAGATTCTCGAAGATGGCGCATTTCATCCCTTGCAGGAAAACCAATGATGCCACTCACGTGGCCCACTTGTTTTTCACAGAGATTGTCAGGTTACATGGGTTGCCTAAGTCCATCCTGTCGGATCGGGATGTGAAGTTTATAGGAAACTTTTGGCGTACCCTATGGAAGAAAATGGACACATAACTGAGTTAAAGTTCTGCTTATCATACGCAAACCGACGAACAAACAGAAATTGTAAACAGGAGTCTAGGAAACCTGCTACGAAGCCTAGTTGGAGAGAATTCGTGGATGTGGGATCGAGTGCTGGCACAGGAAAAGTTCACTTATAACGACTTTCCTAACTGTAGCACATGATTCAATCCATTTCAAACCCTATACGGCATGCATCCTCGTAGAGTGCATGAGTTGCGGAATCTTGGACTGTAGGAAAGGTGAAGCACAGATGGATAAGATTTCGCTAACGCGATAAGAGATTTGCATGAACAGGTAAAAATTAAATTGCAGGACAACAACCTAAAGTATAAATAGCAAGCAGATTTGAAGAGAATGGAAGTACAGTTCAACGTGGGGGATGAAGTCCTCACACATTTGTGCAAAGAACACTTCCCTAAGGGTACATACATTTGTTATAGACATATTTGGGCACTGCAACCCCAATCATACATGTCCATAAACCAAGGGCTTCTAAATCCTTAAAAGTGTCGTTTCATACCCTAAAGGAGCAAGGTCAGTTGATTACATCATCTCCCAGAAGTTCTCCATGAAAAACTACTCAGAACTGGACAAAGCAGGACCATACAGACTGCCCAGTGCTAAAGGTGCGATGCATCCCACCTGCCACATGCAAAAAGTGCGATGCATACTGGAAAGCCCTTCTATATGGTGTGATGAGAGAGAGCAGACAAATGGCACAAGAAGCTTGCTAGGTGGAAACCTAGAGAATCTTCTAGAAATTTCTCATTTGACACTTGCCTCTCTGAGTTCACCCAGGGATGAGTAAGAGATCTAAAATCTCCATGTGGAACCAAGAACTATCAGTGAAATGACACTAATCAAAATCCCAGAAGCTGACTCACTCCCTTGTAAACATCTATATATGGATCCCTCATCCAAGAGATCCAGGGGCTGGAATTTTGTAATTGGCAAGGAAGTGTTGTTGGTTTCTCTTTGAAGACATTGTTGGGTGATCTTGCTTTGTATGAGGTGAAGAGGGCTTTCAAGCTGGGAGGATGGCCCTGGGTCAGACCAAGTGGTTGTAATCCTCTCTTCTACTAATTTTACTAATAAAGCTATTTGAGTTTTCCTCCATATTCTTGTGTATCTCTGAATGTTGTGTTGATATATGCATTCGTATGTTCAATATATATCTGATCCTATATTGTTTACAGTGAAAGATCTCTATGCTTTGATGGTATTATGCTGCTCTGAATCTATAGGTGTTCTTTGAAGCGGGGCAAGTAAGGAAGCAGTGTCGAGATTCTATCAAAAGGGGAAAGGAAACAAAAAAGGAGCCAAGCGGAAGACTGAGGTTGGTACTCTCTGCTTCTTTCTCATCTCTCTCTCGTAAAGGAAAAACAAGTGACTTTAATCTATTTGTTTCTAAGATAGCTACCCGTCTTAGTGGGACTAGCAGCTCTGAATAGACACTAGATTTCCTGATAACAAAATGGCGACTCTGCTGGGGAGCGATTAGTTTGATTGCTTGTCTCTATTTGTTTGACTCATAAACCACAGACAGAGCCTGAAGTCAAGCCAACTAGCCTTCGAACTGCATTTTCTATGCAAGTGCAAAGTAGATCAACACTACTTCAGTCAATCTCTGGGTTTTTTTATGAACTGAACAATTGACTTGCAAACATCCTAAGTGCCCTAGAGGTAGCTTGAGTAACCTCATTAGATCGGCCCTATACTTTGTAGTTATTGATTATCATTTGCTTGGTCTAAATCCCTAAACTAAAATGCAAACTTTGACCAAAAACCAAGTTAAAGTCTCGTTCCTGGACCATCGCACCCTCTCCTTTAGGAAAATTGGATGCATCACACCTCCCATGTGCAGTAGGTGAGATGCATCCTTGTTTCCCTGTGTTACAGGTGCGATGATCAGACAAGACTATATCTACCTCCAGATTTTGGTTTTTTCTTCACTGTCTTCAGTTTTATTCAGGATTTTTTCTGTCTATGATCAGTAGACCATTGTAGAAACCCCCTTCCTTTGCATCATTTAGCCTCCATTGTACAAAGATTTGTGAATGTTTTTATGTATTTTTCGCCATTCACAGTTCTCATTTACAAAATAGTAGCTTAATCGAACTGTCGTCTTTTGATTTGAAAGTGTCGCAAGTGTCGTTTTCAGTCAAAGAAAAGAATACTTCTCTTTTTGATAGTTGATTACATTGTTACTCTTGTATTTGATCTGAATTTATAAGTATTTCAAGTGTCAAAAGAAGTTTTCAATTCAAAATCGCAAAGTGTCGTCTTGCCTTCCTATCGTTTTTTGAAAAGAAAATCATTAGTACTGTCGCTTTGAAAGAAGGGATAATTCATATTTGTATTTAGCATTCTTTTTGTCATTCACACATTAAGAAAGCAGAAAAAAATACATGCACGCACATTTTCATTTAGACTGCTTGTTGATTTTGATTTAGGATAGTGCATCTAGTGTGTGCTCTCTACTCTATGTTGAAAGGATTTCATTTCTCTTTCCTTACTAGCTAGGATTTTCATTGCAAAAAGAAGATTAAACGACTGTTTATCATCTTAGATTGAATTTTAGGAATTGTATATCTACATCACGCGGTGAACCTGAAAGGAAAATTTCTTAAGAAAGATCAACTGTAAAATAAATTCAATGAACATAAAAATGCTTTGGAACCTAATGCACAACATCTAGAAGTCTAGGCTAGAGACGTATTCCGGTGTCGTAAAGCCTGGTAACCGTTGCTTTCATCGTAGGTTGGGTGATTCCTCCTCTTTGAGACGACAGTGCTAGTACGGAGTTTTGCTCCCACATACCGTCGAGTATATATTGGGATACCACAATAGGCTATATCCTTTATCCTTAGGAAGTTGTGTCTGCCGCGCTATCGATCGCAATGCATTGAACACAACATTCAAGAAGATTGATTGTCGTACCGTAAAAATTATTCTGCCGTTTTGCGATTGGTTTGGTAATCCCTCTGTTTAGATTTCTAGAGTAGCCTCTTTCATTCCTTTTCAGACTCCTTAAAGGAAAAGGTCCATCTGAGCACTTGTCACTTCAGTCTCATTAAAAATCGAAGGTGACTAGAGTCATCTTTAGCTTTTTCTCTACTCTTAAAAAGTGAAAAAGCAAGTTGTGTCAAAGCATCTAAAATTTATTTTAAACGGAATAACGTCACCGTTCCTTCGTTGATTTTGGGTTGAGAAAATGGAGTCCACCAACCAAGTATTTCCCCTTGGGGGAAATCCTAGTCCTTTCATCTCTTGGGGAGATGTTGGTGCACCTCATATGGCCACATTGTCCCTCCCTGGATTGACAATTGGCCTGCCGGTATCGCTTTTCTCGACCTCTATCATTCAAAACACCGTGATTCCTAAGCAATCAAATCAGCAACTAGATGATACTAGAGTCACCCCCCAACCTTCTACTTTGTTTTTTTCTCCCTCTCCTTCTTCCTCTTCGCTTGGTGAAACTAGTAAAACTAAGAACCAAGTAACTGAGAAGAAGAAGAAAGGGAAGGAGAAGAAGAAGAAGGAGCCAACGACGAAAAGGGGCAACCGTGCATCATCTAGTGAAAATCCACACACTGCACCATCCAAACCTAAATCTCCATGTGTCATCTGCAAAGGAGACCACTATCACCGAGATTGTCCTTGCATCCCACGGATCCTAAGGGACCGGTCTCCCCGCTTTCACAATCTGGTGTCGTCAACCTCTGACGATCATGTTGAAAGTACACCATCAACTAGTGAAAGCGAAGTCACTAGACAGAAAGGAAAATCTAAATTTCCCTGCAAACTGTGTGAAGGCGATCATGCCCTCCACCATTGTCCCTTCCTGGACGGAGCTAAAAGAGTCTTGGACAATTGTCCTGCATCACCGCAGTGACTTCCTCATGGATACAAGAAACTCTTGCTGAATCCATTACTAGTTGAAAATCCGACTGACCCACCTTTGGTGTCGGTCGAGACACCTATCATTGAAGATAAACCCTCTGAGTCCACATCGAACCCAAGTCAACAGGTCGAGACGGTAGTCGACCCCATCCTAACTTCAGAAGATCTACCTTCAGATGATACAGTCACCGAAGAGAATGAGAATGACACCGTTCAAATTCTTTTCATAAACACAGACTCCAATGAACATGGGGGCAATCTGCCCATTCCTTTACTGCGAGAAGGAAATTCGTCAGAGTGGTATCCGGCCGTTTATTCAGTCCCACCTCCAAGCAACCTAGTTGTTTCCTTCGATTCGAATCTACTAGGTAGACCCCGTTTACCATCTAATGTACCATTTCAAATCATAGTGCAAACTTACAAAATGGTCATGGTTGGTACCATCATAGATGAAGGGGCTTCTGTGAGTATCCTTTCCTCAACTGCTTGGAAAGCACTTGGTTCACCATCACTTCTGCCTGAGATGCGACATCTAACAGGCTTCGACAAAGGAACCAGTCAACCGTTAGGGATCCTTCCAAGTTTGCCTATAACTTTGAAAAGGAAAACCGTTTATCTAAATGTAATGGTAGTCCAAGGACCTTTAGATTACAATCTACTCCTTGGGCATGACTACATTTATAGCATGGGAGCCATTGTCTCCTCACTCTTTTGAGTAATGTGTTTTTTGCATGAAGGCAGAGTGGTCTAGCTCGTAGACCAGCTTTCATTCCCCGGTTCACACATAGCTAATAGTCAAATGCCATCCTTGACAGGTCTTTTTGCACAAGGAATGTCTCATAAATCTCTAGTCCGTCTACCTGATGAGCGCGAGTGATTCGACGGTTGTGACTGAAACCCAAGGGGCATGTACCCTGGTCTGCTTCGGCAGGAAAACTTCAAGTGTAGGGTAGGTTTCCATAGAGGATATATGACTAGTCTAACACACCCATCCGTTTAGGAAAATGGGATTAGACCGGAATAAGATACCTTTGTTAGAAGATAGGCCTTTCTCGATAGAACAAATTTTTTGTCTGCAAATTGAAGGGTAACCTGGAAAAGGTAGACCTTTCCCGATAGAACATATGTTTTGTCTACAAATTGAGGGGTAACCTAGGAAACTCTACTTCGCTATACCTGGGGGCATGCAAACCTTTTTGCGTGAAAGTGAAAAATGACCATTTATTTTCTTAGTTTGTAGGTTCTTAACCCTTTAAACTCGTAGGATTGATCGTTCCTAGCTTACATAGTAAAAGGAGTCGGAGCATAATTTTGAATGGTGCAAGCTCCCTAAAAAATGAACCTATCGATGAGAGATCTTTATTATACGACTAGCACGAGCAGTTTTACACGAAGTTCAAGCTCATTAAAAATTAAACCTAGCAATGAGCATATGTTCCACTAGAGTTTAAGCTCATTAAAAAATGAACCCACCATCGGTAAGTAACCATTGAGATCAAATTATTATTAGCTTTTGAGCCTTGGTCGTGTTCTTACCATCACCTCCACTCTATTTTAGCCAATCATTTGCCTCCATTTGATTGTTTACCCCTTTTGAGGAACAAATGCGACGAGTGATCCTATTAGCCACCTTCTTTACACTATCGGGATTGAAAAGTTCCAAACATTACCTGGAACCAGCTATTATCTGAAAACATCACTCGTTCCTCAAAAAATGAGTCTCCTTTAAGCTCTTTTCATCTGACTCGTAAAATATGAAAAGATTTCCGAGCAATTGACCTCTTTGGCGCGTTAAAGTGATTGGAAGTGTTATCCCTCCTCTAGATTTTAATCTTTTTGGCCCTGAGGGATTATTACACAAAAATATCGAGCGTTTTTCTTGTTCGGCTCGTTAAAACTATCGAAAGGTCATCCCTTTTGCATTGTTTTATACTTTTTCAGACTTAAGGGATTATATTACAAAAAAGGAATATTGAAGTCTTCTTTCCTTCTCTTTTTAGAATCTCTAAAATTGAAAAATAATGAGTTATCCTTGTCGTTAAACTCATTAAAACAATAGCGAAAAACTTGTCCATTCAGACAAGAGTGAGTTTCACTGTCGCTAGGCTCGTTAAAACATAGCGACGGGTTTTCCCAAAGGGAAAATTATAGAACAAGCATATGTTATCCTCCTCAAGCTTGACAAAAATAAAGAGGTGCTGGTCAGAAATGACGCGGGAAAATTGGGAACAAAACTTGAAGAAACTTTATTGGTAGCAGGTTGCTCTTGAACATGACACTTTCACTCCATCACCATGATTGAGTCGGGTTGGGTTACTCCATTCACCGGTCATATTACCATTGGTCCACTATATCATCCACTTTTGGGGTTAACGCTACCAATCCATTTCAGTGTCGCCGATATGTTCAAAAGAAGTTGCTCAGAGAATTCACCTACCCAGCTTGTGTCTCATCCGCTACAATACCTTCATGCTTCATCCTTTCATGACCGCCACCTTGAACCTTGTATCATCAGATCATTTTCACCTCTACAAAATCATTTGCTCTGTTTTGTGTCGTAAATGTGGGATCCATCAATTCCCTCCTATGACGGGTCACTTCTTGTCGACATCAACTCATTATCCAAGAAGCCGACCTAGGAACAACCCTTTCAGTACTTTGAAGCTTGCATGCCTCAATGGAAAGTTTCTCACTTCCGGCGACAAGTTTACATTAATGGCCTTTGACTGAAAGACTTTGCGTGGTGTTCGACATCAACTCATGTATTCACACCACGTGAATTGTACTACAATACCTTGAGGGTCATCATCATCATTGGTGATTCCTCTTGCGCCCGTTAACAACTTACATCATTGGCTGGTAATCAGGCAATGTATTTCCATGTTCGACATCAAAACATCTATTCACATGGATCAACTTGTACTTCGAGCGAAGATTGAACAAGTTTTGAAGACCCTGGATCTAGTTTCATCCATCCGGGCTACGATATGTTCAAGAGAATAAAGACATCGAATGTACATCATTGTTGCACAGATAATCATCCAAACTAAGGGATGATGGCTCTACCATAATCATCAGTCTGCACGCAGATGGTTGTCTTTCCTATGTACATGAAAATGAATTTATCAAAGCTGAGCATGGGAATGTCTGCCTCAGCTAGATCATGAAAAATATTATGAAGATAATGTATTGTATTGTATCTTATTACAGGTCACCTTCCAGTTCGAAAAACCTCAGATCCTCATTATAAAAGCATTTCACCCGACATCAAAAGGATTTATGACCTCATGCTTTAGGGGGCAACTATTATAGACATATTTTGGCACTACAACCCCAATCATACATGTCCATAAACCAAGGGCTTCTAAGTCTTAAAAGTGTTGTTTCATACCCTAAAGGAGCAAGGTCAGCTGATTACATCATCTCCCAGAAGTTCTCAATGAAAAACTACTCAGAATTGGTCAAAGCAGGACCATACAGATTGTCGAGTGCTAAAGGTGCGATGCATCTCACCTGCCACATGCAAAAAGTGTGATGCATATTGGAAAGCCCTTCTATAGGGTGCGATGAGCGAGAGAAGACAAATGGCACAAGCAGTTTGCTAGGTGGAAACCCGGAGAATCTTCTAGAAACTGCTCATTTGACACTTGCCTCTCTGAGTTCACCCAGGAATGAGTAAGAGATCTAAAATCTCCATGTGGAACCAAGAACTATCAGTGAAATGACACTAATCAAAATCCAAGAAGTTGACTCACTCCCCTCTAAACATCTATATATGGATCCCTCATCCAAGAGATCCAGGGGATGGAATTTTGTAATTGGAAAGGAAGTGTTGTTGGTTTCTCTTTGAAGACATTGTTAGGTGATCTTTCTTTTTATGAAGTGAAGAGGGCTTTCAAGTTGGGAGGATGGCGTTGGGTCAGAACAAGTGGTTGTAATCCTCTCTTCTACTACTTTTACTATTAAAGCTATTTGAGTTTTCCTCCATATTCTTGTGTATCTCTGAATGTTATGTTGATATATGCATTTGTATGGTCAATATATATCTGATCCTATATTTTTTACAGTGAAAGATCTCTATGCTTTGATGGTATTATGCTGCTGTGAATCTACAGGTGTTCTTTGAAGAGGGGCAAGTAAGGAAGCAGTGGCGAGATTCTGTCAAAGGGGAAAGGAAACAAAAAAGGAGCCAAGCGGAAGACTGAGGTTGGTACTCTCTGCTTCTTTCTCATCTCTCTCTCATAAAGGAAAAACAAGTGACTTTAATCTGTTTGTTTCTAAGATAGCTACCCGTCTTAGTGGGACTAGCAGCTCTGAATAGACACTAGATTTACCGATAACAACAATAAGCTAAAGTGCAAGAAGATAGGACGCTACAAAATCCTCCGGAAATTTTTGGCGATGAGATATAGTTGCCACCCAAAATAGGCGTTGCCACCCAAAATAGGCATTTCACCTATCTTTAATGTAGCAGACCTATTCCCCTACACGACTGACCCAGAAGAAAAGGAAGAAGATGGAACCACGCTGCCTACACAGAATACCTAGGATGGAGGAGAAGCTTGGAAGAGACAGATGCCTTATGTTCAACCTCCCGAGATCAAGAGCATTCTCGACGCTCAGGTGGCTAAACAAACTCGGCGGAAGGATTATCTGCAGTACCTGGTCAAGTGGAAGATCCTTCCTATTGAGGACAGTTCGTGGCTTGATGCCAGGAAGATTGAGCAAATAGGTTCTTCAATCGAGAAGCTCATGGACCAGAGCCATGATTTCTTTTTTCCATAGGAGCCTGATGCAGGAGCATCCAACTAGGGCGCCATGACCGGGTGATGTTTCTGCCAGGTTGGAAAGTTGATTTAGCATTTGAATTTTCTTTTATGTTTAGTTTATCAGAGCATGAGGTAGTATTTTGTTTTTTTTTTTCTTTTAATTGTTGTATTAGTCAAAAGTTAGTTGGTCGGTTAGGGATGTTATGTGTATGACCTTAATAAAAAATAGCTTAGTAATTTTTCTATCAACTTAAGGAGGAAAAGACAAAAATGTCTAAATGAAGATCTTGTCATGTAAACAGAACTGAGAATTAGTAGTTATACAACTATATTTCTTTTAACTAAAAGTAACTACAGTTTCATTAACTGTAAGTGAAAATGTATAAATGTAGAAGTGGAAAACATGTAAAGCGTTCAACATTTTTTAGGTTCGAGCAATAAAAAAAGACAGAAGAAATTTTTTCCTAACTGTCCATCTATGTCATTGTCTACGTGCTGTACCATTTTGTTTTATTCATTGAAAAATTGAATTCAGAGTTAGTAGATAGAGAATGACTACTATAGGTCGTGTTTTTTTTCCTCACTCAACAGAAGGCAATATCGAATACGCATATACATCCACAACCAGAGTGAAGGATAATCGAATTGAATTCACAACCAGGAGAGTAATGCACAACGATTCAACTGAAGGAACATTACAAAAATAGAGTGCCGAAGAAAACGAAATACAACAAAGGTAATTTCAAACAAATCTTCACATCTTTCATAAATAAACAGAGACAAATAATTTTATGTGTACATTGCTATTGTTCCAAGTAAGTTAAGCGTTACATTTGTTCAAAATAAAACAAGTTCCCAGCGGTCGACAGAACGGACAAACCCTAGTCTAGGGTTTGATATCAGGGAAAACCCTCAACCTCAACAGACGACCAAACCAGAACCAGAATCGAAAACAGACACCAGAATCGAAAACAGACTCAAGCATAATTTGTGAGGATGAACCAGTTTGTACACAGCTACAAGATAGCAAGAGATAAATCCTATAGAGACAAAAAGAAACCCTGGCTACAAACTGACAAGCTTTAGAAGACAGAGCCTACCGGCAGAGGGTTGTTTAATTTGGAGACTGAACTGTGTTAAGCCCTCGCATCCAGGTCGAACCTTTGACCTGCACAAATAAAACGAGTCACAGTTAGCATACCTGCACAGTGTTACCAGAACCGAAGCATAACCAATAGTAAGGGAAAGCGTAGCATACCTGGGCACGACCGGACCAAGAACCTTAAGGAACAGAGTCACAGATAACCAGAAGAAGCCTGAGACCAGAGGAGCAGGCTTGGTCAGTGACTACACCAGAAGAAGGTAAGTATATAGCACGGAAGGACGAATTACCTGGTTTGTAGCTGAGAAAAACCATCGTGCTATCACCTGTGCACATTGAAACCTAAAGTTAAACGACTTTCGCACCGTAGCAGAAGTAAAGGGTAATATCAACAACAACAAAGGATAACCAATGGCCGAGAGACCATATTCCTAATTCAAACAATAGAAGAACGATAAGACAAAATCAAGAACTCACTGTGTAAAAGAAACTCGAGCAAGCGCACCTCCAGAACCAGGGCGGATTCATTCTACAGGAACAATCCACTGATAACAGCACAAACAAGTTTGGATGACCGACGTTCACTTACAGCCACGCAAAAAAAAACTAGAGATTACCATAAGTGCTGGTGCGAAACCATACATTTTGACAACAACCCTTACAGAGTCCCCATAGTAGAACAGAACCCATGCAAATGACTGGGAAGCAAGAGCATTTTGTGTAAAAGACCAAACGGGAGGACAAAAACCGAGGCTAGGTACCGTAGGTGGATATTTATGAGCTCATTAATTTTTTCCAGACTCCCATAAAAATATCTGATATCCATATCTACAAACAACCGCCGAAACAACAAACCAACCTCACCAACATCATAAATCCTGGATAGGTGGATAACTGAGGCTACGTGGAAGCGTGGGCTGGGTCACATCAAAAATTTATGTCAAATTTTTAAAAATTAAATTATTTTAATTCAATTAAACATTAAAATAGGTAAAATAGGTATAAGTCCATAGTAAATAATTATGAGTTAATATACATTAACAAATATTAATGAGTGATGTTTGTCTCTGTTATTTGTTCGACAACTCATTTATGATAGGTTTTTTCACTATTTAAATGTATGCGCTTGGAGTATGTCCAAAATTGATTCTGCTTCGCTAAGAGAAAGTCTTCCTTGGATGTCAGGAAACATGTTAATGGCCCAAAACTTAAAGGTGTCTTACAAGAGTGAAACTATGCACCCTTATAGACCACCAGCAGGTAGTTCCAAGTGCAATGATTTTCCTTGAATAATAGTGATGAGCCACTGTGCATGCGGATAACGACTATTGATGGTTGAACCCACTACTCATTTGACAATAGAGTTATGATCAATTTTCCCACTGTTTAAAAAAGGTATAGTAAAATATATATATATATATATATATATATATCTAGATATATATATATTATAGTGTTTAACTATTTTATGTTGTGGAGAGTTTGGTTGGAAGCTAATGAAACAAGCTATAGTCTTTAGTTAGATCATTCTTTTTTCTTATCTAAAATCCATTTTTGAATGCATAAATGGGTTTAACATCCTAAAAGACCTTAGAGAATTCGAATTATGCAAAGTCAAAGATAAAAGTTGTGATTGTGACAAATTCCTACTATATTTCATAAGTGAAAAATATACCTCTTGAACATCCAATTTTTTTTTTTAATAATATTTCAATAATATTTTTTTAACATTTCAAATTTATAATTTATTAAATTAAATAAATTAGATGAACACTTACATTATTATGTTTATTATTAATTATAGTAAAGTGAGTGAACTCGCCATGAAGGATGATCGACACTGAAGAGTGAATGGACTCGTCATCATGTGAGGAAAATGGGATTGAAGTTGAATAAAGGATATGCTTGATCCAAATGGATCCTAGAAAACCCTCTAAGTCTTCTAAAGATCAAGACTATCGCATGAGAAGAACTTTTAGAAAAGTCGAATAATACTATCGGGAGGCAAAAACATAAAGAGAACAATGAAATCGAGTCTATCAGAGGTCAAACCAACTTTGCACAGGAGCCATCGGATCTGAATGATCAACGGTCTAGATCCGATCGGCATATCGCAATTGGCAGTGGCAAGCAGAGCCTATCCGCAGAGACCACATGGTACATGCGACAACGATTGGCGGGGTCAACAAGGACCGTCAATCAAGCGCGTAGATCAACAACCCAAGTTGAATCATGATATCGCAATTTACATATACAAGGAGCAAGGCCGTTACATATATGTGATGCGATGGTCGGACCCGATGAGGATATAGGTGATGTTTGATATGTTTTGAGATCCGTAAAAATGTGTTTTACTATGTATTTCATGTATCTCGTTTAATCAATGAAATATGAAGGTAAGCACCGATGTTATGAAACCAGACCCAACGGATCTATGAATGCGATATTATATTATTTCAAGTCCATCTAAAGCCATTTTACAGTATTTTGCAATGTTTTGATGTATTTTTAAAATACAAAGGGAAACCACGGAATAGGGCAGTTGTGACTTGCAATAGTGATTAAAAGGCGAACTTAATAGAAGTATAAAGCAAATTTATGAATATTTGAAGTCCGGTGAACTGTGTTTTGGCAGATTTTTCCCATGTTTGAATGTATTTCTCTGTATAAACAGAGAATGGCTATTTCTAGGATTTCAAAGGCCTGATGGTCCCTTCCATTGCAAAATAGGTGGCCACCTCCCATGAAGACATTATGCAATGATTTCTAACGCTCAGAAGGGGATTCAAGCAGACAGAGGTCGGAAGGCAAAGAGCCCGAGAAGGGGAAACGAACAGAAAGCACTGATTGGCTTTAAAGCCACAAGCTAATAGAGACAAAAGGGAAGTAGTGCTGAGATAGAGAGCAAATAGAGATAGAGAGTCAATGAGGAGAGTCTGTGTACTCAGAAAGACTTGGGGGATCCAAGTAAAGCCTTATTGTTTTGTATCTGTTGTGTGAGACTTAAATTGAGCTCACTTTTGTAAAAACTCTGCTTCTGAAGACATAATAGAGAGGTCACTACTAAAGGCTGGACTAGGAGACGTAGCCCAGGAGTGTTAGGTGAACTCATTATTAAACTTGTTGTGTTTATGTGTGTTTGACTATTATGTTCTTTAACTGCTTCATTGTCTATGTATTTCGCAATCTTATCAATCCATTGCACAAAGTAACATAGGAAAATCCATGCACATGAGTCTATAATACCTTAATAATTGTCTAAGATCTCATTATCAAATCAAGTGGTATCAGAGCACTAGGTTTGCTAAGGTTAGACAAGCTTGCGTTGGATTGCTGAATGCTAACTAGGTCAAAGCTCAAAATAGGAGAAGGAGAACTTGTTGAGGCTAATCCAGAAATTGTAAGAGTCTATCCTAGGAAGAAAATGGTAGAAGAGATTCCCTTGGAATTTGACTCTCAGTTCATGGAAAGTTTCATGACCATGAGAGCCATGGTAGAAGAGATGTATGGAGAATTTAAGAAAGGCCGAGGTGAATACCCTTCAGCATCTCAAACAGGAAAAGGAGTAGAGGAACCTCTTCTAGTTGCCCATTCAGGAGGCAAAGGGAAAGGGGAAGACCCTCCTCCATCAACACATCCTTCTAGCCCTGAAAATAAAAAGAAGAAAACGTGTTTGATTAAATTAGATGTAAAATTTGATTTGCCAATATATGATGGAGAATTAAATGCAGAAAAGCTAGATAACTGGATTAGAAATATTGATGTATATTATAGGGTGCAAAACATTGACTCAGAAAGGAGAAAGATTCAGCTAGCTAGCCTTCGCCTTGGAGGAACTTCCTTAGTGTGGTGGGAAGGCAGGACACAAGCTGATTTGAAGAAGCATGGTAAAATTCTTTCTACCTAGAGTGAATTTGTTTCTTCCATTAAAAAACAATTCTATCCACTATCTTATATGCAGCAAGCAATGATGAGTTGTCAAACTCTTCACCAATTAAAGGGGTAAAGTGTACAAAGCTATACCCAGGAATTTAGAAAAAGAGCTTTAATTCGAGGCATTTCTCTAGACTCACCTAAAACTTTTCCGAAGTATATAGGTGGTCTGCATAGCTATTTGAGGCACACCATTCTCATGTTTAACCCTACTAGCATAGATGAGGTATTAGTTCAGGCTACACATCTGGAGGCTAGAGGCAAGAATGTGAACCTAGAGATTGGGGGATCATCAAAACCCACTGCAAGCAAGAACAAGGAAAAGAGGAAGCAGAAATGGAAAGAGAGGAAGGCAAACGCTGTACAGAAAGACAAACCTTAATGCACTCATTTCAAGAAGGATGGACATGATGATGAACATTTTCGGTCTTTGCATCCAGAGCTGAAACCCAAGAAGTTCGATGGCAAGAAGAAGAAGACTGTTGCTGCTATTCAGAAATATTTGGGATCAGACTCAGGTGATGAAACAACAGTCACAGCCACAAGTATAAAAGGTTATCTGATTTAGAGAATATAGAGATCAAGAAGCAAGAACAGGAGCTGCTCGAGAAAGGGTTCATAAGACCAAGCACATCACCATGCGGATCTCCAATTGTGTTGGTGAGAAAGAAATATGGTTAGTGGAGGATGTGCATTGATTACAAAGAACTGAATAAAATAACGATCAAGAATCATTATCCTCTTCCTCGCATTGAGGATCGATTAGATCAGCTGAAAGAAGTTGTTTACTTCTCCAAGTTATACTTGCGTAGTGGCTACCATCAGGTCAGAGTTGCAGAACAAGATGCATGGAAGACTACTTTCAAAACAAAGCAAGGGTTGTATGAATGGCTGGTTATGCCTTTTGGCTTAACTAATGCTCCTGCCACTTTCATGAGAGTTATGAATGATGTACTCTGACCTTTTATTGATGATTTTGTAATTGTATATTTAGATGACATTCTTGTTTTCAGTAAAACATGGGAAGAACATTTGAAGCATGTAAAGCAGACTCTAGATGTTTTGAAAAGAGAAAATCTCTATGTTAAATATCAAAATGTGAATTTGGCAAAACATCTTTATAATTATTTGGGTCATATTGTAGGGGGTGGTGAATTGAATATAGATCCCTCTCAGGTTGAAGTCATTGTGAACTGGCCTAAACCCAAATCTGCTACAGAAGTTAGGAGCTTCCAAGGAGAAACACAATATTGGAGAAAGTTTATTGCTAACTTTTCCTTGATTCTAGCTCCGTTACATGATTTGACAGGATTTAACAAGGTGTTTCAGTGGGGAGGCAAACAGTAGAAAGCCGTCGACACCTTGAAAGAAAAAATCAGTACAACACCAATACTAGCATTGCCGGATCTTCAAAGACCATTTCAAATTGAAATAGGTGCTAGTGACTATGCCATAGGAGCAGTGTTGATGCAACACGGTAAACCCATATGTTATCATTCTGAGACATTTAATTCTGCAGTAGTTAATTATCCCACATATGATAAAGAATTGTATGAAATAGTACAGAGTGTGAAAAAGTGGAAACATTACCTATTGGGTAAAGAAACAATTATACATACAGATCATCAACCACTTCAATATTTGCACTCACAAACGAAATTGCAACAATCAAGACACTATAGGTGGATGGGTTTTCTACAACAGTGTCATCTAGTCATCAGATATAAGTAGGGCATACACAATAAAGTTGCAGATATGTTGTCCAAACCAATCATAAATGCATCTACTATACTTAAGCATAACTCAGTATTGCATGAAAGCTACATTGAACAATATGCTCAAGATATAGATTTTAAATATGTATATGCAACTTTAAGTTATGGCAAACAAGTAGAAGAATTGGATTATCATGTTAAGGACCAACTCTTGTATCATTTGGGAAAGTTATGCATTCCTCAAACTGAAAGAACTAACATAATTCGACAAGCACACACTTCTCTAATATTAGGTCATTTTGGTGTGATTAAAACAGTTGCACAACTGCAAAGGTTCTATTATTGGCCAAGAATGCATGAAACAGTTTCTAGATATATTAAAGGGTTTACCATGTGTGCTAAAAGCAAGCCCAACAATAGAAAACTAGGCTTGTACACTCCACTTCCGGTGCCTTCTCATCCTTGGGAAAGTGTTTCCATAAACTTCATTGAGGGATTGCCAAAATCTAGAAAAGGTCATGATTATTTTTATGTTATTGTGGACAGGTTCAGCAAAAATACGTTGTAACAAGTAGATTATAGCTGAAAAAACAACAGAGTTGTTCTTTCAGCATGTATAGGTTCATTTTGGGTTACCCACTTCTATTGTCTCTGATCGAGATTCCCGATTTGTTGGGAAGTTTTGGTCAAGTCTATGGGAGTTAATGGACACCAGATTGAAGAAGAGCACAACATTTCATCCACAAACAGATGGCCAAACAGAGGTGGTCAACAGGACAGTGATCCAGTTTCTCAGAGGCTATTGCAACAAGCATCCCAAGCTTTAGGATAAACATTTGTGTTATGTACAACATGCTTACAATCGTGCTAAACACTCTTCTACACAGAGATCTCCTTGCGAGACTTGTTTTGGTTTTACACCAAGGTCCCCCTTAGATTTTGTCTTTAGTAAATACATAGCAGTTGATGGACACAGTGATGTGGACAAAGCAACCAAGTACATTGAACAGATCCAAGAAATTCACCAGGCAGTGCAATAACAACTAGAACAGAGCCAGGCCAAGTTCAATGCAAGGCATGACGAGCATTGAATTGAGCATAGCTTCCAAGTTGATGATCAAGTCTGGCTATACATCAGCAAAGACAGAATGCAAGGTGAAGGTAAGAAGCTAAAGTGAATAAGGTATGGGCCTTTCAAGATACTTGAGAAAATTGGTGAGAACGCTTTTCACCTTGATTTTCCAGCTTACATGTACATCTATTCAGTAGTCAATGCAGAGAACTTGAGACTGTTTGAACCTTCATTAATTGAAGATCCCAAAGAGCAAAGTTAGTTGCCTTCTATCGATGATCTGTTGCGTGAATATCTCAATGAGTTGCAGGAAGATACAGTTTTGGACAAGAGGGTTAGAACTATGTGTAGAGGGGTGTTGAGTACCTTATAATTGGACTCAAAGGTTCAAAACCAAGTAGTGCAAGATGGATAGAGACTGGACAAGAGAGGAAGCTATATCCTCACTTGATTGATGCTTAAAAACCAGCTTTTGGTGGTCCAAAAGATTTTCCAGTGGGAAGGCATGATCCAAATGGATCCTAGAAAACCCTCTAAGTCTTCTAAAGATCAAAACTATCGCATGAGAAGAACTTTTAGAAAAGTCGGATAACACTATTGGGAGGAAAAAACATAAATAAAATAGTGAAATCGAGCCTATTGGAGGTCAAACCAACTTTTCGCAGGAGCCATCGGATCTGGCCGATCAACGGTCCTGATCTGATCGGCATATCGCAATCATCGGTGGCAAGCAGAGGCTATCGGCAGAGATGACATGGTATATGCGACAACAATCGGCGGGGTCAACGAGGACCATCGATCAAGCACACAGATCGACGGCCCAAGTTGAATCATGATATCGCAATCAGCAAATACAAGGAGTAGGGCCGTTACATATATGCGATGCGATGGCTGGACCTGACGAGGCTATACGCGATGTTTGATATGTTTTGAGATCCGTAAAAAGGTGTTTTGCTATGTATTTTGTGTATTTCGTTTAATTAACAAAATATGAAGGGAAGCGTCAATGTGATGAAACTGGACTCGACAGATCTATGAATGCGATATTATATTATTTCAAGTCTATCTAAAGCCATTTTACAATATTTTGCAATTTTTTGATGTATTTTTAAAATACAAAGGGAAACAATGGAACATGGCAGTTGCGACTTGCGATAGTGATTAAAAGGCGGACCCGATAGAAGTATAAAGCGGATTTATGAATATTTGAAGTCTGATGAACTGTGTTTTGGCAGATTTTTCCCGTGTTTGAATGTATTTCTCTGTGTAAACAGAGAATGGCTATTTCAGGGATTTCAAAGGCTCAATGGTCCCTTCCGTTGCAGAATAGGTGGCCACCTCCCCTGAAGACGTTATGCAATGATTGCTAAGGCTTAGAGGGGGATTCGAGCAGACAGAGGTCGAAAGCCAAAGAGCCCGAGAAGGGGAAACGAACAGACAGCGTCAACTGGCTTTAAAGCCACAAACTGATAGAGACAAAAGGGAAGCAGTGCTGAGATAGAGAGCAAACAGAGACAGAGAGTGAGTGAGGAGAGGCTGTGTACTCAGAAAGACTTGGGGGATCCAAGTAAAGCCTTGTTGTTTTATATCTGTTGTGTGAGACTCAAATTGAGCTCACTTTTGTAAAAACTTTGCTTCTGAAGACATAATAGAGAGATCACCACTAAAGGCTAGACCAAAAGACGTGGCCCAGGAGTGTTGGGTGAACTCCTTATTAAACTTGTTGTATTTATGTGTGTTTCTCTATTAGGTTCTTTAATTGCTACATTGTCTATGTATTTTACAATCTTATCAATCCATTGCACAAAGTAACATAGGCAAATCCATGCACATGAGTCTGTAATGCCTTAATAATTGTCTAAGATCTCATTATCAAATCAATGCTTGCTAACAATGTGAGAGAAGAAGTTGAAATCATGAATGTGAATAGTGTTTTTTTGGGTTGATTTAGTTAATAATTATGTTGAGAAGCACTCAAGAAGTTAATATAGAGAGATGTCACGTTAGATTGTTAGATTTCAAATTAATTCAAAAAAATTAATGTCCACTAAATTAAAATTAAAAAGACATATAAGATATATTTAATGTTAACCTATATACTACGAAACCCAAGATATTTTGAGGAAAACAGTGACCTTAACATTTTTAGGCATGAATTGTTTTTGTTATAGTTACTTAAGCTCAATCAATTTTTTTGTGTTCATAGTCTCCACACATATTAATATGATAGTGTCATGAACCCAAGGGCCCCTATGGTTACAAGGTGTCTTTTTTAGAACATTACGACCCCTGAAGCGTGCGACACCAACATGTTTTACTTCTAGCTTGTGAAGTACAAAGTTACTCCACCTAGACTATGCATCACAATGAACTTACTTATATAATCTTTATATCATTGGTTACTTAGCGGAATATCACAACCCTTCAATACAGTGAAAGTAAGCATATTGTCTCTTCTACTTTAGTTAATTCATTAACCCAAAAATGAGAATCATACACAGGACATTAATCCATCATTAGCATCATCATACACATGCACAAGATTTAGAGAATCATCCCTTTGACTTAATGCTTTATTTACAAATCACATATACAAAAACTCAACGAATCATTGGCTCAGATTAATTAAACTACATAGCCAAAACCACAAAGATACAAAAACATAACCTTTTCAATCGTTCACACCCCACTTAGGTCAACGTGACACCCAAATGACCTTACACTTGGTTGGCTGCCACTAGTCCCGAACTTGACTTGATCCTCAAATATATATATATATATATATATATATATATATATATATATATATCTTCATCAAAAATAGAAAAAAATGAATAATTTTTATATAAGATATATCAAGACTGAGAAATATTTGTTCTACCAAATTCAATAAAAATGTACACAAACTTTTGTATTTTAATATTATTAATATCATATTATTATATATATTGTTAAATATTTGGATAATAGTGTCTACAACATAAAAAACATACATTTCATTTGGATATGAGGTTAATTCGTAACCAAGCTTTATGCATGGTGTTAAATTCTATGTGCTTTCTATATACTACATGACTAGTAGCTTCAACAATGAGTAAATGGGGTAATGGTTATTAGTTGATTGCAATCATTAGCTAAAACTCCCTCTTGGTTCTAGAGTATGGGCTAAAACTACTTATGATTGGCTAAGAGCCTCTGCTCTTCCCCAAATTTAAGGAAATAGGTTAAATGTTTTAGACCCAAAGGCATTTAGCAAGAGTGCAAGTCCACCACCTTATGGATTACCAATTGGTTATTTTAGATGGCTAGATTTTGTTTACAAGTGATGATGTTGCATCTCAAGGTTTTAAAATTGTATTAACAAAGTTCAAAACAATAACATCTCTCTCTCTCTCTCTCTCTCTCTCTCTCTCTCTCTCGATATATATATATATATATATATATATATATATATATATATATATATATATATATATATATATACTTGGCCTCAACATTCTACCTTAACCTTAGGGGGCTATATATCCCCAAATGGGATGATAGGGAGGATAAGCCCCCTAAGGTTGGGGTAGAATGTTGAGGCTAAGTCCCACCGACCCTCATCCACCATGTAGATCGAGGTGACCCCTAGTAGCTCCATAACAAACCTAACACATGTAGCAATTAATGAGATGGTATGTGAGGATGCTTCTCATTCCCGTTCATGAGTGTAAGAAAATTGCTTTGTTGGGCACCCCCTAATAGAGTGACCTAGTTGAATTCCTTTTATTTAAAAAAATGATTATTATATTACAGTAAGGACGCAAGATTTAGGCAACAACTTCTGACATTATGACCCTTGGTATCTCTCAATTGGTATACCCCAATAGGGAAACACTTCCATAATATTTCTTGAGTTTCTTTGGATTGGTCCACTAGTTGGTTTTTTGTATATCAAAACTAGAGACATCTTGGCATTAGTGGGACTATTTCCTACATGTAACTAGCCCTTCAAAGCTTCTATCACCCTCTGTGCTCACTTCAATGCAGGGCATTGCCTTGATGTCTACTTCACAACATGTACTTTCTTTGCACTTCTCATCATGCCTCATGACAACCATGGTAGAAGAGGTTGTCGTGGGAGAGGTTGACTAATTGGTTCCAAATGTTAGCAAGGGGCTAAAGAGTCTATCAACATTTATTAGGGAGCATACACCCACCCAACCATCTAGGAGGAAATTTCTACATTAGAGGTAGAAGTTAGACTTAAATGAGCTTCTATCCTAGATATAGAAATAGAGGAAGAAATCAATAATTGGATCCCTCACACTAGTAGAAGCATTAGAGATACCAAATACTTGAAGATTGTGAACCTTCACTGCCATATCAATATAGTGATTGATAAAGTGTTATTGAACAATTACAAGGCTCAACAAGAAATTATATTACAATTATATAAGATTCAGCCACAAATCAAGACGTCAATTCCAAAATTTCAATCATAATAATGCAAACTTCTAACAAAATGTTTATAAAACTCCATTATCTTGATGAACAAATCCCAACTATATTAGTCAACATTCCTAATATGTTAAGTCTTTTAGTTTTTTTTGGGTCTTTTATATGACAATAATAATAACAATAATAAGCTTGATATTTTGCAGTCACTTTTTTATCTAACTATATGACACTTTGCAGTAACCTTTTTATCTAACTATATGACACTTTTAACCTACTATAATTTAAATAGATAAAAATTTTATTATTTTATTTTCACTCTTAATTTAATCAAAATGTATAACTAACCTTTACTTTAGTATGAGTACACTCTCTTATTTACACTAAACCTTCATAGAACCTTTTATAAAGATGAATAGATAGTGATAAAAGGAGGAATTGATAAGACTCTATCTATCCTTAATGTGAAATGATGTTGTATCTAACGATAATAATAATAATAAGAAATGACATATAATGTGGGGACACACACTTTCAAGTACAATGTTTTACTATGGTTGAAACTTCATACTTCTCGGTGGTGAGGTAAGCCACGACCTTTTCGAACTGCAAGGTTTATGATGGTTGGTATTTCTATCAAGTGAGAAAATCATTTTTAAAATTCTATTTCTTTTGAAAACTGTATTATTTTAAGTCAATATTTTGTCAAGCAAATAATAATGAGGAATAAGAAATAATGAGGAATAAGAAAATTTGACTGTAACATAGAAGTTTATTATTCTAAGTCAATGTTTTGTCAAGGAAATAATAATGAAGAAATGGCATCTGAGCTCATCTGATCACATCATCATAGTGATATGATTTTATATCATTAAATTTTAATATTTACTTTAAACATATATTAATGAAAATTTGAGTGTAACATAGAAGTTTTATTATTTTAAGTCAATGTTTTGTCAAGAAAATAATAATGAAGAAATGGCATCTCAGCTCATCTCATCACATCATCATAGTGATATGCTTTTATATCACTAATTTTTAATATTTACTTTAAACATATATTAATGAAAATGATATTGCTCTTTTTATATATTTTTATATATCACATTTTTAATATTTAATTAATATATTATTATATCACGAGCAATGTGTGATATGTAAAATTAATCTTAATGTTACATGGTGTATTTTAGAATAGGTATTACTTTTTCAAAATAAATTTATTTTAAATAATTAATTAATATTTTAAATATCATATATATATATATAATTTTTTATTTTTTTATTTCTAAAATTGATTGTATTTAAATATTTAATTATTATTAAATAAAATAAAAAATTAGTTAAATTATATAAAATTTAAAGTTATAGATATATATATTTGAATTTAAATTGTATTGGTCTAAAAGTATTTTTATAAAATAGCTAGGATAGAATTCTAGCCCAAAACATCCAAAAACCGTGGGATTGAAGATGAGAAAGCCAAATACAAGTAACATCCAGGGAGGTTTATGATGAATTCCAATGGAAAACAACGTCTGAGGGGGGGAATATAAAATGTTATGGGTAGATTCCAACAACCACTGAGAGGCAACAACATCAAAACCACTACTCACCTCTACCAATCTTAAAGCATTACATGCCATACCCCACTAAATAGAAGCAAAACTAGTGAAGAAGTTGTCAAAAGTAAAGGAATTGGACATAAAAATAATTACCCAATGTTGGTCGACCAACAAGCATGAACCTGCATCTTTGTGAGAGATAGTTGAAGGTTGTCGCTTCTCGCTCCTATAATGTCTTTTGTTGTGGTTATTGTCAACGCCTTAGGTGATGCATCCATTACTTTCCTTTGTCGTTTCCCCTCATTGTTGCTTAACATCTAGTGCATGAGTTGGAGAACCTCAAACCTAAACCCCCCAAATTTCTAGTGCATCTCGAGCCATGGCCATGGAAAAAAAAACCATCTCTCATACCATAGAGGAAACCCATAATTTATGACAAAACCTTGAGTCTTCATTATCGGATACGACCTCCTCACTACTTGTTGACCAAAGGAATTGTCCCACCTACGACAAAGGTATATCACAAGCATAAAAAAAAAATAGAAAGCAATGTCTCTCATTCCAGAATGCTCAGACAAAGAATAGTCTATCATGAGAATGAAAGGTGGTAATAATTGCTTACAAGTGTGTTGCATGTGGTGAATTAGTCACACCACCCTTATTAAATGTGTTGAGAAATTAGTTATATATATATATATATATATATAAAACACACATATATAGATATAAAAACATTTATATGATAGTTTGGTCTCTTACCATTTATATTTGAATAAAGAAATTTATATGGAAGTCAGGTCTCTTACAAATATAATGATTGGTAGATTGTTAAATGCTCATCTTTCCTGAAAAAAATATGCAATTAAAAAAAGTGATTAACTTAACCCATCAATTTTAATATATCATCATTTTTATATTAATAAGAAACATATTAATTTAATATATCATAATCTTTATATTAATAAAAATATCTAGTAAAATAAAACTATTTTACCAATAATACCACTTCACTTTCATAACCAACCCACCCCTCAATCAAGGCTTTCTTCAATTTTTAAAAATTTGAAATTAGAGTCCACTTTTAAAAGTACAAATACGCCACTAATTTATACATAATCAATATGTTTGAAAATAAAAATGAGAAAACAAGTCGAATCATTGATTATTGCATTATCAAAACCTTTTAATAATCAAATGCCCAATCATTGCGTTATCAACCTTATTAAAGAGTTACGTCAATTCGTTTTTAAGCCATCGATAAATTCGGCAACGGTGATGCTTCGCCCTTTTATGATTATACACATAAGCCTTTCTTTCGAAGAATAAAAAAAATATTAATTTTTAAATATTTAATATATTAATTTATAAATTTTATTTTAGATTTAATTAGCATTTGCACCAGATGTTGCAAAGGTAAGGCATAAATTGAAGAATGTAAATACAACAAAATAATACATTCATGAAGAATAAAAATACTTATAATGAATTTATTATTAGATATTTCTATATATTGCACTATATATTACCCCCACAAATTTTTTCCCTTTATTAATGTAACCTTTGACCACTCTGACCACTATAATATCTGATACAATGTGTGCCCCTTAACAAAAAACCATTATGAATGTCAAAACACTAATATGACCCATAACCGCTAATTTACTGTGATCACTGATACTCTTAGATAATTAAAAACCCTTCCATAATGCAACCTCTAACAACTATTACCATTAAAAAAAAATGGCATTGATTACCTTATAATCCTTAAGGGAATAACTCTAAAATTAATTAAACCATAGTGCACTATGATCTTTAACACAATGAATTCTAGAAACTATGACCCCTAGTACACTCTCATGATAAAGACATTGTAACTCCTAAAATGTTACAACACATAAATTTTAATATCTAACACATTAACTATACCATTAAAACTATAACCTATATGTACTTAAATTGTCTTAAAGAATCAAGCGTGGCTCTTCAAATTCAATCCCATGAGAAGCGGATATAAAAAATGTTGATTATTATGTAGATGATATTTTCACTATTGACATTGACCCCAAAACCATTTTATGGGAGAAACCTATGGTAATGATGTTGATGGGTACTCATTATTCTCCCATTGAATGGTATAATGGTGGCCTACATTTTGTAAATAATTTAAGGTCTTAATGTTCGTATGCCTCTGGCTCTTTTGAGGCCATGTGGGATTGAAAGTCTGAGTTCAGGATTTGGGTAATTGCTAAAGATGGTGTCAACTGGACTTGCTGAATCAGAGAGGTGAACAAGAGCATGGATGCCATTGACAGAGTTTGCTTACCCACATCCTTGAGAATGTTGTTTTTGTGCTGTGCATATATCAACTGAGAAATACCCAGGTTTTTGAAGGTGATCTAAAAGGTGTTGAAGTTGTGGGTTATTGAATCGGGTGTACATTCACTGACAGAGTATGAATGTTTTATGCGATTGAAGGTGGGCTTGTAATTGAAAATGGAGAGGAAAGAGAATGACTTAAAAGAGCTAACGCAGCAGGAACTGAGTGGCATTTTAACTGGGGGTGGAGAAAGACTCAGAATGCTCTTGATGGTTGCTTGCTGAGGCTTGAGCTTGAGTTTCCATGAGATACTGGAGATGGGTCTAATCACAAAACCGCTTAGATAGCCTAAAATTCCAATCTTTGCACATTTAAACCTACTCTCAACCATAAAAAAACCACTAGTCTAGCCTAAATTACAACACAAAACAGCACCGACCTATCTACCGTTAGGCAACTAATTGGCCAAGTGAACGCATTTAGTGCTCAAACAGCAGAACCAACCCAACGTTACAGAAGTATCGATTCAAAACAGAACATGCAGAAACCCATTACACAACATTAATGACAAGTATGGCAATCGCAGAACAAACCCGATGATACAGAGACCTAACATAAAAATCCAACCCCCTTATGCAGGGGACCATTACAGAATAGTTGAACCAAAAAAAAGTGTCTATGTGACATCAGAAACCAAAACTATTTCGTGAAACGTGTCATTTTTAAAAACACTTACGGAAGAAACCATAACGATGAGATAGTAAAACCATATAGTGCATATTCAGATTGCAATTAAAGAGATCAACGAAGAGCTAATCGAGAGCAAAAGAGATCCAGATCAAAAAGCAGACTAGTTTACAGAACATCGAATACCAAGCCCAAAAAGCAGACTAGTTTACAGAGCATCAAATACCAAGCCCAGGGACAGTTACTAGCATATAGCTCTACCATCAACAGGATTATTACATGGTCTTTGAAGAAATCCAAAGAATCAAATAAAAAAAAAAAAAAATCCACCGAAACCCCTCAAAAACCCTAACAAAACCACTGATATAGCCTAAAATTCCAAACTTTGTACATTATGGGGATGGCCCAAACCTTGTAAGGATTCTCATTTTCCACTCTGACTTGTCTTCCAAAGCCTACAACTCTTGTGAAATCTTCACTGCTTGGGCTAACTTGTGCACCGCGATAGCCATGCATAGCACATTCAGAAAATCGAAAATGATGCCAAAGTGCTCTTACTGTGAATTTGAACAACATAACCAGAATTTATAATTCTTCTTTTAAATTCTTTTGTTATTCATTAAATGTAATTCATCCTCTCTTTCGATTCTGAAAATTAAAAGAAAGAGAGTAAAAAATAGTAGTAAAATTGTATAGTGTATATTGAAAACTTTAACATGGGGATGTCTTTTCAATTCATTTGCAGAGATCTACACGCACACACTTAAATGTTCACTCTTCTTTTGCCCATCATCCGATATCCTATTTCTGGTGTGAGAATCGAAGTTTAGTTTTGCACAGCAATAGGTAGGTGCCACTGCCAATTTTACAGCACTCGAGAAAGAAATATGCCATCTACAATGGAATAAGTCCTGACCGAGGATGTGAATGCTGTCGAAAAGCTGTTGTCCAATGGAATAAATCATCTTCAAGTTCAAGATAAATATATCCTGCCTCCCAGTGAACGCCCCCACCTGTCTGAGGTGTCTTACTCTGAGAGCATTCCGGTGGTGGATCTCCAGGATCTGGATGGCCCCAACAGAACAAGGGTAGTTGAAGAAATCCGCCATGCATGCGAGGAAGATGGATTTTTCCAGGTACATCATACTTCGATCCCCCTTCTCTTGCCAGTGCTTTTCTTTTAATATCTCTGGATTATCCTCTACGCACACCAAAAAGGCCCTATGTTACAAATTAAGCTTGCCATGGATATTCTAGAATATATCTTATCAGTTTTCTATTCCTGAAGTTTTTGAGGCTATTTCTTTCAGAGTTGTAGGATTATTTAATCTATATTTTTAATGTCAGTCTGATGTGTTAATAAGATCTAGTGACTGGTTCAAGTTTCATATCTGAGGGTATGTACTATTATTTTTTATGGCCACATATCTTATGGTTGATCTAAGTGAGTGCAGATAGTGAAACATGGCGTAGCAGAAGGAACCATGAAAATCATGATGGAAATTGCCAAAGAATTCTTCAAAATGCCCATGGAAGACCGAGCATGCCAGATTCAATAGAGGGTAAATAAAAGAATTCCAAACTCTGGAGGAACGATATTGCAACAACAACAAGTACTTATCTTGCATATGCTTTTATACAGAGAGATCGCAGGAAACTACGCTATGAAGGTGAGAGCTCTGATTTTAAGGCTGCTGGCTGCCATTTCTGAAGCTCTAGGGCTCGATTCTAGTTACTTGGACAGAATCTTCGGAAAACACACCCAACTCATGGATATAATGTACTATCCTCCATGTCCGAAACCGGATATTACTCTTGGCACACCACGCCATTCAGATGCGCGTGGCATCACTGTTTTAATGCAAGGCGAGGTCAGTGGTCTGCAAGTACTCAGAAATGGAAAGTGAGTTGTTGTAGAACCCATACCCAACGCTTTCGTTGTTAATATGGGAGATCAACTGCAGGTATTTAACAAGAGCAAGAGCAGATCCAATACTTTATTTCCTCCTGAAAATTTGACAATGTTATTGTTAATGCTAATGCTAATGCTAATAATTTATTAGGTTGTGAGCAATGGGAATTTGACAATGTTATTATTAATGCTAATAATTTGTCAGGTTGTGAGCAATGGTAGATTCAGAAGTGTGGAACATCGAGCAGTAACAAATGCATCTGCTGCACGTATATCAATTCCTACGTTTTATGGCCCCTCGGATGATGCCTTCATTGCCCCTGCAGCGTCCCTGGTTGATGAACAACATCCGGCTCAGTACAAAGGATATAATTTTTGAGAATTCATGAGAATTTTCTGGAGCCAGGAATTAAAGAATAAGACAGTGTTGGACCATTTCAAAATCGAATATACAGAGAACAACGGTGAATGAAATTTGTTGTTGAATTTGATTTAAGGAAGCCATTATCAACATTATCACTATCACTCGACCATCCAATAACCCCGTTGCCCTTTGGATGAATAAAAGATAATTACATAGTTTTAACTATTGAACATATTTTATTTTCAGTTCCAATCTTTTCACATTTAAACCTACTCTCAACCATCAAAAAACCACTGGTCTAGCCTAAATTAGAACACAAAACAGCACCGACCTATCTACCGCTAGGAAACTAATTGGCCAATTGTGTGTACAAGAGCATTGACATGCTTTGACATGTGCCTTATGTGAAGGCATTTAGTGCTCAAACAATAGAACCAGCCCAATGTTACCAAAGTATCGATTCGAAACAGAACATGCAGAAACCCATTACACAACATTAATGACAAGTATGGCAGTCGCAGAACAAACCCTACGATATAGAGACCTGACGTAAAAACCCAACCCCCTTATGTAGGGGACCATTACAGAATAGTTGAACCAAAAAAAAGTTTCTATGTGACACCAGAAACCAAAACTATTTCGTGAAACGTGTCATTTTTAAAAACACTTACGGAAGAAACCATAACAATGAGATAGTAAAACCGTATAGTACATATTCAAATTGCAATTACAGAGATCAACAGAGAGCTCATCGAGAGCAACAGAGATCCAGATCAAAAAGCAGACAAGTTTATAGAACATCAAATACCAAGCCCAGGGACAGTTACCAGCATATAGCTCTACCATCAACAGGATTATTACATGGTCTTTGAAGAAACCCAAAGAAGCAAATAAACAAAAATAAAATCCACCGAAACCCCTCAAAAACCCTAACAAAACCATTGATATAGCCTAAAATTCAAACTTTGTACATAATGGGGAATCGGGATGGCCCAGACCTTGTAAGGATTCTCATTTTCCACTCTGACTTGTCTTCCAAAGCCTGCAACTCTTGTGAAATCTTCACTGCTTGGGCTAACTTGTGCACCGCTACAGCCATGCGTAGCACATTCAGAAAATTGAAAACGATGCCAATTGGCTCTTGCTGTGAATTTGAACGACATAATCAGAATTTATAATGCTTCTTTTAAATTCTTTTGCTATTTATTAAACGCAATTCATCCTCTCTTTCGATTATGAAAATTAAAAGAAAGAGAGTAAAAAATAGTAGTAAAACTGTATAGTGTATATTGAAAACTTTAACATGGGGATGTCTTTTCAATTCATTTGCAGAGATCTACATGCACGCACTTAAATGTTCACTCTTCTTTTACCCATCATCCGATATCCTATTTCTGGTGTGCAAGTCGAAGCTTAGTTTTTCACAACAATAGGTAGGTGCCACTGCCAATTTTACAACACTCGAGAAAGAAATACGCCGTCTACAATGGAAGAAGTCCTGACCCAGGATGTGAATGCTGTCGAAAAGCTGCTGTCCAATGGAATAAATCATCTTCAAGTTCAAGATAGATATATCCCGCCTCCCAATGAATGCCCCCACCTGTCTGAGGTGTCTTACTCTGAGAGCATTTCGGTGGTGGATCTCCAAGACCTGGATGGCCCCAACAGAACAAGGGTAGTTGAAGAAATCCGCCATGCATGCGTGGAAGATGGATTTTTCCAGGTACATCATACTTTAATCCCCCTTCTCTTGCCAGTGCTTTTCTTTTAATATCTCTGGATTCTCCTCTACGCACACCAAAAAGGCCCTATGTTACAAATTAATCTTGCCATGGATATTCTAGAATATTTCTTATCAGTTTTCTATTCCTGAAGTTTTTGAAGCTATTACTTTCAGAGTTGTAGGATTATTTAATCTATATTTTTAATGTCAGTCTGATGTGTTAATAAGATCTAGTGACTGGTTCAAGTTTCATATCTGAGGGTATGTACTATTCTTTTTTATGGCCACATATCTTCTGGTTGATCTAAGTGAGTGCAGATAGTGAACCATGGCGTACCAGAAGGAACCATGAAAAGCATGATGGAAATTGCCAAAGAATTCTTCGAAATGCCCGTGGAAGACCGAGCATGCCAGATTCAATAGAGGGTAACTAAAAGAAGTCCAAACTCTGGAGGAACGATATTGCAACAACAACAAGTACTTATCTTGCATATGCTTTTATACAGAGAGATCGCAAGCAACTAAGCTATGAAGGTGAGAGATCTGATTTTAAGGCTACTGGCTGCCATTTCTGAAGCTCTAGGGCTCGATTCCAGTTACTTGGATAGAATCTTCGGAAAACAAACCCAACTCATGGATATAATGTACTATCCTCCATGCCTGAAACCGGATATTACTCTTGGCACACCACACCATTCAAATGCACGTGGCATCACTATTTCAATGCAAGGCGAGGTCAGTGGTTTGCAAGTACTCAGAAATGGAAAGTGGGTTGCTGTAGAACCCATACCCAACGCTTTCGTTGTTAATATGGGAGATCAACTGCAGATATTTAACAAGAGCAAGAGCAGATCCAATACTTTATTTCCTCTTGAAAATTTGACAATGTTATTGTTAATGCTAATGCTAATGCTAATAATTTATCAGGTTGAGAGCAATGGGAATTTGACAATGTTATTATTAATGCTAATAATTTGTCAGGTTGTGAGCAATGGTAGATTCAGAAGTGTCGAACATCGAGCAGTAACGAATGCATCTGCTGCACGTATATCAATTCCTACGTTTTATGGTCCCTCGGAGGATGCCTTCGTTGCCCCTGCAACGTCCCTGGTTGATGAATAGCATCCAACTTGGTACAAAGGATATAAGTTTGGAGAATTCATGAGAATTTTCTGGAGCCACGAATTAAAGAATAAGACAGTGTTGGACCATTTCAAAATTGAATATGCAGAGAACAACGGTGAATGAAATTTGTTGTTGAATTTGATTTAAGGGAGCCATTATCAACATTATCACTATCACTGGACCATCCAATAACCCTGTTGCCCTCTGGATGAATAAAAGATGATTACATAGTTTTAACTATTGAACATAATTTTATTTTCAATTCCAATCTTTGCACATTTAAACCTACTCTCAACTATCAAAAAACCATTGGTCTAGCCTAAATTAGAACACAAAACAGCACCGACCTATCTACCGTTAGGTAACTAATTGGACAATTGTGTGTACGAGAGCATTGACATGCTTTGACATGTGCCTTATGTGAATGCATTTAGTGCTCAAATAGCAGAACCAGCCCAATGTTACAGAAGTATCGATTCGAAACAGAACATGCAGAAACCCATTACACAACATTAATGACAAGTATGGTAGTCGCAGAACAAACCCTATGATACAGAGCTCTGACATAAAAACCCAACCCCCTTATGCAGGGGACCATTACAGAATAGTTGAACAAAAAAAATGTGTCTATGTGAGATCAGAAACCAAAACTATTTCATGAAACTGCTATCGATCTAACAGAAGTTATGCTTGCGTTGATTCTAGTGGTTATGCTGTTGGATCTCTAACTGCTCATGCTATATGCTGCGTATGAAAAAAACAATTATATGGTTATTGCAAAGATTAGTTCGCCCTCAAATCTTCAGACAATAGTAGCAAATATTATACCATGAACTGACCGTATAAATTTCAAACACAAGAAGCAAATATTATAGCAGGATAAACCCCAGAATGTTGCTCAAGAAACCACTTACTGTAGTCCCAGTTGTTATTTCTGTAGCGAAATAGTTAAAACATATTAAATTTTGAGGGCAAGGATCTACACAAGCCTTCTGAAATAAACCGTAAGATATACAAACGAAAACAGACCCTGATGAGTATGTCTTAGATTCTTATAAATTCTTTTGTACGAAAGAGAAGCAGAGAATTAAGGGGAAACCAAAACAAACCCTGATGAGGAATTGATCACCTGTTGAATATTTAAAAAAAGAGAAGGATAACCCGAAAAGGCTAGGGTATCTCGTAGAATCTGATTGCCCTAGACTCCGCTTCACATAGTTAACCAAGGTACAAGCATACCTGAACCTCCTCTTCAAAAAACAGTGGAAACCTCGAAGACATTAAAAAGCCCCTTTCAGTTGAAGAAATAGTAGCATAAATGTTTGCTGGAGTTTGATTTAGCCATAGTAGTTCCTAAAATAAAGGAACCCATGTTGTTGCAGTTGGGGTATTGATTGTTACTCTAGACTGTTGGAGTAATATCGATAATGTTTGTGCTTCTGGGAAATACTCTTGACGCTGAGGCTTTTGAGTGTTTACTAAACTTCCTTGTAGTGATCTGATGATGCACGGTTTTTCTTAGGTACACTCTATAAACAACAATCATATAAAGTGAGCGATTTTTTTCCATTTAAATGGATTAGTAGGAAATCGAAAGAGGGATTTTATGTGACATCAATGGCAACTGTTGGAAATCAATGGGGTGTGGTTATGTGAAGGAATGCAGGGTTTTCAAATCAGGTGATCTTTTTGTTCTGAAAAATTAGATAGCATTATTTTTATTCTTCACAGAAGTTCAGGTTGCATTTGCCATGCAAGCTGAAAAGTTCAGTGACAAAAAGATGAAGAGTCTGAGGACAGGGGATAGTGGAATATGTTTCAAGATATTTTTTAAAGATCACCAAAGCACCAAGGCATAAAAAGTAGCCGACTCTTCCATATATGCCTCAATAAAATGGGGTGCCTAAATGAAATAATAGAACCATGATGGTAATTGCTAGGAACATGTTGAAGATAAAGGCCTGCCTAACAGGTTCATGGCAGAAGCAACCAACACTTCTGTTTCCTTATTGAATTGAAATCCAAGTAAAGCTGTTGAGCTTGATTTTCTCTATCCAAGTGAAGGTATTCACAGACGTTGGGACAATGGGTATCGAATAACTTCTATTGTTGCAACTCCTGATCAAGTTGCATTCATCTTGAGCAAGCTGAAAAAGAATTTGTCAAGTGAAGTACAGGAAACGCTTCGAACATCTGCTTTTCCCAGCACTCATGTAAGGGTTTGATTTATACTACTAAATTTGATTCATCAAAGTCTTTTAGGTTACTATAACTGCTGGAAACTAATCTGCTATTTTTTTATTCTTTATTTTTAGGAAAAGTGGTTTAGGAATCTTTACATTTCTTTGGTGTGGGACTGTATTCATGGTCTCAGCAATCGGTTTTTAATTTTAAACAACCATTCTTCGATAGAACCTGGGAAGGGATGTTTTTAGCTATGTTTGTCATTGTTGTGACCATCAAGGGTGGTGTCACAGTGTTATGGCATTATAGCAATGGTCACATTATGTAAATTGTTTACGTAATACATTAGCATGTGTCAAAGAGAGAACATGGAATGAAATGTTATTAGGCAAGTAAATGGTAATAGGAATTGGAAGTTAAGTGTGAAAGTCTTAGTTATATCTTCATATACTTCCATATCCAATTTTCTTTTGCGTCATCCTCTTAATAATATTGTTTCTCTTCGTCTCATTTCATGATCCTCAGTGATGTGATTGCCCTCTCTCTTAACCTTCCTCGAGCAGTTCTACATTTGAAGAGTGCAGGACAAGGCAGCACTGACCATGTGCTTTATTGGGCAAACGGATATTCAAATGGACTTAAAATGAATATGATAATAAGCATAACCTAATGTAAAGTTACAGTTTAGCTAGGCTAACCTCAACTGCAGTCGTGGTTATCTTTTAAGATTCCTTACAACTCAGCAGAATGATTAGTGGAAAGAAACCGCACTACATGATGTGAAGAAAGAAAAACTAACCAGGGAATAGGTACTAACAAGGAAACATGGGCAAAATTTGGGCAGGCTGGGCAGGCTACTTCTACAACTCAACTGTGGCAATTCCAGAAGGACATACCATCAACGAGATCTGTCACAATCCACTGGCCTTTTTTAAGCTCATTAAACGGGAGTCTGGTTTGGTATAGATGTATATCCAGTGCTTATAATTGTCATAGGGGGATAAAGAATGTGCTCAGATGAGCCATACGCCAAGGGAAGCGATTGTAGGGCTGGTATGCTAGTTATCTAGGGACTTTTCTTTGTATCAAAGATTAGAGATAATGGAATAAAGACAACTTTTCTAGCTTTTCGGCAATCTAAAGATTGGTGTTGTCCCCTGTAGATTATTCATCCCCAACCTGAATATTTTAGTGGATTGCATTCATAAATACCGCAATTGTTTGCAGGAACATAGCATCACGTAATTTCTCACTAAATCTCTTCCGCTGTAAACTTGTTTGCAGGTTTTGAGATTGGAAATCTTCATTTGATCCCTCTGCTAAAGCTTGCACAGCCTATTCTCTATTATAGTTACTAACCCCTTTTCAGATCATGGGAAGCGTTCTTTGACATTTATGTTAGGTTTAAATGGGTGGTGTAAGTCTACCCCTGTGGAAACCTGAGGACCAGAGTGCTGTGCAGATTGGAGGTGTCTGCATCAAAACATAAAGGCATACTTTTCTCGTAGAAGAACACTGTTAAAAATTCCATATGTGAGCATAATGCATACTTCGCACATGCAAAATATGAATATATCTTGCTGTGATATGCTTTGTACACACTAGCTTGAGCACTCTAGTATTGTTCACAGCAAATGAGAAGATCCACTAATCTCCATTGTCCTTCACAAAATACACTACTTATTGAATAACAGTGAACTTAAAAATGCTTATGAAGGTTATAAATTTTCAACATAAACACATCAAAATTGGCTTGATGACAATGATATTGGACCCATTCCCTACACCTGGAATTTCCTTGTTGGTCACAATGAGATTGATGACAAGGAACTTCCCAAAGCTATACATTATACAATGGGAGGCCCTTGGTTCGAGGCCTGGAAAGATTGCCAATTCGCAGATCTGTGGCTTCAGGAAGTGGATGAGTATAAGAGGTCCCAGATGATACAGAAGGTGATTCAAGATGAGCTCATAAGGCTGTTGGATACAAGAATGAATGAAAGAGCAGGAGAGCTTGAAACCAGAGTAGGTGAGTTGGAAGGCAAGGTTAGAGAGATCTCTGCTCTGCAGAAATTGTTGTTGCTTTACTTGCAAGAGAGGTTTCTAACAGAGGGAGGGAATGGTGTGAAAGAACCTCCTTTTGATGCCTAGTTGAACAAGGGATTGCAGAGCAGAAAGAAATTGCTTTGGAATACCCTGCCGGATCTTGTGAGAGTGCAAAATAGGAATATGTTTTGGAGGTACTAGTGCAGGATATAGCCTAATTATTTTTATTCGATTCTATTTTTATCTGTAAATATTAGAGAGAAATTGTAGTTTTCTGCATAAATTTTGAACTGGAAGTTAACTTATTTCTTAATATACTATTCGCCCATGGTATAGTCAAATCACCTTTACTTTATAGCAGCTAAGAAATAGCTACATTCTTCATTCTCATCCTTTTTCCTGAAAGAATGGTATGAAGGGTTTGTACCCTATCTGGACAATAATGTCATTGTGACAAAAAAATTTCTCCAATGTAGTTATCTCAGACATTGCAATTTCATGGAATATGCTTCATCATATCAATTGGTGTAATTGTATATGGATGGTTATTTTAGGTTATTCACCTATGGTATGGTCAAATATGCCTTTAATTTAGCTACATTCTTCAATATCATCCTTTTTCCTGAAAGAATTGTGCGAAGGGTTTGTACTCTATCTGGACAAAAATATTATTGTGGCATTTTTTTTCTATCTTAAATGCAGTTATCTCAAACATTGCGATTTCATGGAATATACTTCATCACATCGATTGGTATAATTGTATTAATTCTATTTATTAGCTATTTTTTGACAACAGTAGCAAATATTATACCATGAACCGACCTTATAAATCTCAAACACAAGAAGCAAATATTATAGCAGGATAAACCCCAGAATGTTGCTCAAGAAACCACTTACTGTAGTCCAAGTTGTTATTTCTGTAGCGAAATAGTTAAAACATATTGAATTTTGAAGGCAAGGTTCTACACAAGCCTTCTGAAATAAACCGTAAGAGATACAAACGAAAACAGACCCTGATGAGTATGTCTCAGATTCTTATAAATTCTTTTGTAAGAAAGAGAAATAGAGAATTAAGGGAAAACCAAAACAAACCCTAATGAGGAATTGATCACCTGTTGAATATTTTAAAAAAGAGAAGGATAACCCGAAAAGGCTAGGGTATCTCGTAGAATCTGATCGCCCTAGACTCCGCTTCACACAGTTAACCAAGGTCCAAGCATACCTGAACCTCCTCTTCAAAAAACAGTGGAAACCTCGAAGAAATTAAAAAGCCCCTTCAGTTGAAGAAACAGTAGAAACCTCGAAGAAATTAAAAAGCCAGAGGAGCTGGTTGCAAGCACGGCTGAATCGCCTGTTGAAGTCAGTGGTGATCTAACGAAGGAGCTGGTTTGGTTGAATTTATTGGTGAAGAAAAAGAACTCGGACGGTTGAAGAAGAAGTTGAAAAGCAAAGGAATACCGAGTCGGTTTACGATTAAGTAGGAGGAGTCGGTGGTGATCTAACGCCCAATATTGTTTTAATCGTCTAACATTTCATCGAACATTGCAAAACTGTACACGGTGGCAGTTAGGTGAGTTCATTTCAAAGAGGAATGCCTTACGGCGTAAATATACTATTGATTCTAACACAAAACACCAAATATACTATTGATTCTAACGCAAAACACCAAACTATAATTTTTAACTGCGAATTTTTTTCCAAACTTCAAAAAATTGAATTGACTTTATACTATTCTACCTTTGATTTCTGTGTCCTGTACACATTCTCGAAACAAAAAGGGTCCTACGTTTGACAGGCGCAATGTCTCTTTTATCACCTGTTTCAACGCACACAAAGGTTAGGAGGAACTTTTTAATATTGCAGTTAACCTCAAATAAATCTGAAATGGTCAGGATCTAAAGATCATTACACTTCGTGTAAATTCCATGGATTTGTAGTCCTCCCAGTTTAACATCTTTTCCTGTTTCTATTTTTTAGTGAGAAGGATAGCGTTGTGTTCTCTTTGCACAATATATAGTTTAAAAAGGTTATTTTGATCCAGACGTGTAATCCATACAGTTTTCTTGTTTACAAAATTAATTTTTGTATATGAATTGTATCGGTAAAATTAATATAAATTTGTCAAAAAATATGCAAACTTTATCTTAATTATCTTTTAGAAAATTATGCTTCAATTTTTTTGATCAGTCCATATTAACTTAGGTCTGCACATCTATCATTGAATTATATCCACACTATTATGATATTTGCAATAATAATAGACAGGACTGAAGAGACTGAAACAAAATTTGGAACTTACCCTCAGTTGTTGAAGAGCTTTGGGATTCTCTGTGAGATACTGAACAGCCATGGTCATTGCGATGGAAGTGGTATCATATCCTGCCACGAGAAGTGCAAAGAGGAAATCGACGATGACAAGATCGCTAAACTCCTCATCGTCATGATCTGCTTGATACTCCAGCACTTTATCCAGGAAGTCCGTGTTGACAGACCTTCTTCCCAACCTTTTTCTCTCAGAAATAATATTTGTTAGAGTCTTGGTCACATGATCTCGACCCCGCAATATTACTTGAAGTATTAAAACTGCAAATTTTTTAGATAACTATAAATATTGTTAGATATTCATAATATAGTGATGGCCAAATAGATATTTATTTACTTGCAACTAAATTGTATTTCTTATTTCAGTAGTAACATGTTAGAAATAAATGAAATGAGAACTGTAAATATAGGTTTGATTTTTCAAATACTATTTCTTATTTCAATTGGAACATGTTAGATATAAATGAAATCAGAACTGTAAATATAGTTTTGATTTTTCAAATGATTTATAGATTTTGTACATTATTTAACTTCCTTTTCGAACTGGTTTGGGTTGTGGGTGTGACCTTCAAACACTTCGTGTAAGTAGTGCCAGGAAGCTTAATTGGCAGCGCGCAGAGTCCTGACATTAAATCTGCAAACCTCTGCATGAGTATCTTCGATTCTACAGTCTCCGAGTCAAAACCAATGAGCTGATTCATCAACATGATAAATGTCATCTGCCCAAAAAAGTGAAATCCAGAATGAGCTATGGTATTATCTAAGCACTAGGAATTCAAGAACAATAGAAACTGAAAGTATTCTATATGTTTATTGCAGATTTCAGAAATATCTCAAAATCAAAATCAGATGGTTAGTCTTCAAAAAACAGTGGAAACCTCAAAGAAATTAAAAAGCCCCTTCAGTTGAAGAAACAGTAGAAACCTTGAAGAAATTAAAAAGCCAGAGGAGCTGGTTGCAAGCACGGCTAAATCGCCTGTTGAAGTCGGTGGTGATCTAACGAAGGAGTTGGTTTGGTTGAATTTATTGGTGAAGAAAAAGAACTCAGACAGTTGAAGAAGAAGTTGAAAAGCAAAGGAATACCGAGTCGATTTACGATTAAGTAGGAGGAGTCGGTGGTGATCTAACGCCCAATATTGTTTTAATCATCTAACATTTCATCGAACGTTGCAAAACTGTACACGCTGGCAGTTAGGTGAGTTCGTTTCAAAGAGGAACGCCTTACGGCGTAAAAATAAATAAATTATTTTAAATCAATTAAATATTAAAATAATTATAGGGTTGGAGTAAATATTAACAAGTGAACTTGTATTAGCAGATAGTAATTAGTGATGGTTGTTCTTATTATTGGTTTGACAATTCAGTTATGATAGATTTTCTCACTATTCAAAAGTATGGCCCTAAAGTATGTCCTAAAACTACTTTTGCTTGGATAAGAGCTTGATTTCCTCAGATGTAAGGAAACAGGTTAATGGCCCAAGACTTAGAGGCATCTGGCATGAGTGAAAACCTACCTGTAACATACAAAAATACCATTCCTACCTAACAAGATTAAAAGATAAAAAACAAACTATATTTACCATATCTACCACTGAGCACATTAACTAGTTGGGGAACTTGGCACCCCAGCTGTCACGACCCTATCCCGGTGGTAGTCTTCCAACCACACATAAGTGGGTGCGACATCAATATACTTTTTCTTTCCACCAATACTTAAGTGTACAAACTACACCTAACACAACACTCGGTCAATTTTCCAAATAAGTGCTCACAATAATGCAGCAGAATGACTTATCAACAATTTATCTTCTTCAATTATCTTTTATCAATATGTAGCGGAAATCAAATCAACATCACAAGTACACCCATACATACTTGGGAGGGGGAAATCCCATAAAGTATGCCCAATCAGTTTATAATAAAACTTCAATAATATACAAATGTACAATTTACAGTCAAGTCGTGCAGCCAAACGTTCGTCCTGCACACTTGAACAATTTACCAAATTCACCAAGCACCCATGCCCAAACTGTGCAACTCGTGTTGCCCCTTTTCCTCACCGGAAACCCCAAATTTGTTGCCGGCACAACTTGTGCTGCCTACGTTCAACCTCACCCAATTTTGCACACTCCACACGGTCCATCGTGCAGCTCGTGCAGTGCCCGTGTCATTACACCCGGTCTGCACATCGTGTTGTTGAACTATGTCGTGTTACCCATTCGATCTTCTATCAAACTGTTTGCACTACTCTCGTGCTCGTTCACTTGTGCCTGTCGCAATACGTTCGGCCTGCCTGTAGGCATGGGCTCATGACCCGCACGCAGTGCGATTGTCCGACATGACCTGGCTGCTACTACGCGTACTGCAAACCCGACCCGGTTCTACCCACTGTAACTTCAACTCGACCCAATTCTTGTTGCTTGCGGTTCTTCTTTCATGTTTCGCTCAACCTCCTTCATGCTTTTGTTTATGCAATGCCACACGGTCGAACTTGCTTGCCTCCAAGTGGTTTGACCTTACTCCAATATATATGTGTTGCTTCATGGTGAAACTCCAAGGGTCACGACCCTTCTACTCATCCAAAGGTTGGTCCAACATGCCTCCATACGTTGGCCTACACATACTCATGTGTCGGCCCATCACCCGTCTCCCAACCGAATGCCCAACTCGGGTTGCCCGTGTGCTCACCCATTGCACGACTCATCGCACATCCCCATTGCATGACTCGTCACATATAACCGACATCTATCTTCGAGTCGCCTTTAACTAAACTTCGACGTCCATCGCACTTCCATCGCGATTGCACACCTTTAACCGTAATCATTGGTTTATCAACTCTCTCTGGTGCTCGTCAACTCGAGGCCCAAACATCCTCCCCCACTCTAAATAAGGTTGTCATTCTCAACAACACCATCATCATCAAAACATCGCAAAGTGTCACTAGCTCCAACATCAATGTCCATGTTGCCCAACTATGCTCATCATCACATAAGCCGCTATCAAGGCTCATGACTCCATAAAACGGGGAATTCTCCTCAATCCATGATCATCAACCACATCTGTCGCAATCTCCACATGTTGCCCCATCATGGAAGGCTAGCCCCTCCAACTCAAGCTACATGCTCTCACTACAACATATATCGTGTTGACACATCATGTATCATCATCATGTGAACTGCTGCCATGATACTCCAACTCAACTCAAACATATTTCAGTGCACTGACATCCCCCATGACTTGAACTAGTCGGATGGCCAGTCCAAACATCATCAAATCCATGACATTGCACCTCCTCATCCCATCATCAATCGTTTCTCCAGCATCCCATCACAACATCAACTCAATTAAGAATCCATCCCATCTCTCAAATGTAAACTAATCCTTGCCCAGGTCCATGAAGTGGTCTCTATCTAATTTGCAACATGATTCTGTGAATGGTAATGTCCATGTGCGGTGGTAGTGTACCGACCAACAACATCCATCTAAGCATCATCATCTATGTGTGAGAGGCTTCTCTCCTCAAAGAGCTCTTCCCATCAATCCAACTCTCAATGTGCCATTTCCAAGTCCATGAAGAAACCTCCATCTCTTCTGCAATATGCCATCCATCAAATATTTCAAAGGGGAAGTCTATACCTACCTCATAATATCATCCATGTGCTACCTATGGTCATAGACCAATAAGCCACCATGTCTATCAAAAGTGGTTAAGTCTCATCAACTCAACCCATGCCCAAGTGCTACCACCAAGGCATCATCATCGCTGCAACTCCATCAACTCCAAAGTGTCTCGTCTCTATCATATTCATCAAGTCACTCCTCATGAACACAACCCACACTATGTCCCAAGATATGCATCCCATACTACATCAAAGTCAAGTACATCTTTGACCTCAGTGCCTCAACGAACCAGATACTCCAAGACCTATATAGTATGAAGTCTCCATCAGTTGCAACTCTCTCAAGTCATCATGAGCTCCCATGAACCATCTCCATCCAACACTTTAGCAAGCATACCTAACTCGGTCTCAAGTGCCACTGCAAGATGCCTCTGCCCTCTCAGTCGTATGAATACTCTCATAGGTTTCTCACAAAATAACAATGGCCTTGTTGTAAAAATGTGTACAACATCCGCAACAGATCATCTACAAACTATCTCCATGTCTCATCAACAAGTCCATCTGCACAACATCCCTTCCTTGAAAATCCTCCTTGGATTCCCATATGAGACATCTCTATAAGTTCTCCTGCATAATGTCCCTGGACAAAGTATGCCATGCTTCTTCTACCCAACTCGATGTCCATGACTTCAGTTGCCCATGTTGTCCATCTTAGTGAAATCATCACAACTTCATGCATCACATCCTTGTTCTTAATAAGGTTT